>CM055101.1:45094179-45795905 GCA_029204225.1 Diphasiastrum complanatum | reverse complement strand
CCCATTAAGAAAGGCACTCTTGACATCCATTTGATGGACATCCCAATCAAAATATGAGGCTATAGCCAAAACAGTCCTGATAGATGTCATTTTAGCAACAGGTGCGAATGTCTCATCATAGTCTAGCCCCTCTTGCTGAGCATAGCCTTTCGCCACCAACCTTGCCTTGTACTTGTCCACTGTTCCATTGGCATGAAACTTGGTCTTATAGACCCACTTGCAACCTATTGGTTGCTTCCCTTCTGGCAATGTAGTGAGCTCCCATGTGTCATTCTTGACAATGGAGTCGTACTCCTCCTGCATGGCATGTTGCCATACCTTTTCTCTCACGGCTTCGTGAAAGAATTGTGGCTCATCTGCATTCAGAATAGTGGACATAAGAGCAAAGTTAGTCTCTTGTCTCTCATGAGACCTAAGAGATCTTCTGACACCCTGTTCACTGCTCTCTCCTTCTTCAATCATTTGACCTTCTTTGATTGTTTCCCAATACCACCTAGGTAGCTTTTTCCTAGCAGTAGGTGATGTGGATGGTGACCACGTATCCCATGGTACTGTTTTAGTCTTCCGTTTGTCCCCAACTTCTGCTTCTGGTACTTGGCCAAAAAGAGGTCTCGAACTAGTAGGTTCGATTTCCTGTTGTTGCTCCTGCACTTGAGGCTTACGGGACTCTTGACTAGGATCCTCATCCGTGGAATCAATCAAGGGTATGAACTCAGTAATTCCTTCCTTCTCCTGCTCCTGTATCTTGGGTGCATGCTCTTCATCAAAGATGACATCTCGACTTAGGATCTTCCTCCTGTTTTCGAGATCATATAGCACATAAGCTTTCTCACCTTCACTATACCCAAGAAAGACACACTTTACGGATTTTGCATCAAGTTTCTTCCGCAAGTCCTTTGGTATATGTGCATATGCTGTACACCCAAATACTCGAAGGCTGCCCACTTTGGGCTTCTTGCCACTATATGCCTCTTCTGGCGTGATTCCTTCAACTGCTTTGGTTGGACTTCTATTCAATAGAAAAACAGCAGTTGCTACCGCTTCTGCCCAAAAGGAATTTGGCAACCCCTTTGCCTTGAGCATGCTCCTCGCACACTCAACTATAGACCTGTTTTTCCGCTCAGCCACGCTGTTTTGCTGCGGTGTATGTGGAGCAGTAAACTGTCTCTTTATCCCACAAGCTTTGCAAAGATCTTTGAACTCATCAGAAATATACTCACCACCCTTATCTGACCTGAGAGTCTTTAACCTCTTTCCTGTGAGGTTTTCCACCATAGCTTTCCACTGTTTGAAGTATTTGAACGCTTCAGATTTCAGTTTCAGAAAATAGACCCATACCTTCCGAGAGAAATCATCTACGAAGGTCATGAGATAGTATGCCCCCCCTGCTGATTTGACCTGCATGGGACCACATAAATCTGAATGCACAAGTTCAAGAATGCCCTTGGCCCTGGTAGCTTTCTCCTTTGGAAACTTTTTCCTCTGTTGCTTCCCTAATGCACAAGCCTCACATGTATCTGAAGAAGACTTAATGCTAGGAAGATCTACTACCATTTTGTGCCTGTTCAAAACTTGCAAACTTTTGTAACTCAAATGACCATATCTCTCATGCCAAAGCTTGTCCCGATTAGTATCTCTTGCAGACAAGGCCTCTTGGCTAGGAATGGTTGTGAAAAGCTTGTAAAGACCTCCTTCTTGCATTCCCTTGGCTACCACTTTGAAGTTCTTCTCTTTGTCTTTTACCAAACATTTAGAATCATTAAACTCTACCACCATGTTCTGTTTGGTAATGGCACCAACAGATAACAAGTTCTTAGCCAACCCTGGTACATGCAACACACTTTTAATTTCCTTCACCTCACCTGATGATAGCTGTATTGCAACTGTACCTTTGCCCCTCACCATACGTGTAGAATTATCTCCAAGGCAAACATGCTGGCGATCTTCTGTCTCCTCATAGGTGCTGAACCAATCTCTATGAGGTGTCATGTGCTTTGAGGCTCCAGAATCAATATACCATCCACCAAATGTGGATTCAGATGATAGGGCTGCGGTGAATAGCTCAAGCACACCAGATTGCTCCTCCTCTGCAACTTTGTCAACAAAGTGACTCTGCTGGTTCTTTCCCTTCTTCTGATCACTTTGCTTCTTCCTGCATTCAAAAGCAAAATGCCCATACTTACCACAATAGTTGCAGTTGCCCTTCCTCTTGGGTGTGGATGAGGAATTGGTGCTTGACTCCTCTCCAACCTGTAACTTGGACACCTGCTGCTCCAAGCTTTGCTTTGAGTTCTTCTTTTTGCCTTTGCCTTTCTTCTGAAAGTTTTGCTTCTTCTTAGAAGCAAATGCAAGCTCTGGATTATCTTCCCTTTCAGAAAGATTCTTCCTTCTCATCTCCTCCTGTAAAAGAAGACCACATAACTCCCCAAAGGTTGGGAGTTTCTCCCTAGCAGAAAGGGACATCACATAGTCTTGATAGTTGAATGACAAGCTGTTCAAGACTATGGGAACAATACTCCTGTCACTTACTTTCTCTCCAACTGAAGCAAGCTGATCCAATAGGTCCTTGACCTTTGTAATATGATCACCAATTGTTGCACCTGCTTCCATCTTGAGAGTATGTAACCTGTTTTGCAAATACACCAGCTTGGCTGAATCCACTGTTTCAAACATAGACTTCAGAATTGTCCAAGCATCAGCTGCATCCCTTGCATTGCAAATGTGAGGAATAATATTGTCCTTGACAGAAAGATTGATTATCCTATGAGCTTTATGTCTCCTGTTCATGTAGTCCTTCAATTCAGGATCAGATGTTGGTACAGGTTCTGTACCTGTCATGACCTCCCAGCAATTCTTATCCATCAAGATATTGGCTATCTTGAACTTCCACACTCTGTAGTTTGTGCCATCTAGTTTGCTAGATTCACCCAGCAAACTCTCCCCAAGACTTGCCATGCTAAAATCTGTGCTTAAAACAGAAGCTCAACTTGAAAGAGATCAGAAAAGAACAGCTTCCAACAACAAGGGTTTAACCCCAAACTAGGGTATGTAGCCACTTCAAGGCAACCCTTCAGCTCCTGCTTTTGTCTTTGCCACTTGGTGTGGCCTCACTAGCACAAGCACTAGGCTCCACTGGAACAGAAACCAGAAGCCCCTACAGAAAGTGCGCCCTACTTTTGTGTAAGCTCCTCCAGAAAAACTCTCCAAAACTTAGCCAGATTTAGAAAGTTTTTGGATCATCCCACTCCCCTTGCCAATAGCTCACCAACAGTGCAAGACTCCACCTGATCTGACACCTGTAGATCAAATGCTCCCTCTTTCAAGATTGAGGTGCTTGTAGAAGATAAGAATCTTCTCAAGAATCTAAGCACTGAAGTTTCTCTCACTCTCAGACTCACAGGCTAGACAACCTGCTCTGATACCATGAAGAATTACAAGACCTAGCTATGGAGTATCTTAACTCAGATGCTAGATCAACTATGAAAGCTTGAGAAAACTTGGCTATGGAAATATCACACACAAGGAGAATTGCATGAGCATCTCACAAACTCAAAAGTCTCAAGAAGAAATGAATTGCTAGTGAGAGAGAGGAGGGCGTGGGTCCTCCAAATCCCTTGTGAGGCAAGCACCTCCTTTACATGCATGGAAAGTCTAGGTGTCAACCATGGGAGTGAGCTACTTGGCCAAGTGGGCCACTTGCACTAATTTACATAACTTAACAAAAAAGGGGGGGGTCATGCATTTAATTAAAAAACATGCCCCATGAGTTATGTACAACTTAACTAATGCTTAGCCAAAAGGGGTAAAATAGGCATTACTCTTCAACACAGACGTCGGGCTAACCAGGAGGCAGCTCGGGCTAACCGGGAGGCAGAGCAAGAGCGACAAAACAATGCACCAGACGAGGGCGAGGAGTCGGTGGAGGATCAGTGAGGGATGTTTAGAATAGATGAGGTCCACCCGTATGTGGCGGACTGTTGCTATGTAGTTTTCGGCAGTTTATGGTGCAGCAAATAACTAGATGGCTGCTTAAAAAAATGACAGTATATGTGATGTTATCCTGATACAACGGTTGAATATATACATAGTTGTTTTTTGTGCAACGCGAGCCTGGTCATGTAAGATGCAATGTTTGTAATTTTTTTAAATGCAGATGTATTACATGTGTTTATTCAATGTCGTTTGGGGTGTAGGGGTGATTGCTGTGCTCATGATGTATGTGCATATATGTGAAGCTAGCATTCACTTCAAACGAAATTAAATGAAAATAGGATTCACACACGCACATAGAATTCTTCAACATAAAATAAAGCATCACATGTACAGAGCGACATACGCACAATGTGCAGCAAATAATGTAGGCCAAACACTGTATATAATGTGAAAAATCATCTGAGTACAATGGTAGACCGACTGCTAGAGACAAACTACTGAAACTAAAACAATAGAGCCACAATCAATGCTCTGGCTCTGACTCAGACGAATGCTCTGGAGACAACTCAGGGCCCCGAGCTGACTCTCGCAGCCGATATCTCTGCCTGTCTGGAACTGGCATGGGCTGTGTATCCGAGGGGGAAGACTCGTCATCCTCATCCTCCCAATCAGCCTCCGCATCAGCCCCCAAGCAGGCCAAACCAACAACACCTGCTCCAACTGGCTGTGATACTGCACCTCTACCTGTACCTGGAGCCCTGCGTGGTCGTCCTCTCCTCCCTGACAGTTTCTGTGCCTTGCCTTTCTTGTTCGGTGCACCCTTGGGCCTGCCTGGTCTCTTGCGGACAAGAGGAGCTGTCAATGCCTCGTCACCCCCATGCAAATCACCTGGCTGGCTAGGCTGGGCCCAAGCTGAGGCCGGCTGGGATAGGGAAGCAAAAGAGGGAACTCCCTGTGCAACTGAGCGAGGAGGATGAGCTCGTGGAGTGTGTGCCCGTGGGGCTGCTGCAGGTGGAGGAACTGGCTGTGCAGGAGGCGAGTACAGTGGCGATATGTACTGAAAGGGGCGCTGTGGTGGCCGGTACTGGTACATCCTGGGTGCTGCCAAAGGAGGAGGATGTGACGTGGGTGCTGCCACTGGAGGAGCCACTGTGGATGTGGGCGCTGCAAGAGAAAACCTGGGCACAGATGGTGGCCTGCCATGGAGACCTGGTGCTGCAGAAGTGGACGGCGATGGAGGGGATGCAGGCCTAAATGGCATCGGTGGCACTGGAGGAGCTGTGCGACGCACATACACCCTCTGAGGAGCTGGAGGAACTGTAGGCACCTCATGCGGCTGCTCTGGCTGGGACTCTGTGTGTGGCATGCTGGCAAGAGATGATGGGGGCGCCCTGACACTCGGCATCTGCTGGGCCTCTGAATCCAATGTGGCAACCAAGTCGGCCAGCTGGGCATCCGAATACAAATGCTCTGGGCTCTGGGACTCATCCTGTGCACCAGCCTCTAAATCATCCTGTGCACCGACCTCTGAATCATCCTGTGCACCAACCCCTGAATTAACCCAAGCCTCATCCCGTGCCTCATCATGTGCACCCTGTAGACCCTGCATGGCCTCCCAATCTGTGCAATGAAAGTCATCAGGTGCCTCCTCTGGTGTGCTGTCGTAGTAACGGCCATGACTCTGTGCTGCACGCATCCAAACATCTGCGGGACCAGCATCTAAACCACTCTGCCCTCTATCAAGAGCCTCCTCCATCATGTCGACATAGGTAGGTATGCCACTGCCCCCCCCTGTGTGCCCTGCCTGTCTGCCGGTATAACCTGTGCCATGTGTCCCACCTCTGCCACGTGATGCACCTGTGACCCCTGCCCGTGGCGTGTGCCCTGCACCTGTATAATCTGCCTCATCCCTCTCTGGTCTGGCAAACACAACCCGAATTGGCTCATCCTCATCATGCTCATCCTCTGACACTGGCTCATCTGCCTCATACAATGGGGGCTCTCTGTGCTCAAGCCCAAGCTCTCTCTCTCTCATCTCGGCAAGCTCCCTCTCTCTCTCTGCCATCAACTGTGTGCCCAGGTCATCTGCAGGCATGGGATGGGTGCTGTCCGTAGGCAAGTCAACCTGGCGCTCCAAATCAGATATCTTCGTCTGCAAGGTTTAAAATTTGCATGTCAGAGAGACAACTTTTTCAAGAAATGAAACCAACATACCAGGAGTCAACCAACATGCTATGAAAGATTAGCTTATCACCTGCAATGCGCTCGTAATGGTCGGAAGCCTCCTGGCGAGACGTGCGTTGGTGCTACAGAACACCAACCGCTCCAACTGACTCACTGACAACCGGTTTCTTCTCCTCGTGTGAATCAGTGCCCATGTGCTCCAATTACGCTCACACACAGAGGCAGCACAGTCCTGTGGTGCGTGCATTGAAATACTTCAGCACATTGTGGCAAAGGTTAAACTTCAACGAAACACAAAAAATGGAGGATAAAATGAGATGCATACCTGAGAAAGGACACGCAGTGCAAGACGCTGTATAGATGGGTATGTGCTACCGAACATGGTCCACCAGGTAATGGGTAGCTGCCTCCTCTCTGGATCCTGGGCAGCCGGGTGGCCGAATGTGCCCATGCCGAAACGAAATGCAGCGAGCTCCTCCATGAGCCTGATAGGATCCAAACCTATGTGTGGACCCACCCTGTGAATGTACTGAAGCCAATCGGCCTCGAGCTCCCTGTCTGCGATCTGTGTCGGAGAGAGGAAGAGGGGATGCAGCATGTGTGCAACGCTGTGGATACTCCTGTGGAAGTAGTTCCATCGCGTCTCCCATATGAACTTCAGCTCTGTCATCCTGCAGGTGAGGGGCATGTGGTTTAGGGCATTACGAAAAAGCTTAACATTGACAGAAAAACAAACTAGCAAGTACTGAAAAGATAAAGGTCAATTGCAACACTGTACCGCTTACCTCTCTGGCTGCAAGATGGGCAGCTGCAGGAACTGTCCAATCCGGTCCATGAGCTCATACACCAGTCCAAGTGTCGACCCCTCGCTGTCAGCCATGCGGAGCACAATGTAGAGTGGTCGAAGCAGTCCTGACAATGTCTGTGCATCCCTCCAGAACTGGTCTCCCCTCACCGTGGAAGAAAAGTGCTCCCCATCCTCAGTGTGCGGAAATGTACTGGCACCCCAAAGATCACTGGCAACCATCTGTAGAAGCTGGGCCCTGCACCTGATCAAACGATCGATGACCACCAAGTTGAATGCAAAGCGCGTGGGGGCTGGCTTACGGAGGTCCAGATGGCTAAACACCCGGAACATGGCAAGAACACGCCTCTTTCTGGTGACAAAAGTCACCAGGAAGAGGGCCTCCCGGACGATGGCTCTAACCCAGGGAAGTGCTCCAATGTCCCCCATCAAAAGGTCTATGCCGTGGGCTGCACAGGGGGTATGAACAATATGAGGGAACTCGGCCTCTAGCAGTACACCCATCTGAATGCAGTTCGTGGCATTGTCCGTCACCACCGTGACGACATGCTGTGGGCCTATGGCTAGGATGGAAGACCTGATGACATCAAACATGAACTCTGCAGATATGACTCTCCCCCCCCTGCTGCAATCCACTGCCCTCAAAAACTGTGTGCCCATGCAGCTGGAGACCAGTATGTTGAGGATCGGCCTCCTCCTGACATCAGTCCAGCCATCGGACATGATGCTGCAACCGTAAGTGGCCCAGTGCCGACGCAGAGGCTCCATCTCTCTAGACAAGGACTCGACCCTATCCCTCAGCACGTGTGTGCGGACAACCTCTGAACTAGGGACTCTCCAGCTAGGGCTGACAGACTGTGCAAGGCGGAAGGCCCTTCTGAAGGGCTCAGAGTCGGTGATGGCAAAGGGCAGGTTCAGCTCGTAAACCAGACTAGCCACGGCCTGTGTGGCCTCTCTGTCCATGTGCGGCTGATGCGCGCCGCGAATGGTCTGCTGCACGAGGGCTCTCCCTGGTGGACGACGGGTGGTGGACCTCCAGCACGGTGCACCAACCGTGACGGGAATGGACGATGACGCGACAGGCTGGGCGCTGGTGGATGCATCGGCTGTAGACGTGGAATGGGGAGAGTGGGATGCACTGGCAGGGATGGGTGCAGCAGCATAGGTGGGGTGCACTGGTGGAGGGGCAACATCTGGCATGGGGTACGAAAACTGCTGGCTGAGGAGGTCATCCGGATGGGAAGGGAAGGAAGAAGGGATCTCTTCCACATCCTCGAAGGCCCGCCCAGTACCATCCTGGGCCTGCTCGGGTGGCGGAGAGTCCATGAGAAAGTCGTAGACTGGTGGAGTGCGAGCAACAGTGGGTGGTGGTGGAACCGCAGTGGCAACTGTCGGACGCGATGGGACGGGATCCACCGGAATCTGAGCAGATGGGGGTGCATGAGGTAGAGCTGTCTGAGGGGCAAAGGGACCAGAGGAGGATGCACTCCCTCTCCTTGTGCGTGCCAGCCAAGCAGGCAGCAACTCTGGGTTAGTCACATAAGGAGCGGTGCAAAATCGGAGAACGCCCTCCGAAATGCTGTTCTCCCCTGCCACGAGCCGCGGCCCGTAGGTGTCCAGTAGTCGCTGCCTGTCGGGGACGGTCATGCTGCCACAAGGGGCAGCATTCAAGGTGGCACCATTTTTGGCGCGTGCACCGAGCAGATGGCCTTTAAGGCGAGTGAGGGATGCAGCAAACTCGACGAGACAGTATCGGCAGCGCACGATCTTCTGACCGGTCTTGTTGGCCTTGTCGGCAACCCGCCTGACAATGTCTACCTCGTCCCACAGACCGGAAAGGTCGGATTGCACCATTGCAGATGAAATGAGGGATGGATTGCTGGAAAAAAAACAGCAGGGTTCACTGTTGGAGAGACGCTGAAAATGGGCGAATGCAGGGCAAAGGAAATCAGATGCAAGGCAGGGCGTTGCGTGGGCGATGCGCGACGCAAGGAATCAAAGGCAGGCAAGAAAAACCAGCAGCGATGGCAGGGCGGAGAGGGCTCAAAAAAATTTCAGAGGAAATGCGAGGGGGGCGGGTAGGTTTAGGTAAAAAAAAATTAAAAAAAATATTAAATAATAAATATATTATTATATTGTGGTACCGCGGTACCATCATGGTACTGCGGTACCAGTATGGTCCCGCGGTACCGGGATCCGCGGTACCCAGTACCGCGGGACCTATGATATATATATATATATATATATATATATATATATATATACACACATATATAGGTCCGTGGTGTATATATATATATATATATATGTATCATAGGTCCCGTGGTACTGGGTACCGCGGATATAATTAATATTTAATATTTTTTTCAAATTTATTAAACCTAATCTATCCGCCCCCCTCGCTTTTTCTCTCCCAGTTTTTTTCCAGCCATCGTTGCGTTGCCGACAAGACCAACAAGACTGGTCAGAAGGTCGTGCGTTGCCGATATTGCCTAGTCAAATTTGCTCCGTCCCTCACTCACCTTAAAGGCCACGTGCTCGGTGCACGCGCTAAAAATGGTGGCATTTTAAATGCTGCCCCTTGTGGCAGCATGTCCATCCCCGACAGGCAGCGACTATTGGACACCTACGGGCCCCGTCTCGTGCAAGGGGAGAACACCATTTCGGAGGGTGTTCTCCGGTTTTGCACCGCTCCTTATGTGGCTGACCCAGAGTTGCTGCCTGCTTGGCTGGCACGCACGAGGAGAGGGAGTGCATCCTCGTCCCGTCCCATTGCCCCTCATCCCCCTCAGACAGTTCTGCCACACACACCCCCATCTGCACCCATTCCGGTTGATCCCGACCCCTCGCGTCCGCCAGTTGCCACTGCGGTTCCACCACCACGTCCCGTTGCTCGCACACCCCTAGTCCGCCACCCGAGCAGGCCCAGGATGCTACTGACGAGGCCTTCGAGGATGTGGAGGAGATACCTTCCCATCTGGATGACCTCCCTAGCCAGC
Organism: Diphasiastrum complanatum; assembly: GCA_029204225.1. Lineage (NCBI taxonomy): Eukaryota > Viridiplantae > Streptophyta > Lycopodiopsida > Lycopodiales > Lycopodiaceae > Diphasiastrum > Diphasiastrum complanatum. Next base: position 45,785,984 of record CM055101.1, on the reverse strand, counting down.
AGTTTTCGTCCATTGGCCCCATGGTTTGCTCACCCACAGTGGCCATGTGCTGTTGCACCTGTCCCTTGCACCATATATCGTACCCTCTTTTTTTACACCCAAAACCCTAATTTTTCCATTTTTTAAAGCCTATTTTATTATATAAAAGGCAATTATTAAATATAAAAAATATTAAAAAAAATATTAAAAAATGGTACCGCCCTGGTACCGCGGATCCCAGGGTGGTACCGTACTGGCGGTACCACCATTATGGTACCGGCGGTACCTTAATGGCGGTACCACGTGCCAGTATGACATATCATATATATATATTGTATATTATATATATACTATCATATGTATATACCATAGTGGCACGTGGAACCGCCATTATGGTACTGCCCTTAGACCCGCGGTACCAGGGCGGTACCATATTAATATATATATATATATATATATATATATATATATATATATATATATATATACTTTTATAATTAAAAAATGCATTTTTTATAGTAAAATAGGCCTAAAAAATGCAAAAAAAGGGTTTAGGGTGCAAAAAAAGGGGACAATACAGGGGGCAGGGGGCAGGTACAACAGCACATGGGCACTGTGGGGGAGCAGACCATGGGGCCAATGGGAGAGCAGCACATGGGAGAGCAACACTTGGGGGCAAGTACAACGGCACATGGAGGGATCATCAGCAACTGCAGATGGGCAAACAAGTTGTGGGGATAAATAGGCACTCACAATGCCATTGTGAGAGGCATTTTCAGAGGCTGTGAGACAGCCTGTGAGAGGCTGTGAGAGCCTGTGCGAGGCTGTTTGAGAATTAGGGTGCTATGAGAGAAAGTCGATTGAGATGGCAGAGCGCATACCATCGAAGCCCGAGGGCGAAGCGAGGAGGAAGATGTCCGAAGGCACAATGAAAGGCATCGGAAGCAAGAGGCAGACATTGCAGAGATGCTGCGACAAACTCGGCAGAGACACCCGGAGCTGCAGATCCCCGCCCCCGCGGGGGATGAGGATGAGCGGATTGGAATTAACTTCAGTGCATGGCAGCTGGCCATGGTCAAGAAAAGGGTGCGAATTCGTCGGGCTAGCCAGGAGGTAGAGCTAGAGCGAGAGAACAATGCTCCTGACCAGGGCGAGTGGCGAATCGTTTCTATGTAATTTTTGGCGGTAAATGAGGCGACATATAGTTAGTTAGATAGTTGTATTAAAAACAGACCCAACCATATGTGGCGGGATATGTAATGTTATTTAGATACATCTCTTGAATCAGTATACAATGTGTTTGTTTGTGAAACACGCGTTTGGTTTTGTGAAACACAATCTCTGTATTTTTTAAATGCAGTGTAATGTATTTGATTATGAATTGTTATGTTTTGTCTCGATTATGGTGGACATGGGCATGTGAAATATGTCAGAAATCAGGGGGGACAAAAGGTGCACCTCTACCCCTGCGAGGTCGTCCTCTCTTCCCTGGCTGCTTCTGTGCTCTGCCTTTCTTGTTCGGTGCACCCTTGGGCCTTCCTGGTCTCTTACGGACTAGGGGAGCTGTCAATGCCTCATCACCCCCATGCAAATCACCTGGCTATGCTGCTAGGTTGGGCCCAAGCTGAGGCCGGTTGGGATAGGGAAGCCAAAGAGGGGACTCCCTGAGCAATTGAGCGAGGAGGATGAGCCCTTGGAGTGTGTGCTCATGGGGCTGCTGGTGGTGGAGGAACTGGCTGTGGAGGGGCCGTCCCGTACATCCTGGGTGCTGCCAAAGGGGGAGCCAGTGGAGTGGGTGCTACCAAAGGAGGAGGATGTGAAGTGGGTGCTGCCACTGGAGGAGCCATTGTGGATGTGGGCATGCAAGAGAAACCCTGGGCACGGATGGTGGCCTGCCATGGAAACCTGGTGCTGCAGAAGTGGATGGCGATGGAGGTGCTGCAGGCCTCGATGGCATCGGTGGCACTGGAGGTGCTGTGCGGCGCATATAAACCCTTTGAGGAACCAGAGGAACTGCAGGCACCTCCTGTAGCTGCTCTAACTGAGACTCTGTGTAGGGCGTGCTGGCAAGAGATGATGGGGGTGCCCTGACACTCGGCATGAGGTGGGCCTCTGAATCCATCGTGGCAATCAAGTCGTCTAGCTCTGCATCCGAATACAAATGCTTTGGGCTCTGGGCCTCATCGGGTGCACAATCCTCTGGCTCATCCCGTGCATCATCCCGTGGCTCATCCTGTTCCACATGACCCCACACAACGTCACTGCTTCGCCATTACATTGAGCAACATTGATCAGTACACATTGAATCAGTGAATCACCCTAAACCTAGGTATTATTGGGGATTTGTAGGCTCCTACAGTACATTCTTTTATATATATATATATATATATATATATATATATATATATATATATATATATTCTATATTTTATGAATACTATCATATGTATATACTATATATTATCACACACACACGCACACACACACACACATATATCATAGTTCCAGGTGCCGTGGTACGGCACACGTGCCATAGGTGCTATGGATCTTCAGTTCCACGGCACCCACGACATCTGTTTTTTTTTTCCAGTGATATTTTGTTAACAACATTAAAAAAAAAGACAGGTGCCTTACCACGTGGTATGGCACCTGGTACGGTACCTGCACCCCCACGGCACGGGTGCCTTGGGGAACTATGCCAGGTAGTTTTTACACCGTGTAAAGGGTCGTGATTAGAACTACGAAAATCCATACGTGAGGTATCTAGATGAAATAGTTCCAAATTAGGTACGTGTGAAGCTGTTTAAGAGTGCTAAGCATTATTGGACTGAATGGCAGCTTGGGGGATAGTTTATTTGACATTTGCTGTCTTTGTCGTTTTTAGCACTTTCACCAAGTATGTCTTTTTCAAAATCTGTGCAGGTCTCTATGAATTGTCTAATGCCTTGATTGCTATGCATAGTGAAGTTGATGGTCTAAGGATTCGGGGTTGGACTTCATAGGGTTGAAGAGTGCATGTCTCCCTTTTTACTTTAGGTATTATCCTAGGACTAACATTGATGTATTTACTGCCATATTAGGGAAGTGCAACTCTCATTTGAGATCTTTGTCCAGTTGGTTGTCCAACAACCAACTGGTTTGTGCTATTTCTTTCTATCTTAAGCGGTGCATTTTGCCCATCAGCTATCTTTCTCGCGGTTTTGAGCAAGCTGAAGTGATGAATTGTAGTTTTTTTTTCCATGAGGAAGTAGGGACTTCATTTTATTGGCTTTGCTCTTTAGTGCTAGACTTCATCATGGCCTTCACCTTTGGAGAAATGATATAAACTTCGTATGTTGGTCGTTGTACAAATGCATGAAAGTTATTGTGAACATATGTTTGTGCATGTGATCTGCCCCTACTCTAGGGCACTTACAGCGTGTTTAGGGATGCTATAGCATTTTGTCCATGCCATGCACGATGAAGTTGATGGTCTAAGACTTTGTGGTTGGACTCAATTGTGTTGATGATTGCATGTCTCCTTTGTTATGCCGAGCATTGGCCTTTCAATTTTCTTATAATCCTATCGAGTAGATATTTTGTTGTCCCTCACTTAAAAGACTTTTCAAGCTCTGTGACAACTGTTCAATGTGGGTAGATGTTTGTAGCTGAGCTGGGTGGTTGACTAATGGGTAGGTCCTAAATCTGAAAAGAGCAGTTTGGAATTATGCCTTAATTCATTAGTGCCACACGTCTTGAGAAGTAGAAATTTATTTTGCACAGTGCATGATTTGGGGGTATTAGTCAATTCCCTTCTGACTAGTAAAGAGCACACTTATGTTTTCTTTCGATTGTTTTCTGAAACCCTTGATCTCCCAATCCTAACTACAGGAGGAGCAGATGGTTTCAAGCCATTAGCTTTGCAGTTTTAGGTTTTGAGATGTGGAAGTAGTTTTGAGAAGGAGAGATCTAACTGTGTATTTCCAATCGATTGCATTCTCATTGGTGAATAGCCTAATTACGCAGTTATCTTTGAATTGTGTACCAAAGGAAACATGTTACTCTCTCCTTCCTCTATCCTGTCCATTTGCTTCTTTGCTTTCAAGTCTCGAAGAGATCCAATTTGCAGTTCATCAGTAGTTATATATAGTCTTTGAGAGCTTTGGGATCTCAGTTGTGCTTCGATGTATCGATATCCTTAATAAATGATATTCCAGCTGTGATGGGGTATATCCTTATTCTGATTGTTAAAATTTGTAATTTTAATTTTGGTTGAGAACTTTCAGAATTACTGAAGTATCGGTGGTATATCTACTTAAGATTGATATAATTCTTCCCTTCGATATAATACTTAAGAAATTTCTCCATAAAGGATATTCAGGTTCTAAATAATGTGGCTAGAGAATGTTTGTCATGGTAGTCTATCACTGGCCGCAATGGACTGAATTCAACCCTGAAAAAGTCCAGCAACATAAAATCAAGAGATCCTATCAAATTTAGGGTTCTTCCACAAATGCAAAATATTGAATCAAGCAAAAACTATATGCAAAAGCTAGAATCTTGATAGATCATCCTTATCATTGTCAACCAGACGAAGTTCGGATTTGAAAATTAATTGATGAAGTCATTTGAAATTCCATATGGCGATGAGCTGCTTTGATTTTTTCCTTTTTGTTGTCAATTTTAATCTGACCATTGTTGAGGTTCATCTTGATTTGCTTCTGATGTCAAGACTAATATTATTCAGCTTAGTAGTCTTGAACAAATCGCCTTTAGTTTGAATATCTTTCTTGATAGATTTTTCAGAAGGAGAATCCCCTTGTTAACTCTAATAAGATGTGTTTGAATCATAACAATTCCAGGTTTATGATACTAAGAAGCCATCTTTTTGGTTTTTCTGCAGTGCAGGAGTTATCTTGGCTTCTTGGCTCCTCTTGCTTGGGTCTGAATTGTCTCTCTTTACAATATAACGAGCAGCATTACCCCTCTGAATTTTGAGCTTATACCTAATTTAAAGACATTATACAATTGTCTCCATCAGAATAAGAAGCATTTTGAGTTCTTTCACAACATTAAGGCTTACTGCAAAGTTATCAACATAGTTAGGTTTGAGAGCACTTATTAACTTTGTTTCTGGTTGCTGCAGTGTAAAAAATGCAGAGACTTTATGTCTGGGCCTAGTCGCAATCACAGTTTTTTTGTTAACTTTCCCTCTCTTCAAAGCATCTGGAGGCGTTTTACTTCAGATGGTACCACCTGGTGTATCAGGATCTGCTTTTCATAAATGTCTCCGGCAGGTTCTCTCTCTCTCTCTCTCTCTCTCTCTCTCTCTCTCTGAGACGTTTCATATGCTCCCGTTTGTACCACCATACTTTTGACATGTACTGTTTCGTCTTATATGGCTTTTGGCATGGAAAAGACATCAAGAAAACTTTCTCCCTCCCCGACGCTCAAAAGCAATTACTATAGATGCAAAGTAATTACCATAATCGCGTACCTAAATATGGTGAAAGCAACTAAACTCTATATCTAGCAAAATTGGTGCTATAAATCAAGCACATAGAATCTTTGACTTGAGTCAACATCTATTCTAACTAGTAACTAAGTATACTAAAAATACATGAGGCCCTAATACTAGCATGCAAACGGGCCCATAAACCTAAAAACATTATTGTGGGTTAATAGATCAAATCATTAGTTCTAACCATAGTTGCACAGAATCGCGTTTTTGGGAGGAGACATTTCGGAAACCACGTTTCTCCAAGAATCGCAAATTTTTTTTTTTTTTGGAAAAATAGCTTATGGCTGAAGTTTTTTTAGGGGATCAATGGTCAAACGAGCGTTTTGCCTCTCAAAAGTGCAGTAGATGGGTCACAAACAGATCTTCTTGTACCAAGAATGAATGTTATCTTGTAGTAGATCTCCTACTCCTACCATCACCTGCCCACAATCTGCATCCACAAAATCTTCAAGTTTTATATCAACTTTATTAGTATAGTGAATGGCGAACCTGTTTTTCCCTTTTATGTATCGTAGAATCCTCTTTGCTGCTTTCCAATGGGAGACCTTTGGGTTTGACATGAATTGGCTCACCATACACTTTTTGGAGTCATATGGTGTTGTGATTGCCTTATTGTCCAATATATTGAACTCTTTCAGCAATTCATGAGCATACTTGGCTTGAGATATGAAGAGACCATAGTCGCCCGTTCTAGAACATGTTCCACTCTGCAACCTGGCCAATTCTTTTTTGAAAAAATACGTAGTTTTTAACCATAGTTGCACCACGATTCTGAATCACGATTCAGAATCGCGGTCGATTCGGGATTTTCTCAGAATTGTGCAGAATCATTTTTTTTGAAATTTTTTTAGGCAATATGGGTATCAGATGAAAGCTCTGATTGAGAGCATTATGACTGTGTAGTTTGCCGACTGTTTCGGGTGCAGGATGGTCCAATTTAGGTGCATTAACTCCCAGGTTTACGCTATAGCTGCATTCAATATAAAAAATTAACAAAAAAAAGAGAACACATTGGGGCATTCCCCCAATGAACATAGCAAGAATCTCCCTCTCTCTCTCTGTCTCTCTCTCAAATCACAACAAACGGAACAAAAACCATGCTGAACAAAAACCCTGCTGAATCATTCACCTACTGAACTTAAATGAAACATCTCTCTCTCTCTCTCTCTCTCTCTCTCTCTACAACCATAAACCATAAAACCGAAGTTACTGAACTAAAACCACAAAGAACAATACTGAATCACTACAATGTTGTGAATAGGATCATCATAATATATAATATCGGGCCACATGGCACCAAAATGGGGTACAATGATGTTCCATGAACGTAATGAAAACTATACAACTAAGACTCGTCAAAGTCATGGTAGGAAAAATCATCCAAATTTGTGCCTGACTGCAGATGCCAAGGGTCCACAGATGAATCGGAATCGGAGGGAACCATATGCCGTGGTGTGGCCTTGGCTCTGCTGCGTGCTCTGGCTCTCTGCTGCATGCTCTGGCTCTGGATCCTCCCCCTCCCCCTGTCTCTACCTCTACCTCTGCCTCTGCCTCTCTCCCCTCCTCTGGCCCCCATCTGGATGCCCCCACTCCTGTGTCTACTCCGTCGTGTCTGTGTGTCAGGTGGCTGTGACCCTACGCCCTGGGATGGCCCTACCACTGTGATGACGCCTGGCCGACAACGGCTACCTGTGATGCTCCACTCCTGTCTACAAAAAGAGAACTTAGCTATGTTTTGCACAGTCTGCATTTTTGAACTGTTTCGTCGCACAGTTCACAATTTTTGGTCATGAGAAAAATACAGCACTAAGTCAAAACACTTAGAAAATAATTTTGGCCAACTCTCCCGACAAATGTCGCACTTTTGGCACTTTTGTGAAAAATCTGGACACTGTCTCCAAATGCCTTAAAACCACTTTTATACTTTCAAGAACCTTCCGAAAAATGCGAAGAATGCGAAGGTTGTTGACCTTCATCTTTTTCCATTGACCTTCGGTCTTTTCCCAGCTTCTGAACCACCAGCAGGTCAGCCAGGTCATCCCCCTGTGCCTCCACCCCCATCTCCTCTTCCGTATCCCCCTCAACCTACTCCTCCTCCTCCACATAGTCTGCCCCGAGCATCTCCACGCTCCGAGCCCTCATCATCTCCCTCCTCAGCCCTCTCCCTCTGCATCTCTGTCCTCCTTTGCCGCCGTAAAGCCCGTGCGTCAGCCTGTGCCTGTCTGTAGAACTCTCTATGGATCTCATCATCCATCTCCTCCTGCGTGGGTGGTGCCCGAGGAGTAGCAGCTACCAAATCCACCAAGCAAGTGTCAGGGTTCACCTACAACCAAAAACAATACATTGTTGCTAGGCAGGTGTTTCGAAAGCAATTCAATTCATCAAAGCATAGCAAGAAAAAAGGGGTGATGATGTGACTCACCTTGAGCATTTGGCCCTCTCCTCGCGTGCGCCTCAACATACGGCCGTTGGTGTTCACAAACACCAACCGCCTATACTGCTCGATGGATAACCTATTCCTCTTTTGCGTGTGATACAAGGCCCAGGTGCTCCAATTCCGCTCGCAAGCCCCTGCTAAACAGTCCCGTGCAAGGACTCTCTCGGCCAATCGTTGCAGGTCACCTGTGCTGTGCCCGTGGATATGCTGACGGGCAATGTTGGCCAGAATCGGACCTGTTGGCAGAAGAAAAAACATGGCACGTGTAAACACGATTGCTTTGTTAAAACATAGTTGCAGCGAATCGTGATTCGCTGATTCGCGAATCGCGATTCGTGGATTCGCGAATCGCGATTCGTTGATTCGCGAATCACGATTCGTTGCACCGAATCGTGTCAAGAATCGTTCAAAAAAAAAAAACAGATTTATGCATTTTTGGGCCGCCTCCTCGCAAACAAAATCGCGCTAGCCGTGGAGGCAAATTTTTTTTTTATGAGCTGTAGGTGTCTGATCTTCGTGAGTGAATAGTCGGCAGGCATCTACTCGGCGATACGGAGGTGGTGTGCACGGTGCCAGGGGGATCTGAGCTTCTTGGAGAGCGAATAGATCAGTTTTTGATATTTGGTAAGTGTGGGCTTGATTTTTTGCAAGTGTTGACATTGAGCTGTAGGCAACCAAATTGAGCGTAGTTTGGCTCTAGACCACCTTTCTTCATGCCCACGGTGATTCCTACAACATCAGTTTTAGCCGTTGCGGCACGCCTAGCAAGATTTGAATACCACATTCCAAATGCTTGTGTATTTTTGCCATTTTCACAAAATGACTTGTGGGCAACCGATTCAGGTGATGTTTGAGCCTACAATGCATTTCCACATGCCTGCAGAGACTCCTGTGACCTCCGTTTCGCCCGTCTACGTCCTTATCACAAATTTCAATTTCCATGCCCTAATTCCATGTTTTTTTGGGTTTAGGGCAAGCATCTGCCAGGGGCGTGGTTTAGGCCCACACTTCACTCCTTTATGCCTGCACGGACTCCCACGCTAACATCAGTCGCCTGTTATCGCTCATACTGAAATAATTCTATCCCATGCCCTAATCTCATGTGTTTTTTGGCACTTGCTATGATGTGTGAATTGGAATCATTGTGATGTATGCTCTGATATTTTGAGCTCTATTTGAGCTCGGTACAATGTATTTTTTTCTACTGAACGTTTGCTTGATTATTTTTTGTTTGCAGGTTTGATCTCGTGTTGATATGATGCCGGTGCGGGGTCGAGGCCTTTGGGCCGAGTTGAACTTATCGACGGGGATGTGGCTACACACCATGGCTTAGGCACCCGCAGATGGAGATGCTTGCATTGCGGTGGTCACGTCACGAGATCACTCACCAAGGTTACGACTCACTTGTTGTGGGTCAGAGGGCCAGATGGGCGGACATTGGGCATATCTGATTGCCTCAAGATTTCTGATGAGGATCTGCAGAGGTTGTCTACCATGTACGGGCTTGATACTGCATCACAGGCTTCTAGATAGGGACAGGTAGGAGTAGCAGCTACAGGCAGGCAGGCAGGCAGGGCCTACCACGGGTACTGGGCCCAGTACATCACGGGCAGGGCATGGTACAACTGTAGGGCTATGCATAGCACATCACGGGCTGGGCATGGTACAGGTGCAGTGCCCAATACATTACGGGCAGAGCATGGTACAGGTGCAGGGCCTAGTACAGTAGTTAAGAAAACAGTTTAAACACCCGACCGGATCAATCACCACAGCACAACATCAAGTGCAATAAGACAAGACAACAGAATTGCTCACCTCAAACTGTATATTCAACTGATAAGTAAGTACAAAGATAAAGTTGCTTAAAAGCACTCAAAGGGCTTGTAAAAGAAAGACGGCCCGATAATTCTAGAACTGAGCACATGTGGTGCCGTCAAAATAAGAAAGCACTGTATAAGTCGATCATTGCTATTTTAACTCTCTCCCTCAATGATCAACGTCTCTCTTTATTTTAGAGTTTACTCTATTCATGGAACATACCTCCATGACAGTATTACAAGTAAAGGCTTTTTACATAATTAGATCTAAGCCAAGTTTGGCTCTAAAAGTCTCAAACTTTTCTTTACTTAAAGCTTTGGTAAATATATCTGCAACTTGTAACAACGTAGAACAGTGTACAATACTTATATCTTCAGATTGTAGCTTCTCACGCACAAAGTGATATTTTACCTCAATATGTTTTGTCCTTGCGTGAAACACATGATTTTTAGCCAATTGTATTCCACTTTGACTGTCACAGAAAATAACAGTAGGATTTACCTGCTTCATGCCAATCTCACATAACAACTTACGTAGCCAAACAGCTTCCTGGGTAGCAGAACTTAATGCTTTATATTCGGCTTCTGTAGAAGAAAGAGAAATAGTATCTTGCTTCTTGCTAGACCATGAAAAACAACCGCTACCAAAATTGAAGGCATAACTTGTTGTTGACTTTCTATCATCTACATTTCCTGCCCAATTAGCGTCAACATAACCCTGCAACACAGGTAAAACACTTTGTCTTTTGTAGATTAGGCCAAGGTTAGGTGTACCCTTCACATACCTCAAAATCCTTTTCGCAGCTTTCCAATGGTCCATGGTGGGTGATGACATGAATTGGCTAATCAAACTTACAGCATAGCAAATATCAGGACGTGTAGTCGTAAGATATATCAAACTCCCAACTAGCTGATGAAGTAGCGTCAACATGTGCACTATCATCAATACGAGATAATTTCTTACCAGCTTCGCAAGGGGTGATGGAAGGTTTGCACTCTGTCATGCGAAATCTTTCCAATACCTCGCGCACATACTTGTTTTGACATAACCTGATATCACTGCCAGTTTGCCATACTTCGACACCCAAGCAGTAGTGCATAAGATCTAAATCTTTCATCTCAAACTGCTTGCATAAGTTGGATTTAATAGAACGAGTGAGGTTCTCATCATTGCCCGTGATAATGATATCATCAACATAAAGTACAATCAAGGCAATGCTATCTTCGTTTATAAGAACATAAAGATTTGGATCTGAATTTGTTCTTACAAACCCATGAGAAAGAAAGTAATTGTCAATGCATCCATACCATGCGCGTGGCGCTTGCTTAAGGCCATAAAGTGCTTTGCGTAGCTTACATACCTTCTGTTCTTGTCCTTTTGCCATGAAGCCCTGTGGTTGGACCATGTAAACTTCTTTCTCTAAGTCACCATTCAAAAATGCGGACTTCACATCCATTTGATGGACCTTCCACCCAAAATGAGATGCTAGGGCAATGATAAGGCGTAGCGTAGTCCACTTAGCCATTGGAGCAAATGTCTCTTCATAGTCAATTCCTTTATTTTGCTCATAACCCTTCACTACTAGGCGTGCCTTATGCTTTGCTATTGTGCCATCCGCATGAAACTTTGTTCTAAACATCCATTTGTTGTCAATGGGTTTCTTTCCAAGTGGTACATCAACCAACTCCCATGTATCATGCTTGTGGATGGATTCCATCTCCTCTTCCATTGCCCTTTGTTTGCCACTCTTTGTGATCTTTTGCTTCATCAAAGGTTGATGGCTCTCGACACTTCAAAATGTCACTCATCAGGGCATAGTTCACATGATAACGATCGGGAGACTTCCTTTCCCGCGTTGATCTTCTCACTTCTCCTTGTGTGTTAGATCCTGGTTGATTTAGCTTTGCGTCCTTCATGATCTTCTCATACCATTTTGGTATCTTAGATTTAGGTGATACACTACGTGGAGAGTATGTATCCCAAGGAGTGTCCAAGTAACGTCTCTTACTTCCAACCGGTTTCTCCTTTATTGCTCCTATTGGCAGGTACCTTCCCCTAGGCTCTTGAATAGGTGGTGTCTTCTCATACTCGCCCTCTCGACTCTTATCTTCACGTGCATCATCTTGTGGAGCGTCTTTTTCATCTTCTTCTTCCAAAATTGTGGGAAGTCTTTTGATGCTTTCACCACTTGCATGGTCTTCATCTTCATACCTATGCGTCTCATCAAAGATCACATCTTTGCTTATGTGAATCTTGTTCATTACAAGATCAAAACACCTGTACGCCTTCGTCCTCTCGTCATAACCGACGAAGATACACTTGATTGCTTTGGCATCAAGTTTCTTTCGTTCTTCCTTTGGCACATGTACATAGGTCCTACATCCAATGATGCGAAACTTGTCGATTTTTGGCTTTATTCCTGTAAATGCTTTTTCAAGAGTCACATTTGGAACCGCAACTGTAGGGCTCCTATTTTCAAAGAACGTTGCCGCACTGCACGCTTCCGACCAAAGTGAATCGGTCAAGCCCATTTGCTTCATCATGGAGCGTGCACTCTTCATAATAGTCCTATTTTTCCTTTCAGCTACACCATTACTATGCGGCGTGTGTGATTGTCTGAATTGTCTTTTGATGCCATGTTCCTTGCAAAAGTCCTCAAAATCATCATATTTGTATTCGCCCCCTCTATCAGATCTTAGCACTTTGATGCGTGCATCCAGTTGGTTCTCTACTAAAGTCTTGAATTCCTTGAAGCGAGCAAAAGCGTCAGATTTCTTCTTCAAGAAATAAATCCATGTCCTCCTAGATTAATCATCTATGAAAGTCATAAAATAATATGTTTTCCATCCTTGACAAATTCAACCTTAAGATGTTGATTTGCCATTACTCCAACAGAAAGCAAACTCTTTTTGAGTCCAGGAACATAAAGCACATTAGGGATATTCTTGATTTTACCATCAGGAAACTGCACAGGTACATTGCCCACATGTTTCCCGGTCATATGCCTTGTGGCGCCTGAATCTATGAACCATCTGGCACCATCATCAACCTGGGATGCCAATGCCGATGAGAAGACACTTGTCTCGTCATCTTCCCCATCATCTTCGGCAATGTTGCCTTGTTATTTCACTTTTCTCGCCTTTATGTCCGCTTTTTTCTTGTAACACTCGTGTGCCCAATGACCCGGTTTGTGACAATAGTAACATTTGCCTTTCTTCTTCTTTTTCGCCTTTGATGATGACTCTCCCTCGTCATCATCATCCTTGGATTTCTTGGGAATCCTTTTCCATCCTTTCTGCTTGCCTTTAGCAAGCAAGGCTTGATCCTCCTGTGGGGTTTTCCTTGACTTCACCACTTCGCGACGCTGCTCTTCCTGCAACATGATTCCGTGGAAGTCTTCAAAAGTAGGCAATCTCTCCCTCGAAGCAATGCCACTCACAAACATCTGTAGCCCTTCTGAGACACCGCTCATTGTGGTATGTACCAATTCAACGTCCCTAATTGGTTCTCCAATTGCCACAAGTTGATCTCTCAGCTCCTTTATCCTGGTGAAGAAAGATCCCACCGATTCGCTTTCTTCCATCCTAACCGCGTTCAATCTCGACTTCAAGAACATGGCCCGAGCTGGATTGCAAGTTTGAAATTGCATTCTAAGAGCTTCCCAAGCTCCCCTAGCCGTCGTGGCATCACTTATATGAGTGATCACATGGTCTTTCACTGAAAGATTGATCAAGGACAATGCTCTCTGCGCCTTTTTATCAAAGGCCCTCATGTCACGTGGAGTGGTATTTGGCTGGACTTCAATACCTGCCACGATCTCCCATAACTCTTTCTCCATCAAAATGCTCTTCATTTTGAATTTCCAGATGTTGTAGTTAGAAGCCCCATCAAGTTTGCTTGCATCGCCCAAAATTGCCTCATTGATGTTTGCCATTTCCAAACTGCTTGAAACTCCACCTGTAGGCTATAAAGTGTATGCCGTAGCCAACCGTGATGTCAGAAATAAAAAATAATGACCTGCAATGTTTGGCTTACCAGGCCACCCGCCGCTCTTTTGCCAAAATTGAAAGCCAAACTGGCGTCGCTTTTCGAAATGCTTCTCGTCACCAACTCCTAGCTACCTGCCCAGTGGAATGGTGAAATCACTTATGGCGCGCTCCGAACACTTTCTCCGCGGCAATCACTCTGTTTTGGCGTACCGTACTTGCAGGTCCAGTCAGGGTGCCCTTCGTTTGGAGGCTATCGCCTTTCATTTGGCCAAAATAGGCTAAAGGAGGTGAAAATAAGGGCAATTTGGGTTTTTGAACTGTTTCTTTAGTGTGAAGAAACTTCACCTTTCAAAAACTTGGGACCTAACAATTTTTTCAGTTTGGAAATTTTTAATGAAAAGAAGGCCTATTTTGCCTTTCAATTCTTCAGGGCCCTTTCAAAGCCCATCTCCACCACTAGTCTGGCTGGTATAGTCTTTCGAACTTTCAATCATGTCCGTTGATCGCGATGGACCTCCATCCAACGATCCTGCGCATTTGTGTGCATTGAAGGTCTGTCCTCCAACCGCTATACACTTTCAACCGCTATAGCCTCACTCTGATTCACTGCCCCGTGGCCTCACCTGCTCCTCCTCAGTGATGACAGCTCCAAGCTTCTTTATTCAAGCCATGGAAATTTCTGATTGCTCCACTCCTGCAAACTGGCTGATCCACGGCCGCCCACAGCCTCTCCACACATCCACAACAGTAGCAGGGCGCCCACTTTTGGCTTTTTACAGCTTCAAAAAAGGATTTGTATTAAGAGAGAAATGCTTTTTCCCTACTTGAAACCCTAGTTATCAAAGAAGAAGATATTTTTTTTTTGGGCTTTATCAGATCTTCTTGAGACTTTCTTTGAGCAGCTACCTATCCCTCTGAGGTCGCCCTACAGCAAGCAATCTTCGCTCCAAACCGCTCTTCAAACGGTGTTCGATTGGATTCAAACCAATCACAAACGCCAAGCAACCCTCCAGCAGAATTTTCAGCTTCAATCTTTGCTTGCCCTTTGATTCAGCCGACAATTCCTGTCTCTGAATCCTTTTTACAGTTTCGAGCCGTTCCACGAATCTCCGCAGACTCGGTTTTGTGCTTCCTAGCCAACAAACCGTCGTGAATTCGCAGCTCTCTGTTCTTGTCTGGTGATTGTAGCCACCAAGGGCTCCGATACCAAGTTAAGAAAACAGTTTAAACACTCGACCGGATCAATTACCACAGCACAACATCAAGTTCAATAAGACAAGACAACATAATTGCTCACCTCAAACTGTATATTCAACTGATAAGTAAGTACAAAGATAAAGTTGCTTAAAAGCACTCAAAGGGCTCGTAAAAGAAAGACGGCCCGATAATTCTAGAACTGAGCACACGTGGTGCCGTCGAAATAAGAAAGCACTGTATAAGTCAATCATTGCTATTTTAACTACAGTACCTTTAGTTCCATCCGCAGCAGCAGCACGACCATCAGATGAGCATGTTGGTTCTGCTTCATCAGGAGGAGACCATCACGCCGGAGCTGAGTTCCATTCGCTCAGCTTGGCAGGAGTAAGTACCTTGTCTTTATTATCTCTTTGCATGTGTCTAGGGTTTACTGGTGCCGCAATTTTTGCATGTGGCTAATGGGTGTCTTGTGGTAGGTATGGATGCACAATATTGAGTGATGTCTTGTGGTGATGGATGCACGATATCTTGGTTTCTTGCTCGCTTGGCACAGTATTCCTACGTGGCGTGGATGCCACTCGAGGTGGTGGAGCCATCACGGCCAACTATATATGGGAGCATGTTAGAGATGTTATTGCTGACATTGGGGTGGAGCACGAGGTTCAGGTTGTCACCGACAATGCTTCGAACTACAAGCAGATGGTGCATAGACTTGCTCATCCATGACCTGTGTGCGCTTCCATGGATCAAAGAGGTATAGTTTTTTCCATTTGCTATGCTTTCTTCCTTCGATGTTGCTAACCACATCTCAACTACTGTCTAAACTTTTTACTGGATGTCTGTGTTGCAGATCACTTCTACGGCCATGCGCCTGGTCACTTTTGTCACCAGGAAGAGGCATGCGTTGGCCCTATTCCGCACCTTCTCGACCCTAAACCTGAAGAAGCCAGCACCCACAGGCTTTGCGTTTTATTTCTTGGTGCTACAACGATTGGTAGTGGTGAAGGATGGATTACGGCAGATGGTTTCCAGCGAGGCCCTCGGGGGACTTTACAGACCTCGCACATGCGGCAATTTTCCGGTCCACTGTGTTCGGTGATGAGTTCTGGACAACTGCTAAGGAGATTATTGGTCCTTCTACCCATTTTCAGAGTGTTGCGCTTGGTAGACCGTGAGGGGTGCACTCTCGGTCTCATTTAGGAGTTCATGGACCGCATCGAAGAGGGCATTTTGACGTCATCCTTGGACGAGCATAGGTATGACTCTTCAGTGTCTAGTTTTGTTGTTTCTCACTCAAGTTTGATGTATTTCTTTTATGCTACGGTGCACTGATCATTGTAATTTGTCTGTTGTAGGAGGGACGAGATCTCGCATATATGGGAGTCCAGATGGGACTACTTCCACCGACCCATCCACGCCATAGCCCACATGTTGCACCCCTTGCGGCACTCTACCCGGGATAGGGACGATCCGTAACTGCACCGGAGATGGGTGGAGTACACGGAGCTTGTATGGACCGGACCAGGTACGTGTGAGAAATTGCTTGGTAGCAATGTTACTGCAGTACTGTACTCATTGGTAGTGTGAAAAGATATATAGCATGGCTCAGATAGCGATTCTAGCTCGGATATATATAACGTGGCAGATAGCGATTCTAGGATCAACGTGAGCAGCAGTCAGAGAACGTATCAGTTAGCTTTAAGTCACTACATGTCGTAGGTGTGAATTAACAATCAAGTCATTATTAGGGTTCTGTAGTCTTTTTGAAATTTTTCATAACCAGTGTTTCCGGGTATGTGAAAGAATGAAGTTTTGATACCTGGCGGTTCCGAGTAGTAAGAATTTTGTTTTTTTGTTTTGGTATTTGGCGATTCCGGGTATTGCATACATGGCCAAAGTTTCGGTCCGGTTCGGTTCCAGTTATCTTGGTTTGGGTAGTTATTGGCAGGTATTTGGTGGTTACTACAATTGGGTATTGATCGGTTGGGCTATGCCCTCCAATGGTTCTGAAAGACTCCTTTTTACCTCCGACAGTTCCACATGACCCCAGTTTGTTCATCTCCGTCAGTGTGATGTGTATATAACCTGATTGATAACCTATGTCTATTTGCAGCAAAATCAAATATCTGCCCTACATTGGTCATAACATCATAGTTGCCAATTTCTTTAAATCTCATTATGTCTGGAGCTCTCATCATGGGGATGTCTCTTGGGGTCATCATGTTTATTATAAAAACTCAGATTGGAAATTAGATACTAAGACCTTAGTTTGACCTCCAATTCATAGCTACTTTGAACATTAAAGATGCAACTATCTTAACACACAAGGCACACTTGCATGTTTGAAGAGGTCCCATTTGTTCCTCAACAAACCAAGATGATCTTTGATGGTCCTCGTTTGTGGAAAATGTAGGGCACTAGCCTCTATGGTTGTCTTTAAGGTAGTCAGATAACCATAGCAACCTTACGATGACACCTTAGAGTTTTTGACTGGGATACAAAAAAGGCTAGAATAGCTCACAAGTGATTTCCAAGGAGGTGGGTAGCTTTAGAGCTATGCCTTAAGAGTGTCATATCTATCAAGAGTTTTAGAGAGCAAAAATGGTATTCTTCGAACTACCTTTGAAGTTGAGAAAAAGTGCTGTACACAAATAAGTGAAAAAGAAGCGTCTTCGTAAAATTTTTCTAGGCCCATACCCCAAGAGGACATCCGGAAAACCATACACATTCCTAGCCATTCTGGGACATTCCCATGTTGGGACATCATTGGAAACATCTCTGCGTTCTCAGCAGTGAAATGGTGGTCGCATAAAATCATTTTTGCCAGGGGAACTTGATACCTAATCTATGTATATTTAAATTATCATATCATACATGTGTTGTTGTATCTTAGTAATGTTGTTGGAGTGCAAGTTTTGTCTTCTTGCAGTCTCTCTTTAGTACTAAACGACATCAAATTAAATCCTAATGGAACTAACTGTATCCTTGGTTCAGTGTAAGGCTGCCAATGGATTGAAGTTGGGGTCAAATGTTTTGTTGAAGGCTACTTGAGAAGCAAACATTATTCCTATTAGAAACCAATGATAAACTTGTTACTGTTTACGATTTACTGTTGACAGCTGTTACCAGCTGTAAGTAGCTGTAGGCTAGTCTATAGTCAACTACTAGTTTTCTCTCTCTCTATATTCAGGGTTTATTGTACTCTTTCATTCAGTGTGATATAGTGTGATGGTGTGTTCTTCCTCTTTCTCTTGGTGATTGCTTATGGTGATTGATTGATAGTGCTCATCAGATTATTGACAATGGTATCAGAGCCCGATAGTTCTGCGTGCCTGATCAGTGGATACAGCTTGTCACAGGGTCCGCAACGAAGTGAGGAAGTCCTTCACAGGAGGTGAAAGCTTGGAGAGGCAAAAGTTGGAAGAAATTCTTCCTTGGAGTATTTTGTAGGTTTTGGAGCTCAGAATCATTAGTGGGGAACGAAGACACAATCCCGGAGGCATTAGAAAGGCCAGGGTAGCATCAGACAGATTGAAAATTTGTTGGGTCTGGGTGAAAAGTGCCATTTGTGAGAGAGTTTTGCCAAGAAATCCCGCATTTGTTTGTTTGGGGAACTGCAAATCACACTAGACTGTGTCTAGTACTGCCATTCACAGCTATGAAGCATCTAGGAACTGAGAAACTGTGATTTCATTGAGTTTTAGCCTACTTTTGTGATTTTGTGTGAAACTTGTGCAAGCAAGTAGGATAGGTCTGGAAAACTCAGTATCCTCCATCATTTTCAATGAGAGTAGTGTTTGAGGTAGTCAACTGCAAGGAGAGTTGGATTTGTAATCCATTACATAAAAAATCACGGATTTTGGTGGAGATTTGAGTGAAAAAAAGAGTTTTTTGGCTGGAAAACAGTGTTTTGCAGATTCGCTGGCTGAATTTTGTTATTGGAAAGGTGCTGAACAGGTCTGAAACGCGGCACACAGGCCCGAAACGCTGCCAAAAGATCCCGAAACGCCATCAACTACCCCGGAACGTCAGTCTGCTGACCCGAAACGCCAGAAAAGGCCTGAAACACTTGTTTTTTTGGGGCGAAACGCCTGTTTTTGGGGGCGAAACGCCTACCCTGTTGTCTGAAACACGCGAGGGGAGGCCTAGGAGTCGCGCGGCAAACAGCTCTAAAAACATAGCGTCTGCAGGGGTTGGGTCCCCTTACAAACACAAAAAGTGAGAGCGCATGTGTGGATGAATGCCACATGTGAAAGGCAAGAAACAAGCTGATCTGAACCACAGATCTTGCACAGATTTGACGGCCAGAAATTCATTGAAGTTTTCCTTCATCGTTCTTCAACTTCAACTAAAATTTTGAAAGGGCCCTTAACATTGGTACTGGGCCACTTTTGTTTAAGGTCTGTCCACTGTGTATTTGTTGCAGATAAGCAGAAAACAGAGTGATATTTTGACCTAGCTGGAGAGACTATTTTTTTGGATTTGATTAGACAGGAGCTATGCTGGTACGCGCTGATATAAAAATCTTTGAAATCGGAGATATGTGCGAGACGGAGAAAATTTCCAAAAATGGCAGTTTGGCAATAATTGCCATTTTTCAGGCTTAAGGGCAGTTGTGAGCCATTTTAAGGCCAAAATCTTCAATTTGGCATAACTTCCAATCCATAGCTCGGATTGGAAAGTGGTCGGAGACGTCATTTGTCAATTTTGCAACAAATTTTCCATTTTTGCAATCCGGAGTCATCTAATTGCAGTTATGGCAACGCTAAGCAAAAACGTTCTCAATGAGTATGCAGTTTGGAAATTCAAACTGAAGAACAACTCGATGGAAAAGGAGCTATGGGAGATCGTGACAGGTGAGGAGACAAGGCCAGTGATTGAAGAAGATCAGCGGGCATTTTTGATAGGAGGAAACGGAAAGCACAGAATGTCATCAACTTGTCAGTCAGAGATGCTATCATCCTACATCTGGGATTCGGAAGGACCGAAAGAAGCGTGGGATACGTTGAAGGCATTGTTTGAGACCACAAACACATCTCGAGTGCTATTCCTGAAGACGAAGCTGCACGCATTACGGATGGATGATGGTGCAACTATTGCCGATCACCTATTGAAGGTAAAGGAGATCCGTGATCAACTTGCTGCCGTTGGAGAGCGAGTACAGGATCGCGAGATGGTTATTGAACAGCTTGAGTGAGTCACTGCCCAAAAGGTGTTTGGCATACCCTTGCTTTTGAGCATTGCCATGGCCATCTCAACAATGGATCTATTCTTTCGCTCTGCAACTTCGTTTTGCTGCGGTGAATAAGGTGTTGCAGTCTGCCTCTTGATCCCTTGATCTTTGCAAAAATCAATAAATTCTGTCGAAAAATACTCACCACCTCCATCAGATCTCAAGGTCTTGATGTAACTTCATGTTTGCTTTTCAACTAATGCCTTGAATTCCTTGAACTTAGCAAAAGCGTCTAATTTCTTGCTTATGAAATAAATCCAAATGCATCTGCTATAATCATCAATAAAGGTAATAAAGTAATAGTAGCCACTAAGAGATCTAGTTTGCATTGGTCCACATAGATCACTTTGGACAAGATCTAGGATGCCACTGGCTCTCCTTGCTCCACTTTTGGGAAACCTTTCTCTGTGTTGTTTTCCCAAAATGCAACCTTCACAGATTTTTCCTCCAAAAGAAATATGAGACAATCCAATAACTAGATTACCTCTTTTCAGAATCTGTAAACTTTGAGCACTGATATGACCAAATCGTTGATGCCAAAGATCACTTCGACTATCAACAGTGCTTACCATAGCTTGAGTAAAAGATCTCGCATTCAGTTTGTAGAGTCGATTTCCGTTGACTCTAGCTCCTGTAGCAATCACTTTGTAGTGATTCTTGATGTCCTTGACGAGACATTTGTCGCTATCAAACTCAACCTTGAGTTGTTGATTAGCCATCGTCCCAACTGATAGTAAATTGTTGGCTAAATCAGGAACATATTGCACATTGCTTATCCGCTTTATCATTCCGCTGGCTAGCTTCACTGGTACCACTCCAAATCCTTTCACAGGTAGCAATTGGCCATCAGCTTGTCCAACTTCATCGCCATTGTGGATTTTCTTGAATTCCGAAAACCACTCCTTCCTCGAAGTCATGTGCTTGGACGCTCCATTGTCAATGTACCAGGTGTCCTTTGCTTTGCCACTTGTCATTAGCGCCGTAATGAACAAGTTTGAGCTTTCACCTGTATCATCTTCATATTGATCATCATTGAATTGATGTTGATTAACATAATTGTCTTCATAATGATCATCATCAAATTGATGTTGATTAGCATAATTGCCCGCCTGCCATTTGCCTTTTCTTTGTGCTATCTCCTTTTGTTTCTTGAAGCATTCACGCTCCCAATGGCCAGGTTTGTTGCAGTACCTGCAATTTCCAGGTTTATTTGGCCTGGAATAGCCACGTCCTTGACCTCGACCTTGATTCCAATTGCCTCGATTCGGGCATTGGCTTGCTCATGAAATTGTTGAAATGATCCCCGGCTTAAGTTTCCTCCTCTCGATTGATACCTACCACGGCCAAATCTTCCGCCTCGTCCTCTAATTGCAAGAGCATGATCATAGCCCCTGTTAGGATGATTCAAGTTCTCTTGACGTTGCTCTTCCTGCAAAAGTAATCCACCTAGCTCTTCATAGGTTGGAAGATTCTCCCGTGTGGCAATGCTTGTAACAAACATCTACCTAATATTTCTCATTTGAGAGTATTTGGTTGTGATGCTTATGCTCATATTCCTGATGAGAAACGAAGGAAATTGGATGCAAAAGCTGTCAAGTGTATTTTCCTTGGATATGATGAGAAGGCCAAGGCATATAGGATGTATGATTCAAATGCACAGAAGCTGGTGATTTCTAGGGATGCTACATTTGACGAGATGGGTCAAGGTGAACAATTTAAAGAAATCACTAAACCTTTTGATGAGGGAGCGGAAGTATAGGTCAAGAAAGAAGTGGATTTTGATGCAGAAGATCCAATGGAAAAAGATAAGTTTGAAGCTGAAATCCCTAAGAGAGTATCTAAATGGTACTTATCAGTCACAGGTGATGCTGAGAAGGGAGATACTCCCGAATCTAGCGAACAGGGAGAGCTTAGAAGGTCAAGCAGAAATCGGAAACCTCCTGCAAGGTTAGAAATGAATCTAGCCCTAATGGGTTCCGTGCTAAAGGCTCAAGAACCAAAAACCTTTCATGAAACAAAGGAGCACAAGGAGTGGCGTGCAGCAATGGAAACAGAAATGGAGGCCATATCAAAAAATAGGACGTGGAACTTGGTTGAGCTACCTGAGGGTAAGATGCCTATCACTTGCAAATGGATTTATAAGATCGAATATGGAGCAGATGGGCAACTCAACAAGTACAAAGCACGGTTGGCTACGAGAGGATTTGAGCAGCAGGAAGGCATTGATTTTGAGGAAACCTTCGCACCCGTAGCTAAGATGGTAACTATACGTTCTATTATTGCTATTTCTACTTTTCATGGTTGGAAGATCCAGCAAATGGACGTTAAATCTGCTTTTCTTAATGGAGTGCTGGATGAAGAGGTGTATTAAGTACAACCTCAAGGATTTGTTGAGCCAGGGAGAGAGCATCTTGTTTGTAAGCTCCACAAAGCTATCTATGGATTGAAGCAAGCACCACGGGCGTGGTACTCTTGCATTGATGAACACTTCAAGCGAAGGGGAATGGTAAAGAGTAAGGCTGATCCTAATCTTTACATTCTAAGGCAAGATTCAGATATAGTGTTCATTGTTTTGTACGTGGATGATTTGATTATTACAGGAAGTAATGAGAGCTTAATTGATGAAATCAAATCAGATCTTTCCAATGCTTTTGACATGAGCGATCTAGGATTGATGCACTATTGTCTTGGCATTGAAGTATGGCAAAAGGAAGAGGTCGTCTTTCTTACACAAAGCAAGTATGCACGAGATTTGCTTTATAAGTTCAATATGTAGGATTGTAAGCCTTTGAGTACACCGATGGATGTCAACATGAAGCTTACTGCATATGATGAATCTGAGAAAGTAGATGCTTACTTGTACAGTTGGTGGGTAGTTTGATTTATTTGACACACACACGACCTGATATTTCTTATGTTGTTGGTGTTGTTAGTCAATTTATGCAAAATCTTAGTCAAGCACACTGGAAGTCTGCTAAACGTATTCTCAAGTACATTCGAGGGACGTTGAATTTTGGTTTGAAGTATGATCAGCCTGAAGCGCCAATGTTGGTAGGCTACACAGATGCTGAATGGGCAGGTAATATTGATGATAGAAGATCTACCAGTGGTCATACGTTCAGTTATGGTACAGCTGCAATTTCGTGGAGCAGCAAAAAGCAACCTACAGTAGCCTTATCTTCGACGGAAGCTGAATATCGTGCACTCAACAATGCTACACAGGAAGCAGTATGGCTACGAAGGTTGCTTGTTGATTTAGGTCAATCATAGGTGGATGTGACTACTATTTCTTGGGACAACCAAAGCTGCATTCACCTTGCCAAAAATCTAGTTCTACATGCTCGAACCAAGCACATCGAAATACATTATCACTTTGTTCGAGAGAAAATATTTGATGGAACCATTGATCTTGTTTTTTGTAAATCTGAAGATCAAATGGCAGATATTTTTACTAAGTCATTAGGTAGATGTAAATTCGAAAAGTTTCGTACTTTATTAGGAATAGAAGAATGTAATTTTATCATTGAGGGAGAGTGTTAGAAACCAATGATAAACTTGTTACTGTTTACGATTTACTATTGACAGTTGTTACCAGCTGTAAGTAGCTATAGGCTAGTCTATAGTCAACTACTAGTTTTTTTTTTTTTTTCTCTCTCTCTCTCTCTCTCTCTCTATATATATTCAGGGTTTATTGTACTCTCTTTCATTCAGTGTGATATAGTGTGATGGTGTGTTGTTCCTCTTTCTCTTGGTGATTGCTTATGGTGATTGATTGATAGTGCTCATCAGATTATTGACAATTCCCCATAGAACACTTGGAGAAGAGATAAAGTTCTGTCCTGAATCTGCTAGACTTGGGATCCATTATAGGTCCCAAGGGGCATGTGATCAATTTTGGGTCAGAACCTTATGGGCAAAATAGAAATGGGAGGAGATATTCATGGACAAGAGATCACTTTAGGTGCAATAATATGCTGAGTTAGGACAAGTCTTGTGATGGCCGTTGATTGTTTTGAGCAGAGAAAATTTATTGTCCCTAGTGAATTCAGGGCCCATGAAACATCCATGCTTGGGTAAGAAACTTGAAACCTTGAATAAGTTTGGGGTATGATCAACTGTGGAGATGAAGCAGAGGATTACATGGAGAGAGCCACGAGGTCCTCACGTATACATGCAATTTGTCCGTATGTTCTTATTTAATACACCGGACTTGGAATAGGGACACTTTGGTGTTCCTTTGACCCACCCTGTAACTCCAACTGTATGGTTTCCATGGTAAAAAAATCTCATTTTTGATTGAGATTTCAGGAGCATGTAGCCAGCAGCCATGAATGCTCCTGTGAGGATGTGAGTCTTAAGATAATAGTCTCTCGTAGTGAGCCATTGTTGGTCCTGTCTGCCTGTGAAACAGCTACACATTCATGAGTGAGAAGTTTCCTTCTAGTGTCCATCATTCTTGCTGTAAGCCTACTTGAGATCCCATGGGCCTGCAAGACTTGAGCTAGCTTAATTCTTGTTCAGATTTCGAATATTCCTTCATCATTTTTCAGATTTGGAATGTAGAGATAAAATCCCTTCAATCTGAGCCAATCTGTACATCTGCTAGAAGTTATACAGGGGTGATAAAAAAAGTGCTCAATAGTAAAGTGTCATGAAACAAAATAATATCTCCCTCAAATCTCATAGTATACAGGGCATCTTAAGATAAAATGCTCCACATCTTGTTTTCGGTTTCTAGCTCGCTCTTTATGCATGCATTCGTGTAAACAACTGCTATGCATGCTAATTACATGCTCAAAGTAGCTATTGATGTTGTTATTAAAAAATTTGTATGTGGCCTGATCTACCATTGCATCATTTTGGCTGGATCAGATCAATTTTAGCTCCTTTTCATGTCTTATTATCTCACACCTCCATATCTTTTCAACAGGACTCCAAAATCCCTTCAATTTGAGCCAATCTTTTAGCTGTATATCTGCAAGAATTTATTCCACGGTGATAAAAAAGAGTGCTCAATAGTAAAGTTTCTGATCGTGGGTTCTTAGCTCTTTATGCATGCATTTGTGTAAACAACTGCTGTGCATGCTAATTACATGTTCAAAGTAGCTATTGATACAATGTAATTATCAAAATATTTGTACGTGGCGGAAGTTGCGTCGTTTCAGCTAGATCAGATCAATTTTAACTCCTTTCCATGTCTTATTGTCACACACCTCCATATCTTTTCAACTCTATCCAGTTCAAAGACTGTAAAAATCAAAGAGATTCTGATTGTGAACGAAGTTTAGCAATTTATTTTGCATTTTACTTTGCTATGACCACTAACTTTGAAGGAGTAAAAAGTTTGTACTGATGACATTACTTGTTTTTGAATACACATGTAACATCTTTTGGTATCTAGCATGCTAGTGTACTGCACTTGTCATGCAACAGGAAAGAAGAGGAGGATCATCACCAATTAACCGTATTCCTGTCTAATCTATGGATTGTTTGTTTCATTCATCAAGCATCATTCCCCTAGTTAACTAGTTGGTGCAGGGTAGAATCCTAATCAGATAACTTGTGTAGCTCCAATCAGGCAAAACAATCTTTTGTCGAACCTGAGCTCTGGGTTTTTGGCCGTGGGCATGCTCGTTGAAGTTTTGCTCCATCTTTCAATCCTGACTTGAACTATGTGTCTGATTTCAGGTAAGAATGCTTGAGGATGTTCAAGAGTGTTACAGTGCCCGATTCTGGGAGCTTGTTCCTGGTTTTGTGGTGGGAACGTTACTGTTGCAGGTATTTTCTAGTACCATGCAGAAAGTACCACCTTCCTTTATGTAAAGTACTTGTTTAAGTAAAACTGGAGGGTTTTGTTCTTTGTCGTCTGAGGGCAGGTTAAACCTGGTGCTGACGAGCAGAAAGTTCTCAAGCATGTGCATAGTGTGTATAACGATATTGGTGTGAAGGACCTTACAGTGCAGATAGAGATGGAACACCAATAAGTTCCTTTCTCAAGCATAAAGTGAGGATTTGAATTGAAGGCTGGGAGGATACTGTCTCTACACATGATTTTTTAAATAGATATATTCTGGCAACCCTATGTATGCTGGATTGCTGATCTGGTACTGCCCAGAAACTTTTGAAGGAATGCTGCTACTGATGAAGATGCTGCTCTTGAACTTGGCTATTGCTAATTTTTGCTAAGAAAATTGTACATATGCTGCACCCAAAAGAATGTGCATATTTTCTGGGGGTAGCGATTTTTCAACGAGGGAAGGGTAGCTGCTCTCACGGCTTTTGGGATGGAAGCAGCTATCTGCTTCAGTCGTTTTATACCAATGTAGGCAATGGCGAGGCTAGTTTTGAAAACATCAGCTATTGATGCTCAAAAAATCACAATGAAATGGATGGGAATTATTGATTCAGCTCTGCCCTACACCACCTCTAGAAATGGCAACACGAGCAATGAGGAAAGAACAGTCCATTTTCATTGAAAGGATCTGCAGTCTCACTCTCTCCCCCCCTTACTGCATTCTGAAAGGCGCATGCTACTAGGTTTAGCCTCCTGCATAGCCCCCTTATTTATACATCCAAATGATCAATCTGTTTCGTTGCTGCCCTTCCATAATGCTTTAGTTCCTGCTTGTCTTCAACCCATTGGCTGCTTGCATGAACTCTCTCTCTCTCTCTCTCTCTCTCTCTCTCTCTCTCTCTCTCTCTCTCTCTCTCTCTCTCTCTCAACAATAATTCATACAGACGGCTGTGCATCATTCTATCTCTCTCAATATGTGGAAACTGTTGTGTAAATGTAGTCTGTAGCTGCTTTTTTTGTTTGCTGTCATTATTTCCAGGTACAGAACTGTGAAAACAAATAGCGACAGTGTTTTTAAAAAATGACACCCGGTTCTGAATCGATTTGATTTGTAATTGGACTGGTTGGAAACCAATCGATTCCGAAACGGCTGGAAACTATGTTGTAGGCTGCAATATCTGCTTGTGTTCTTGTGACTTGATGTTTATCAGGACAGTTACCTATTAGGAGTCTTTTTCACTCTTGATTAAGAAAACAGCAATATTTACAAATCTGGAAACAGGTAAGCGCCACTCCGCCACTCCCCAATTTAAGGATGCTGTGGTACGCTACGTTCTTGACTTCAAAAAATGTGAATGCTTTTTGATAGATTTCTGTCAAGAAAATTGACTCCCTCAAATGAAATCACTAAACGATAAACTTTGTTGTATTTCATAGGTGCTGTTGGATTGCAAATTTGGTTTTATTAGATTCGATAGTTTTCCTTGAACTAAGCAGGATTAATAGAATACAAGGTCTCCTTAGCTGAGTGTAAGTTGTGCCTGGGCCAGTGAAATTGGTGGTAGATGTTTTGTTGCGGTAAGTCTTATTGGATACGTGGAGATGAGATAAGATGCCCTTAATACTATGCTAGACTTGGGTTTGAAATAAGTCCCAATATCTGTGCGAGGTCAGACTGAGTTGCATTGTGGACAGCTGATTGTATTGAACATATAAAATCCTTAGGATGTGGAGCCATGCTTGGATAAAAAACGTGGAGCTTTAAAAGAAGGTTGGGGTGTGATTCCTTGTTGATTTCAGTTCCTGTGGAAAGCCACATCCTTATTGAAGGTGGTCTTGGAAACTGGCTGGTGTGCCCTTGAAAGGCTAGTGGAAAACGCCACATGCAGAAAGATGACACTTCAACAACTTTTATGGGGATAAAATCTTTACATGCAACACATTAAAAGGCCACCATTTACAAAGCTTTGGCCCATCCCATGTATTAATTAATCTCTTTATTAAGTTATAGCCTACACAGAGAGAGCCCACAACTTGTTTCCCAGCCCTCAATCGGTCTTTATATAGAGGAACCAATTGGTAAATACCTTCATCAACCACCATAAAATTGAGAAATCTTAATTCATGTTCTTCCAAGCTACCCACCATGATGGGAAATTATGTTTAGAGAAACACAAAATCTTTTGTGGCTCGTCGACGATTAGAGTTGATGATTATGACCCATTGAAGCACGCTAGGTAGGTGATAGGGGAAATTGCAACTTGTAACTAAAATGCTGCATGATCATGGTCAAGGTCAAATGTACGTGGATAAAGGCCCAGTTGGGCTGGAAAGAAGGGGCCATGTCTAGTCTCATTCTATAGTTCAAACTTGGCTTCGCAATGGTGGGTGGCACTCGAGTAAAGTGGGAGGTCAAGGGCAAGGGCGGATTCTTTTTCCTTTAACATATTTTTCATTTTTATTTTCCATGTTGAGTGGTTGACTACTCTTTCAAGTTTGCTTGCCTACTAAAAACACTGTTGCTCATAGAGCCCAACGAAATATTGCCAAATTATACTCCAATTGATGTAATGCCAAATGACTCAATTAAGGATTGCAACATGTAATGCCAGTTATTGTATGGCCAAATTATGTAAATTCTAGCTTACATGTTTGTTTTAGTTTTTACTAACTAATAACATGTGATGCAAAAATTGAATTTTCTAATATTTGATGTGAACTCTCTATTGCTATAATTGTACTGTGTAAAGTATAGGACCTCGTTGTCCCTTGTTCCCAGTCACAAGACCAAAAAAATGATTAAAATAGGCCCAAGAATGAGGATACTCGGCCAAAAAATGTTCTAAAAGAAATCAAAATAAAGAATTTGAAATATCGTCAAACTTTAGAAAGAAAAATTAAAGACCCATGGACATCAAGCTATTGATCTTGGCTACAAATTTTGCAATCTAAATTATCAATTCAAATAGGTGTTGAATTTGGTGGTTGCGTTTGCTTAGAATAACTTTTTGTGTTGAAATAGACGCTATTAGGGTATAGGAAATGGATTAGTTTTGCACTTTTTCGTTCATGGGTTCAGTATTTTCTAACCAGTGGGCAACGTGGAGGCGAGCGTGCATGAACAAACCGGCCTTTGAACGACCAAGTATGGAATTCAGAACATCCATGCAAGTCCGGTTGCAACGTGGAGCCTTTACGCATCATATTAGACTTCTACATTTTGTATTTTCCTTGGTAAGTAATGATCAAAAGCTCAACAATGTCGATGAATCAGCTCCAGAAAGGGCTACAGGAAAAGTAGGCCGGGTTGGGATTATGAATGGGTTCGAAATAGTATATAGGATTCAGAATGTTGGGTGGGAGGTGGTCACAGGTTCGCGAATGCGATATGAACCGAACGGATCCATTGCCACTCGTTTTTGGCATCGTTAGTTCGAAAACACTTTTCGTGCCGGAAGGACGCTATTAGGGCATTGAAAATGGACTAGCTTTCTTCTTTTTTATTCATGGGTCCAGTATCTCCGAATGGAGTCGGTTTTTCAAACTCTCTATTCTGGCCAATGGGCAATGTTGAGGAGAATCAGCAGGTTGAAACCGGCCTTTGAATGGCCAAGTATGGTGTCCAGAATGTCCATGCAAAGTCTAGCTTCAGAAAGGGCTTTAGGGATAGTAGGCCGGTTGGGACCAAGAATGGGTCGGAATTAGTGGATAGTGTTCGAAAGGGTAGTGTTCACAGGTTTGTGCATTCGATACAAACCAAACGAATCCATTGTTGCTCATTTCCGGCGTCGTTTTTTCAAAAACACAGAAATGAACCTAATAGGGCATAGGAAATGGACTAGTTTTCCACTTTTTCATTCATGGGTCCAATATCTCCAAATGGAGTTGGTTTTTCTAATTTTCTATTCTGGCCAATGGGCAACATTGAGGGGAAACGGCTGGAACAAACCGGTATTTGAACGACCAAGTACGGAGTCTGGAATGTCAATGCAAAGTCCAGCCCTAGAAAAGGCTTCACGAAAAGTAGGTTTGCCTAAACTAACTATGGGTCGGAATTAGTTTATAACGAACGTCCAGAACGACGGACGTGAGGTGGTCATAGATTCGTGAAGAGAGAGAGAGAGAGAGAGAGAGAGAGAGAGAGAGAGAGAGAGAGAGAGAGAGAGAGAGAGCACGTGTGTGTGCATGCGTATGTGTTTGTGTGCACACACGCGCCTGCTAAGGTGATATCTTATTTTGCCTCAAGATGTAGGTATGCAATTGTTGAGAATAGGTTGTTATGGTAAGGGACATTGTGACTTGGTGAACACTTGAGCATGCTTGATGTTCTATAAATCCAATGCACAGGGGTGAGACAACAATTACCAATTGAATGTTCACCCTTACTTTGGTCAGCTTCGACAATGGAAATTAATAACACAAACTCACAAAAAGAGCACCCAAAATACAAAATCAAGTGACCTATTGACAAAACAAACAATATTTGGGTGGCTCAAAATAGACGACAAGAGGAATATACATACAATATAGTTTCTTTTTTATTAAATGTCTAATTCTCTTTTCGATTCTCAAGTTATACGTATGTATACTAAAAAATGTGCTCCTTGATTATTTGGCGTTACCCTAAACCAATTGATCACACTCGAATCAATGAACACGACACTTTTAGAAATCATCTATCCAAAAGAAGATATGGATGGTAGTAGATGTGAAATTATTTATTCTTCAAGGCATGTTACGCATTTCTTATGGCTTTGTTGGTGGTACATTTGTGCAACCAATTGCCCTACTGGTTCTATATGGTGTGTTCATCAAACACATTTTAGCCAATTCTTGTAGATGGTGTTTTGCAACTATGGGCTATATGGTTACCTTGGGATCTCAATGGTGTATTAGTCATCATTTTAGCTAACGTTCTATCATGCCTTTGATCATCACCACGATGCTTCCCTTTGGCATTTTTGAATCATTTGCCTAGCGATTGTTCTAGTTCTCGGGACATCTTTTTAACATGTTTGATTAATGTTGGTGGGGGAAATTCTTTGTTGCTCATGTACAATTTACTAGCATCATCCGCTTGTTTGATTACTATTGGTGGGGTTCCATTCTTTGTTGCCCATGTACAATTTACTAGCATCATCCGTCTATTAGATTGGATTGGCACAAGGGGCATAGCATTGATAGTGCTAGTTGTTCATTCAACCAGCATGGCTTACTTTTATGGTGTATGACACTAGAGTCCTTTCCTTCCTATTTGATGACATGACTTTTAAATGTTGGTAATTTGGCCTTTTATAATTTTTTATAAGACACTTTGTTAGATATCAATTACTAGATATTAAATAGGTAAGTTGATTGTAATTAAGACCTTAAAATTTTTAGACATTTTTTTTTTCTTTCTAATGAAGGATCCAAATTTAATAAATCTAGAAAGCTCTTGATTTTTCTAGTGACCAAATGAATGGTCCTAATGGTGACATGTGTACATTAATGAGAGGATCAATAAATGACAAGTGTTTCTTGTTAAACAAGTAGAGTCTAGAAACTTCTAAACTAGAGAGGAGATAGACAGAATTCAGAAAAGCGTATTACGGGAGCATATATAAAACGTTGGAGATTGCTTGTTGCAAAAATGTTCTCCAGATTGATTGCACATCATAGATTTCATGTTTACATATGTTAGAATTTGAATATTCATAATTTCCTTTGTATTTTGATTGTTAACGGAGTCTATCATTCATTGTAAAGTTTCATCAATGATTTCAGTATTCAACATTTATTTCGATTCACATATGTTTTATGAAGAAAAATCAACGGTTTTCTCATAACTTTTGTTTGAATACATCAATTCAAGAAATTCTTGGTGTAACTAGAGCGTCTTCACATGTGTGAAAATCTATTGGAGTTTTGTCCGTACTGACACGTGTCAATCAGAGAGCTGTCCTAATAGATTTCTTTGTTTTACACAGTTGTGCAAAATGTAGACTGCAGATATGTGTGTCTTCAATAGATCATAGCTACAGTCATATATGTGATTAGTAATTGATGATCTTGAAGAAAAAGGTATGGTTGGCTGCAAATCATCCAGGTCTATAACCAAAAGTTACTTTTATACTAGTGAAATCGCTAACTACCTAATTTCTATTAGTGGTATCAGAGCCTGATTAAAGATTATCAGAATCAAAGCGTAAGGATGGCTACATTTGGCACATTGCAGCAGAGGATAGCAACAATTTTGGATGGTTCTAACTATCCAATATGGAAGATAAGAACCAACATGCTACTTAAAGGACTGTGGGGCTGGGTAGATGGCACAGAATGAGATTTCTTCATCCCAACAATTTACCATATGCTTGAGAACATTGTCTAATTCATACTGTGCTATGAGAGCTATTGTATCAAGAACTGCAGGTATGGATTTTGATGCTGTCAAAGCAGTGCCTGAGAAGAATATTTAAGGTAGCAGTCAGATTCTAGTTCTGATAAAGCTTATTTCACCAAGAAAGGCCAAAAGAAAGAATTTCAGAAGTCAAAGACAATATAATCAAAACCAGTCCACACAGTTAAATAATCAGCAAAAAGAAAAGAAAGACAACTTATATTGCTCCAGATGTAAAAAGAAAGGGCATGTCTTGGAGAAATGTTGGTTGAATCCAAAGATATTTTGATGCTATTGTTAGAAGATTGGTCATGCAGCTATTGATTGCTACAAGAATCCTAAAAATCAGAGAAAAGATTTTATAAAGAAAGACAAATCAAACCTGGTGGAGATTCTAAAGAAAATCCAGATCTTGATCAGCCTGAATGTTCAAAGAATGCAGAAGCCAGAGGGAGATCATGTGCTTTCATATGCATTGATGAATGCAATATATCCTCTACTAATAATATAGATATAGTGTTGGATTCAGAAGCCACCTCTCATATTGTTTCTAATAGAAACATTTTATCAGGCTTCCACCTTATCCGAATCAAAATAGATCTATCATTCTAGGCGATGGAAGGAGACATATTGTTCAAGGATTGGGAATCATTCATTTAAAAACAATCAGAAGTGAGAAAATTCTTGAAGGAGCACTTTATGTGCCTATAATGGAGAGAGATTTAATATCTGTAGCAAAATTTACAGTTGCAGGCATGAAAGTATCATTTTCTAATGATCTATCAAAATTATAGATGCAAAAACTAGCAATGTTCTTGCATTAGCAGAAAGGAGGGACAATCTTCATCATTTGAAAGCCTGTATTACTAATGAAGAAGTTCATTCTTCATATGATCAGATGGAGATTATTTGGCATCAAAGATTATATGATATGAATATGAAAAGACTGCAAGAAATATGCAAAAAAGGATATATTTTAGGTTTGCAGGTTAGGGAGAAAAATTTCAGCGCCAGTTTACGGTGTGTGGTTATATATATTTTCTTGTTTTACGATCCTTAGTTGAAACAAATCTAAGTACATGATCGATGGCTTGTGGTGTTGAGGTGGTGGTTGCTATTGCAATCCAAGCATCTTGCATTAGCTCACTCTCACATATTGATCAACATGAAGTCAAGCTAGCAACAACACTCTCAACTTCATCTTCAATTTATCATTGCGAGACTATCAAATCTTATCATCGTTATTGGAATTGTGGAGAAATATTGTATTGTGATTTTGAGTCTATCAATGAGGTAATGCAATTGTTGTTATTATGAGAAATTGCCCAGTAATTAGCATGTAGTCTATTGATTATTCTACACTTCCTATATTAGTTTACTAATACATGGCCATGCCATATCACCCACTCAAGTTTGACTAGCTATATGGTCTATGTGTGTGTGTGTGTGTGTGTGTGTGTGTGTGTGTGTGTGCGTGAGAGAGAGAGAGAGAGAGAGAGAGAGAGAGAGAGAGAGAGAGAGAGAGAGAGAGAGAGAGAGAGAGAGAGAGAGAGAGAGAGAGAGAGTGCATGTGTATGTGTTTGTGTGCACACACATGCCTGCTAGGGTGATATCTTATTTTGCCTCAAGATGTAGGTATGCAATTGTTGAGAATAGGTTGTTATGGTAAGGGACATTGTGACTTGGTGACACTTGAGCATGATGTTCTATAAATCCAATGCACAACAGGGGTGAGACAACAATTACCGATTGCATGTTCACCTTTACTTTGGTCAGCATGGAAATTAATAACACAACCTCACAAAAAGAGAACCCAAAAATACAAAATCAAGTGGCCTATTGACTAATCAAACAATATTTGGGTGGCTCAAAATAGATGACAAGAGGAATATACATACAATATAGTTTCATTATTATTAAATATCTACTTCTATTTTCGATTCTCAAATTATATGTATGTATACGTGCGTGCGTACACACACACACACACACATATGTATTATCGACGGTCGATGACATGTGGCTGATATATGTGTGTATGTACATGAGTCCATGTGTTTATGTGTCTGTGTTTATTCATGAGAGTGCGTATATTTGTGCATGCGTGTGGGCATGTGTGTATATATATGTATGTATGTATGTGTGTCTATGTATGTTATGGAGTGTAGGTCTGTGTGCGCATATGCATGTATGAATGGATGTAGATAGTGTATGTATGTATGGATGTGAATCTATATATGTGTATGTGTGTATGAGTGAATGAGTGTGTTCATGTATGAGTGAATGAGTGTGTTCATGTATGAGTGAGAGTGTGTGAGTGTGTGTGCCCATTGATGGTGTGTGTGTGTGTGTGTGTGTGTGCGCGTGTGTGTGTGTGTGTGTGCGCGCTTGTTTTGTCTATATGAGTGTGCATGTGCATTGATCCAACACTCGATGGCGAGCGGCCGAAGGTCAAAGGTGGCAGGGGCATTATTTGTATGTGTGTGTAGGTGTGTATGCATATTTGTGTATATATGTATTCTTATGTGTGCATGTATGTGTGTGTCTAAGCATGTGTGTGTATGCATGTATGTGTATGTGTGCATGTAAGCATGTGTGTGTGTGTCTCCATGTATGTGTGTATGCATAAATTTATCTCAAAAAACAAAGTGTGTACATCAATTGAACTTAAAAAATAACGCAGCGAGAAATTCATATTATAAAATTTTAATACACGGACAACAAATCAAGTGATAAATACACCAAGTTCTCTAGCATTGCCTCCAAGGCATTAAGTCTGACAACACTGACATTCTTATAAGCACAACTCACATTTAAACTAATCAACATCTCTACATCTAGAAATAACCGATTCTTTTGTGGAAAAAATTATCCACGCTTTTCCTAGAGGTATAAAAATTTGCACAAATGTTTTGTGATTTATCAAAATATTCACCATCTGCAACAAGACAAGCGATGTCAGTCCAAACTGATG
Source organism: Diphasiastrum complanatum (assembly GCA_029204225.1). Lineage (NCBI taxonomy): Eukaryota > Viridiplantae > Streptophyta > Lycopodiopsida > Lycopodiales > Lycopodiaceae > Diphasiastrum > Diphasiastrum complanatum. The sequence continues at coordinate 45,750,684 of CM055101.1, read as the reverse complement.
TTGAATCATAACAAGAACATGATTGATATATATACTAATCCTCACGAATCAGAAGCTCCGTCAAAATACTATAACACTTCCGAATACACGATATTTTGTGTAAACCTCGCTATTCCTTCCTCATCAGTAAATCGACCGTCAATATCTCTAATCAGTATTCACATGCTGCATTTCGCACTCTTGAGGGTATTACCATGTAAATAAATAAATTAGTTGGAAATAGTTGGAAGGGTCATGGCATCCTGCGTGTGTAAGCCCATACCCCCAAGCCCATGGCCCAATGAGCACTTGAAAATAAACAATTTTGACATAAACTTGACTTTGGGCCATGTAATTAAAAATAATGTTAAAAGGCCAAAGTTTAAGCTTAACTTAAGTTTATAAGTTTTGTAAACTAGTCAAAGTCAAATGGTGGTAGGTGGGGTGTGTTTCTTCCTACACCGTAGATTTATTTGTGCTCCTTGTGAAGGGCGTGAATTTCAATCCCATCTTCTTGCAAGTAGCCAATAGGAAGCAAGGGGCAAGGGCCACCCCAAAAATAAAAAGGCACCATTTGTAACCATTTTTCATGCTTATTTGAGAGGAGGAGGACTCTACTAATTTGAGACCTCAAGCATCCTTATGTGCTATCTTTGCTGGCTTATGCTTTTCATTGTGTTTTGCTTCTTGATTTCCATTTGCTAGTTCTTGCTTTGTAATAATTAAAGTTTCTCCATTAGTATGCTACGATGAGCCATGAGCTAACCTCCCTATAACTCCCCTTCTCTTCCTCTTTCTCACTCTCAAACATGATGAATGTATGTGCTTAGAGTTAGTGGAAGTAGTGTTAAGGTGGGTTAGTGTTAAAGTAGAGTTAGTAAGCATCTAAATTAGCAACTAAGTATAGTTAGATCCCTATCTTTGTGTTCTAACTCTTTTGACAGGCGGAGGGCTGCTCACCCACTATTCTACACACCCTACAGTGGGGCCGTTGCCGGGGATAGGCTTTCACTAACTAGCTATAGTTGTCCTTTTAGTTGTCTTTGTTTTTTAACTTGTTTTAGGAGGATTTTGGGGTAGATTTAGTTTGTTTTGTGTGTTTTTTTGTGCTTGGACTGTTCTCAGCTAGCGTAGGAGGCGTGGAAGGGTAGTGGAGATCCAAAACAGCCTCTAAGGGCTTGGCATCCATTCACAACCTTGGAAAAACCATAAAAAGCATTCAAATATATTTTTGGAGGAAATAGAGGCCAAAATCTCATCAGATTTTGATTTTTCAAAAACCAGTGGGAACTAGCCTTCGCATGTCTGTTGGCAGTAGCTCCAAGGTATTGTCCCAGACCTACATAGAAGCTTGCAAAAGTTACTTCCAAACAGATCTTGAAAAAACTCAAAAAAACCCAATAAAAACTCAAAAATCCCTTGTAAAAATAAAAAAAAATTCAAAACTCAAAACTAACCTTCGCAGAGCCCTTTGAAGTTCCATCTTGTTGAGACAAGGACACAGAGAAGTCTGCGAAAATTAGTTTTCAGAGAAAGTGTTCTTGTGAAGGTTCCCAAGATAAAAAAAGACGAGAAAATCAGGCCGAACCTTCGCAGACATCAAAATTTCAAGTTCTAGTGTGAAGTAACCTTCGCAGAGGATTTTGTAGTTCCACCTCATTGAGACAAGGACACAAAAAAGCCTATGAAGGTTAGTTTGATTCCAGTGAGTTGAAAAGTGGATTTAAGTGCTTAAAAATCACTAAGATCATCAAATCCAAAAAATCCACTCAGAGGTAACCTTCGCAGACCATCCCATTCTCTTCAAAATGCCATTTTCCATTAGTGATGAAACTTGCAAAGGTTAGTTCCAACTATTGACTGATCTGTGAGCAAAAAAATGATTTTGAACTCTTGTAGATAGCCATAACTCTATGATTTGTAAGAAATAACCTTCCCCCTTAGCATAGAATTAGATCCATACCAGATCCAGCTCCTAACAAGTCTGCGAAGGTTAGTTCCCAATAGATCCGAAGAAAATAGAGTTTTTGATTGAAAAACAGTGAAAGAACCTTTGCACAACCAACCCTCACATGAGTAACCTTCGCAGATAGGATCAATAGTTAGATCTGCACCAAATCCAGCTACTGTGAAAATCTTAGACCAATCAGAACAAAGAGTAAAAAAGTTATCAAGGAAAAACTGCCGTAAGAGGCCCAAAATCACACGTTCGGCTCCACCAAACTAATCAGATCCTCAAAGATCTAGACAGATTTCCACAGGTCCATCAAGATCCAGCTACCCTAGACTGCTTCGCCAAATGAATCTGAGACTAGGTCGATCCGTACCAAGAAGGATTGCAAATCAAGCTCCAAACCTCCCCAAAGTTGCAGCCGCGCAAATCGAGGCAAAAGCATAACTAGCAACAATGAAACCAATGGACCAACTTGTACTTGTCGCACCCCTGCAAGTAGTTTGAAGGGCACCTCGATTCTGGTGGATCATCAGATCCATTCAGATTCCTCTAGATCTGCGAGCAAGCATGCGAGATCTATGGCGAGCGGACACCGGCGGACAAATTGATACTATTTTCCATGTAACTTATTACGGTAGCGCAAGACTGGTTTTTCAATCTCTTGAACGAAGAAAAGTCTACTTGGGAAGGGGTTAAAGCGGCTCGCATCACACACTTTAAAATGAGGAAATTCTTGGAAGATCCATTTCTCCTACTGAGCAAAGTCAAAATGGGCAAAAAAGAAAGGGTCTAGGATTACATCGAGCGGGTCAAGCATTTAAGATCCGAATGTTATATAGAATTGATTCCCGATCATGCGGTAATTATGCGATTCCTAGCAAGATTGCCATGAAATATCAGAAGAGAACTCATACGATGAGAGCAGTATGCTACGTTGCAAGAAGCAATGGAAGATGCAATCAGAGAAGAGGATGAAGGTTCAGACGATGATTCTTATCCAACGACCCATAATCCAACTCCTTCGGTGGCATCTACATCGAACACCTCAAGTATCTCGACAGATCTGCTAATGGAGCAAATGGCAAAGTTACACAAACAACAGATGGAGCAACTAACGGCCCAGTTTGATCAAAAGTTGAAGGCCTTGCAAGGAGCTGTGGCACCAACTCCGAATGCACCTGAATAGAATCGGCCACAGTATCTAAGAAAAAATGTATGGTGTCTTGTTTGCACCCATAACCATATAACTAATGGGTGTCTAGTTTTGAAGCAAAATCTCAAACTGACACAAAGGTTTTGCCACCTGTGCAACACATTATCACATGAAACAACATTTTGACCATTCAACCCTTGGATTATACAGTAGAAGAGGAATCAATATCAGACTTCTTATCCTTATCACCAAGGAGCACCGAATGTGGCATCACGGTATGGCGCGCCAAATAACCAACAGCGCATGGCCTTATTTGCACCACCAGGGCCAGCCAACAACCAAGTGGCCCACGTGAATTTGACAGCAGCGGAGCATGAAACACTGCCTCAGTCTGAGCAGTAGTAGTGGTATGGTCCGGATGAGATATTTGTCGATCCACAATCAACGAGTATTATGCGACCTATGCTGCCCAACCTCAACGGCAAGGTGGGAGAACTTACGGCTGCTATGGATGCAGCAAAGGGCACCGAATTGTAGAGTGTACTCAAAAGGGCATGTATAACCCCTTCTGTCAAGAATGTGGATTCTTGGCTCGGATCTTTCTCTTGTGGATCTTCTTGGTGTAGGTGCTTGAAGTTGCTCCTCATCAAGCCTTGGCCTCACCACTTCTTGAATAGCATCAAGATTGATGATTGTAGATCCTGCATGAGACTCCTTGATCTTTGCTTCATCCAAGTTAAACTCCTGATCTTAATGAAAGATCACATCTCTACTTATGACATTCTTGTCAATAGAGAGAAGATAAATTTTATATGCTTTCTTAGAAGATGCATATCCAACAAAAATTCCTTTAATAGCACTAGGATCATCCTTCTTCCTAGTCTCTAAAGGTACATGCACATAGCATGAACAGCCAAAGATCCTAAGATGATCTACCTTAGGCTTTTTCTTATACAACATCTCAAATGGTGTTCTTCCTTCTATTGCAAGATTAGGAAGTCTATTACAAAGATAAGATGCACATGCAACTGCTTCTCCCCAAAATTCTTTAGGTAGAGATGCTTCTAGCCTAACAAGTTCAGTGTTCTTAAGAGCATCACCAATACTAGCTAACTCTTGATGAAGATCCTTTACTCTCATTACATAAGATGAAGCACTCTCATCTACTCTCTGATAACTTAGAAAGGTTTGATTTCTAAGTGTAAGCAATCTAGAAGTATTCTTAATTTCATAGATTGTTTTGAGAGTGTCCGAAGCCTCCTTGGCAGTAGTGCATGTACTGATCTCTCTTAACACTTCATTTGTGACATTCATTTCAATGAAATGAAGAGCAATTCTGGTTCTTTTATTGAATGCTGCAGTTTCATTAGGTGCTGCAGGTTCTTCTTCAGCTCCACTTACAATGTCCATTACATCCTGTTCATTCAAGAATGATTCCATTCTAATCTTCCACATTGCATAATTGGAAGATGTTAATCTCTCACTATGCTCCAAGAAATGTGAACCAGATGAAGACATATTCACTTTGAGAAATTCTAGTAATGACAAGGATGGAGTTGAAAATGTTGCTTGCTATTTCAACCTAGGATCTAACACTTATAATGTTGATCCAACCTATGAAATCTAGCAACAGAATGTGATATCCAACTCACAAATGAAAAAATCAATCTATCTTGAATTTGGATCTAGCTTCTATCATAGAAATGAAGCACATGCAAGTATGATAGACTTTTCCACGAGTTTCAAAGAACTGATAAACTCTCTAGGAACTTACTTTCAACTCCAACACTATAATCTTTGTGAAATGAAAAGCCTAAGACCTCACAAAACTCATCCATATCTACTTGATTGATAATGAAAATTGAAAATATTGGGGAAAAGAGCTGATGTGTGCTAACTTTGGCATATCACACGAGATGAGTACTCTCCCTATCTCTTTGAATTCCTAAAACTCTTCTAAAAAAAATCAAATTGATTTAGAAACTCAAGCAACACAATCTACTCTTCAATACCTATCCAACAAGCTATAGAACATCAAATTTGGATCATTCCTTGAGAAGTAGCACTCAAACAAAGAGGGCTGATTTCACACGTGTGAGCTCTCTGTCCGTACATGGCCCAGCTGGAGCAGATCAGGCTTGATCTAATCCACTTATGGTCCACAGATGGCTTGTTTGTCAGCAAGTTCGGATTCCTCTCCCAAATCTGAGTTCCTGCAAGCAAAAGCACTTATGTTCTGATGTATACACCCTCACCTCTTCAAAGCATGAAGCTTTGATACCATGCATGTTGCATGCACTGAATGACTTTGTATGTAATCTAAACATTTGCATGACATCAAGATTGAACCTACCTAACTCAAACTCGACCTATTCTAGAAGGTTGTGTGTTCAATTCACATACCTTTATGTACAATCAAATATACAATGGAAATAAGATTGGCATGGCCCCAAAACTCGAGATAGGAAGATATAATTTTACTAATCTTCACAGGATCTATATCTCATAACCTCTCCAAATATCCTAAACAAGTTTAACCAATGGTTTCAACTGTTACCATTACCAAAAATGTAAAAACTCACCACTGGTCTACAGATCATTCTCGCACAAGAATTCTCCTTTGAAATCACTGATGTCATATACCATCAGTTTTCTCTCCAAGAAAGTTCTTTGTTTTTAGATTTGCTCTTCAGAAAATCAAAAAGATTATCTGACCATCCTATAACCAAACATAGGATCCGATCTTCAACCATTTCCAGAAAAATACCTCCTACTATTGAGTTCTCCATTTTCTTAAGTTTTCACAGTAGACGACAATATCGTCTAAGAATACCACTAGTCATTGACCCCAGTATGGACGAGAAACCTCGTTCATATATAGTTGAAATGACCTAAGTTTATTCTTCAAAAACCAACAGGAAAAATTCAAAATAGGTGAAGTATATATTAATAGATGTCCAACATCTATATTCGAAATGGTACAAGGAATTCAATTCCTTCAAGAAGACCTTTAACCACTATATCCGATAATCCAGAGATCTTAAAACCTCCATCTGAATTTCCAATACCAGATATGGAAATATCTATTCCACCAAGTACTGGAGTACCCCATATTTGTTCCTAATGAATCACAATAATTCACTTACAAATTGTGATTTAACAAGAATCTGTACAAGGTTTTACCGTCACATAAAACAACCCCTCTGGTTGGTACCATCATTCCCAAATCCCTACCATCTGAGAGTTCTTACTCTTAGGAATAAGGCTCTTTAAAGTACAAATGTGAACCAAGTGTCATTCTCGTTCCATGTCACAACTTCCATTAACATATAGGGTCAACTCATGGTCCTATAGATATTCAAAATAAATTCAACTTAATGAATTCAAAAAATCCGGTGCTATGCAATTTCATATAGGGATTATTAACCAATCCAAATTACACAGCACTATCACATTTACCTACTCAAGTGTCTCATTTTCTTCCTCCCTTAGATTTTTTGGTTACCCGAAAAAAATCATCAGCAAAGGCAACAAAATTTTTTATGACACTAGTAAATGCTAGGTTGCTTCCTTTTTTACAACATTAGCTTAAGTATTACTTCGTTAAAGTTGCCTGAATAAGTGAAAAAATCCATAAAATTTGGATCTTGGTACTCTTTTTTGATACACTTGTTTTTGACCAAAAATAGAGCTACCTCCAAATATTATGTCCTTTATGCATTAATTCACTTTAAGTATCTCAAAATCACTTAAAATAAGTCTATCGGTGCAACACAGAGTCGAAAAGAAAGAACCTAAAATACCATTTAACTCAATTAACATGGAGCATTTCTACTCCAGAGTTAAACCGATAAAAAACACAGTACTTGCCAAGAGAATCAAACAACTACCATCATTTTGTCAAGATCGGTTAGCAAAATTTAGACCGATTATTACAGCTTGACACAAAAACAACGGTACCAAAGTTCCACAAAACTGGCCCCATGCATATTGTCTAGGGAGAAGAAAAATTCCATATTCCTCCTACCAAAATTCGGGAACCAACGTCTAAAACCAAGGTTATAGCATTGACAACCGAGCACCAAAAAACATAATTCCTCCGCCAGGGTGCTAGTAACTTAAATACACCAAGTCGATTTCGAATTCAATTTTTCGAACCAACTTTGAAGTTACAAAATGTCGGGCCCTTAGATTTCCTCAGTCAACCGGCATGCAATAAGCATTCACACAAATAGCCTACAATTTTAGAAACTGCTGACCCTTCATCATGCATCAAATCCTTTTTAACCGGCAAACCCATGCATAGCAAAGGTAAAAAGCATTGACCCCAAAATGTCACACATGCCCACAAATCAAAAAACCCTAAGATTTTACACAAGGAAGAAAGGCCCGAAGCTGCCAGAGTCATGCAAGAGCCACCATCACATCGAGGGAGAGGAGGCTGCCCAAAGCGAGAGAGAGAGAGAGAGAGAGAGACACACACACACACACACACACACACACGCACAGAGGTTCTCCAACAAGCAGGAAGGGAATGGGTTTGCTCTCCTCCTCGGACCTTCAATAAGGCAACACCAGCAGGCATTCAACCCATTAAACAATGCGACTAGCCACACATACTTCTAGTTTGTCCAGCTGACATCCGGTCAGACAAAGGCTTCTTTCCCAGAGTTCGCCAGTACTCGAATCTGGCATCACGGCCTACCCCCCTGCTAATTTCAGATCAGATGGACGTGCCATTTGCTGAAAAAACGGCGAGAAGAGGGTTTCCAAAGGTTCACTCTCTTCAAGAAACCTGAAATGGAAGGAAGGGCGAGCAAAAGCTTGAAACCAAGACATATCCTTACCCACAGTCCTCAAAACCCGAGCTACAGGCAAAGCAAAGCCTGAGCTGCTCTTTGCACTGGTGTTTTTCTATTTGCATCATTTATGCAAATCAAAGTCTGAAAAAAATAGTACAAAGTAAGAACAGGCTGTCTCACAGTTATCAACAGCAATTCAAGGTTTCAAGAACTCCAAAAACGGGTTTAACAGTCAAACAGGAAACAACAGACTCAGTTCTCATAGGTCAAGATTCCAGATCAACAACTGATAGCACAAATAGCATCACTATTCAGAGGTTTGGGAAGAAAGCATCAATCAGAGAAAGGTTTTACAGGGATCTAACTGCATGCATCACATATTCAAAATCTTTATCTGCTTTTCTAAATAATAGGCAACTTACATTTTCCATTCTATGTTTCCAGTTTGCACGAAACACAAGAGGATTAGACTTGTAAAAAGCACAAATCCTCCACATGCAATCATTAAATTCAAGATTCCCAGCCATAGTTAGTTTATTCAATCAAGATACATTGATTCACACCAATCTATTAACAAACCATCTGCTACTAATCTGAATTTAATCTGTCCAAAACATTATGGATTCATGCAAATTGTTCATTAAAAAAAACAGATTCAGACTAAAAAAGTGGATCTACTTATGCAGATCATTCTACTTCAAACAGAAACTTTCTCAAGGCTTCAGAAAAATAAGAATGAATTCCACACTAATCCACAACAATCCGTAGTGGGTTTCTTTCCTTGCCTATTCTCAACCCAAGATCTAATCAATCTAGCATCGAGGAGATGAAGTTAGTTGTCACGCGTAGATTCGTTCCCATGAGAGCAATAGCATAGTTCATATTTCAGCATGAATGAAAGATTCACATCTAATTCTATCATCCACTAACCCTAAGCATTAACACTACATCCATTAACACTAGATCCACAATGAAGATAGCTTACTCTTTCTCTCTCAAAAAAAGTATAAAAACATGCAATCCCAATAACAATCAGATCCAACAATTAGCAAAACACAATAAAAGCATGAGAGATGGAGGAAAAGTGATAGAGAGCAAGGACATTTATAAATTCATTTCACAAGAGAACCAATCTGCTTTATTGAAATGAAAATATGTACATGTGTGGCAAACTCGAACTAATGCTTCTGTGGAGATCCTCAAAGGACAAGGCCGAGTCAATGAGGCTCACATTTCATGAGGAAGAGAAGCAAATTTCAGGTGGTACACACTTCTATACATCCACTCTTGCTTCTCATATGATCTTTGATAAGACATTTTGCTTTGATGAGATCTTTGCATCTCAAGGTTGAAATGAAGTAATACTAGATGAGCATGAAGCCTTTTTTGATGACATATCTAGTATTCTCAATAGTTTGAAATTGATCTTAAATCAATTAGAAAGCAATTTGTTATCTTATCAAATGTATGCTCTTGAATCTAATAAGAGCAAGAATGATTTGTTCATTCACATTGTTGATAGTTGTGTTTTCTCTTCACTACATTTTAGGCCTTCAAATTGACTTTTGAAAAGATCATGTTTTCATAAGTCAAAGTAGATATGCACTTTCCATGCTTAAAAAATTCCAAATGGAAAACTGTAAGGGCATAGATACACCAATGGAGCACATTGTAAAAGTTCCTATAAAAGATGATGAAAGATCTTTCGAGGAATCACTCTTTATAGGAGTCTTATTAGCTCACTTATATGGTTAACTGTGACAAGGCCTGATCCAAGCTTTAGTGTGCATAAGCTAAGCCAACACATGTAGGATCCAAAGATATATCATTGGAAGTTGGCTAAAAGACTCTTGAGATATGTATCTTCTACCTTAGACTATGGATTGATCTTTATAGAAGAAGATCTAACTTTGATTGCTTTTTCAGATTCAGATTTTGCAAAATACAGGTTGGGTAGGAAATCCACAAGTGCCTACACAATTTTTCTTGGAGGGAATCTAGTTTCTTGGCTATCAAAGAAACAAGCAACTATATCCTTATCATCTTGTGAAGTTGAGTACAAATCTCTTACAACTACAACAAAGGAGGTTTTATGGATCAAAAGGCTACTCTTGGAGCTAAAGTGTTATGGAGATGAAGACCTTCCAATTATCAAGAATGATAACATCTCAGCTCAGGCTCTTGCAAACAATCTTGTGTTCCATGCAAGGAGCAAACACATCGAGGTAGCTCATCATTTTGTAAGAGAAAAAGTTATTGGGAGAGAGATCTTATTGGAGCATGTTGGATTTTCAAATTGTGTTGCAGATCTTCTCACCAAGCCATTGCTCAAGAATGTTTTTATCAAGATGAGGTCTAACCTTGGCCTAATTTCAAAGTCTATGTTGGATAGGAACATATATTTTAAGGAGGAGTGTGAACATTAGTAAAATTCTATCTTCCTATTTCGAGTTTGGGGCCATGCCTATCTTATTTCCATTGTATACTTTATTGTACATAAAGGTATGTGAATTGAGCACATAACCTTCTAGAATAGGTCGAGTTTGAGTTAGGTAGGTTCAATCTTGATGTCATGCAAAAGTTTAGATTACATGCAAAGTCATTCAGAGTGCATGCAAGCAACATGCAATCAGTGCATGCAACATGCAAAGTAGGTTTCATGATCTACACATGTCTAGGTAATTTTGAGAGTTGACATGCAGTACATGCAATATCCATGCGTGCAATTTTACGTGTGGATCCTTGGTAGTTGAGTTAACTACGTAAAGTGGACTTTTCATGCAACTCCACTGTAGGAATTCGAGCCTCTTTGATGTAGGAAAACTTTGGCATGTTTTGCCATATTGTGAATATTGAGATTTTAATGTTTTGGGCTCATTCTCTCTCTACCCGAGTTTTATGTGTTGATTTTCTCTCTCTACCCAAGATCAGGCTGTTTTCTCCATAGCGAGCACTTAGAATAATTTTTTATATCCATTTCCCATAGTAAGAAGTTAGTTTTTTTAGTCTAATGTATGCCATTGTGCTCTTGCCTTGGATTTTTCAAGTAATCTGTTCTTTGATCAATCTTGTGCAATCACAACACCTCATAAAGATCTTGTAAGGTATGTGTTGAAGTTCACACGTGCTAAAAACTTCACAGATCCGGATCCCTCAATGGTATCTCATAAATTCCAAATTGGAAACCCTTAAAAACTATTTCTCTTTTATTTTAAACCTCTACTTTTTAGAAATTTCTTAAATACATGACAATTGGATTGCGATTAATTCCTTCAAGTGTAGAACAAGGTTCTGAAGGACTATTAAAGTTATATGAATTTGTACTTCCATTTCAATTTATGAATATAGCTCAAAAGCAATTGATGTTTTCAATTGATTAATTGGAATTTAGACTTCCTAAGCCCAATTGATTATCTCTATTTGATAGTTGATTATTGAGAGTAATGTTTCTATCACTCAAGATAAGATATTTTATGATTTTAAGGAAAAAGTCCGGTTTGTAATAGTATTGGATACTCATTACTGACTTTTTCGAATCTTCGATATCTCATACGTTGTCTCTTAGGAACTTTTTAATCAAAATTATGGAATTTCTTTTAAAAGGGGGGGAAGAAAATGATAGGAATAAGACTTTCATGGGATCAAGCAGTTGCATAGATTTCTTTTGTAGAATCCAATATGTGTGCAATGGTGGAACTATCCAGTGGAATAGAGGAAATCTCTAGTGGTTGTTTTGAATAATCTAGAACTAGAGTAATTTTGGGAGTTTTGAGCTGTGAGATATTCATGAATATGGAAAGTAGTGGTAAAGATTAAATTAAAACTCACTGATTGGCCACCAAGTACCATGTACTTATGGATTGGATCAGGAATAAAGCTTTAATCTTAACCTTTTGTCCAAAGATGTCTGTATAAGTATGCCTAATCTTGGTTTGTACATTAAGATCTGAAGTAGGATAAAGAAATTATGTTGGTAAAAATATGAAGCTTGGAAAACTTGTGATGTGGAATTATTCACTTCAGAGATTTCCTAGATATGTTATTTACTCAAGAGAAATAGAATCTTTTGTAGCTGAGTTGCAAGATTCTCAATGAGATATGTGAGTAACATATGCAGATTTTGGAGGAATTTGCCAGATAAGGACATACGTGCTTATGTAATTGGTCATAGTGAGATTATTCTCATATGTGCACGATTAATCTTGTTTGGATCTACTATGAGTTCCTGGTTACTAAGGTTATCTGGTGCACTTAACCTAATCATTGAACATAGACATATGATCAAGTATTGTGTTTGACAATCACTTGTAGAGTTAATATATCTATTCTGATAGATCTATAGGTTAACTTAAAAGTGATTTGGATATGGATCTAAATGTGGTATTGTACATGTACAATTAAGAGCTAGACCTAGACATTTAAGATTTCTAAATCATGGGCAATTAACTTGAGTAGTTGATTTACTCCTATGGAAGTCAATTGTTAAAACGGACAGTGTGAAGAGAATTCACCAAAAACTGTTTGTTTTGTGTATATTGCTTGTAAGACACATAATTTGTGAGCCATTTGGATTCATCAAGGAATTGTGTGCATATGATACTAAATTCTTGGATGAATATTTCTCAGTTGAGAAATAAACTTGATTCATTAGTGATAGTATCCACGTGAGCTCAATTGGATACCAGATCCTAATGGTTCCAAGAATGGTAAACTGAATTTTGGAATCCAACAGAACTTTGTGATCTCTAGATGTTGTTCTGGATGATTGTATAAAGTTTGTGGCTAAAGACGAATGTTATAAAGGTTTTTAATTACTTGGTTGATTGTAGAATTTGGAACTCACTAGAATTTGGAACTCACAATCTGATTAAAAATTGGTTTGGAAGAATATTTTTTGGAATCTAGTAATTTTTCCTTGTGGAAAAGATTTCAAATTGATTCTTATATTTCCTGAGTGCTACGTTGTACATATACTCCACTATCTTTCAATGATTAAGTATGGTTTTGGAATCCTGTAAATTATGGTTGACGAATCATAAGATTCTAGGTGTTTGTGATTGACGGATCATAAATTGATACTTAAAGGTCATTTGAAGATTATAAGAAAATGTGAGGATTCTTAAGATAATGAGTAATTCTTAATCAATTGGGTGAGTCAAGGGTTTAGATCTGTTGGTTGAACTCTAAATTTCTTTACTCCAGCACATACTTGAGATTGTTTGATCTCATAGGCATTTTCATTAAGTAATTGCTTACTTATGAGGAATTTGCTTATATTACAAATTGTAGTCTATAAGTGCTTGTGTACAAAGTTCAGTCTATATCTCCATATTTATAGGAGACAAATAAATCTAATAAGATACGGATAGCTACTGATTTCTTGCATATGGTGCTAGAAATGGGGTTGTTAACTCATTAGAGTAACTGTAGTACTCTGGTTTGAGTTATAAGTGTCTGAGACTTGATGGATCTCCTAGAGATTTTAGATGACTGAATTTTTCTATTCTAGAATATTTGGATATTCTAAATATATTTGTACCAAGAAGCATTATTTTCTATAATACATTGGAATGAAATTTCTTTAGCTTTTGGATTTGATTTCTGAAATCAAGTAAAATCACCCAGTGGTTCATATAATTAGGATTACATGAAGGTGATGAACTTTTGTTTTGGAGTAGATCAACCCATTTGGAGGATTTATAGCTTAGTGTGCCTTTTGGAATTTGAGTTAGTATTCAAGAGTAGCGGCAAGCAATTGAAGGATTGTTGCATCTCTGAGTACTTATTCAGATGGAAAGATCAAACCTAGAATCATGATTCATGGGAAAGGCTGAAAGCTTGAGGAATAGTTTCATGTTTTCTTTTTCTCGTTCTGATAGAACCTGTTTAAGGGAGGAAGAATGTTACGGCCATATTTAGCTAAGAACATGGAATAGTCCTAATATGGTAGACGGCCCTCCAGTGTTCGAGATTATTGGTCACGCCTAGATTTTATTCCACTGCATCGAGGCCTGTTGGTGACTGATGACCTGAGAGGACCCAGACACTCTAATTGAGACATATGGAGTAGTGCATGTACGTGTGACTGATATAGGTAGGAGGTATGCATGAAGAGCTATGATCTATTTATAGTTGACCTGCATGGGGTTTGCATGGGCTCATGGACAGGATCCTACTCTCTATATATTGAGGTAAAGATTATCTCGTCGACGACTTTGGTCTAGGTTACCTGTAGAGCTCTTCTCCTCTTGCTATCACATGGCATGGCTTGGGGGCTAGATCCAGGAGGATTCTCTAGGAGGGATCTAGGATTCGTGTGGGTGGTTTTGCTCCACTATCTCTCTTGTGTTTTCCTATCCTCATCTTAGGGGTTGTCCCTAGTGGTCCTTGCACACTTTGTCTCACAACTGTCTTGTGATCTGATCGTTGTTACTACAACATTCTTATACAGATTTGATATTTTTATACCATGTTGCATTCATGTGCATTCGTGTTAAATGTTTGAATGCCTCTCACTCTTCTTTCTCTATGGTAACGAATATCAGTAACAAAAAAATTGCACGGTTGTCTCATACGCCTAGTCATTTCACAATTCTTTATGGTTGTCTACGACACCTACACTGACATTCATTACCAACGCAAATAAAAAAAGCTTTATCATTCACTTCTCTAGCAAATCTAGATCCTTCAATTTTATTGTCACCGTCTTTATCTGGCCAGTGAGGACAACGGCCTCCAATTCCCATTAGAGGAGATCTCAATATCAAAAAGACCCTTTAAGGAATGCCATGTAGGATATAGAAAATTATCAAAATAAAAAAAACAATATTGTTTATTTGCTTGTCCCCACCACTCCTGAGGCCTCCCCAACTCCCAACGATCTAACCATAGTGTCTATAGTCACAATTAAGAACTGTAAACTGTTCACAGTTTAACTTGTCTAAATTCAAAAATATTCCCTCCATTGGTTACGAAGAGGGCAATCTTTTCATTGGATCTAGAATATGACCGACGTCCCCAAATTCGAATCAGGAAAAATAGCAAAATGTATGAATATGCATTCCTTCCACGAGAATGAAAATATGGGCGCCATCTCCAAATATGAATGCCATCTTCACATTGGAATGGAAATATGAGTGCCAACTACCTACTGGAATGAAAAATGAGCACCATATCCAAATTTGAATCAAGCAGACAAGCATGGAGATCCGATTGATCGTACAGAGTATATAATATAATCAAAGATGAGTATTTTGTTTTGCTTCAAAAAATCTGTTCATAGTACTTTGATGCATCTGATTACTCTATTGTTTTTTCTGATGATGACATTGTATCATCTACATGTGGATATCCCTATTGATTTGGCACCTTTGCAGAGAAGAGGAGGCAAAGGAATTCAAATATCTACTGAGGATCATTCTCGTTATAGGGTAGAAGAAAAGAAGAACTTGGATTTCTGGACAGATGGAACATTATATCCACAAGATCCAAGAACTTTGACACATTCTATATTCTCCTCAATAACTCATCTAGTTACATGGATATGCAATGGGCAACTGGAATACAGGATATTGTGAGAGATTGCAAAACCATGGAAAACAACTTTATATGAATAAAATTCACATTTTAGAAGGTGACTTAATATAGATATCCTCTTATTGTCAGAATAGAGATTGTCTTCTCCAAAAGACGTTAGAGAAAAATGAACAACTTAAAAAAAATAATGAATCATTATAGAAGATAACAATCAATATCAAATCAGAACTAGAGCAAATGCAATCAATCTTACAATCTATTCGAATTGAAAACTTACACTTACTAAAGGATGTGCAATTGGCTAAGAAGAAGGCTGGAAGTAAGAAAACGACACAAAGTTAGAAGGATATTCAAACGCTTTCAAAAGGAGGCTATCGAAATAGAAGGATTTGTGCATTCAAGTAAGTATATTCTGATTTTTGTAACTTGATCAATGACATTTGGATTTAATTTCAGTTATGGTGATATTCTGCTAACTATCTGTTTTTTTGCAGATCTGCATTAGTAGCTCTTCGGAATATTAAGAAAAATGCTTCTAGGAATGTCGTTGGGTTCAATATTGACAGGCAAATCCACTGAGTGTATCATGATGAACAATAGGAGTACAAATGTAAAGTGTAAAATAACAAAGTCTTTGATGGTGGACATTCAAATTTTTTTAGATAAGACTATAGTTCAGGGTGCTTGTGATTTTGCAGGTATTAGTAGGGAAGCATATGCAACAATATTTAGAATAATTAGAGAAGCTTTTAAGCAAGTTCAAATTAGAAAAGTCCCAATTCCTAGGACATATCACTTGAGGCAAGAGACGGATACATTAAACATAGGTATGCATAAGTTCATTGGAACTCCATTTCATATTGAGGAAGTGTATGAAACTGATGGAAGATCAATATCCTATAATTCATCAAACAACTTATTTGTTGATCTAAATTACCTGCTAAGATACATCGTCACATTCTATGATATAACCTTTGAAAAGGTAAATGGAAAAATAATCATAGTACTTAAGTTAGATGAGTCAGAAATTGTGAAAGGACAGAAGATGGAGAGGGTTAGTATAACTCTCATGAATGGTGCACTATCACAAACAGAGGACCAAGAAGATTTCAGATTCAGTGGCTAGTCAGAAAATGATATATGGTGGTTGGTAGCATTCAGATTCGACATATAACAAAGTCCACACAATAAAACAAGTTTAGAAAAGCATGCAACTTCATATAGGAAGAGAAAATTAGATGATTGCTAAGTAGAAGATAACAAAGACATTCAGTCATCATTGTCATCAAATCATGACATGTTCATAATTGCTTGCAAATTCATGGAACAACAGAGAGGAGAAATACTCAATGTAAATGTATTGATTGTATTATAACAAAATACAAAGTGTTGACTATTCATCATCAGCTTTTGTGTTAGCTTCTATGGTTGTATTGTCATGAAGAAATTCTTTGCTTGAGTATGCATCTAATAGATGTGCATTATTCTTATTTCCACTAAGTTCAATATAAGTACAATACAACGAATAATGAGAGCTCCTTAAAGGAACATTCCCATTAATAAAACCTAGAAAAACATAAGATCTTTTGACGAAAATGATCTTATATGTCTTCAAATTTATGTCCTCCTAGATAAAAAGATAAAGCTTTAACTGCCATTATCAGAGTCTCCCAAACTAGACTCAGCTTCAAATGAGCAATACAGATCTCATTCTTCAAAAAATGCCTAAGATAGTGGCCAATTCCACTATCCCTCTGGAACGAGGATGCATGTTGTCTGTAATCACCTCATCTCGCAGCAAATTATCGATTATGAGAGCATCTTGTAATAAAAAATAAGTTTAAAAAAAACATTCAACAGTTAACAACATTCTAATACAAGGAAGTTTAAACACTTACACATTCTTCATCATCAGCAACAACCACATCCGGATGATCAATATTATGACCACCTACAGAAGAAGAACTATCTGTGAAATGCATTAATGATCGATGAGGGAAGCCCATCTGGGATTGAAATGTAGTGAATTCTTCATCAAATGGTATGCTTTGTCCATGCTCAGCAAAATTTGATAAAGCTCTCTTCAAGCATTCTTTACCGATCATAAGTCCATCCTCATCATCATAATCAATTCTAGCAACAAGGTCATCTGTTTCAAAATCTACAAAGTCAGAGAATTCAAAAATTGTGCCGAATAATAAACATAGCACCTCATCCTCACGATAGTCAAAAAAACTGACACAAATCAGCTGTAGTAATACATACATCGTCATTTATATAATACATTGGCAAATTAAAAAGACATTCAGATTCATCTATAGAGATCGATTCATCAACCGTAATATTCTGGCCAATGCATGAATCTCGAAGCACATTAGTATTTACATCAAGAAAATCACTATCCTTATCAGGGGCGTCGATAAGAAAGTGACTAATATCCTTAAAGGATGATTGAACTGAGGATGATGCAATCATCAACAACGGATCATACTTGTGACCGTCCAGAGTTTCACCGATTGTCATTGTTCCTAAGAAGAATGGGAAATTGAGAATGTGTGTGAATCTCAAAGCTTTGAACATAGTGACGCGGAAGGATCACTTCCCGTTGCCTTTTACTGAAAGCATTTTGGATCGCCTTGCTGGAGCGGAAGCTTATAGTTTCCTGGATGGATTTAGTGGTTACAACCAGGTTAAGATTGCTCCTGCAAATCGCCACAAAACAGCTTTTGCAACAGAATGGGGCACCTATGCTTACAAAGTAATGTCGTTTGGACTCTATAATGCACCAAGTTCATTTCAAAGAGTAATGCAATTTGCTTTTAAAGATTATCTACAGAAATTTCTTGAAATATACTTGGATGACCTGGGAGTCCATAGTACAGATACAGACCACTTGGATCAATTGGAGAAAGTATTTGAAAGATGTCACAAATATCAAATTTCTCTAGATCCAGAAGAATTCCAAATATGGGTTTCCCACGGAGTTGTGCTTGGGCATGTGATATCGAGACATGGCATTGCCACAGATTATTCTAAGATCAAGGTTATTGTGGAATTGTCATGCCAACAACAATTCGTGGAGTTTATGTTTTTATGGATCATGCGAACTGCTATCAAATTTTATTATCTTCTTTGCGGATTTAGCACGACCTATATACAAACTGACTATTGTTCCTATTTGGACAGTAGAGGCGTTAGAAGCCTTTGAAAAATTAAAAAAAAACATTAACTTCAGCACCAATACTGTGTTCTCCAGATTGGACGATTGAATTTTATGTTCATACGAATGTCTCAAAATATGCCATTGGATCAGTTTAAACGTAGCCAGGTGATAATAAGAAGGGTTATCCTATACGATTTGCAAGCATACAACTTACAGATTCGGAGAAGAATTATTCAGCAACAGAACGTGATGCGTTAGCCATGATTTTTTCTGTTCAAAAATTTTGTCACTATCTCATGGAAACGCAGTTTGCATTTTATACAGATCACCATCCGTTACTTTACTTGGTAAACAAGACATGCAATGCTGGACGTATTGCAAGATGATTATTGTTATTGACTGAATTTGACTTTCGAATTGTGGTTCGAAAGGGCAAACAACATTATCTAGTCGATCACATTTTGCGAATCGAATCCACACTAGTTAATATTGAAGTGGATGATGAATTACCAGATGTTGCTATGTAGAAGCAGTTGCTGAGTGGGCAGCGGATACTGTTGAGTACCTGATGCTAGGACAACCAAATGACTCCTTGACAAAAGTATAGAAGAGACAATTGATTCACAAGGCTCAACCTTATCAATTGATTGTAGGACAATTGTATCGTCGTGGATCAGACAATATTCTACGTAGATGTGTTTTACCACATGAAATTCCCGATTTAATTATGTTTCGCCATGATGGCATGGGTGGAAGACACTTCTCTACATATATTATTGTTCACAAACTTTTGCAATCAGGTTGTTGGTGGCCTACACTTCATAAGGACACATAAAATTTTATTCAGACATGTGATGTTTGCCAGCGAGCACGACGACCTACTCGACAGAATTATGAACCCTTGCATCCGGTTTTATTGCAAGCACCGTTTGAAAATGGGGAACTAGATTATGTTGGTCCTATTCATCCTGTCGTGCAAGGATCTCAGGCCAGATACATTATCGTAGCAACTGATTATATGACCAAGTGGGTTGAAGCCAAAGATGTCAAAGTTGTTGAAGCGAAATCTACGGCCAAGTTTCTCTATGAAAATATTATAATCAGATTTGGATGTCCGATCGAGATTGTCAGTGATCAGGGGTACACACTTTGTTAATCAAACAATAAAGTGTTTACTAGAATATTTTTTTGTTATACACAGATTTAGTACTCCTTACTATCCCAGAGGGAATGGCCAAGCTGAATCTTCCAATAAGATTCTCTGCACCATTATGACAAAGACAGTTGTAGCAAGTCGAAGAACAGATCAACAACGACAACGCTGGAGAACAAAACACCATACGAGATGTGGACAGGCAGAAAGCTTGATCTGTCATACGCACGAGTGTTTGGATGTGCAGCATACAAGCACATTCCAGAGGAAAAGAGAAGCAAGCTCGACAACAAATCCGAGCAAACAATCATGGTCAGCTACTCGAACGGAACACGTGTACAGACTCTACGATCCAACCACGAAGAAGGTTGTTTCGAGTAGAGATGTGAAGTTCGACGAGTCCACATTCCCTGGACTGAAAGACGAAAGAGGCCATGAGATCTTCACACTGCTGCCTATTCAAGAGGGAGATCGAGGACAATCATCAAATCAGACTGGAGGACCCCAGACTCCAGAACAGCAGGAAACAGAGGATGACCTCACGAACAAGAAATGTTCGAACAACGACAAAACGAACCTCGAAGGTCAACAAGACAAAGAAGACCTCCAGACCGCTATTCTGACAATCTTCAATGGAGCGAAGACACGCAGTTTGAGTACTCAACTTCACAGAAGAGCTAGCTACATATCAAGAAGTTATCCAGAGTCCAGAGGGAGAATTCTGGAAGCAGGCAATGTCAGAAGAGATCGAGTCGATGAGACGAAACAAGGCATGGACATTAGAGCCACTGCCAGAAAACAGAAAAGTAGTCGACTGCAAATGGGTGTACAAGAAGAAGCTGAAATCAGATGGCACCATTGGCCGCTACAAAGCAAGGTCTGTCACGAAGGGCTACATGCAGAGATATGGTGTCGACTATTTCGACACATATTCGCCCACGGTCAAGATGACAAGCATAAGGCTGCTCATTGCATATGCCACACAATATAATCTGGAAATTCACCAGATTGACGTGAAAACAGTCTTTCTCCACGGAAATCTAGAGGAGGAAATTTTCATGAAGCAACTGTACGATGCATAATATAGGATGCTTACAATCTATGAATTAGGCTTAGATCTTTTATTTTCATTAACATTTGTCTATATCTCAATTTGACGCCAACATAAATAAGAAATAGTGTTTTTTTGGACAACTACGGCTGATCCAACTAGCTTCGCACAATATATACACTTTAGATCACATAGTAAGGCCAAGCCCTACAACAACAACATGAGTCTTCAAATGGCCACTCGGAGAGTAGGGATTTGAGCATGCACTTGCATGGTCACATTTCCAAAACTTATCCAAATCAACTGTTACAGAATATAATAAATTGTTTCATGAGTGTATAAAAGGGAAAGCTATAATTATTATTTTTGATTTCCTAGATTATCTTTTGAGATAGTAGTAACTTTTTACATCTATATTATTTTGCATTAGCATCACTTTGTACAATATTTACACCACATCCAACTTGTAAGCGCATCCTTTAGGGGTTAGTAGATGTCCGCTTTCCACATGTAGACAAGATTTGAGCTCCCATTGCCAAAGGTAACACTCTTATCCAACTTGTAGGCGCATCCTTTAGGGGTTCGTAGATGTCCGCTTTGAGCTCATGTCTCCATTGCCAAAGGTAACACTCTTATCCAACTTGGCTATGGTGAGGAAATTTGAGCAACTACATTTGATTAATTAGCAATTATACAAGCAACATCCCTGACATTCATAATAGAGTCATTTCTACAATAGTCATTGAGAACAAAGCCCCAATGTCCACATCACACAATGTACAAACCTCAACAACTATAAGTCTAGCCTATGGCATCCTCATGAGCATGCTAGTGTGGCAGACTTGGCATTTGCAATCATCAATGCACGTCAAAGGCTAGTTTGCGTTTCAAAGAAAGGCAAAAATTTCGAAAGCAAGTCATGTGAATGGCAAACTTGAAAATTGCCCTTCCATTTGAAAGGTGATTTTAGAAAGTCACATGTCATGCTAGTCTAAAATTTTTAAAATTTTACTCTGAAATATAACAAGAATATATGTATAAGTGGTTGAAAGGTTGATACCTGTTTTTATTTGAATGGTACCCATGCATTATACATGTCATGTAAAAGGTTAAACATAAAAAAGCCCATCAGGGCGAAAGGTAAGGGTGCACGTCAAATTCCAAGCCGGGTGGGGGCTTGAAGGCCCAAAGTGAAATTGTAACCCACTGCAAAAATGAAGAGAGAACCTAAGGCCGATTCCAACTCACAGTAAGTGTGATTGCTTGCCACTTTCATTTTTGTGCCTTGGCAAGTGAGATGCTAAGAAACCCAAGATAAATTTAAAGATTTGGAGCTAAAAATCAAAAGTGAAAATGCAAGAAAAATCCCAATGGAAAAAAAAATGTCTCTTGCCATAAACTAAACTTGCAGTGGGCAACGTTGATGGGTCCATATTAATTTTGACTAAATCATGATGTGCTATGTGTTGTTGATTGGCACTCTAGGTAAATTTCCATGGCATGAAATGAGCAAATGCCCTTTGTAATATACTACATACTATAATTATCAATACATATAGCCTTAAGCAAACGTTGAAACAAACGTCCTTAGTACTTACATGGGCAATGTGGGTATTAGGTAATAAAAGGTGGGTGAATGAATGCTTTGTTTCGGTGGAAGAGACTGACCTAAATAAGAGCAATGCATTAAGAAGGCTTGCAAAGGACTGAACGGAAAAGGGGAGCGGCTATAGTGCAGCACGTGCCAACGGTCGGGACTTGGAGAAAAATCTCTCCTTGTTTCTCACTACAGTCTACCAGCCAAGCCAGCCAGTCAGCCAGGCCATTACAATTTACTACTCCTCCCCAAGAATAATAATAATTATATTATTATTACACCACTGCCATTTTGTCAGACAGCGGCACTGCACTCAGATTCTACAACACTTGTTTGGAGTCTCTTGAGTCTTGCGAGTTGGGTTGGAGCTGGACCACAGCTTTTTCTATTCCCTTCCTTCCCCTTGTCAGATTGTTGTTAGTCTACCTCATTCTATCACGAACTCCGGATTAAATCACAGTCACAGCTACTCTAGTAATAAGTTCTAACTTTCCAAGTCTAAGCAAGCAGCTGTACGCAAACTTCAAGGTATAGAAAAGATTAGAAGTTATTGAAAGTTAAAGAGCTCTACCCCTGCCCACTGGTAAGGGCCCGGCAGCAATTCCGAGGAGCAAACTTTTGGCGTTGAGCACAATTGATTAGCATAGTAGTTATTAACATATTTAGTTTATTAGATTTTGATAATCAAGTTAAAGTATTATAATATGGAAAGAGAGTCATCAGAGCCAAAGTTTTAGCCTGTGGAGCCTGCAATTTTATTCCGCCTTCACACCTGTCATAAAATTGGAAAAGTTGTTGCAGCTTCTTACTTTCACTACTTGCTCTCTAGGGAGTCGCAACACCCATCACTGCTGAGTGCTGACTGCTTACAGCTCGGATCCGCAGTGCTCACTTCAACCTTCTCGTCTACATCTCCCCTTTTTTTGCCCGCGGTGCGCACGGAGTAAAAAGAAAAAGGAGAAGACAAAGTTACCAGTAGAGATGAAGCCTGATTCCTGACTAAAAGCAAGATTTTTACTTCCACACAACAGCAAAGCTGCAAAAGGTAAGGTAAGCAGCGATAAGTGAAGTGGTAAGAACTTAGAAGCTGAGACTAGACTGAGACAGAGTCTGAGACACTGGCATTGCTTTGTTTTCTTGTGCATCATGTTCATTAATAACAAATCTTGCACTGATTGATTGCGTCAAATATATCATACATATATCATATCATAATATAAATCTCAACTTTGAAGGCCACTCCACTTTTCCTTTTCCCTCCAGAAAAAAGCTTACAGCCTGTTACGGCCTTCTGCTCCTCTTGTTCCTACTCTTCAGTTTATTATCAGCTGAGCATGTTATGTCCAGTAACCAGTTGCTACGAGAGTTACGTATTTCTTTGATCTCTTTCTCTACCAGCCTCAGGTTTCATCGGTGGATCGTTGCATTGTGAATCACTGCGTCATTAGCACCTGGTTCCTTCGCTTTTAATGATGGAGAAGAGAGAGAGAAGAGGTGGCCTCTCGCTTTACAGAGCAACGATCCACAGCACTAGGTCCTGACGTGGGTTCTTGTTGTAGTGTACAATCACAACCGTTATCGTCGTCTTCTCATAAAAAGAAAGTAGCAAGCTGTCTACTTTGTCCGTTGCTTTTTAGATCTGGGCATCTACGTATACGACGCGCTTCAATAGATGTCGAATGCCATTGTCCTCGTTAAAAGAGCTGGATCACAAACTTCCTGTGATCAAACCTTGCTATTAACTTCATCGATTCCGGTTAGTGAGACAAATTTACTGCCTATTTACCTCGTTCCGCACTTGAATATTTGAGGTTTATTTGAGTTTGGTGTTGTGTTGTTCGACGGGATCGAGAGGAGCGGGTAGTTCGTCCTCTTGAACTAACAAACTAGTATGGAAGCTCTACTAAGCTGACTGAGTGTAAACGCATCGAACAACAAATGCTTAAGAGCTATTTACTCTGAGGCATAATCTTTGCATCTTCTTGGTAATGCGAATGGATTTTTTATTTGCTGCCAGTGCTTAGTGCACATTTCTACTGAGATTTTAAACTTTTGGCGCAGCTTAAAGCCTTCTTCAAGTTTAGCTATCAACTAAATATTTCAAGCTTCTCCAACCCAAATAAGCCCTTGGCGCTCAGCTGATGCCGTATTTACTTTGGTTTAATCTACAGCGAGCTCTTCTGTTGAAAAGTTTTTCCTCCACGTATTTATTGATAGGCTGCTTGATGCGATTCCCCTCATCACTGAACTTACAAGAACTTTTGGCAGGCTATTATTTGCTGGAGTTAAATTGAAGCTCCTTTAAGATAAAAACGCGTCTTATTATTCACGGCTTGGTGATTTTAAGGCTTAAGTTGAGCAGAAAGTACGTAGCTAGGGTGGTGTTTTACTGTATTCACAATGTGGTGGTCTGTCTCTACCAGAGATATCCGCAGTTTAGTCGTTTACTTCTGCGATAACTCTCTGCAACTGAGGTGAACAAGTGAAGTGAAGATAAACTTAAGCTTGTCATGGTGCACGTATGCCACAAAGGATGTAGGCCTTGGTTGCAGGGATCTGCAAGTTCTTTGACGCATATGTATATCTGCAGAGTTTGAATGACTTTCACGAAAGTTCTCCCCTACTCTGTTAACGGAGCTCACTTTACGGCCCTCCTTGATGGCATAAGCTTATTGCTTGATAGAGGAGGCTGGACTGACGCATCCTGTAGATGCTTCATCTACTTGCAAAGGTGTGCAAGAAATACATAAGTGTAAAAACCTTGACCAGGTTTACAGAACCTGAAGCGTATTATTTTTAGTTTCAAGCTCGCCTCACAAATTTTCCATTTTACCCACCAAAAAGGATTGATGAATGTGTCTTTTTAAAGCTTCTGATACAGCCTTGTCTCCAGCTAGTCTAAAAGAAATGTGATCTGCAAATCTTTCGACTGAGATGATAACAGAACATACTTTATAAGACAGCAGATGAGCCTAGTATTCTTCTGTGAACATTATATAATTCTCTACAGTGTCGCATGAAGTGTTGTGTTTGATTTAGAAGTATAGGTCTAGGTCCATCAGACTATTAAGTAGCTTGGTCAATGTTTTCTTGCAACTTGAGAGCAAGCTTTTGTATCAAGGACATTCTTGTAAAAAAAATCAGGAAGTGTATGAGAATTCTATTTTGGAGTTATTGAAAGATCTGATGTTCATGCTAAATTTAGCAGTTAAGTTAGTCCAGGGGCAACATCACATGAAGAGGCTTATTGGTAGGTACGCTCTTGATTTTCTAGGAAGCTTTTCTATTGTCTACATTAGAAACAAGAAGCTAATTGTATTGAATTCCGAGGGGCACTTTCTCAAAATCCTCATTATGGTACATAACAAAGACTGTAGTTTTTGAGCCCGTTGTTCTAAGTGTTGGAGGGGTAGGTTGTCATGTAGATTCACAATAGGAATATGGAACTTCCATTCAATTCTCACTCATTCTGCAGTGGAGAGTGCCTGACTATTCTAAGCCCATCGTTTGCAATTGATCCAGGGGTAAAATTTTAACTCATAATAAGAATCTTGATCATCCAGCGATTCTCACTTATTCCTTGGTAGCCGAATGCTGATGTAAATCGCCTTATGTTGTTGCAGGCTTGTGTTTGCTGTGTGACTTTGTAAGGCTTGAAGTGCAGTAAGTACTGGAGTCATCAGAAGGGGCAAGAACAAAGAAATGGCAAGAAGAGAACTTGGCAGAAAAAGATCAGTGAAGCACACCCATTCTGGAGAAAAATACTATTGAAGCCTTTTTGGATTTGATACAGGGCACTTATCTTGACAGTGGACATACTTTCTAGTAATTGTACAGCCAAGTGAAGCAAATAGCTCCTTAAAAAAATCAATCTCCATTTTGATGAAGACACAGGGATTACAGCTACAAATTTTAGGCCAAATAGACACTTTGTTTTTGATTTATGCCTCTTGTTTATAATGAGAGACATGAAATGGCTATTGTGAGAGGTGGAAGACATCTCTTCACCAAAGTGTCAGGAACTATGGGCCCTGGTTGCAGAATATGCTTCCTGTTGGTGGTTATTACAATTTTCATAAATATTACAACTTGTGATGCTGATTTACTTAGTGACAATCAAACTCTTCTTGCCTTCAAGGCTTCAGTGGACATGAACGGAAAACTGGAAAATTGGAGTCAGGGTTCTCCTTGTGATGGGAACTGGTATGGAGTAGCCTGTCAGGATGGACGTGTAGCCCATCTGGTTCTGGAGAACATAGGTCTTACTGGACCCATCACTGTTCTCAGCTCTCTGGATCAGCTAAGAGTACTTAGTCTCATGGGGAATTCGCTGAATGGAAGTCTTCCGGATATGTCAAATTGGGCAAATCTTAAACTATTGTATCTGAATGAGAATAATTTTAGGGGAGAAATTCCACCGTCCGTCTCTGCATTAGTGCATGCTCTAAGGATTGACTTGTCAAACAATAAGCTCATTGGTCCAATTCCTGACTCATTTAGTTCCTTAACTCACCTCGCAACTCTCCGATTAGAAAATAACTTTTTGTCTGGGATGCTACCTTCTCTCAATTTGACATTATTGAATGATTTTAATGTTTCTGGAAATGAATTGAGTGGGAGAATCCCCATCACCTTGAGAAACTTTGACATCTCTGCCTATGCAGGGAATCCGGAGCTTTGTGGATATCCTGTTTCAGCTTGTAACTTTAGTCTCCCTCCTATATCATCCGTTAATTTGCAACCTCCTAGCCCTTCTGTTCTCCCGTGTAGTCCTATGACAAGGCCTACAGATGAGAGGCTAAAGAAAGCATCAGGCAACAGGCTGAGTGTTGGAGTGATAGCTGCTATTGTTGTGGGAGATGCGTCTGTGCTCCTGATTGTAATCGTCATGTTTCTATTTTATTATTGGAAGAGGTATTCTCGAAGACTTGATAGAACGACCTCAAAGTTCCTTGAATCAGAGAAAGGGGAATTCTCCTCCGATCAGCATTCTGTTCAAGTGCCTGAAGTAAAGAAAAGCAAGCTTGTCTTCTTTGATTGGAAGAAGCCTATGTTTGATTTGGAGGATCTGTTGCGAGCTTCTGCCGAAATGCTTGGAAAGGGCAGTCTCGGCACTGCTTATAAAGCGGTGCTAGAAGATGGGACAATTGTTGCTGTCAAGAGGCTGAAAGAAGTGAATGTTTCTGGAAGAAAAGAATTTGAGCAGCAGATGGAGCTAATTGGAAATACCCAGCATTCCCACCTAGTTCAACTGAGAGCTTACTATTATGCCAAGGAAGAAAAGCTTCTTGTATATGACTATTTGCCTAATGGGAGTCTGTATTCTCTTCTACATGGTTAGTCTATTACACTTTCACCCGATTTAAAGAGGTTACAATTTATGCTACTTTTTTCTGTGATCAGTTTTTCTTACTCATAATGAGTAGCTTTAACTGCTACAAACTCAGGAAGCAAGTAGTAATGAAAAATGCTAAGTGCCTGAAGGAAGTTTGCAGTTTTATCAAACTGAGGACAGTGGTTAATTCTTTATCAAGTCCAACACGTTTTCCACTTTGAAACTGATCCAACACGAATTCTAGTTGGGGCAATGTGCATGAATTCTGGTTGGGGCAATGTGCCAAATAATGTCTTAGTGTCCTAAATAGGCCCAATGCGATAGTCGGTTCCGTCACCGATGAGTCAGAAACACGACTAGTGGTCAAATTATCCCTAAGTTTCTGCAGGGGCTCGGGTTCCGGCATTTTCAAGAGTGCAACTTCTTGCAACAGTTGTTGTATCCCTGATTGATGCCAGGGTAAGTGGGCAATTTGATAAATTGTAGAGTAATTTTTGCAATTCTTTTGTTATCTATTATCCATTTGGCAGTTGACAAGTTCCACTAATTTGAAAATGTTCCCTAACCGAAAGGATTGGTTTGGGACTTAACTGTGTATTCCTCCGTGGAGTAAATCCTGCAAAGAATACAGAGTCCTGAGGAAATAATGGTCAAACATGTTTCCATGCAGCATGCCTGTTGCATTGATGGTAACTACGAACGTTTCCCTGATGGCATGACAGGTTGTATGGGGGCTTTAGAGATAAACTGACAGTGAGAAAATTAGGCTTCAGTTCTTGATCATTTTGAGTGAGCTAATTTCAATATATGGTTTTGGTTGACTGTTGCATTAATTTCAATGCTATATCAACGGTCCTTGAGGATTTGGATCATAATGACCTATTTCTGGCTCAAAGTTATTATACCATCTTATGCTTTGGAAGTAATGAACAGCTACAGTGTCAAACTCTGAAGGAATTGGTCATCGGTTTTATTTATCCTCATGACCCTTGGTGAAACATGAACTGACGAAAAACAATCTCACAGATTTGGCAGCATCATGCTTCAAAATTGAAGTCTTTTTTTTGGAAACTTCACCTCATATGCTTCTCGTATCTGATAACCTTGTAGTCACTGGTAGATAGGATTGTTTTTGATTATATATATAGCTGTTTCTTGATATGATTAAACCAGTGTAATTTGAATAATTCTTACAGGAAATCGAGGACCTGGGAGGACCCCTCTGGACTGGACCACTCGAGTGAAGATTGCATTGGGAGCTGCACGTGGTTTAGCTTTTATACATCAGGAATATAGCACTCCTAAAATTCCTCATGGGAACGTGAAATCGTCAAATATTTTACTTGATAAAAATGGAAATGCTTGTCTTGGTGACTTTGGGTTGGCGCCTCTCATGAATGCAACTGCTGCATCCAGACTTGTTGGATACAGAGCTCCAGAACACAATGAAACTCGAAGATTTTCCCAAAAAGCAGATGTGTATAGCTTTGGAATCGTGCTTCTGGAAATACTAACAGGCAAAGCATCTGCACAATCTGCTATGCAAGACAAAGGAATTGACCTTCCACGATGGGTGCAATCTGTGGTGAGAGAGGAATGGACTGCTGAGGTCTTTGACATAGAACTTATGAGGTACAAGAATATTGAAGAGGAGCTGGTAGGCATGCTGCAGATTGCAATGGTCTGCGTCTCTCAATCTCCAGATCTTCGACCCAAGATGAGTCAGGTTGTCAAGCTGATTGAACAAATTCGAGGAGATCAATCTCCACAGCGGGATGAATCATTTGAGTCTCCCAACTTATCTCCCTCACCATCAGAAGATGTGGGCACAAGTCTTTGAGTTTGCACAATAGGCTTAGCCTCTGTCTCTCTTGTGTATACACCATCTTCAGCAATTGCTTAGATCCCAGTTTTGTAAGGGAAAATGCTGACGCAGTAGCAGCAGGTTTGCATCTACAAAGAGTTGTGGTCTGACAAAGTTATTGCTTGGAATGCAAGGCGTTGATGATGTATTCTTTTTCATATGGGTGCGATACTTTGGGGCCAATAGCTGCCTCTAAACTGAGATAATGAGAATGCATGTGGTTTAGGAGCATTCCTTGTTAATAAATCATGGTACGAATAAGGAGGATGCTATATTTACTCAAGCTATGTTTCTCGGAGTCCATTTAGTAAAATTTTAAGTCAAAGTTGTTAAACTATAAACTCTTGAAAATATATTGGTCATTGTTCTGATTGCTACTCAATGGTGGCTGACAGCTGTGCCGTTATTGAAAAGTTATATTTTTGGCTCTATAAATCTTGAAGGAAGCGTCATGCACACGAGGTTGCTACCTTTTTCATTTCTTTCTAGTTGATTATTAACGACTTTTGTCCCTGCAGTGTTTGATTGAACCAGCCAGATACCCCCCCCCCCCCTCTCCCCCCCCCCCCCTTCTCTTCCAAATGCACATATTGTGGTGCTGGTTGAATGTGAACTGGTAATTTTTAAACTTGCATGTAGCGAAGCCATCCGCACAAGTGGATTTAACTCTAGACGTCCAGGGAAAAAATGAAGATTCCACTGATTTGGCCATTAAATGTTAGCCTGGAGCTACTCAGGGAACGGATGGTACTCGAAGGACTAAGCAACTGTTTTGTTCTGCGTGCAATGCACAATTGACAAAGTAAGAAAGAAGCCTACATACAAGTCATACCTTGAAATGCTGACCCAGCTAGGCTATTCAAATTCTGTATTGACATAGTATTTATATTAAATTGCTATTTGGAGTGACTAAATTAGCACTAACTTATTACTGGTCTCCGATCTCTTATTGACAATTATAAGCTATCTCATCTAGGTGCATTACAGGTTAGCTATTGAAATGTGGGCCTTTTGACAGCACTTTGACTGCCATAGATTGCTGAGCTTTTTCTCCTATACTGTGCTGTCTTCGAAGCTCTTTGACTCATTCAGTTGTTTAAGTAGTCCTTGTTATAGGTGAGAGCCAAAATTAGGATCAAGTGGTTCACTCTGTTGAAGCCAAAACTCAGTCAGAGATAACTACAAAGGGTCTTTATGTTGATTGATGTGCAGATGGTATACCAGTTGGTTGTGTGCCACCCTTTGATGTGGCCAAAAAATATAGCATTGAAGGCTTGGGGGTTGGTTTAGAAATCATGTAGGTGCATATAAATTCATCTATATGGTGTTTGCATCATCAGCATCTCACCAAAATTTTGAATAGTGCCATAGAAAGAGTAAATTTTTTATCTAGATTGTCAAGTAAGAAAATGTCATCTTTTTTAGGTTTGCAATCCCCAACTCTAAGGTAGTGAGGCTTTGCAGGGTAGCAAGGATACTCGAGACGTGTGCCCGCTTTTGTCTTGTGACAAGAAGCCTCTCAGATGGTTTTGATGGTTCTAGTTCGTGCCTAGACAGTCAAGATTACCTCAATCATGCTCATTACAATCTGTAATCTGACTTGGAACAGATGGATGGTCCTGAATATCAATTAGCTATGGATTGCACAGACCAAAGCGATCTTTCAGATCTTTGAGGACATTATTTCAAGGTATTGTGCTAGATTCAAGATATTTCTCATTTGTAGGAAGGATCAATCAAATAGCAAAGAGCATAGTTCTCCATTTTAAGTAGCTAATCTCTCTTTTATGTATTTCATCAGATAACACATGATTGATGTCACCATAGAACTCGCCAATGACCTTACTGCTAAGCTTTTAAAGCACACCTTGCGATGTCGAGAACATTCCGTGAAATTGAACGCAAGTTTGAAAAGCCCAGTTTTTCTACCTTACAGGACTAATACTTTCAGAATACAAGCAAGAGATCAGGGTCTCTCAATCTGAATAATCCAAGCTCAATCATATCAAATAGAAGCAACACAAAAAGCCTTATCCACACCATTCACATATAAGTTGGTAGTGATCCAATTACGCTTATCAATGGCATTTCTTAAATTGTTTCATGTTAAGCTTTTATCGTGCAACCATTTAGTTTTCTTTTAAGAAGTTTGTTACAGCATATTTGCAAATTAGGACATGTTTAACAGTCATATCGCGATCAATGTTTTGATATATGGGTAACATTTTAGCTAGCTTAAACCATTCTTGGTATAATTCAATAGCGACCTCATTGATATTTGATTGACACATAAGAATATGATTAAGTCATTTATTCAAGTTATTTTAAAAATTTGTTGCTATTAATTCTAGTATCCATAGAAATCACATGCCCTAAAAACAAACATTTTAAATCATTTAGTGTTAGAGCAAGTACAAGATGGGATATCATTAACATCGAACTCACAAAAGACTTGAAAGGATAAATCCAACTAAACACAATTTGCTCAAAGATCTCATCAATAAAACCAAAAATCTGAAGTAAAGTCTCAAAATGGAGTTGTTTAACATTTATACTCTCAAAGCATCTATTGTAATAGCGTAAATGTAAAACCATCTTCCTTTTGTCTCTCCTAACCATTTTAGTTGTCGCCTACCAGCTGCATTGACCTCCAGCGATCTTATTTCTTCTACTTCCGTCTATGCATGGATCAATCATGGTAAAATTTCAGCTTTCTAATGGAAAAATCCTTTTTGCCACTGCTACTTTGTCCCGCATTGCCTTTATTAGAAAAGTATTTCCCAGTATAACCCCTATTTCATGTGCATTTACTTTGTTAGAAACTTGGCTTTACAAAGGTTGTCTAGTTCGAATTTTACCCCTTTTCCAAATGATGGTAGCAATACCATTAACAATGCTATGATACTTATTAAGCATATCATTGCTAATAAGATATCAAGATACCTTGTAAGGAAGAAAGAGTCACCATTTTTACTATCTACCTTTAAAGCACATAAAAATTCTTTCAGATGGATTACCAATGCACATGACTGTTACTTTTTTAAGGTGGCCACATTTTTATAGGAACTCTTGGTATTCTGTCTTTGCTCCTCATGGAGGGTGCATGCCTTAAGACAAATACATACCGAAGTATCCTAAATGTGGATACCAACCCATTTGCTGGATCTTCCAACCATGGAAAGTAGAAATAGCAATGATAGAACGTATAGTTACCATCTTAGCTACGGGTGCGAAGGTTTCCTCAAAATCAATGCCTTCTTGCTGCTCAAATCCTCTCGCAACCAACCGTGCTTTGTATTTGTTGAGTTGCCCATCTGCTCCATATTTGATCTTATAAATCCATTTGCGAGTGATAGGCGTCTTACCATCAAGTAGCTCAACCAAGTTCCATGTCCTATTTTTTGATATGGCCTCCATTTCTGTTTCCATTGCTGCACGCCACTCCTTGTGCTCCTTTGCTTCATGAAAAGTTTTTGGTTCTTGAGCCTTTATCACGGAACCCATTAGGGCTAGATTCATTTCTAACCTTGCAGGAGGTTTTTGATTTCTGCTTGACCTTCTAAGCTCTCCCTGTTCGCTAGATTCGGGAGTATCTCTCTTCTTAGCATCACCTGTGATTGATAAGTACCATTTAGGTACTCTCTTAGGGATTTCAGCTTCAAACTTATCATTTTTCATTGGATCTTCTGCATCAAAATCCACTTCTTTCTTGACATGTACTTCCGCTCCCTCATCAAAAGGTTTAGTGATTTCTTCAGATTGTTCACCTTGACCCATCTCATCAAATGTAGCATCCCTAGATATCACAAGCTTCTGTGCATTTGTATCATACATCCTATATGCCTTGGTCTTCTCATCATATCCAAGGAAAATACACTTGACAACTTTTGCATCCAATTTCCTTCATTTCTCATCAGGAATATGAGCATAAACATCACAACCAAATACTCTCAAATGAGAAATATTAGGTTTCTTTCCAGTAAAAGCTTCATGAGGTGTCTTACCTTCCACAGATTTCATAGGACACCGATTCAGGATGTGCGTGGCTGTGTTGCAAGCTTCTGTCCAAAAGATGTTTGGCATACCCTTGCTTTTGAGCATTGCCCTGGCCATCTCAACAATGGATCTATTATTTCGCTCTGCAACTCTGTTTTGCTGCGGTGAATAAGGTGTTGTAGTCTGTCTCTTGATCCCTTGATCTTTGCAAAAATCAATAAATTCTGTCGAAAAATACTCACCACCTCCATCAGATCTCAAAGTCTTGATGTAACTTTCTGTTTGCTTTTCAACTAATGCCTTGAATTCTCAAAACTTAGCAAAAGCGTATGATTTCTTGCTTATGAAATAAATCCAAATGCATTTGCTATAATCATCACTAAAAGTAATAAAGTAATAGCAGCCACTAAGAGATCTAGTCTGCATTGGTCCACATAGATCACTATGGACAAGATTTAGGATGCCAGTGGCCCTCCTTGCTCCACTTTTGGAAAATCTCTCTCTCTCTCTCTCTCTCTCTCTCTCTCTCTCTCTCTCTCTCTCTCTCTCTCTCTCTCTCTCTCTCTCTCTCTCTCTCTCTCTCTCTCTCTCTCTCTCTCTCTCTCTCTCTCTCTGTGTTGTTTTTCCAAAATGCAACCTTCACAGATTTTTCCTTCAAAAGAAATATCAGACAATCCAATAACTAGATTACCTCTTTTCAGAATCTGTAAACTTTGAGCACTGATATGACCAAATCGTTGATGCCAAAGGTCACTTCGACTATTAATAGTTCTTACCATAGCTTGAGTAAAAGATCTCGCATTCAGTTTGTAGAGTCGATTTCCGTTGACTCTAGCTCCTGTAGCAATCACTTTGTAGTGATTCTTAATGTCCTTGACGAGACATTTGTCGCTATCAAACTCAACCTTGAGTTCTTGATCAGCCATTGTCCCAACTGATAGTAAATTGTTGGCTAAACCAGGAACATATTGCACATTGTTTATCCGCTTTATCATTCCGCTGGCTAGCTTCACTGATATCACTCCAAATCTTTTCACAGGTAGCAATTGGCCATCAGCTTGTCCAACTTCATCGCCATTGTGGATTTCCTTGAATTCCGAAAACCACTCCTTCCTCGAAGTCATGTGCTTGAACGCTCCATTGTCAATGTACCAGGTATCCTTTGCCTTGTCACTTGTCATTAGTGTCGTAATGAACAAGTTTGAGCTTTCACCTGTATCATCTTCATATTGATCATCATCGAATAGATGTTGATTAACATAATTGTCTTCATAATGATAATCATCAAATTGATGTTGATCAGCATAATTGCCCGCCTACCATTTGCCTTTTCTTTGTGCCATCTCCTTTTGTTTCTTGAAGGATTCACACTCCCAATGGCCAGGTTTGTTGCATTACCTGCAATTTCCAAGTTTATTTTGTCTGGAATAGCCACGTCCTTGACTTCGACCTTGATTCCAATTGCCTCGATTAGGGCTATCATTGGCTTGCTCATGAAATTGTTGAAATGATCTCCGGCTTGAGTTTTTTCCTCTCGATTGATACCTACCACGACCAAATCTTCCACCTCATCCTCTAACTGCAAGGGCTTGATCATAGCCCCTATTACGATGATTCAAGTTCTCTTGATGTTGCTCTTCCTGCAAAAGTAGTCCACCTAGCTTTTCATAGGTTGGAAGATTCTCCTGTGTGGCAATTCTTGTCACAAACATCTGATGTGACTCACTCAAGCTGTTCAATGTCAATTGAACAATCTCGCGATCCTGTACTCGCTCTCCAACGGTAGGTAGTTGATCACAGATCTCCTTTACCTTCAATAGGTGATCGACAATAGTTGCACCATCATCCATCCGTAATGTGTGCAGCTTCGTCTTCAGAAATAACACTGAGATGTGTTTGTAATATCTCACTCTTCTTTCGGTCCTATCAAATCCAAAATTTATGGAATGATAGCATCTCTGACTAGCAAGTTGATGACATTTTGTGCTTTCCATTTTCTCTTATCAAATGCCCGCCGATCTTCTTCAATCATTGGCCTTGTCTCCTCACCTGTCATGATCTCCCATAGCTCCTTTTCCATCATAATGTTCTTCAGTTTGAATTTCCAAACTGCATAGTTGCCGGCTCCTTCCTGTTAGAAATGGTGAACTCCTGCAACTTTGTCGCAGAACGAACAAGACACGAAGGTTGAACAATTCATGACAGTCAACATGACTTTGACTCAAAGCACGAATGAGAACAATTCGTGACAATCAACGTGTCTTTGACTTGAAGCACGAACAATTTGCGAATCAATCGCGAATCACAAACACACCTCCAAGTCCGCAAACCGCAAAAGGGACGCGAAATGAAAACTACAGAAAGAAACGGAAAGAACGAAAGCAAACGGGAGATTACGAAACAGACAAAGAAAAATCTTTCGCGCTGCCAGCTGGCAGCTCAACGGGCTTCACGCACGACAAAGACTAAAACTAAAACTGATAATTCAGTCACTCTATATTTATGCATCTTGTCTTGTGTTGTGTATCATGATTGCTAGAATAGAATATGTTCTTTGATGTATAGTCAAGTGTCTGGGATCCTGTAAGGGCTTCCGCACAAAAAAATTAAAAGACAGAAAATTGTTCGCGATAAAGAAGACGAAGTGAGGACGAACACAAAGCAGTCCTACGCACGCGCTCCCGCGACATGGTATCGGATCCAGGTTGGTAGTCACTACCGATATCCCAGCAGTGATTCTTCCAGACAACACTATACGGCTATGACAATCCAGACCAGAGTAGCAATCAGTCTCGATGGCGCAAATTACAGAATCTGGAAATTCAAAATCAAAACACTCATGAAAGACGAAGGCATCTGGTCGGTGACCGAGCTCAGACACACCTCCAGAGGGAGACACGAAGAGAGCTGAATGGATCAAAAAGGATGAGCGTGCAATGGAGATCATCATTTTGTCCCTAAATGAAGATCTACTCATGCAGATTGAAGACTACGAAAGCAGCCATGCAACATGGGAAAGATTAAAGTAGAAGTATGAAGTGAGGACTGCAGCTTCAGTCATGCACCTTCACAATCAGCTACAATCAATACGGTGGGATGGCAACCAATTCGATTAGCACATTGAGAAGATCAGAACGATCTTCGCTCAACTCGCTGCATCAGGACATGAGCACCAGGTCCCAGCACCACAACAGTTGATGTACTTTATGAAATCTCTACCGACGTCCTATCAACCACTGAGAATGCTCATACTGAGTCTACCAGATATGACATTCAACAAAGCAGTTAGTCTTGTCACTGATGAGAGACTGATGAGAGACAAAGGAGATAGTGAGCTCAAACGAGCTATTAAGAGCAATACTAAGCAGCAGTTCGCTGCTGGTTCTTTGTTGTCTCTTCTAGCCGCTTCTCACCTGGAAAACAAAATCCATGGCTTCCACTTGGATTCTGTGCTTTTGGTCTACGAAGAAGCACCGGCCGAGTCGTCCGACCAAGCCTCCAGTTCACATTGTCAACGTTGTCCACATAGCAAAATCGTCATTCCTGACTCGCCTTCCGCGTCATGACGTCGCACTAGGCATACATCATCAGCTGCACTTCCACCCCCTACTGTTGTTTGCACTGAATTTCCTATTCCCCCTGCCTCTGATGCTTCCTTCACCTCTGATTCCACACAAGGACAGTTTGTGACCATTGGGGCTACCATTCTCATCACAGCTGCCCAGGCCGCCTCACCCCCGCACACCAAAGCTACTTCACCAAACACGCAGTATTTCATGGATATCTTCGATGATTCCGACCCCCTTGGGGCCGCCAAAATTTTTGAAATGCCCCAGAGCCCTGCGCCTTTGAACTCCAATCCCCTGGAAGATGATTTGAACAAATCCATGACACTACTGTTGGTGTCGCACACTCAAGCCAACAACTTCAAGATGAAGATAGCCTAGCCATACTTCGAGTCGACCAAGCTGCAAAATCACTGAAGCAGTTTGACGCCACCATGCTTGAGGGTTTTGAGGAAGAAGACGTTTTTGAAGAAGAAGTACCGGCATCTGTTTCACGCCAACCAAGGATAGTACCATCAGGTCCTCCTGCTGCTGCCGCCCTCCACGACAGTAGATTTTGGTGATGCTCTCGGTTTGGTTTCAAGCCTTGCGCAAGTGATCCAGTCTATGCTTGACAAGAAAAAAGAAATGGAACAGAGAATTTCTGACTTGGGATCAAAAAACATTCTTATCAGCCAGAAGATTGTCCAGCTGGATAGAGAATTGAAGATCGCCAAGCAGCACGAAGACAAGTTTGAAGCTGAAAAGAAGATGGCACAACATCAGGCTGATCGCCTCGAAGGATACGTCAGCTCCCTACAAAACACCCTGACAACCGCACAAGATCAGGTGGATAAGGCCGTGCAAAATGCAAAGCAACAAGTGCAACTGCTACAAGGTCAATTGCAGATGGCAGAGCAGGATCGCACACATCTCCAAGGTGAATTGTATGCGACCACCCTTGAGCGTGATGCGTATCTTCAGACGCAAATACCAGATCATCCGGTAACACCGACGAAGGTCACATATTTGTTCAAGAAAGTGGAAACGTACAAAGTGGCCCTTTAGGGATTTCAAGGCCGCTTTGACAGTTCAAAGGAGCAGCTTCAACTGAGTTGACAAAGGCTAAAGAAACCATCAACGCCTATGAAAAAGCAGCCGCTCAGGTATTGGAAGCCGGACCACAAATCCCCGTCTCGGTCATGCTGCAATTCTCCCCTACGCACCAAGAAGATGTACCAATGGATACAGGGTTGGATTCAGGTATGGACCAGGGGGAGCTCCAAATATAATGAATGTCCTTGCTCTCTAACACTTTCCTCCATCGCTCATGATTTCTTTGGTTTTTTGCTAATTGTTGGATCTGATTGTTATTGAAATTGTATGTTATTATATTTTTTATGAGAGAGAAAGGGAGAGAGAGAAAGAGTAAGCTATCTTTGTTGTGTATGCGTAGTGTTAATGGATTGCAGAATTAATGGATGTGAATAGTAGCTTCTATCACTCAGACTAAAAATGTTTGAAGGAGAAGTCCTGTTTGTAATTGGGTGAATCCTTTAAAGGAAGCACTTATTACTGACTTTTCTTGGATTTGGGTATTTTCATATATCATCTTTCCAGTTAACTTTTATTGAAATTAATTAATTTCTTTAAAAGGAGGGGTGAAGTGGTGGGATAAATTTCTATTTGGGAATCTGTGGTTTGCGTAGTTTTCGGAAAAGAACCAATTGTGGTATAGAAATAAGATGTGGTCTGAAAGTAATTTTAAATAGATTCAGAGTAAGATGCCTAATTGGAACTTTTTGAATATGAGAAATTCTCCAGGATTGTGTGGACAATCTGGAACAAGTTTGGAATCTGCATCATTATCTATAAGTAGTACAGTAAAAGGTCAAAGATTACTAATTCCATTTTGATTGGAATAGGAGTGAATTTGATCAAGATCCAAAAATACTTCAAGAATACTCATGCTAAGAAATCAAATACTTCAAAGCATGAAAGGAAGTAATGAGAGTGCCCACAATTATGTTCTTAGGATCAAATATTTGAATATAGAGTTATCTTCCATAAGTGACAAGATTTAAGACAATGAATTAGTTCAAATCATCTTGAATGGATTAGGAAATGAGTATTCTAATCTAGCTCAAACTTTTGTTATTCAAGATCTACTTCCTACTATAGAAAAGCTTCATAGTGTGCTAGTTTATGAGGAAAGTAGGATGCTTCATATCAAGAATAGGATTGGTTCCTTATCTTTGATTGATGGTGATGAGAAGGCTAACTTTTCTTTGAGAGGAAAGAAGAAGAAGTTTCCATCCAAGATGATCCAAGATGTGGAGGCCGAGAGCAAGGATGAGCTTCAAGTTCCAAAGGCAAGAGTAAGAAGCACAAGAAGAAGCTAAAGTGTTTTTTCTGTGTCAAGAAAGGACACTTTGCATCCGAGTGCTACAAGAAGAAGAATGTCCAAGAGAAGGACAACCATGACAATCTTGTGATTGAGGAGGAGGATGAATACAATTTATCTTTGATGGTTTTCTTAACACAAACATCTAATCATAACACCTTTATGGACTCAAGGAAGCACCTAGAGCTTGGTACTCTAGGTTGCATTCTTATCTTATTTCCATTGGATTTGTTGTAAGTTCTTATGAACCATCATTGTACTACAAATGTAATGATGGAAAGATCATCCTTTTGGTTTTATATGTTGATGACATAATTCTCATAGGAAATGATCATGATGGCATTAGAGACGTAAAAATTTCTTTGGCTAGTGAGTTTAAGATGGTAGATCTAGGACTTCTAAAGGTCATACTTGGAATAGAGGTCACTAGATGTGATGATTTTACTTTCATATGTCAATCTAAGTATGCTAGGATCCATCTTAGAAAAGTTTGGCATGAAGAATTGTAAAGGGGTTGAAACTCCCATGGAACTAAATGTGAAAGTTTCTAAGGAGATTGATGAAGCATCCTTTGAGGACATCACTACCAATAGAAAACTTATTGGTTACTTTGATCTATCTCACCATCACTGACCAGATCTTAGCTATTGTGTTAGAAAATTGAGTCAGTACATGCAAAGTCCACTAATATGTCATTGGAAGAGTACCAAAAGAGTGTTAAGGTACATCTCGACTACTAGAAACTTTGGCATAGTGTATCAAGGGACTAATATTTTTTTGAGAGCATACCCGGACTTAGACTTTGCAGGTGACAAAGTGGATATAAGATCCACAGGTGCCTTTGCTACATTCCTATGTGGAGGAGTCATATCTTGGCTTTCCAAAAAGCAAGATACCATCTCTCTTTCATCAACTGAATCCGATTATAAAGCTATGACAACAACAACAAAGGATAGATATCCTATGGCTAAGAAGACTTTTGGAGGACTTCAAGTGATGAAGGCTGAAGATATTCCATGCATTTATTTTGACAATCAAGCCAACAATCCGATCTTCCATGCTCGTACCAAGCACATTGAGATTTCACACCATTTTGTGAAAGAAAAAGTGCAAGCAAATGAGATCAAACTTCTTAATGTTTCATCTTTAGATTGTATTGCTGATATACTTACCAAGCCATTGGCAAAGGATCCATTTGTGAATCTAAGATTAGCACTTAGAGTTGTAGATAGATGTATGTTAGATTTACCAAGCTAGATTTTGAGGAGGAGTGTGAAAATGTCAAATTCATGCTTGATCTAGGCCAAATTCATGTACATATCATGATTACACATGTGCAAAACTTGTTCTCATGTGTAGATTAAATGCATTTATCATTTAGATCAATCATCTAGTATGTACATATCATTTAATTAGAGATCTATTGGTTAAAATAGCCAAAGAATTAATTCTCTAGCTATATGCCACATGGCACCTTTCTATTGGCAGAATGTGCTACATCTTGAGATTAGGATTGATCTCCCACTTGTAGAGGTTTGCTTACACGTGTGGAAAGAGTATAAGTTGAGTTTAGACTTGTAGAAGATTTTTGTTTAAGTTCATATTAGTTAGAAAAATCACCCAAAATCAAGGAGGTGTCTTAAATCTTGGAAGTCATGGACCATGTGCCTAGTTTGATGTGATTGATGGATCCTTTGGTGACTAAGCATTTTCACACGTGTTGGATCTGATGAATCAGCAGCAGCTCAAGATCCTTTCATGTACATAGAGAGCCTAATTTGGTTTGTATTGACTAATGAAATAAAATCTTGGTTTTGGGAGCAATTTTGAGCAATTTTTACATTTGTCTTGTGATTTTGTGAATCAATTGAGTTCTGAGCTTAGTGTAGTGGGTTTCTTTCCTTGCTTAAACTGAATTCAAGATCTAGTCAATCTAGCATCAAAGAGACGGAGTTAGTTGTCACGCGTAGGTTCGTTCCCATGAGAGCGATAATATAGTTCAGATTTCAACATGAATGGAGGATCTAACACTAACATCCATTAACACTAAGCATTAACACTACATCCATTAACCCTACTTCCATTAACCCTAAATCCACAACAATGATAGAAACTTACTCTTCTCTATCTCCTTTTCTCTCTCACAAAAAGCATAAGAAATAGCAATCCCAATAAAAATCAAATCCAACAATTAGCAAATACAAAGGAAGCATGAGAAATGGAGGAAAAGAGAGGAAGAGCAAGGATATTCATCAATCCATTTTTAAAGAGAACCAATCTGCTTTATTGAAATGAGGAAATGAACATCAGGAGCAACTCGAGTTGGTCCCTTTTTATAGTAGAGGAGAGGACCCTGGCCTCTGAATCCTATTGGTCCAGTCTTGCCTCTCTTTTTATTCAAATTTAAAAAAGTGTGGGAACCATCAAAATTGGAGGGAAACTCAACTTTATTCACTAACTTGACATTTAGGCCCTGCGACATTAAAAGTCCCGCAAAAAGGCCTAAAGTCATTTTATTAACATTCTAATTAATCAAATAACTATGTGATCATTGGGTTGGACTTACACACGCAGGGTGCCAAATCCCTCTCACTTATTAACTAGGGTTAGGGTCGCCTTGGGATCCGCAAACCCTCCAACAGTATCCCCCACCAAAACTGGTGGCGGTCCCACGACCCCTGCAATATGCAGTTATTGGGGACTTTTATTGGCTTCGCGCCGAATCTTAATTAAATGATACTGCACCTTCTCCATAAAGTCGAGACATGCAGTATTGAAATCCAAATTGTGTGGCAAGAAACAACGGTGGGCTTTGGCAATCCATTTGGAAGTTGTCCATGAGGTGAAGCGGGATTCTTAAGAGCCTCCCATCATAGCCGCACGAAAATAGATGAGCAATCGGTAGCTGATCTTTGATTTGCTCTGAAGCCATCGGCTTATTTGGATCAAATGCCAGGGGAGGAAGGCAATCGTCCCATTTGGTTGCCACTGACACCAACAGAGTTAGATCTTTAGCAAACATTGCCGATTGTCGAACCGTTGGATTCGGAGAGTGGACATACTCTCTCTGATATGCTTGTAAAGCACAATGGAAGTCCATTGAGATGGTCTAGTTGTAAGGCTGATGGATGATTGGCCAATTGGGCGTATGGATGGTGATTTTGTCCATAGCCAATCCCAAATCTTTCCATTTATTTCTACGCGGCATTGGCACGTAATAGGGATCTACCCGCAACTAGCGAGGGCTGGCGACGTAACTCCTAATTGATTCCAGAGTTTTCTCAAAAACCGTGATTCTCCATGCCAGCTGCTCTCCCAGTGCAGGTATTTTGTCCAGCTCTTTGTCGGCCTCGATCTCGGAGGTCTTAAATTTCAGAACCCATCCACCACACGAGGACTCATGCGGATGTTGCTTTAAGAAGGTCTGGATCTGGTCCTCGGTGCTGATGGGCCTTCTGAATAGAGGTCTTGTCCTTGATGAGGATGGACCCGCTTGTACTATCGGTATGGTTGGCGGTTGATCTACTATATCTAGAGTTCCCCCTAGTCCATGCTCGAATCAATCCTTGTATCCATTGGTACAGCTTCTTGGTGCGAAGGGGAGAATTGCGGCATGACCGGGACGAGGATTTGTGGTCCGGCTTCCAACACTTGAGCGACTGCTTTTTCATAGGCAATGATGGTCTCTTTTGTCTTTGCCAACTCGGTTGAAGCTGTTCCTTTGAATCTATCAAAGCGGCCTTGGAATCCCTAAAGGGCCACTTTGTATGTCTCCACTTTTTTGAATAAATACGCAATCTCCGTCGGTGTGACCAGATAATCGCGTATTTGCGTTTGCAGATAGGCATCACGTTTAAGGGTGGTTGCATCCAATTCACCTTAAAGCCGTGTGCGATCTTGTTCGGCCATCTGTAATTGGCCCTTCAGCAGCTGCATCTATTGCTTGACATCTTGCACTGCCTTATCTACCTGATCCTGTGCGGTTGTCAAGGCATTTTGCAGGGAGCTGATGTAGGTTTCCAAGCGATCAGCTTGTTGCTGGGCCAACTTCTTTTCATTTTCAGCCTTATCTTCATGTTGTTTGGCTATCTTTAACTCTCGATCCAACTGGCCATTTTTTTGGCTGATCAGAGTGTTTTTGGATCCTAGATCAGAGATCCTCTGCTCCATTTCCTTCTTCTTATCCAACATAGATTGGATCACTTGCCCAAGGCTTGAAACCAACCCTAGAGCATCACCAGAATCAATGGTCATGGCAGCGACAACAGCAGGAGGAACTGTTGGTACTGTCCTTGGTTGGCATGGAATAGGTGCCACGGTCTCTTCTTCTTCAAAAATATCCTCCTCTTCAAACCCTTCAGGCACTGTGGCGTCGAACTATTTTGGTGATTTTACAGATGTGTCGACCCGAAGTGTAGCTGGGCTGCCTTGTGTGTGAAGTTGCTGGCTGGCATCTTCGACACCAACAATAGATTTATGGATATGTCCGAATCCTCTTTTAGCGGATTGGGTTTCAAAGGGCGCTGGGCTCTGGGGCATTTCAAAGATTTTGGTGGCCCTTAGGGGGTCGGAATCATCGAACATATCCATAAAGAACTGTGTGTTGGGTGAGGTGGCTTTGGTGTGCGGGGGTGAGGTGGCCTGGGTAGCTGAGATGGGAATGGTAGGCCCAATGGTCACAGACTGTCCTTGTATTGGAGCAGAGGCAAGGGAAGCATCAGAGGCTAGGGGGATGGGAAGTTCAATGCGAATAGCAGCAGGGGGTGGAAGCGCAGCTGACGAGGTATGCCTAGTGTGACGTCGTGACGCAGATAGCGAGTCAAGAATTATGATCTTGTTGCGTGGACGACGACGACTATGAGAGCTTGAGACCTGATGAGATGATTCTGCCGGTGCTTCTTCGTAAACCGAAAGCACGGAATCTAGGTGGAAGCCATGGATTCTATTTTCTAAGTGAGAAGCGGCTAAGAGGGACAATAAAGAGCCAACAACAAATTGCTTCTTAGTATTGGCCTTAATAACTCGCTTGAGCTCACCAAAAACAGTCTTGAACCAATTATATGGTTCAAGAGGGGCTTTGGCCAACTTAGTGTGGGATTCCACTATCTTGTAAAAGATTTGAGATGTGATGCGGTCTTTCTTGAGGTTGCCAACCATCAGGAAATTATTCAATAGCTGGGCAGCTGCGTGGATGGAAGGCTCAATGATGGCTTCCAAAAGGTAGCCATCATTGGTCCAGTGCAGATCGTTGGTGAGGTCAATAAATGGCTTGATGGCCTATTTGGTGTGCTTGTGATTGGGTGAGGCCTGCGTACCAGATGATATTCCTATAGCTGCAAGTGCGGCCTCAGTGACGCGCACTTTGTGTGTGGCTCCCTGGAAAGTGACATAGAAT
The DNA here is from genome assembly GCA_029204225.1 of Diphasiastrum complanatum. Taxonomy (NCBI): domain Eukaryota; kingdom Viridiplantae; phylum Streptophyta; class Lycopodiopsida; order Lycopodiales; family Lycopodiaceae; genus Diphasiastrum; species Diphasiastrum complanatum. The sequence goes on along the minus strand of CM055101.1, from coordinate 45,705,757 downwards.
TTGGATTTTTCTTCCTTCCATGTACTGAAGGCAAGAGTGATGAAATCCATATTGATACGACCCGAAAAGGCTCTCTCATGAATACCCATTGCAGTGAGTAGAGGCTCTGCAAGGGTCATCCACTAAGTGACCATGCTTGTGCTAGGAAGAATCATGATGTCCGTTTCAGATGGGACATCACGATGGATAGTATAGCGCGGAGACTGGGAAGTATCGGTAGAAGACATGATGATCAGAAAGGAATTATAAACGCGTGAAAGTGTATCAGAAGGCAATGCAAGAAATTTGGAAGACTTTGGTCGCAAGAAAAACTCGCAAGAGCTTCGCTAGCACAAGTGAGGAATGAATCGAATTCAGCCAACTTATAGGTGAATCTAGTGGGTCCATCACACTGAATAGTAGTTTGGCTGATCAGTTCTGAACAAAAATTTGCAGGCATGTGCAGTACTGTAAAAATAGGCTATGAAAATCTCGGCAAAGGTCTGTAGGGATCTGAACCTATCAGGCGAATGTTTTCCAAGGCTAGCGAAGGATGAACCTTCGCCCAGGAGGGTCCTTCGCCCAGGTATTGTCATGAATGCATTTTTTTACAATCTGAACCTATGGATAGTCTAATTTTGACATTTTAAGATCATCTAGCAAAATGGCATATCACTGAACATTCGCCTGACTCAAAAATTGGATTTTCTCTTGTCAGGAACCTTCACCCACCTCAATTTAGATAAATCAAGGGTGGATGTACAGTTTGAGAGCTTAGCGAAAGTTTCTGATACTGTATTGGCCAAATCTGCCCCAATCAGTAATTGTCTAAGTCATTTTTCATAAAAAAAAAAATATTTTGCTTCCTTTTCCTTGTGCTGATGACTTCTTGACTTTTGCTCATCAATCTTTTATTTTTATTTCTATTTTTTAACTATCTTTTTCCAAAAAAGTCAGCAAATTAATCTTATTGGAAGATTCAGCTTGGCCATTCCGTCTGGGATAATAGGGAGTACTAAATCTGTGTATAACGAAAAATTCTTCCAGTAAATACTTTATTGTTTGATTAACAAAGCGTGTACCCCCGTCACTGACAATTTCGATCGGACATTTTATGATATTTTCATATAGAAACTTGGCCGTAGATTTCGCATCAGCCACTTTGACAGCTTTGGCTTCAACCCACTTGGTCATATAATCAGTTGCGATGATAATGTATCGGGCCTGAGATCCTTGCGCACCAGGATGAATAGGACCAACATAATCTAGAATCCATTTTTCAAACGGTGCTTGCAATAAAGTCGGATGTAAGGGTTCATAATTATGTCAAGTAGGCCGTCATGCTCGCTGGCAGACATCACATGTCTGAATAAAATTTTCTGTGTCCTTATGAAGCGTAGGCCACCAACAACCGGATTGCAAAAGTTTGCGAACAGTAATATCTGTAGAGAAGTGTCCTCCACCCATGCCATCATGTGACAACATGATTAAATCTGGTACCTCATGTGGTAAAACACATCTTCGTAAAATATTATCTGATCCACGACGGTACAATTGTCCTACAATTAATTGATAAGGTTGAGCCTTATGAATCAATTGTCTCTTCTGTACTTTTGTTGAGTCATTCGGTTGTCCTAGCATCAGGTACTCAACAATATCTGCCGCCCACTCAGAAACTGCTTCAACATAGAACAACGCAGCATCTGTCAGTTCATCATCCACTTCAGTATTAACTGGTGCGGATTCAATTCGCAAAACGCGATCGGCTAGATAATGTTGCTTTTCCTTTCTAACCACAATTCGAAAGTCAAATTCAATCAATAATAATAACCATCTTGCAATACGTCCAGTATTACACGTCTTGTTTACCAAGTAAAGTAACGGTTGATGATCCGTATAAAATGCAAAGTGTGTTTCCATGAGGTAGTGACGAAATTTCCGAACAGAAAAAATCATGGCTAGCGCTTCACGTTCTGTTGTTGAATAATTCTTCTCTGGATCTGTAAGCTGTCTGCTTGCAAATCGCATGGGATAATCCTTCTTATAGTCACCTGGCTGCTCAAAAATGATCCAATGGCGTATTTTGAGACATCCGTATGAACATGAAACTCTAATGTCCAATATGGAGAACGCAATATTGGTGCTGAAGTTAATGCTTTTTTTTAACTTTTCAAAGGCTTCTAACACCTCTACTGTCCATATAGGAACAATAGTTAGTTTGTATATAGGTCGTGCTAAATCCGCAAAGAAGATAATAAAAATTCGCTAGTAGTTCGCATGACCCATAAACACATAAACTCCTCGATTTGTTGCTGGCAGTGGCAATTCCACAATAACTTTGATCTTAGAATAATCGGTGGCAATACCATACGAACAATGACAATCGATGAAATCCATTCTATATGCTCGATCTCATAAATGAAATCGACGTCAAACAATCTCTGAAGTTCTTTCTTTATCAGATCTGCCACATTAGGATTACAACGATAGAACTTTGTAACCTTTGAAACTGCATCAGGTACTAAAGGTATGGTATGTTCAATCACTGATGTCGGAATACCCTTCAAATCTTGATAAGTCCATGCAAAGCAATCTTGATACTTAATAAGTAACAAACGGAGTGCTTGATACTATTCATGAGTAAATTGTGATCCCACTTGTACAATCTTTTCCCATTCTCCTGGTTCAGCAAGATTCATTGGCTGCGTCCTAGCTGGGCCATCGTAAAACCTCTTTAGATTCTGGCATGTGTTCTTCAGGTTCACGATGTGCTTTAGGTAACATGATAACCACCTCATCAAGTGTATAACGTTTAAAATGCTCTGGCATATTATGTTGGACTACATTTGCCTGTTCTTTTTTTAAAGGACTTGTCTTGGATCTTCGTTTAGCCTTCTTAACAGGAATTGATCATGGAGGTAATGACTTTCAAGATGATAAACCTTTCTTCACAGGTGAAGATTTCCTAGACGATGATGTCTTGCTGGAAATCTGACTTGAAGGATCATTCTTGACTTTTCCTTTGCCTTTATCCAATAGAGGTGGTACTTCCTTTGAATCGATCTTTTGAGGGAGATTTTCTCTTTCAAGACCGTATTATAATGTCGCTTAGCTTGTTTCTTCGTTATTGAACCTGTGATCCTGCCTCCTTTCAATATAACTACTTTGGGCGGTTTGATTGTTGGTTCATCAGGAACATTAGGCTCTCCAAATATGGTCGGATCCATATGATGTAGAAACTGTTCATCCGTAAGTTCTGCATTGCCATCATAAGTTAAGGCATGGCTCACTGGTATGAGATCATCCTCAATTGGATCTGGTATAGGTTCTGTTGATACCCAAGCTACATTCAGCACATTTAGTGGAAACGTGATTGGTGTATCCAAAGTTCGATTTAATAAGGAAATCTCGCTCAAATCTGATTGAATATCTTGTTGACACATATATCCTGCTATACAATCAATTGTTGCAAGAGCTTCATTCCAATTGACAGTATCCGTTTGAGAATCGTAGTGAACTCCCAATTTTTTCTCTGGTCGATCACAAGTGTGATCCGTTGTTGATGAATCGTCATCCGCTTTTTGAACCACTGGTTTGATAGTCCAAGTCGTAGGATCAACTTTAAGTGCACGTTCACGATTTTCAAAGATTTTTCCGGTACTCCAGTTATGAATTACTTGCGCAACTCGTAACCATGGACGTCCTAATAGAACTCGATAGATATTTGGTGCTTCTGGTAAGTCCATCACGACGAAAGTAATGACGAACTATACTCCTGCAATCTTGACAGGTATATCTTCCACCATTCCTCGTGGACAAACTGTTGTTTGATCTACTAGCTTAATAGCAAAAGTAGCAAGCTTAATCTTTGTAAGGCCCCATTTTGTACATAGCTTTGCAGAAATCAGATTAACTCCTGAATCGCCATCTATCACGGCTGCTTCTTTAGAAAATTGTCTATGTTGTATCGGTAGAGTGATATTCTTTTGTTCACTTTCCCAAGCGGCTCCAACATGGAGTACATCGTTAGATTCTTCAAATCTAGCACAAAAAAGCGGCTCCTGGTGGACTTATAATTCTTCTTGAGCTAACTTTTGCGCTAAGACTTCTTTAGCTATTGGCACCAACTTTAGGAACTCTCCCAATGAAATATTGATCTTGCTAGACAAAATGTTCATGAGTAATCCTGTATGTGGTGCTTCCGATTCAGTCATCTTGAAGGGTTCTTCATGATGATGTAATTGATCATTTATGGAGATATCTCTAAAACTGAAAAGCTTCGCCTATTTCCCATGTTACTCTATGGCACCGCCAAGGAGTGGCACTTGAATCTCGAAGCTCTTGATCTTGCTTCTTGGACCACCCTCAAGAACGCTCTCATCAAGCGTCTCAAACCATCCAAACTGACTCAGAGCCCGTTCATTCAAATTACTCATATCAAGATGCATCGCGAAGAGTCTGTCCGAAACTACATTGAGCGTTTAAAACGTCTCAAAGTATAATGTGTTGATGAAAATATCACCGAACGAATGGCCATAAAACTATTCTTAGTTGGATTGCCTAAAAACATCCGCTGTGAACTCAAACCAGTTGACCTTTATGATCAACTTGAAAATGTGATGACGGATGCTATCCATGAGGAAGACGAAGGTTCCGATGATGACTTTGACCATCGTGAAAAGAAATCCAGACCGTCCTAATCACACGAAGTCTGATAATATTGCTCAGTCTTTAGAACTTCTACATCAAATGGAAACCTGGCAAAAAGCTCAACAATCTCATATGGAAAAACTCACTGCCGATTTCCAAACCGCCATGAAACAGATTGCTGAGAAATCCTTTCCAGCAAGGGAAAATGTCTGGTGTCCAATTTGCTCACAACATCACACTGCTAATGAATGCCCTCAATTGCAAAATCATTTCCCGGCAGCCACCTGACCCACCATCTACCGAACTTACCGCCCTTAGCCGCCACAACAACCTGTGCCACGACCGGGGGTTTACCAACCACGACCACCTGCACCAAATCAATACCCATCCCCCCGTCAACAGTTTGTTGTTAACCAACCTGCCCCACAAAACGTTGTCCATTATCTTGATCCAAATACCATTGATCCGGCCACCTACTCTGTGGAAGACAATACTCAACCGCAGTACTCTACTGAAATGGTTGTTTATTATACCTATGATTCTAATGCTCAACCAGTGGATCCCAATGCCCAAGCTTACAATCCAAACCAAGCTGTCTTTGCCGCACATCAACTACCCGAAATACGAGGCTGCTTTATCTGTGCAGGTAAACATCCTAGTATTTGCTACCCAGATAAACTCTGCTTTCCTCCAGCTTGTGAAAACTGTGGTATTGAACATCACGTAAAGGACTTCCCATTCTGATCTAAGCCAGCCGCTCTTGTCTGTTCAGTGCAAGTAGAAACCTTACCAATCGAAACACGTCCTACTTGCGTCTTGACTCGGGCACAAATCCAACGCCAAACCCCTACACTTGCACCCAACAAAACTCTACCGCAGGTTGTTCCTCCAAGTGATGATTCAACTCCGATACTTTACCCTCACCCATCTAAAGAAATTTGACTGCATCATGAGTATCGCCAGCAAATCCGCAGTGCGACCAACAATCTTCCTCTTCCCATAAAGTACCTCACAAGCCCTTTGAAAGCAAAACCCTTGAAGGTACCAAAGTTTGGGGAGATTTACTACAAGCCAATGTCACTCTTCCCTTCCATGTACTCTGGAAGCATGATGGCCAGTGGAAACAACAGATCCAATCCACCACTATTAACGAGTTGCATGCAATGCCCTTACATCTAACCAATCCACTCAACGAACAAGGCAACATCAAAATTCCAACTACCCATCATCAATCCCGTGAAGTTTTAGCAAAACTCGATGGAGGTTCCGGGGTTAATATTATTTCCACATCCCTCATGATGGAATGGAATCTGAGCAACAAGCTAGCCAAACCTACTTGTCAGCTTCGGATGGCTGATCAAAGTGTGGTCCAACCAGTCTAGCTACCATTGATTGTGTGAATGCCGATTACTGTGCCCAGCATCAAGATAATTGTACCTCTCCACTCTCGATCCATCACGACAAATTACCTGATCTAGATACACCTATCATCAATATCAATTTTATTAATATTCTTCCACACCATGATGAACTGCTAAATGTTGCATGGCTACCTACTAATGAATCAGACAGTTTATTCATTAATGACGAGAACGTCTTAGAATTAAGAATTGCCCAGAAGATATGGACATTTATGATATTCAGATCCTCAACTATATGGAAGCACTCCCACCTAGGACCTATCTGTAACATGCTTCCAAGGTGGAACCAATTTCCAAGGTTGTAATTGAAAAACCTGAGACAAAATTCTACCATCCCAAATGCCCACACTATCCATGGAATCTCTGTGAGGGGGAGACTATCTTTCAAATTGATGATGAGATCCTCCATGACATACCAACTATCCCTCATCCACACACATCTCCAACACCGAAACCTCAACCACGTGGTCATACTATGAAAGAGAAAATGAAAAAACCACTTCAAATTCAACTGTCGGGTGACCTTAGCATTGTTCGGAAAGTTTTTGAGATTGCCTCTAGTCCTACATTCCAAGCACCATCTCGACAAGAGAAAGGCAAGGCTCCCCTTGAATCTCCAGCCCATGATGTTCCTGCATACTTTAAGGACTACATGATCGAGGATGTCACAATCCAATTACCCCAAGCTCAACGTGAGCCAACTGGTAATTCACCCTATGAAGGCCCTACACAAAGCATAACCCTTTCCCCGAGTGAGCCGAATGGAACCAACGAATATCTTGTCCAGGTCGGAGCTCATCTCAATCACGAACAACGCAGACGGCTTGAAAAGCTCCTACAAAAATATCGACATGTCTTTGCCTGGACCTATAAAGACATGAAAGGCGTCTCACCCCAAGTAGTTGTGCATCGTATCCCGCTTAAACCGGGTGCGAGACCCACTGCGAGTCGTCCATATAGATGCAATCCCATCTATAAGGCCAAGATCAAAGAGGAATTACAACGCCTCTTAGATGCAGGATTTATCTATGAAATTGAGCATACTGAGTGGGTCACCCCAATTGTCATCGTCTCCAAGAAAAATGGAAAACTCCGCATCTGTGTCGATTTTAAGAAACTTAACGCCATCACTGAACGTGATCATTTTCCAATACCTTTCAGAGAATCCATCTTAGAAAATCTAGCAGGAGATGAGGCTTACTCCTTCTTAGATGGCTTTATTGGATACAATATGATCCAAATCGTTGAAGAAGATTAACACAAAACCGTGTTTGCCACAAAATGAGGAACCTTCTGCTGGAAAGTCATGCCCCTTGGTCTCTGCAATGCTCCTAGCACCTTCCAACGTGTTATGCAAGCAGCCTTTTCTCAGCAGATGGGCGATACCTTAGAAGTTTACTTGGACGATTTAGGAGCACATTCCAAAAAAATACGCCATCTATCTGTGCTCGAAATTTTTTTTATCCAATGTCAACGCTTCGACATCTCTCTTAACCCTGAAAAATGCTAGATTTGGGTAACCCATGATTTTGTGTTAGGACATATTATCTCACGAAATGGCATTGTCACTGACCCTGAAAAGATCCTTATCATTTAAAATCTACAAGAATCGCATACAATATGTGAAGTTTACTCCTTCCTTGGCCATGCCAACTACTATCGGTGCTTTATTTTCGATTTCGCTAACAAAGCACGCTTAATCTACAAAGTACTTGTAGTTCCCAAATGGATGGATGAACAACGCATCGTCTTTAATCAACTCAAGGAAGCCCTTACCAATGCACCCATCCTCCGGGCTCCTGATTATTCTAAAGAATTCCATGTGCATACCGATGCATCCAAGTATGCCATTGGAGCAGTGCTCACCAACCGGGAGAATTCAAAAAGGACTACCCAATTCGTTTTCTTAGTCGACAATTGGTACCTGCTGAAGTCAATTATACCACTACCGAACGCGAAGCCTTGGCAATGGTATATGCAGTTCAGAAGTTTTGCCATTATCTTCTAGGAAAAGTCTTTGCATTCTTCACCGATCATCAAGCACTGTTGTATCTCATCAACAAGACCTGCACCACAGGCAATATTACTAGATGGATCCTATTATTGCGAGAATTTGAGTTTAGGATCGTGGTTCGTAAGGGAGTTCAGCATTTTTTAGCAAACCATCTATCTCGAATCCCTACCCTTCCTACCCCTGATCAAGGCATCAACAATGATTTACCAGATGCAATCCTTTTCCAAGTTGACTCTACACCTGTATGGGCTAAGGAAACTATCGAATATCTAATTTCAGGGCAGATGGATCCTTCCTTCTCTAAACCTGAACAACGTGCGTTGGTCCTCAAAACTAAACCTTATACGTTAATTGCAGGACAACTCTACAAGCAAGGGTTAGATGGAATTATCCGACGATGTCTTACTGAAGGAGAAATACCCTCTGTAATTTCCCTCACTCATGAAGGTATTGGTGCATGCCAATTCTCTTTTGAAACAATTGCTAAGAAAATCCTCTTGGCCGGTTTTTGGTGGCCAACACTCTTCAAGGATACGCACAATTACACTAAGGCTTGTGATGTCTTCCAACGCACAAAACACTTTCAAAAAATAGACTACATGCCTTTACACCCCATAACCACTGATCAAGCTTTCCACAAATGGGGAATTGATTATGTCGGACCTATTAGTCCTGCTGCTTGACACACACAATCTCGTTACATCATAGTAGCTATGGACTATTGCACCAAATGGGCTGAAGCAAGAGCTGTTCACAATGCTGATGCTCGTTCTACCGCCAAATTTCTCTATGAATAAGTTATAGTTCAGTTCGGATGTCCTCTAGAGCTTATCAGTGATAGGGGTACACATTTCCTTAACTCTGTCATAGTAGATCTTCTTTCCAAATTTTTTGTGGTACATCGCAAAAGTTCCCCATACTATCCACGCTGCAATGGCCAGGCAAAATCCACCAATAAAATCCCATGTGGAATTCTCACCAAAACCGTCGAATCTAGCTGATCTGATTGGGAGCTCAAACTCCATGCTGCCCTCTAGGCTTATCGCACCACCCCGAAGTGAGCTACAGTCTTAACCCCTTTACAACTCACATATGGCCAAGAAGTCATTATGTCTATGGAATTCCATATCCCCTCCCTTTGAGTAGCCTATAACCTTGAGCTTGATACTCCTCAAAATCTAGCAAATAGGTTATTCCATTTGGAACAACTTTGTGAAACACAAAAGATCAGCATCCATGCTCAACAAGTCCACAAATGACAACAAAAAGCATGGCATGATCGATCATTGAAACTTAGAGATTTCCAGATTGGAGATAAGGTCCTGCTATACCAGGCCAAAGCCTTCAAAGGCAAAATAAAATTTTCTGGCCAAGGACCTTACGTCATTAAGAAAATCTTTGCCTTTGGATATGTCCAACTCCAAACCCTTCAAGACGATATCCTTGACACTGTGGTCAATGGGAGTCGACTGAGAAAGTACAATGAACCCTGTTTTTATCTTGATATGTATTAGCTGTTTTCATTCCTATTGTTTTTTTTTTTTATTGTCTGCATGCCATTTCGACAACATTTTTGCTGTGCTTTCTTGTTCCAACCATCAAGACACTATCAGATCAGGTATACCAACAATCTTCTCTGAGAAAACCACAAAAGTCATTAGTTCCAGAAGAAATTTTTTTCAACATCTCAGATAAAATTTGTCTGACCCCTTTTTCATAGAGCAAGATTCATTTTTGGCCTCCACGAAAACTGTCTCAGATAAACAAATGTCTAAAAATAGAAAAATGTAGTTTTATTTATCAAATATCCATCATCAAAATTTGTAGACAATTCGCTGGAGCTCAAATTGATCTTCACGATTTGTTTGCTATCTCTGTGAATTCTGATCAGACACATTTTTGCATTGTCAGACGATTTTTTCTCTTTTGGCATAGAAAAATCACTTAAAAGAATTCGCGGGCCCTCAGAACGTTGCCTCAAAATTCATGACCATCATTACCAAATCGTGGACACTGAGGACGATTTCTGGGTGAAGTTGCGAATTCCTACCAAAAAAAGTCTATATATAATCCTCCACCTTCTCTCCACGAGTTCATTTTAGATTGCTGCTCTCGAATTCATGCCAAATTTTTTTCAAAATTTTCAAAATTCTCAAAGCAATCTAAAATCACTGCTATCATGGCTTCTCGCGATTCCTCGCTTAGCTTGCATCGACGTAAACCCCCTCGTCCTTATTTAGGGGATATCATCATGATCTATCTTAAGAATTACGCCGAGCAGCTGACCCTGGCCAAGGATATCCTCACCAACCTTGGCTTTGATCTGAAACTTTTCTGGGACCAGCAGAGCGAGAGCCTCATTCGAGCAGCCTACTCCACCTATTCGGATGAGCTCCAAACTTTCCGGATTACATCCAAGAGTTGCAGCTATTCTATTATCAACGTCTCTCTTGGGGATCTCCAGAGCATCGACTTTCCTAATCTTGAAGAGACAATCCATGGGAAGGGCACCAGCTATGATGCCAAGTACTTCACAAAATTTTTGACAGACGACGGCAAAACCATTGCCCAAACCAATGACGGGATCGCTATCCGCCTCATCACGGATCCCCATCTACGGGCCGCCTTAGAGATCCTTGTCACCATGGTCACAATGCATACCACCAAGATGGATCGCATACCACCGAGCGACCTCTTTTCTCTGACCCTCACCATGGATGATCCCACTCAAAATTACAAGTGGGCTGAGAAGGTAGCAAAGAAGCTGTGCGGAGCTCTGAAAGCTCGCAAACCAACTACCAAATGTGGGTATCTCCTCCACATGTTGGTCACCAAACAATTGGGGTCTAGGGCAGCTACTGCCATCAAGGAGCTGGATGATGTTTATCCAAGTACAAAAAAGCGAGTCACCCCCCAACCGATAGCAAAACCAGTCTCACCAGCCCCACCTACTAAGAAGCAGAAAGGGAAGGCGATCAGCACAGAAGCCGATGTCCCACATGACATTCTATCCAGCGACATCGGGGTGGAATATGCTGAATTTGGAGGGAGTCTTAAACCATCGCAGGTCCCAAAGGAGGTCCTAGAGTAGCAGGTAGCCTTACTTCACCAGGCCCAGCAATGCTGACAAGCAGTAGCAGTAGCAGCAACAGCAGGCAGCTCCGAAACGGCAAGCACTTCCGGCTCCGATCTTATGGGCGTGATTCCGTCCACACAGGCAATCTCTTCTCCATCACTTGCTCTCACACTCCCACCACCACCCCCACCATTTACTGCCACCTCCACACCCTCACTAACTCTCAACACGGGCTTCACTTCCACACTTCCACAAAAGCCCTCACCTATACAAATCTCCACCCTACTTGACTCCACAGTCAACGTGGATGATTTTGCATTACAATTACTAACTGCACTTCCATCAACCACTGTCACCACTAACCCAATCCAATAATGGACGATCCTCTATATACTACACCACATCGTGAGTAGATCTAGCCAAACATTGACAAACCAAATTTACTTCCAACAGTTGTGAATAATTTATTTAAACTCGGGAAGCGTACCTGAATAGTTGTAGACGTAGCTTCTTGAGAGGCAACCATAGTAGTTTTTAAGCGAATGAGTTCTTACTCTTTTAGATCATAAGCAAGCCAAGAAACCGTGGACTGAGCGTATTGCTACGAGAAGTTATGTAGAAAGCACTATACAAGACATCTCTTGACTGTGTTAGTTAACTTGCATTGCAGAGATCCAGTTGGTTGCATACCTTTCAATAGTGAGTATCGGTTCAGGAAAGAACCAAGTAATATTCTAACAAAGCCGGAGCAGTATAATGAAGCTACAACATGAGATATCAAGCGAAGAAGTCTATGAACAAATAGCATAAGTTCATGGTCCATCGCTAGACAGTTAGCCATAAATAAATTTACAGTATTAACACTTGAAAAGGAGATCACTCTCCCGCCCATTGTTGGAACAGCAGGGGCTCTATGTGTAAATTGGTGAGTAAATGTGAGTCCATCATGCCTATGCAATCCATCACTGGATAGAACATATCAATATTGATAAACACTCATGTTTTGGACAATATGCAGTGATATGTCCATCGTTGGATAGCGCCCATTCCAATCACCAAAAATGCATATAGTATGTGCATGAGTGAGGCAACCCTTCGTTGCTGCTCTCTGAGCCATAAAGAGCAAGTTATAGCATGGAAAAATTGTAATTATATCATTACTGTCACCTACATTTTTAGAAGATTATCACATATCCAAAACTGTCTATCGCTATCTATTGAGGCAGGGTGGACAGTTTCAAGAATTAAAAAGTGACATTGTTATCGATCGCTGGACCTCAATGTGTTCTTGACCAATCACAGCCTTTACATGGTTTAGAGTGATGAATGGCATTCTTCATCGAAGATCAGTCTCAAAACCTCAAAGGAAAGGGCAATTTCCATGTAGTCGACCTGTTAGATTCTCTTGACGCTTTGAACTTTCCAGTTTTGCAGGCAACTATTCCCATTGAAAGTCCAAGCTCTTCTACTTTCGACAAACAACGAATCAACGGCAGGTCAGAAGATGATGATGTTGTAGTTCAGCAACTACAGTATGATAGAAATGATCAACTTCCTCTATTACCCAGAAGATCTTCAAGAATTAACAAACCACCCAACCAGTATATTGACGAGTCTACAGCTTATTTTGTTCAGGAACCGACATCTGTCGAAGAGGCACTCAGTTAGCCTGATTTTGATCTCTGGAAAGAAGCTATGGATAAAGAGTATTCATCTCTTATCAATAATCAGACATGGACGATTGTCGAATTACCTGCTTGTAGAAATGTAGTTGATTGTAAATGGATATATAAAGTCAAGTACAACGCAGGTGGAAGCATCAACAGAAGAAAGGCACGACTTGTCGCCAGAGGTTTTTCTCAGGTATACAACATCGATTACACTGAAACTTTAAGTCCAGTAGTCAAGCATTCTTCTATTCGACTTTTGCTATCATTTGCCACTGCATCAGATTTGGAAATACATCAAATGGATGTATAGACAACATATTTGAATGGAGTTATTGAAGAAGACATTTACATGGTGCAACTTGAAAGTTATATTATCGAGGGTAAACACAATCATGTATGCAAACTCCATAAGGCACTTTATGGCTTGAAGCAATCTGCTCGAGCATGGTTTCAAAGGATCAATACTTTTCTTATTAATCACGGCTACACACCTAGCTCTTCTGATTCAAACGTTTACTTCAAAGCAGTGCAACAGTCTTTTATCATTATCACTTTATATGTGGATGATACCAGCAATAGTACCGATCTGATAAAAGAAGCAAAGACGATGCTATCTTCCGAATTCGACATGACCGATCTGGGCGAAGCTCATTTCTGCCTTGGTATTCAAATCCACAGAGATAGAAAATAGAAGTTGATCTACATTACACAACAGATTTTAGTCAGATATAATCTGATTAATTGCAAGTGAGCTCTCTCGCCAATGGAACCATGACTCAAATTGTCAAAGGACCAGTGTCCCCAAACAATTCACGAGAAGTAGCAGATGTGTGAGTATCCTTACCATTCTATTATAGGGTCTCTTATGTATGCCGGACATAGCTTTTGCAGTAAGCTCTCTCAGTCAGTTTATGGCTAATCCTGGTATAACTCATTGGAAGGCTCTTATCAAAGTCATGAGATATCTTCGAGCTACTATGGACTTTTGCATTTGTTATGGAACAGTCGGCAACGACAAACTCAATTTCCTCAGTGGTTACACATATGCAAGTTGGGCAAGAGATGTAGATACTCGTAAATCTACTTTCGGATTTACATTCTTCCTCAACAATGGTCCAATTTCTTGGAACAGTTGCAAGCAATCTTTGATAGCTCTATCTTCCACTGAATCAGAGTATATCGTAGCCTCTTAGGCTACAAAGGAAGAAATTTGGTCGAGGAACTTACTCTCAGATATCGGTCTGAATCAATATTCTCCGACGACATTATTTTGTGATAATCAAAGAGCCATCGATTTTTCTTAAGTTGCACACGTTCCCTTTGTGTGAATGTGGTTCGGTACTCCCTAATGGCCTGTCCTTGAAGGGTCGTACGTTCTCCCTCCTCCATCTTTGTACCTGCAGATCTTCATGAGAGGGGAGAGAGCTGTAGTACGTTAGGAGTTTGAGAGGGGAGAAAGGGCCAAAATTGTATTTAAGGAATCCTTGGGGTCCATGATCCATGTGGCAGCTTAGGGTGGCACCACATGTCTAGAAAGGTCTAGAAGGGACAAATGGGCAGGGGCCTTTCTTGGGCTCCACTTGTCCTTTTTGCATGAGGGTGGAGAGGAGCTTTGGGGAGGGGGTAAAGGAGATACGTTCACTTCCTTTCCCTCATTCTCCCAAGTTGTTGTAGAGTTCTTTTGCTCTCAAGTTGCATGCTCTCAAATTGGTTATTTCTTGAGGCCTCGTGCTTTAGCTTTTTCCCTTTTGCGGTTTAGGGTTTAGGGTTTTCACCGTAGCTCTCCGTTTTTCCTCTAGTTTTTCCTCTATTACTCCTTTTTCCATGGACACCCTTTTGGATGAGACTAGAGTTCCAAGTCCCGTCGGGACTGATATGGAGAACATGACGCATGCCATAAATTTATTACAACAACAAATTGTGGACATACGCTCAAAATATGAATGGGCGAAAGTTGAGATTCGGGCTATGTCCTTGTCTTGACAAGCTCTCCTAAACCCGGCGTTTACTCTGAAATTTTTTACCGGAGAAAAGAAGGACAGACACCAAGATGTGGTGTTAGCCTGGTTAGATCGATGGACTTCGCATTTTTCCATGCACGATCTACCAGATAGCTTGCATATTTCGACGGCCATCATGTTTTTACGTGGTAAGGCGTATTCGTGGTGGTAGGATCTTAAAGACCGAGCTACAGTCCCAACCACTTGGGATGACTTCCAGGTAGCCTTTAAGGCTACCTTTATGCCTGTCCTAGACAATTTTGAATATTATCATCGTTTTGCCACGTTGCAAATGGGGACGAAGCCCTTGGACGTCTACTTGCAAGACTTCCAAGAGGCTGCTTCGTGGGCTTTTAACTGCATAGACAGGGTACTCCTTAAGCTGCATTTCATTTTGGGCTTACCCAAGGAATATCAGTTGGAGGTATGTCGTAATTAGCCACAGTCCTTAGAGGATGTTGTGCATTTCGCTTGGATTTTCAACGATACGAACATGATAACCCGCAAAGAGCAGCCAAAGCCCGAAGCCAAAGACAAATCCTCCATGGGCCCTTCTTTCAAAAAAGACAAGGAGCGCATGGTCGACAAAGCTTCTCCTTCGGGGAAGAAAAAGGAGCGTCCTCGGTTGGAGAGAGCGGACTTCGACAAGGCCAAAAGCGACAAGCTGTGTTTCTCCTGCATGGAGAAAGGGCACCTTTCCAAGGACTGCCCGAAGAGATGGAAGAAAGGTGACCGCTCCTTTAAGGCACCAGGTAATTCTTCTATGCCTTACATTGATGTATCTTTTAAAGATGAAACAGTTTGTGTTGGATCTTCAGCATCCTCCATCAGCTATGGCTCCATCTAGCATGACTATGGAAGTCTCCCAACTAGTCTACGCTATGGCTTCTCCAATTAGCTTGAGCAAGAGGATGGGAAGAGCATTATGAGCATAGGATGAGTATTCTGAGGGTAAGATCCGCTCTTCTCTCGTTTCTCTACTTAGGAACTGACTCAAATGATGGCCTAACCTAATTCAATGACAGCTTAACCTAAAATCCCCTCCTCTAAGGCTTACCCTACTAGAGAATGGAGGGCCCTGTTGCCAGATGAATAATATACAATACAATGTGAAGTAACACAGTACATGAAACCACACAAGGGAGAACACTCAAAGAGAAAGATAGGCATGTATTGAAAATGAGGTTCTTCTTGAAAATGGACTCTTCCACTCCTATTTATACTTGGAGTGCTGGTCACTTACAGAAATGCACTGTGGGACAAGTAAGCCACATAGACTAACTTAACTTTGATTTACACTGGTGCCATGGGACAAACCCCCAATAGGCCTTTGTGACTAACTTTTACATAACTTGAAATCACATATCTATGTGCAGTTCCCATGACAATTTAACCTTAGAACTGAATAACTTAAGCCATTACGGATAAAGTATAAGCCTAAACATGATGGGCAAGTTATGTGTTTAGATTTTATTCTGCTACCAAAGAAAAACAAGTGATAACGTATAACATTTACATAGCATGCAATAAGACAATTATGTCTTAGATTACTTTCACTCAGATAAAACATACGGCCATGATTCATCAGGCGGTAGCTCAAAACTGGCTCCAGGGTATGATATCAATTGCTTGGTCATAGATATGTAATGAAGACACAAATCTGAGGTGGTACATTCTAGGTTTTATCTATGGATGGAGTTTGAGATAGACCTTACATGGTTGCTAGATAGGATGTAACTCTATTTGAATTGGAAGCAACTATGTATCCGTGGATGACAAAAGAATCAGTAAGACTAGACGAGCCTAGACACATCTAATACTACTAATTTTAGTAAGGTGCAAATGGATCAACTTGATAAGCATGCACATTGGTAGCTTCTATATAATACATCGCTAGGTCTATGTAGTCGGAATCAACTTGTGTGATAGATGATGTAGCAATATTTTCCTTTCTACAAAAGGCTGTTGTGTTGGATGGAGAGCGATCGGCCTTGGACAAGAAGACTCTAGTTGAGAATATAAAAGTCGTGTAGGATGGTTCATAGAACCAGTGGATCGAGGTTGATGAAAAACTGGGCTTATTGGCCTTGGTTGGTATTTTCCTGGCCTCTGCATGGATGCATTGGCAGTGGAGTTCGGTGCATAATTTGGAGGTACGGATCGTATATTGGTCTTGTTGCTTGCTGATAGTACATTCTTGCATGTGGGCACTCATTAGCAGCATGGTGTTGAGCACACAGAGGGCACCATATATTTTCATGGATAGGGAAGGTCTTTTCGGCCACATCCTTTAGCATTTTTTTGGAACTCTAAGGTCAACTTCTCCATTTGTGCTTGGTGTGCCCATTGCCAACCTTCTAGATGCTGAAGGATATGGACCGTGCTGGTTGAGGCGGATTCTTCAATACGTGAAGTCTCGTGTTTATCCAACCCCTTACTCTTTTTCTCGCGATAATCGCATTCCTTGTCAGACCCTTCATCACGAGTCTGCGGGTTTCAATTCACTCCTGATGGCCTTGGGTACACTGACTAAAAATAGTTTAATGGCCATTTTTTGATGATTTTATAGCCCACACGCTACCTTGAGATGTTTAAAATGCTCAATATAGGTGCCGACTCCTTTGGTCCTCATTTTGATCTGAGTCAATTGGACGAAAGGGCTTCGAGTGAGCTTGGAGGGTTTAAACCTTGTGGTGAGAGCTTTTTCTATGGTTTCCCATGACTCGATATCCGGGCTCTCTAGATTTAAATACCACTCTTTCGCATTGCCTTGTAGAACCATCAGAAACAGTCTTAACTTTTCAGTGTCCAAACTGTCTCCATAGAACTTACAAGCATTGTCGAAGTCTTGAAGGAAACAAACTGGATCTGAGTCCCCATCATACTTCGGTGTATCGATTCGCAAGGTCCTCTTTGCCACTCACGGAGGTTGTTGATTTACACTTGTTGCCATCGTGATCTAGCATATATTCTATGCACTTAGGTGATGGGTGATGGATGTTGATATCGACAGATTTGGCAAGCTTATCGTGATGGATCTATGGCTTCCTACTAGGACACTTCCAAGGCGTTCCCTACTAGAGGTGCCTAAGGCTATCAAACCAGATTCATCATGATAAAATTGTCGGCGATGGAAGATGGATATGTACAATTCTAGGTGCAATGTGCATCTGCAAGAGCTCGGATTTTCTTGAGTAGAACCATATCAAACAAGTCAAGATCTTGTCAAAAATAGGCTATGCGAGTACTAGATAGTTCTATTTTGGGAAAGATCAAAGATTTTGCACTTGAAGGTATTTCTATAGGTTTTGTTTTGTTTTTTATTATTTTTACCTCCTTTGGGAGTTTTTGAGCACTCCTATAGTTGGTAAAGGGTCTGTGTAAATTCCAGGGAATGACTTGCACAGCTCCAAAATGACTCAGACAATTCAAAAAATGACTCGCAAAATTCAAAAAAAATGACTCGCACACCTCAAAAAATGACTCGTACAATTCAAAAAATGATGCACACAACAAACTTCTGAGGGTGTCAAAATGACTCGCAGTCAAAGTGACTTGCATAGATCTAAATAATGCAAAAAACAAGTTAAATGACTCGCACAGATCTGAATGATGCAAAAAAGAAGTCAAAATGATTCGCACAGATAGGGTGAAAAAATGACTCGCACACAAGAACTTACTTATTTGCACACGATGAAAATGACTCGCATAGACAGGGTGAAAAAGGACTCGCACAAAATGGAAAATGACTCGCATAGTCAGAGTGAAAAATGACTCGCACACGGGAACTTACTTACTCGCACACGATGAAAAATGACTCGTACAGACAGGGTGAAAAAGGACTCTCACACGGGAACTTACTCGTGCATGATGAAAAATGACTCATACAACTCCAAAAATGACTCGTACAACACAAAAATGACTCGCACAACTCCAAAAATGATTCGCACAACACAAAAATTACTCGCACAACTCCAAAAAATGACCCCACAATAGAATCGTAGAAGTAATGATGCAAGATCAACAAAAATGACTCGCACAGGGGAACCTACCCACCCAACCTACTTGAGGTACTCGCACAGCTGTTTGAATGGTGAGGAACTTGCTCACAGATCGGAAGAAGGTAAGAAATAGATTGAAATGACTCGCACACCTGAGTACTCGCATAGCTCCAAAAGATGGATCTTAATATCTCCAAATGCCAAAAATGGTTGTGCGAGTAGTGTAATAGCCCACCTCCGACATTTATCACTGATTATACCGATTTTCTCAGCCCAAATAGTGGATCTTAATGCTTGGAAAGTCCCAAAAAAAAAATTCGCCCTACTTGTGCTCTTCTTGCCCAGCCAAAAAACGTGACCCATGTGCTTTTCCCGCACTTGCCAAGCCAAAAGCCGATCTGCACAAGTCTACACGCACTCGCTCAGCAAAAAACGCAACTCCTTTGGATTGGATCTACACACCATCATCTTTGCAGCGGAGAAGAGAATCTGACAGGCCATTTTGATGGATCTTAGGGTTTGCACTACCTGGAAAATGGCATAGATGCAATGCACTACTTTTGAGGGCAGAAGATGCGTTGATTTTGCTTCCAGAAAGTGCGTTGATATCTGAATTGGAACTATGCCTCTTTCTAGATAGAAAAGTGTGTTGGACTTGCAATGCAAAAATGTGTTAGTTAGTAACGATACTCTCCATCAGAAGAGTGATCTCTGACAAAGAAATTCCTTAGCCATAAGCATGATTATTAGAGATTTGTAATCTTTAGAAAAGTGACTGACAGTAGATACACATTGATGCGGATCTTCAAAGGGCTGCAGGTGTGAAAATTGTGCTTTGGCTTCATAGTAGCTAAGAAGATCAATTCAGAAATGTGACAAGTATAGGAGGTAGGAATGGGACAGACAAGAATTAGGTCTACATGACACTAGCCATTTGAGTGTAGTTTTCAATGCATAGTGAAGTCCAAGTGGCCGGACATAAAATGCATGGTCTCTTTATGCATCACACACTGATGAAGGATGTGTACTATTTTGGTATGTATTAAAACTTGATGGTCTAAAACTTTGTGATTAGACCTCACAAGGCTGAAGATTGTGCCCTGGTCTTGTTCCAGACAACAAGATACATTAGAACTAGTGGGCGCTTGGTCAAAAGATCATCCCATGAGCTCATGTGCAGATGAATGGATACTCAGCTGCTTGTGACCTGCATTGTTGTAATAAATCTTTGTGATTGGAACTTCAACGCTGGAAGAGCTTATGAGGACAACAAGAAAACGTGGAAGGGAGTGGAAAAGAATGCTAAAAGAAGAGGCGAAGAGTAAGGATGCTTAAAAGATGCTAAAATCCATAGTCCATGGCATCAATAACCAAAACCACAACATCTGATCTTTGAATAGCCTGAAGAGCATGATTTACTTATGCCTAATCCTTGTCATATCAGCTGCAGTATCTACGCAAACATCATCTAACAATTGACAAAAACTGGTATAGGAGTGAACCCAAGACACCAAGGCTGGATGCGACTGAAAAACAGCTAAAGCAACGTGCTAGACAAGCCCGTGGACAACACAAGAAATCCGTGGACAGGCCCGTGGACAAGAGACACTTGAAAACACCTAGAAACCTTATACCTTGGATGCACCTGCTACATATCCACGCTTCCAAAGCACCTGAAAAAATGTGTTCTATACCTTATACCTTGGATGCACTCGCTACAGATCCACGCTTCCAAAGCACCTGAAAAAACATGTTCTATACCTTATACCTTGGATGCACCCGCTACAGATCCATGCTACAGATCCACGCTTCCAAAGCACCTGAAAAAACTCAGGAGCCCACTTTGCTCCTTTGAAAATAGTTTTGCTCCTTTGAAAATAGTAGATTGCTTTGAAAACACCCCTCCTCTCCCTTGGCCATTGTCATTGAGGACTCCCTTGGAACTCTCATGATTTGAGGCTGATCCTCAAGATCTTCCTCCTTTTGATGCTCCTCCTCAATGCAAGCAAGGTCACACTTTGCCAAGATCTCCTCTTGAGTGATCTCCTCCTTTGCCAACCTCATTCTTTCAAAAGCAACACTAGCTTCCAACTTAAACAGTCTTCCATGTTTAAATCCCTTTGCAATGCAATCATCATTCTTCAAGATGAAGCAAACACCATGCTTAAAGTAGACATCCAAACCACTTTCTAAGAGTAGACCAACACTAAGCATATTCTTGGTGATTGATGATACATAAAGGACATTTTCTAGATCCATGCATTTTGAGGATTCTAGACACAAAGAGATGGTACCAACACCATCTATCCTACACTCTTCATCATTTGAAGTAAAGACAAACTTTTTAGCAGCATTGAAAGAGTGTAAGGTTGAGAAAAAGTCTTTTCACAAGACATGTGGGAGCTAGCCCCACTATCGATCCACAAATTGTCTCTTGAATTGCTATTGCTTGTTGGTGAGGATGTAGATGCCATCAAGAATACATCTACTTCATCCTCCTCCTCCTCCTTTGCAAGGTTTCCTTGTTTGTCCTCCTCCACTTGTGCTCTTAGCCTCTTGTAGCATTCAGATGCATAATGCTCCTTCCTTCCACAAAAGAAGCATTTCTGCTTTGACTTGTCCTTTGAGCTTGATGCATCATCCTCTTCTTTGGCCTCCTTTGGATGCTTCTTCTTTCCATTGGTCTTCTTTTTGCCCTTGAATGAGAAATTGGCTTTCTCATCACCATCCTGCAACGACAAGGAACCCATCCTAGATTTTGCATGGAGCATCCTACACTCTTCAGCCACTAATACACTGTGAAGTTTTCTATAGTTGGCAAAGTACAAGCTCTCCATCATGAATCTTCTCTCCAATGAAAGCCAACTCCCTATTTAGAGACTTGATTCTAGATCCACAAGACTGATTGGATGCTTGCTTAACAATCTATCAAAAAACTAGACACAAAAAAGTTGATCTAGATTGGCATTTTGACAAACAACAAGCATTCACAATCAAAAGCATTGATCAACATTGAAACCGAGCCCACACGTGTGTACTACAGGCTGTAGTACGGCCTTCAACCTGAGAAACAGGTAGAAATTGATTTGGTTTCATTTGGATCACAAAAACTCAATGTACATAGTGAACTAGATTGAGATTGCCAATGAGCTCCAAAATTTTTCTATCTTCTCACTATTCTACATGGTTTTTGATCAAGCTAGATTTGCCAATTTTTGGCAATTCTTCACACTTTCATATCAAACACATTCACTACTCAGAGTATTGACAATCGATATTTTGAGTAATCATAATCAACATTCAAATTGTTCATGGTATATATTCAAACAATTCATGATATATGTTCAAAGTAGTCATGACTACAAGTATAGAGAGTGCCATTAAGGTAGATCAGCATGTAGGGAGTTCTGCCTCATTTGCGACTAGCCATGATGGAGCCCCTAACCCATTGCAAGTCACATGAAATGTAAGCAAGAGTGGGTGGTGGCGATCTTTCTTCTGGCTGATGGGCACAAAGATCAAGTCGTGAGATAGTTGTAGGGTAGTTCTTGTTTATCAACATTTTTTTTTGAAGAGCATCACTACTGGTCATTTCTCAAAAGGCTTGAAACAAAATTTGTGTTGTTCAATGAAGCCCTATAGCGAAACTATCGCACTTGAGTAGAGACCATTCAAAATTGAATGGCAACACTATTAGATGAAGCAAGAGAAATAGTGCAAAAATTGTATGAAAGTTTATGTTAAAGTGGTTGTGTGTTGGTCAATGAAGCCCTATAACAAAAATATCACACTTGAATGGAGACCATGTGAAATTAGAGTCAATGACAATGCTTTTAGAAGAAGCAAGAGAAATAGTCTACGAGTGAGTCACACCATGATCAGTATCAAGAATATTCAATATTAATGTTCAGACTATTTATAATTTATATTCTAATTACTCTAGTATTAAGAATATTCAAGATGTTCATGATTGATATTTAGAAAAAAAAATTGATAAGTACTTAGAGTATCTATGACTAGTATTTTGAAACATTCGTAATCAATAGGCAAATAGTTCATGATCAATATTTAGAGCATTCATGTTAGTATTAGATAATTTACTTTTATATTGAAAGCACTCACGGCTAGTTCTCATAGTATTCATGTTTTAATATTCAAAGCATCATCATGATCAATATTCAAAGCATATAGACAATATTCATATATTCAAGATATAAATTCAAAGTATTCACGATCAAAGTTCAACATATTTATGATCAATATTCAAAGTATTCCTAATCAATATTCATAATCACGATCAATATTTATAGTATTTACAATCAAAGTATTTATAAATTATAGGACTACGATTGATATAAGAGTATTCATAGTCAAATTTCATAGTACTCACAATAAGTATTTAGAATATTCACAATCAATATTTGGAGCATTCGAAATCAATATTCAAAGCCTTCATGATGATTCGTCATAATATTCATAATCAAAATTATGAGCATTCCCTATCAGTGTTTAAAGTATCCATGATCAATATTCAATGTATTCATAAATTGTATTCGTTCAGACGACTTTTTTTAGGACTTACAAGAGAATCAATAAACTCATAAGTAGTAGAAAAAGAACTTTTCAATCATTTTACTTGAAATGTTAAAAATTCATAAAGCTATGAAGCAAATCAATATAATTACTCACTTTTTATGGTTTGAAGACAAGTATATGAAGCATATGTGAGAAACTTTCAACTAGTATGCTTGTCTATTTTTGGTCAAATGGATGTCAAACTTGTACATATGGTACATCAAAATTTCCACATAGTTTTAGTTGATTAAAATACTACTATTTGCTATTTTTAGACAACTCTTAAAAGCAGTAGACCTTAAGTTCCACAAAATGACCTTTATTTGATGTAATTTGGTCATCTGGACCAAAATTGGTAGTGTGGGAATCATATTTTAATTTTAATGCTATATATCTCTAGAGAGAGGAGAGAGAGTCATCTCTAATGACCATAAATAGGCTAGAGTAGTCGAACATTGTATTGGAGATCATTCTATTGAATTACTATGTTATTTTTGCTCTTTTCTCTAGATTTGTTTTGGAGAGTGATGGAGTAGCTAGTTTTGAATGCTATTGATCACTTTATAATTGCTTTATGGCCTATTTACAAAGAAATTCAAATTTGATGAAAATTTTCATAAACATCTATTTGTGTTATTTCAATCATGTATGATATTTATTCGACCTTAGAAGCAAGTTGCATTCATTGTTGGCTTAGATTTTATGATTAGATCAATTTTGGATGTTTAATTTTTACAACATACATATCAAAGTAATAATCTTCTATATCTTTTGAGTTCTATGTCCAAGTTATCCATCCAAGTTTCTAAGAAATGCTTGACTTGTTGAATATTGCAACTTGATACTCCAAAAATAAGAACAATGGTGATGAAGTTGATCAACTGATGGCCAATTACTATCTTTTAAAGGATTTGGAGTGGTACTAGTCAAGCTAGCCATCAGGATGATAAAGCGGATAAGAAATGTGCAATATGTACCTGGTTTTGTTGGAGAAAGAGGGTGTGTCGTGCGTGAGAAACGAAAATAGCTCAAAAAGAAAACAAACACGAAAAAGAAGAGAACTCGAAACTCGAACTCGAAACAAACTCAAAACTCAAACAAGAAACGAACTCGAACAGAGACTGTTCGTGCGCAGCGAAATGAGCTATATTACTCTTTCCCTAAGCATGACTACGCCTATCAGAAACGAACAGAACGTTAGTGATAAAAATCACGGTCGATCTGATTATGTAGCCGAACATTAACAAAACATCAGAAGAATAATTTATCGCGAACAACTAGACAAATTATTAGTCACAAATGATTTGCGAAGAGCTAGATTGAGCTCGACTGATAATAAATCGTGAATGATTCGCGAAAGGCAAGACTAAATATTAGTCGTCAACAACTAGACTAATAATAACTCGCTAAGAACAGATTACCAGATTGAGCAACAAGAAAGTCAGACAGAATAAAAATAAGTATAACAATATTGAATGCAGAACAAAAGAGTTGTTATCAAATCAAGTATAGCAAAATATACATGTCAATAATGCAGTAGAGCACAATGTTGGAGAGAGGGAGATGAACGAGTTGAGAAAAGGTGTCGTATGTTAGAAACGAAAAAAAAATAAGTTCAAAGAGGTAGGACGGACACGAACTCGAACAAGAAACGAACGAGAAACGAACTCAAACAGAAAATGTTCATGTGCAACGGAACGAGCTATACAACTCTCTCCGAAAGCATGACTACGTCTATCAGAACGAACAAAATGGTAGTGATGGGAATCACAGTCGTTCTTGATTACGTAGCCAAACTTTAATAAATGAATGAAGCTCCAGAAGAATGGTTTGTCGTGAATAGTAAGACAAACTATTTGTCGCGAATGATTCGCGAAGAGCTAGACGGCGCTCGACTGATAATCAGTCACGAATGATTTGCGAAAGACAAGACTAAATGTTAGTCGTCTATTACTAGAAAGAACAACTACAAAGATTAGACAGAATGAATGATAAGCATAGAAATATTAACATATATCTGAACGCAGAACAAAGAACTGTATCAAATTAAGTATATCATGTATACATGTCAATAATGCGGTAGAGCATAAGACAATAGCGGACGAAACCACGTGCCCTACGAAGCTTATACAATCTGTAATGGAATAAAACCTTATTGCTGATAATCAAGAATCAATGCACAAGGCATCTACTTCGTCTCATTCATCAGCTCATGAACTCATTCACTCATTAACCTCAATACGCAAATGGTATCCAGTATATATACATTATATTACAGGACACAATGTCACGATTCTTTCGTCTTTTTTTCGTTTGTGCGAATTTGCGTGTAAATATGCAGACTGCGCGACAACGTTAGTAAATATGCAGCATGAATGCAGATTAAAATGGGATTTGAGGAGAGTAGAGAGAATAAATCCAACACCCCCCCCCCCCCCTTGATCTGGATCCGTGAATGCCTTGATCTTCAGAGTGAGCAATGCACAAAATTTGTTGTGTGCATTAACACTGAGTGCTTTCGTGAAGATGTCTACAACCATGTCCTGTGTTCTAAAGTACGTTAAGCTCACCTCTCTGTCGAGAACCTTGCCCCTGATGTACTGATATAGTGATATCTGATCTCAATGTGCTTACTCCTAGAAATGAAATCTAGGGTTGGCCGATAAGGCAATAGCACTTTGGTTATCACAAAATAAAATTGTAAGGCTGTATTGATATAGATTGATGTCTGACAGCAAATTCCTCAACCAAAATGCTCCCATAATAGATTGAGAAGCAACAATGTATTCTGCCTCAAAGAAGAAAGTGCGATAGAGGTTTGCTTACGACTGTTCCACGAAATAGGACCGTCGTTGAAGAAGAATGTAAATCCAGATGTGGACTTACAATTGTCTGCATCTCCTCCCCAGCTTGCATCAGAATAACCACTAAGCTGATGAAGATTGTCATTGCTGACATCTCCATAGCAGATGCACTAGTCCATGGTAGTTTGAATATACCTCATGACTCGAATAAGAGCCTTCCAATGGGTAATGCCAGGATTAGCCATGTATTGTTGAGTGAGCTAACAACAAAAGAGATATTTGGTCTTGTACAGACCATTGCGTACATGAGAGATCCTAGTATCGATCGATACATATACTCTCTCATTTGCTCCTCTTCCTGCTTGGTCTGGGGACATTGGTCCTTTGACAAATGCAGGCCTGGATCCATTGGTGAGTGAGCTAATTTACAATTCATCAAATTGTATCTGTTAAGAACATTATGAAGATACCTTTGTTGAGTGATGTAAATTAGTCGATTTGCTCTATCTTTGTGGATTTGAATTTCCAGACAGAAGTGGGCTTCGCCTAGATCAGTCATGTCGAATTTTGAGAACAACATCTGTTTCGAATCCTTAACCATATTGGTATCGTTGCTGAAGAGCAATGTATCATCCACGTACAAGGTGATGATAATGAAGGATTGTTGCACTAACTTCAAATAAGCGTTGCAATCAGCAGTGCTTGGTTTGAATCCTTGTTCAATGAGGAATGTGTTGATCCTCTAAAACCAAGCCCTGGCAGACTGTTTCAAGCCGTACAGTGCTTTGTGGAGTTTACAGATACAATTCTTCATGCCTTTCAGAATGTATCCTTCGGGCTGGATCATGTAGATATCTTCTTGTATAACTCCATTCAGATAGGCTGTTTGTACATCAAGTTGATGTACTTCAAGGTCGGCAGCTGCAGCATAAGACGAGAGCATTCGGATCGACAAATGTTTGACGACTGGACTAAAAGTCTCACTGTAGTCGACATTCGGGATCTGGGTGAATCCTCGTGCTACCAGTCTAGCCTTCCTTCGATCAATTGCTCTGTTGGCATTATATTTGATCTTAAAAATCCATTTGCAATCAATGATATTGCAGCCAATAGGAGCTTCGACTAATGACCATGTCTGATTCTTGATCAAAGAGGAATACTCTCTGTCCATGGCTTCTCTCCAGAGATCAGAGTCTGGTTGGCTAAGTGCCTCTTCGATTGTTGTCGGTTCCTACATTAAGAGACAGGCAGACTCAAGAGTATACCTTGTGGGCTGTGTGCGCACTCGGCTTGATCTTCTGGGAAGATTTGACTGATGAACCGCTCCTGGGACTTGTTGCTGGGTAGCAGCAACATCTTCATCTGATTCGCTGTCTCGAAGTGGGTCGAAAATACATACGCCTGAGCCAGAAGCTCGGACTGTTGTGTCAATGGCAGGTGATGAAGGTTCTTCTTGAGCAACATCCTTGCCTTTGAGGTCGACGAACTGATCCTCGATAGAGACTATATCCCGGCTCTACAAGATTTGCTAGGTATCAGAATCGTACAACTTGTAATTATTATCATTCGAAGTATATCCAATCAGGATGGTCTTGAGATCTTGGAAGTCCAATTTTTTCCTTGTGTCCTTTGGGATCTGCACGTAGGCAATGCACCCAAACACTCTTAGGTTCTTCGAAGAAGGCTTCGAGCCTGTCCACACCTCGTGGGGTGTCTTGTCTGAGAGGGCCTTGGTAGAACATCTGTTCTGGACGTAAGTTGTAGTGGAGACAGCTTCAGCCCAGAATCTCTTGGGCAACGATGCATGCGATAGCATACACTTAGCATATTTGACCAGAGTACAGTTCTTCCTCTCAACTAAGCCATTAGACTAAGGACTGTAAGGAGTGATGAATTGCTGCTCAATGCCTTGGCTTTGGCAATACTCCTTAAACTCGACAGAGATTTATTCTCCACCGTTGTCTGACCTTAGGGCCTTGATCGTCCTTCCAGTCTCCTTTTCTGCACACTCCTTGAAGATTTTGAAGCAGTTGAAGGCTTCTGATTTCTTCTTTATGAAGTACACCATAGTCCTTCTGGAGAATTCGTCAATAAAGGTTATAAAATACTTGGTGTCCTTTAACGAAGGATTTTTCATCGGGCCACAAATATCTAAATGTACAACATCTAGCAATCATCTAGCAACATGCTGATGGCTTGACTTAAATGGTTTCCTAGTCTGTATACCAACTAGACAATCTTGACAGACAGGTAACTCGACCTTTTCGCGAGGATAGTCGACATCAAGAACAATAGATTGTCTAGACATTTGTTGTACAACATCATGATTTAAATGACCAAGTCTATAATGCCAAAGTAAACCTTTATTTGAATGAATTGAAATACTGAGAGCCTGACTAGAGGCAGAAAAGCAATGACTCAACTTATACAAGTATCCATGCCTCTTTCCGAGTGCTAGGATCTTGCCTGTCCTATCAACTACTTGACACTGATCACATTTGAACTCTACTCTATGTCCTAGATCTGTGATTCTGCTTATAGATAGCAAATTCGTAGATAACTTTGGTACATACCGGACTTTAGAGAGTAGTTTAGATTGATCATTTGCAAAGCATAATTTTACAGTGCCTTCACGTTTAATAGCTTGTGTGCTATTGTCGCCAAGGTGAACGAATTTCTGAGTATTGTAAGGTGTATAGGACTCGAAACAACCAATGAGGCTAGTCATGTGCTGAGTGGCTCTGGAATTCAGGAACCAAGAATTGTCGCCAGATGCTCCTTGATGATTGGTCATGAAGGCATCATGATCCGCTTCTTGAATAGGCTGTGGAGCTTCTGCAACTGCATTTTCCACTTGATTCGACTACCCTTTGCTGTTGTTCTTCGCTTGAAGTATTCGGCAGTCTTGTATTTTGTGGTTGTTTTATTTGCAGTATCTGCAGAACAGCTTCTTCTTTGTCTGCGGATTCGACTGTTCCTTGTGCTGAGCTGGTTTCCGGTCTGGATTTGATTGCTTTAGGCCTTTCTTCTTCTTCTGCTTTGTCATGCTCTTGTTGGTGTACAAGGCGTGAGAATCGGCTGAGGAACTCGATGCTTCGTTCCTTCGCGTCTTCCTGCAAAAACATAGTAATGACTCTCGAAAGAGTCAATTCTGGACGAGTCGTGATGATCATCATCCAATTGTCATAAGAACTTGGCAAGCTTGTAAGCAGTTGCATCACTGCGTCTTGATCGTCTATGACAGATCCGACAATGGCCATTTGTCTTAGCAGGTTCTTGAATTGATTAATGTGATTCTGTAGAGAATCACCATTCGTCATCTTGAGGGAGTAGAATTTCTTCCTGAGATGTAGCTTGGAAGCTATATCTCGCACTTTGTATAGTGTGCAGCGCGAAAGCTTTTCCATCCTTTAGCTTCCATCTGGCAATTGCCGCGTCGTCTGCTTCGGGTTTTCCTTCTGCACCTGTAACAACGTCGTACAATTCTTTTGCCATTAGTACATTTTTCATTTTAAATTTCCTTAGATGGTAATTGTTGTCACCATAACGTGTGTAAAAACACAGTGTCACGATTCTTTCGCCTTTTCTTTGTCTGAGCAAATTTGCGTGTAAATATGCAGACCACGCGATAATGTTAGTAAATATGCAGCATGAATGGAGGCATATCAAAATGGGATTTGAGGAGAGTAGAGAGAATAAATACAACACACAAGACAATAGCGGACGAAACCGCGTGCTCTACAAAGCTAATTCAATCTGAAAAAGGAATGAACCTATTACTGACAATAAAGAATTAATGCGCAAGACATCTACTTCGTCTATCTCTGATAAGCTTCTGATGCTATATCTTACACACACACTTGTTCTTGATTTATTAATCACTGAATACGCAAAAAGGTATGCAATATATATACACAATGTTACAGGTGTGCAAATGAAGAAAGTACAAAGTGGATGTGCTGTCTGCAGGAGATCGTGGGTGGCTGTTGTCGTTGTCAAATCTGTTAGTGCAATTGCATGGGATGAGCGTGAAAAGGATGCGATGTCAGTTTTTGTTGAAATGAACGTTGGTGAAGATGTGAAAAATGCATCATTCTGACGAAATGCCTTAGGATTTGATTTACAGAGTGCCTTCACTTTTCCTAGGGCACCTTTGGCATTTTGCAAGGTAGTGTCGCCTTTTTCGCCTATCACAAAACACGTGTAAAAACACAGTGTCGTGTTTTTTTCGTCTCTTTTTCGCTTGTGAGAATTTACTTGTATTTATGTAGATAGTTGCATTTTATTCGTCTGTCTTATTTTACATGTAAGTACGCAGACTGTGCGACAACATGAGTAAAAATGCAGCATGCATGGAGACAGATTAAAATGGGATTTAGGAGAGTAGAGGAGATAAATCCAACACCCCCCCTTAATTTGGATCCGTGAATGCCTTGATCTTCAAACTGAGCAATGCACAAAATTTGTTGTGTACATTAACACTTAATGCTTTCGTGAATATAACTGTAACCATGTCCTGCATTCTGCAGTACGTTTAGCTTACCTCCTTGTTGAGAACCTTGTCCCTAATATTTGATTTCAATGTGCTTACTCCTAGAGTGAAATCTAGGGTTGGCCGATAAGGCAATAGCACTCTGAGTATCATAGAATAAAATTGTAGGGCTGTACTGATACAGATTAACGTCAGTAAATTTCTCAACCAAAACGCTTCCTTAATAGATTGAGAAGCAGCAATATATTATGCTTCTGTAGAAAAAAGTGCGATAGAGGTTTGCTTACGACTGTTCCATGAGATAGGACCGCCGTTGAAGAAGAATGGAAATCCAGATGTGGACTTACGATTGTCTACATCTCCTCCCCAGCTCAAAACTTTGAGATCTGATGGAGGTGGTGAGTACTTTTTGACAGAATTTATTGTTTTTTGCAAAGATTAAGAGATCAAGAGGCAGACTACAACACCTTATTCACCAAAACAAAATGGAGTTGCAGAGCGAAAAAACAAATCCATTGTTGAGATGGCCAGGGCAATGCTCAAAAGCAAGGGTATGCCAAACATATGGGCAGAAGCTTGCAGCACAACTACGCACATCCTGAATAGGTGTCCTACGAAATATGTGGAAGGTAAGACACCTCGTGAAGCTTTTACTAGAAAGAAACCTGATATTTCTCATTTGAGAGTATTTGGTTGTGATGCTTATGCTCATATTCCTAATGAGAAACGAAGGAAATTGGATGTAAAAGCTGTTAGGTGTATTCTCCTTGGATATGATGAGAAGGCCAAGCCATACATGATATATCTAGTGAATAAAACTTGCAACACAGGACGAATCACTCGATGGTTGCTTCTATTGTTGGAGTTAGATTTTTGGATAGTGGTAGGCAAGAAAAATATGGCAGATCATGTGCCGTGAATCAAATGGAAGAAAGTGACAACCCAACCTGATGATGAGTTACTAGATGATGCCCTATTTTATATTGATACAATACCGGAATGGGCCGCATATATAGTTGAATATCTAATGTGGGGCCAACCAGATAGATCCCTACCAAACGGCGAAGTAGAAGAGGTTAATACTTAAGGCTAGATCTTACCAACTGATTGCCAGCCAATTATATCAACAAGGATCAAATACCATCCTCCGAAGATATGTTCTTCCACATGAAACCACCCAGATCATATCATTGTCACATGAAGGCATTGGTGGTGGTCATTTTTCATCTGACATTACAGTTCCCAAGGTCTATTGGAGGAATTTTTCGTGATCCACCAATTCAGCACACCATATTATCCTCAAGGTAATGGGCTGGTAGAATCATCCAACAAGATCTTGTCTAGCGTTATCAAGAAAACAGTTTAAGCTAGCAGATCTGATTGGGAACACAAACTACATGCTGCTCTGTGGGCATTCAGGACAACATATAAGGGAAGCACTGATCAATCGCCATTTCAATCGATTTATGGTCAAGATGCCGTAATGTCAGTGGAGTTTTTGGTCCCATCACTGCGGGTTGCCACCACACAACGCCTTGATGAGTCCAAATCTCTACAATTGCGCCATGGAGCTTTACAAAAACTTTGCGAGACGAGGATCACTCAACGGATGTAAAGAGTTTTGTCTCGAGCACATCAAGATAGTCCTCAACCGAAAAAGGTGGAGTGGAAGTCTTGGTAATATCGTTAGGCATGTCCCAAAAATCAAGTGAAGACCATGATAGCTTACCACTCTACTATGTGGAGAGTGAGAAGGGACATTTTTTTATCTGTGTATGTTTATCACCTCCGAGGGGATGGTATTATGTGCATGGTACGTTGTTTTGGATGTGGTGGAAGCCATCGCCAATCAGAATGCCCACATCGAGGTGATCGAACAACCTTCCATGTCAACCATCCATGTCTAGATTGTCCATTGAGGCAATTACAAAAAGCAAGAATGACATTATCTTATAAGGACCAGCATGTACCATGTTATCAGGAAATTCTAGTCAACATGCACCACAAACAAAAATTCTTGATGCCACCGGGATTACAAGACAATCCTCCCAAATCCAAAAAGCACACAGAGTCACCTCACGCTCTAATGCCTACTATATCACAAAACACAGAGCTGGTACAATCCATCAAACAAATTGCAGCAGCAGAAATTACGCAAATTCTACCAAGTCTTCTACAACAATCAGTGGATGCTACATTACAACAGGTATCTGTGACAAGTGGAACTCTTGGTGGAAACCAACACAAGGTACACATGCCAGCACAGTCACATGGTCTTCAAGACCACAAGACAATGGGAAGGGAAAGACTAAGATTGAAGATTTTTCTTCAATGAGCAAGATTCAACCAAAGTCTGATTGTTTTACGTTGCAACAGACCCCCAACCCAACGCCAGATCCGGGTGTAACAATACTTAAAAGGCCAAATCCAGGGTTTCAAGTATCAAGGCCTTGTTCTCAAGCGATACTATTGACTGCTGAAGAAAGTCTTCAAGTGCAGGCTTGTCATGAGCATTTGGGTATACTTAGCAGTCAAGCAACCATGCCATATATGTAGTACCAATTGCATGGACGCACTACAATACCACTGGGAGAAGTAGCGCCAGTCTACGAGGATCACTATCAACCAACCTTATCTTGGGATCCTTTGATGGATGGTGTCGACTACCCATTTGTCGATGAACAAGGTTATCAAGAATGATGACCAGACCCATATGGATATTATTGAAAATCTGGTACATCCAGGTTTTCGCTGTATCACCATCATCCAATAAAGCCTCAGGTTTTACGTAAGCGATCTCTATCCACGCTTTTCCTGAAGCATCAATGTACAACAATAAACGGGCCAACAATGCTCTTCCACGACAAACACAGACAAGTGTCGAGGGACCGATACTACTTAAGACCGAGGGCCCTGTTGGTATTTTCTGTACATAAATAGATGAGCCCAACCTAGTGACTTGGGCCCTAGGTGCAAATAAAATAAGTTAAAAGGCCCAAAGTCTAAGTTATAAGGTGGAGTCAAAGTCAAATGGTGGTAGGTGGGGTGTGCTTCTTTGTGACCACTAGATCTTTTGTGTTTCTTTGAAGGGCTAGGATTTTAATCCTGGCCGTTTTCAAGTAGCCAATAGGATGAATGGGACAAGGGCCTCCCCAACAATAAAAGAGCACCATTTGTACTCATTTAACATTCTCAACAACAGGAGGAGATTCTACTGGTTTCACATCTCTCTCTCTCTCTCTCTCTCTCTCTCTCTCTCTCTCTCTCTCTCTCTCTCTCTCTCTCTCTCTCTCTCTCTCTCTCTCTCTCTCTCTCTCTCTCTCTCTCTCTCTCTCTCTCTCTTTGTGCTATGCAGGTTGAGGCAAGGTTGTTGCTCCTAGCGACGAACCTGTATACTACACCTACGACACAACAGTCCTTGTCATATGTCAAATTAATCGAAGTCATCTCAAATTTTTCTCTTCTTCCTTAATCTGCTTGGTGTGGCACCAATTTACTAACCACTTTATAGACAAAAAAGCTAGTACACCCCAAATTAGAGGCTCAACTTGTACATTTGAAAATCAAACATGGCTCAAACAAGACGAATTTGACAAGAAATATGTCATTGACCAGTTGCGTACCTGCTGGCCAAGTTGGTCATGCAGTGTTACTAACATCCCCTGCCCGTCACCCCCAATCTAAGAGGTCCCACTCAACAATGTAAGAAGGCCCGTGGCAACAAGTGCAATAAGGAGGGCAAATACCCCGATTTGCAACCCATGAGAATGATATAATTTTAGTCTATTTTTTTGGGAAAAAGTATAGATCTCATATCACTTAACATAAAAGCTGAAGCCTTGTTAACTAGTGATAGAGGTTGTTGAAACATCCATCCCAGTGGCTTTGGCTTTGGCTTGGAACTCATTGAGCTCCAAATCTATCGTTGCCACACAACATGTCATTTATACTCCCTAAGTTGTAGATTGTCCATCTTTGCACATATGTCAAGGCTTCTTGAGGCCAAAATTTAACATTGCACCACATTATGGTCCCCTCGATGCCTTATGCTATGAATCTTAGTTTTTCTCTTTGTCCAAGTCTAATTCACTTTCGGATATGTACCTTTATGAGATCCTTAAGATAGGTAAAGGATAAATATTCTACCGTATACTTCTCACTTGGCCTTGAGTGGATGTCTTTGAACCAAATTCGCATGTAATTGTTGACTTGGCCTTAGGTGGTTGAGGGTCAAGAGGTTGCACTAGTTTGATTCTAAAAGCATATTGTCCCTTGTGCAAAACTTAATTTTTCAAGCCACTTTCCACTTAACAAAAGTCAAAGTAGTCACTTTGCTCCCAATTCATTATTGATCGACAAAAGGATGTTGACAAGTTGGCCAAATGTAGGTTGAGAGCTAATAGCCATGGCATGAGACCCAACAACAAACCTTTCATCTTCATAACAATAACTTGGTGACACAGAAACGTTCACTAGCCTATTCGTGGGAGTTTGAATGGATCACTTTGAGTTTATCCCACACATAACCACACCAAGAGAGAGGAGTGCCATTTGCTAGGATTATGGCCTTATCCAACTCGTTGCCAATCTTTGAAGATGATCCTAGCCTCCTTTCTTGAGGACAAACCCAATTGAAATTGACTTTTGCCCATGTCCAATAAATTTCAGTTCCAAGTTTCCCATCCCAATGAAAACTAACTACTCCAAAAAAGATATCTTTTGAGATTGCCTTTCCAACTTTTGACTTTATGCTACATCAACATGATACTATCACAAATGAAATCAACCTAGGTAAACTGATCAACAATCTCTTGCAAACATTGAGTTGTTTTATTGTAGCTTCCTTGAAGAGCACTGAGCCGCAAATCTGTCCCATCAACTATGTAATCCTCTTATTTGATTGTGGTATCAACCTCCAAAAAAATAGCTCCTGAGCTTAACAAGTCTTTGCATTCAAGCAATCACATAAACCAAGCAAAGCACATGTGTTGAGGCTCATTACAACAAAGTCCCCCTTTGAGAGAGCCCTACTAAGGATCTTTGCCTAGCTGCGCACCACAGAAGACATGGAATCGACTCACTCAAAAGAACACAAGTCCATGCCTCCACTTGTACTAAGCTACACATTGACCAATAGTCTTGTCACTTTGGAGACAACTTGCACCAACAAGAAGGTTCATGCTTAAACCCACTTTGTACTACAAATGGGAAGCACATAGACTCAACATTTCTCAACACAAACAGTTGATTGATTAGCATCCAAAACCTCAATGGAATACTAGTTGTGCTTACACCTCAGACAGTTTCAGAATTGTGCGCTTAGGTATAGCACCTGAGTGTCCCATTATCACTCCTACCCAAGATTCCCATAGTCACTCATGCTTTGCACTCATCTTGACAATGGGGTCGACAACACATTGACACACCAGCACCTACAAGAGTCTACCATGCTCACACCCAACTTTCATGGGGAAGCACCTTGGCTCACTAGTTTCATAGCTACCCAAGCCCATGACACATAATCCACACCCTACTAAGCATCAATTGTGCTTAAACTCTCCCAAAAATGGGTTGAGAATTGACTCATCGACCTCCAATCAATTACAAGTATGAACTAGCAAGGTAATGACCAATGCTTTACAACGTTCAAGCATTCCTATATGATATGTTGTTAGAATGCACCACTAGATAATCCTACAATTCACCCTAGAGCCATGAAATGGTTGACATAAGTGAAACTTTGAATGTTTTTAAGTATCAAGAGGTTGGTCTAACATATTCTTCCAAAAAGAATATCATAGTCATGAATGGATATCAACCAAATGAATAACAGCTGGCTGGTTCCAAGTTTTTTGGTCATGTTTTGGCACTAAGGTTGGTTAGTGGCCTTGTTTTTTGTTTCTACGTATTGGTTTCCAAGTGAAATTGTTTTATGTGGAAGAAGGTGCACTCCGCAAGCACCTAACCCTTCTCAGCGGATCAGCGTATTCCGTCAATACAGTGACACTGGTGGGCTCCCAGCCATATAAGGGTGAAGAACAAAACATAGAATTTAGGGAAATTGTGGTGTCACTCTAGGGAAATTGTGGTGTCACTCACCTTCACCCTTGGACTGTTTGGAGCCCACCACTGTCACTGTAGTGGTGGTGCAGAATATGCTGATCCTTTTCAGCTCGCTCACTATGTAAAGCCCTCTTGTTGGAGCTTAATAACTGCCAATTGCTGTGAGTGAGTAATTACAGCTTAGCGCTGGTTTCCATCATTATATAGACGTTGTAGCCAACTTGCTGTTATACAATATATGTTCCTGCCTAATCCAATTAGTTTATTTCTTCTTCTTTGCATCATAGTCAAAACTGATGACAATATCTTTGCAATAACTTACTTTACTAGCACAATGTGTTCTCTTGATTATTAGCATAAAGCATTCTTCTTGACCTCATATTAGCAAGAACTAGTTTTATCAAGAACGCTGAGCTCATTCATTGTTTAAACCTGATGAAATAAGAACAAAGGATCAAACAAAGTATGTGTAAACTTCACAGCACGAACTTGACAAGATTAGCCAAATGTTGCTGTAGTTAGCCTTGCAGAAATATGACTAGCAAGAGCACAAATTAAATTTTAATTTATGAAGCTACAAGAGGTCAGCTAACTGGATTCACAAATTGACGAATACAAATGACATCTTTGTGTTAGCAAGTTTTATAGATCCTATAGCAATAGACATAATCTGTAAATGATTTTAAGCTTCACTGCAGCTTGTAAGCATGCTTGCTGCTGACAAGTCAGGCTCATTACAAATATACCATGACACAACAGTAGTACTTGTAGCTTAAGATGCTTTACTGGGCTTGTCAAGTTTTCGAGCCAGAATGAATTGCGGCTATCATTGCAAACAATGAAGAAATGATTAACATCAAACATGAAGTGACAAACACAAATGATGCTTAAAACTGGTCACAATCAATGTCCACATTGATTAACTTGTACAGATAAGTGGAAAGTCTTGACTGCTTTCTTATTGCAATTGTTCACCGTGGTAAGTTTGGGGTGTCTCATCCAAAACAAAGAATTTCAGTTAGCTGTGCAAATAACAACTGAGATGTAGTTTGAACAGATTGTAAGTTGAAAACTATATGTACATAGCATCAGCTTGTCTTCAGATTTCATGCATGATACTACCTAATCTCCTCACAATGCATACTATGAATCAGATTACTCGTTATCAGTACAACTCACTATGAAATATTAAAAACACTACACACATTTACATGCATGATCATTATTTGTCATTTTTTATCACTCTGTGAAAGGATACATCTACATACAATGAAGTCTAAATCAACATGGGCTTGGGAGAAGCTGTGAAGCACTTGTAAAATTCTCAACAATTTAAATGAAGCCATTTAGGCTGGAGTGCTCCCAATGTTCTGATATGAGCAAGTAGTATAGGCAGGAGCCTCAGCGTCTTTGGAAGTTCAAAAATTTAATTGAAAATGCAAAAACCAACCAAAAAAGAATGATAAACCCAAGAAGAACTGCAGCACAAACTCCTAAAAGTTCATGTTTGTAGCCGTAATATGAGCGTATATAGTCTCGTACTTCAAGTTTTCCCAATATAGTTTGTATTGGATCTGTAACATCACCAAGTTGAGAAGTTACCATTCCTTCAAGAGTCCAATATATTGGGCTCAGGTATGCAAACCATACCCACCATCCAGGCATCCTCTGTAAATCCCAGAAGCATTAGTTTCAGTAAAAAATTAAAGGGCTCTTAGATAGTAACCACATCATATTTTTTTGGTCAGTATTGGACAAAATGAACAAGCATCTTCCAGTACAATTTCCATATAGAAATCAGCAGTTACTTTGGAAAAAACAGAAAGCAAAGATGCTTACAGGACGAGGAATCAAAAATCCTGAAAAGAGATTCCACAGAGAATAGAAAGCTGATGAAACAACTGCTGCTAACTGCTGTGAAGGGGTAAGCCCAACCGCCATCATCCCATAAAATGTGAAGTATGTGAATGTCAAAAACATAAATAGTAGGTACCAAAAAAATTTATCTGCACCCATGACACTTCCAAATATCAGGCTTGCAAACGAAACATGCTCAAATGTGCATTTCCAGTATGAATAACTCTGACTGCCATGTGCAAGAACAATCACCAAATAAAGAATCCACAAGTTCAAGTAGATGTGATCAATCTATAATGATGATCACCCAAGTAGCAATCCCATACCTGGAGCCCACTCAAAATGAATCATGGAATATGTCACGACACCATATACTATAGTTTGCGCAAAAATATATGGGAGCTCTATGATACTCTGCATACACCGATGTCAAAAAATAGAAGGAAAAATGTAATTTCTTTGGTAAGCAGCCATCTTCTCAATAACATTGAATTGAAACACAGCTTTTTTCTCCTTTTGAGCTGTGTAATACTACTCTGACTCTTTTCCATGATATGCAAATTTTTTTTTAGCATCTCAAATATATGTAAAAACGTGTAATAAAGTAGTGGTGACGCTATGCTAATAATAATCAAAGTTCTCAAGCATAGAATTATATTCAAGATTACAAAGCCTTTACCACAGCTCAATACACTATACCTCCTAAGGATCTCTTATACCTTTGGTACTAAACTAAGAACATAACAGGTGCTGATCTCAAAATCACATCAAACTGTCAAAAACACATTACAACTTCTATAATACCAGTTAAGGACATTCTTATTCATTACTAAGGGCCCCACATATTGTCAATTATATGGTCTACTAACAGGATTGGGAACTCGGGTGGTCCCTATTTTTAAGTGGAAAAGACAGCATTATCTGGATCCAATTTGGCCATGGAGCAAACGGTAAGGCATAAGAGACTAAGGACTCACACCTTTGGAAGAAGGTCTGCGGTCTACTTGAAGGATGAGCTCACACAAACACAAATATACAAACGGATATAGAGTTCTTAACTTGATATTTAAGCACTTTCCAGGGCTGGCAATAGCTTTTTCTTGTAGGGACAAATCACATTCCAGCTTGGAGCACCATGAAGAACATACTTTTAAAATTTAAATGTGTGCAACCTACTTGTCTTCATTTCTAACATGGAGAAACACTTTCTATCTTGGAGAACATAGATTAAAAAGTGTGGAACAAATTTTCCAGCTTGCTGCCCACATTTCCAGTTTGAAAGGAGACCTCTACACATGTCCTACTCCCACTCAATGCCCAGTTTGTAATTATTTGTTTATTTTTTGTGTGGAGGTCAAGGATGGGAGTTTTCAACCCTCACAGTCTAGTGTTGACAAATTTGCCTATAGAAGGGTTTCAATCAAAAACCCAAAATTGCCATCTTTGGTCAAAACTGTCACTATCATATTTTTTGGCGAATCAAATCTTGAACTTTTACATGATATAGAGACACTGTTCACTACAGTTTTTACTAATGATTTGTGAATCAGAGTTGCTATATCATGTTACTTCAAAGTCAAATGTCTGTCATAACGGAGAAAATTTTGTTTTAATGTCAAGAATATCATGTGTAAACTATGACACTATATTGGTCTATATGCTCAAAAGACTGAAGTGCATTTCACAGCATGTAAATTGGAGTTGTATAGCTCAAATCATCAACAAGTCAAGTTTTTGGGAAAATAAGATATCTACACTAGTACACGGAATCAGGGTCCCTTCAGAACACCTTGAAATCGCTTTGTACCTCCCAAAAGTTACATATCATTCCTAGTATACAGGACTAGCTTGGGATGCCTTTGATTGAGTTCATGTGGATGCTACTTGGCATTCTTAGTTCGTTTGGATAGTTTGGGATCTTTGAGTACCTCCATAGCTATTTCTTTCTATGGCGAAGTGGCATTCCTGGACTATATGTCTAGCTTGGGATGCTTTTCTGCACTTTAGATTATCTAGTGGTGATGTTTTCACTTTTCTCTAGCACTCCTTTGTTAGATTGGTGCAGTGGAAGCGCTGGTGTGCTCATGCAAGACATGATGCAGTAGTAGAGTTCTTTTGGCGCAGATTAGCAAAGTCAGTGACATTCTTAATCCATTCTTTAGGCCTACAATACAAGTTGATGTTTTCTTTGGTATTCGTTGTCCATTGGTAAAATGACATGGTCTATAGGAGCAATTGTGTATCCATTTGTACAACACCAATTTTACAGTGTTGGTCATGCATGAAGGTTATTCCATCACTGTTGCAGAGGTTCTAGTTGGCAATTTCATTTTAGGCTATTTGATCATTCAATCATTCCATTGAGGGGAATACCTCCATGCTTGTATGGCAGCCATAGTTTGCTCTGTTACATTGGACTCTACTTGGATATATTGCGCACTTTATAGGTGCATTTACAATCAAGTTTGGCTTTCACAAGTGGCTAATATTTGACCTACTATTACTACTTCTATTTGGTTATCATGGGCCGTTAAACTAGCTTGAAATCTATCTATGATTTTCGAGGCATCAAATGTAGCAATATGTAGCTTGGCACCTATGCTCATCATTTGTGCTATTTACAATGCTAGTCCTGATCTTTCTGCTAGGTGTGGGTCTATTTACTTGTAACAAAGTGATACAGTCTTCCTTCGCCACAATCTCCATGTTTATGCCTTTATGCTGGAATTGTGCCCCTTTTCATTAAGAATTAGATTCATGGTGGTTATCAACCAAATGTACATTTACAGGCATGCACAGGTCGTGTGATACACATATGCCCCCATGCCTCTCTCTGCAACTCCATTCATCGCTTTGATGCAATTCCATTCATTGTTTTGAGAGGTATACTGGTCTTTTGCAAGGTCATCACTACTGAGAGATACATTCCTTTTTGTACATGAAATCTTCAACGTGTTCAACTGCCTTGGGATGTGATTTTTGGGCCATGTATTATGGCTTCCATTTGTCCTTTCTGGTTCATAAAGTGGGCTTAAGATTACTTTTTATGCTCTAGAACCAGTGCTGTTGCTTCTACCTACTAGGCATATACAAGTGCATTCTATACCATTTCCTTTTGCTATTTTCATTGTGTTGCATGGCTATGCAGCTAGCTTTGAGCCACTTTGAGGCTACCAGTCTAGTCTTGTAGTGTATTTGTATTAGAGCACAATCTTGGTTCTATAGATGTATACAACAAGTTACAATTTTGTTATGCCATTCTTTAACCATGATACTCATATTGATGCTACTATGTTGCATTCTTGGTCAATACGCTTGACATGGTATACATTTATTTGCCGAAGAATCATTATCATATGCCTATGATATTGATCACGAGGCCCTGATTTTGCTTTCATGGTCCATTAGTATAGCTTGATAGAGTCTTCATATCACCAATCAACAAGTACTCCATATTTTATGGTTACATATGTTCATGTTGCAAGCATAGTGTGGCATTTCATCATATGCATTTTCTTGTGGTGTTCCATGTGACAACAACACTCTATGGAAAATTTGGCAATCCTATAGCCAATATTACGCAATTTTGGATTTTCATGTTTAGTATATGCATCTCTTCTAGTTTTCGATGAGTGCACGTATACTTTTTTGTAATCTATTTTGTGCATTTGTTTAATAAAAGTTTTTAGCGTTGTTGAGTTGTTTTTTCCTACAATGCCATGATAACACAAAGGCTGGAGTTGGTGATGATATCTTTTTGGAGTATCATCAAGAGCTGACACGTCATTATGGAGCGTAGGACCACTAGATCCATGGCTAGGGCTGATGCATAGGATGCAAGAGAGGAGGGTGGCGGCTGAGGGAGCTGAGAAGGGATTGGATGATGATGATGGTGATGATGATGATGATGAGGATGTCGGTTTGTTGAAGAGTTGAAGTTTAGAAATCTTTAGATGCTAGCATCTTTGTCGGTTTTGGGATGGCTCATTGTTGTCTGTTACATTTCTCTGATTTTTCAGAGTTTCGGAAACCCTATAGTTACTACTCTAACATAAATTATAGTATGGATGAAGACTCACAGTTCACAGAAAATTGCAATGTGTTTGGAAATTGTTTTACATCCTTAAACTATTGTTTTTTCCCACCCTAACAAATACATACAAAAAAGACCCAAAAAAAACTTAAAGAAAGTAGTGTTTCGATCCAAAATGCTCTTAAAACGTAGTGCTTCTATGGTATAATTAGGCATTGAGCCATTATCATTAAGGGCATGTCCTTATGGGACCCAAGTACCCTAAGTTGCCCTAATCTCTAGAAGGTTCCGCTAAGGGCTATCATTTGTTCATTAGGTAGCTTATGATATTGATATCTCTCTCTTAGTCCTCATTAGTCATCTTCTTTCATTGCTTGTAAGGTTAGGTTATAATCTTACGTGTGATGTTTCCTATTCTTGTAGGGATTAGTTTAAGTTGCTCAATTTATCATCTTTATGCTTCATTCATGCTAAAATCTGTAATTCAGTCCATAACACATACGTCGTTTTTTCCTCAAGCTACTAGTGATCAACGGGTGCCTACATATTGCAGGCGAGGCCACCCAATAGTTAACCCTAAACCATTATTGTAGGTGGGGAACCCAAACTCCCATTAGAGTTGATGGTTTTGTCCTTTACCCTCCCTAACTAACCCCTTTCTAGTTTCAAATGGTGCTCCACCCTAAAATACTTCTTTGCATTGGCACTAGAACGAAGAAAGGCTACTATTAATCTCCAATATGTCCTTAGGTTGAGATTAGATCTCCAAGTTGATAGTAGAACTCCTTTTATTGAGATATTTTTTCCTTGCTTTGGTAATGCAAATGTTCCATGGACAACCATTCGTATTGTGGCATAGAGCTATGTGTGTCTATTTGTTAGATCAAAAGGATCGATCCCCTCCCCTTCCTGTTACATACCTAGAAGGGCACACAACAAGTAAACAAGAGGTGAAAATCTCATTATATGCGATGGAAGGCCAATCTGGAGCTATGAATCAATTTGGTGGGATGTCCTATTGATGCAAAATGATTACTGTCATTGACTTGCTTTAGTGGGCACAATTGGAATGTGCCCATGGTTTGGACGTGACCATGTTGGTGGAGATGACCCTACCTGTACTATGCATATAGAGGTGGATCTATGAGCATATGACACGTCCTGTTGACCCACCCGTTTGACAAGTGTCACTCATGCACTGGACCAAGTGTCCCAATGAGCATATGACACGTGTCACGTTGACATATGACACGTGTCACGTTAACTGGTCAATTGGACCCTTCCTACTTTTTAGGAGGTCAGTCCAACAGACTCTCATGGGACCTAGTATCCCCTTGGCCATCTTGGAATTAGTCACTATAACTGATATTTACATTGACATCCCTTCCCTCCTCAGATGACATTGTCAAAATCTGGATACTGTGCATGCAACCCATGTGCGGTCTCCCAGGTAGGATCACTGAGAGGTCATCCATGCCATGCAACCAAGTACTCACAAAGCAAACC
The DNA here is from genome assembly GCA_029204225.1 of Diphasiastrum complanatum. NCBI lineage: Eukaryota > Viridiplantae > Streptophyta > Lycopodiopsida > Lycopodiales > Lycopodiaceae > Diphasiastrum > Diphasiastrum complanatum. Next base: position 45,661,616 of record CM055101.1, on the reverse strand, counting down.
ATTCTACAATCGTCTTTGCCTCCGGTCCTATACTCTCGTTGGTCCATGTATCACCTCCCCATGCTCCTAAAATAATACAAGGCCATCAACCAACAAATTTTCACCGTCATCTAAAACCTTTTTTAAGCATATAGATTAATAATTTTCCAAGGTCCATAGTATCTAGGTGACAACTTATAACACTTATCAGTCTTCAGGGTTTTCGAGTCCTTGGAATCTTGAGAAACACCATGTCTCCTTCCTCGAACTCTCTTGGCATACGATCCAAATCGGCATACGGCTTTGCCTGATCCATCGCCGCTATTACATTTTCCTTTGCTAACTCCAACATCTGTTACATGTGAGTTAAAAATTCCATAGCACTAGGTGTCTTATGAGGCATACCTATAGTAACTAGACTGGCTGGTTTAAAACCATAGTTTAGCTCGCAAGGACTCATCTTTGTAGATTCTTTTTATCATTATAGGCAAACTCCAACAACGATAGGTGAAGTTCCCATTGCGTTTGCCTTTCACTCACATACGCCCTAAGCATGTCTTCCAAAGTTTGATTAACTCTCTCAGTCTGCCCATACGTTTCAAGATGATCAGAACTACTCATTCCCAACTGCACCTCTAACTTCTCAAATATTGCAATCCAAAAACTGCCAGTAAAACGAGAATCCCTATCAAACACACTGGATCTAGGTAATCCATGAAGTCTGAAAACATGATGTATAAGCAAGTCCGCCGTACCAGGTGCATCAATCTTATTATTAGTTGGGATAAAATGAGCCATTTTAGTGAGTCTGTCAACCACAACTAGGATAGCATTATGTTGCTGCTGCGTACGTGGTGAAGTCCATGGAAATACCTTCCCATCTCCCGTTTGGTATAGGTAATGGGCGTAATAATCCAGGCACTTTTATCCTTTTAGCTTTATTACTTAAAAAAATGTGTCACATAATGGTTTACGTCTTTCTTAAGTCTAGACCACCAAAATTTACGTCGTATCAACTCATAGGTCCTATCCACACCAGAATGACCAACACTAGGGCTATCTTGACAGAGATGCAAGATCCTCTTTCACAGCACCTCACAAGTTGGATCAAGAGCCTTGCCATGGCCCATTTCTCATCACTATTCCATCTTCTATGGAATACTTAAGATAAGAGCGAACCAAGGTAGAAGAGCTCTCTTCTTGAGACTCTGCTTGGCCATGACTAACCTCCTATTCCACTTTCTTACAGTGAGGATCTTCCTGCTTATCTCAAACAATAAGTCATTTTCAATGACTACAAATGACATCTGATACACCACACGAGATAGTGCATCTGCCACACAATTCTCGACACCTTTCTTGTACCGAACCTCCATTAGGAATTCCTGCATGAGCTCAAACCATCTGGCTTGCTGGCCTCTACGGTCTGGCTGCTTACAAAGTATCTTAAGGTATCATGATCAATGAATACCTCAAATTCCGATCCATACAAATAATGCCTCCATGCCTTTGATGCATGAACTACGGCATACAACTCCTTTTCATGAGTTGGATAAATTTCTATGCAAAGTTGAGCTTCTTGCTCTCAAAGGCCACCAGCCTATCCTCTTGCATCAGAACTATACCCATAGCAATGTCACTCGCATCCGTATCTAGAACATAGGGCTTTTGAGGGTCTACAATCTTTAGAGTGACACACTTAGCAAAAACTTGCTTTAATTGATCAAAGCTCAGTCCACTTACCAAATCTACTTTTTTGAGTCAAATCAGTCAAAGGTGTTGCAATATAGGAGTACCTCTTAGCATATTTTCATAAAATACTGCTAATCCAAGAAAAGAACAGAGTGCTGTCAAATCAGCAGGCACAGGCCATGCAACGATCACAACAACCTATCTGGCCTATGGATATGACCAAGATACTCTATTTCCTTTGTAAACAATTCACATTTTTACTATTGGCAAATAAAGTGTTCTCCCTCAAAGTAGACAACATAGTTCTAAGGTGAGTCATATGCTTGACCTCACTTGAATTGCAAGTCAAAATGTCATCAACAAAGTTTACGACAAACTACCACAACACCAAGAAATCACCAACATGTGGTGAAGATGGCGGCGTGGAGAGGATCGTCAAATCTAGGACTAGGTGTTCCTTAGCGACAATCCAAGATTATGTTGAACCTCTTGATTTTGATAATATGAATTTAAATAAAGTGGATATGATTTTTTGGAAAGGAGTGGTTTTCCTCCAAGAATGAGTTTGTTTAAAAGGACTATGTTACACATAGTTTATCCATTTCGATTAATTGCTCATTGATTGAACTGAAAGGTGATGTTGACATGCCTGCTCCTTTTGTGATTGCTTTGGAAGCTAAAGATAGTATGAAAGATCTTAATTATTGTGTTTATCCATGCTTTTTGAAAGATGTTATGTTTATAGATGATCATGTTTCAGTCTAAAAATTGGGTTATCACAAATGACTTTAGATTCACCTCTTGATAATGCCTTAGCTGAGGACTCACTTGAATGTAGAGTGTTCAATAGGCTTGGGCAAGATTTTAGCAATTTTATTCTTGAGCGCCTACCTGAAGGTCTACACCTCTCCAAAAGTGTAGACCATCAAAATGAAGCTACTTCTTGATAGTGCCCAAGTATCGTTGTTTCCTTATAGGGTTAACTTGAAGGAAGAGGATGAAATTTTCATGCAACTTCAGGACTGCCAAGGAGTCAGAATGTGAGTTTTTTAAGACCAAACTTAGGTAGCTGGGGATCTGTGATGTGAAATCCATCCCTGGTTTCACAGGATATAGATCCATAATTCTCTTTGTTTTCCTAGTGGCTAGCAATTTTGTTTCTCTTGGTTTGCTTATGGCTATTGATTTATAAAACATGCATATGATACTTATGCTACAAATCATGTTTTGTAATGTTGCTTTGAGCATGAATATTGAGTGGAAATACCCTCCATATGCAGATGCATTCTTTGCATTCTATGATTGTGAGATGAGGCTCGGGTGGTTATGATATTGGCAGATATACATGTTTGCATACAACAGTCAGAGAGGGGTTTTAGGTGCAGATTTTCGTGGTTATCATAGGGGAGGAGCTAGGTTCTACTTCTGTAGGGTGTGATCTTAGATTGCACACCACTTAAGTAGCCTTTACAAAAAGTGAGGGGGTAAGTCTAATAATGCATATGTAAGTAACAATAATGATTCTCGTAAGCCACACTTTGTATAAGGATGAATGGAGAGCATCATATACTTTCTTGTTCCTTACCAAAAGCTTTTCTAAGATAATTTAAAATTTATGGCTTACTATGTATGGGCTGCTACAAATATAATTGGTAGTTTGAAGCAAAATGCAACCTCAATATCTACATACCTGTGCAAGGGCATACGGAAGTGGCCCATACATGCCAGTTGCACGTTCTCTGTAGAAAACTGAACGCTCAATTGAGACCACTGGCTGAACACTAGAAGCATTGTTGACCCCCAAAAGCAACACGGCAGAATAGAGTGCACCCATCACATTTGAAACATCCTTCTGCGAATGTCTGCATACCATCTTGATAATATGCTTGATAGTATTTATTCAAATAACACAATTATGTAGAAGACAAGCAAAGAAGAAGCAAAAGGAAAGTTACAACACATGGAGAAAGGAGTTGTGGTGTGGGAGAAAGGAAAGATACAGCATATGGAGAAAGGAGTTGCTGTGTGGGAGAAAGGAAATGCATTGAGAGAAAAAAGAAAAGAAAAGGAACTAATGTTTTTTTAGCATAAGGTTAACATATGAACTTCTTAACCCTTCAAATTCTAAACTTTTACAACACCTTTTATGATAGTTTTGCGAAATCTTGAAAGTTAACAAAGAATTGAATTTTAGTAGAATATCTTCCAACACGACCGAATCTCTCCAAATCTCAAGTAAAATACATCCAGGAACTTTTAAACATGTTGCTCACAATGCCATTGACATGAACTTACAAAAGCATAAAACAGCAAAATGTACAAAAAAGTGGTATTAAAAAGGGAACAGAAAACCTACAATATAGAAATCTTGTATCTAACAACAGTCCATAACCGGCACAAGGAGTTCTGGTCATGTTGATAGCAAACTCACATATCATGATTCTCAATAATTGCTAGATCATGTCAAAAAAGGAAGTGCTGCTTAGTGTGCATGTAGGACAATTATGTTTGCTAAAGATCAGATCATCATTATCAGTAGTTTGCAAAACATTTGTGTACTCCATGAGTCCATTGATTGATAAGAATATGTCTTCTTCTTATGACCTCTCCTTTTTCACAAGAGTTTCTCTCATAGCACCTAGTTTACATAATTTAATATGCACATTAAATATTGTATGATTGAACCCTAACAAAGTGTGAAAGAATAAGCTCTATTTGATAGGTGTTTATCTATTTCTAAGTTCACACAAAAATATAGTAAGAACTTTTGAAAGAAAAGATTTATAAGTCTTGAAGATAATTGGCCATCTTTATCCTTATTTTACCACGATAGTACGCATGGCATGGAGCTATTTTTACAGACTTCGTAAGTCCATGCAATTTGCCCACATTTTGGATAATCAACTCAACTACTTGCAGAACTATGACCTTCTTGCTCATTCCATCTTGGAAAACTTGTCTGCCACTACCATAATGGAATCCAATAGTAAAATCCTAGGTAGACCCATGTTTCATGAACCTTTTTGAAAAGCCTTTCTGCTATGTGTTTGAAACACGTTTGAAACAGGAAAGAATCAACTTTGTCGAGAAAGAAACGACAAAACATTTGTAGGGCTTTCTTCTTCTTGGTTTTACTCACAGAGTTTGGTTAAGGGAAAACCAAGTGTTGTTTAAGTGTCTAGATAGTGATTATAGCTCTATACAATGACAATATAAACAATTGGTAATTCACACATTTAGATGATTGAGGACTCAATGATACATCACACAATGCACATGCACAAGGTATTCAATATTCTACTATTCCACAACTCAGTTCTAACTAAAGTTTTATATGCCAAACTTTCACACACACACATTAGGAGGTTTTTGTTTTTCATAGTTTTAAAATCCATTTCGAACGGTCTGTTTGAAAAGGACTTTTCTAAATGGAGTTTCATTGAATAAAACACGTTTCAATGAAACATTGAGGTAGACCAACATTGAAATCCATAGAAATGCTTTCCGGCCTTCTTGTAGCTATCACAAGTGGATGTAGCGAGCCCGAAACTTACTCTCTCAACCTTGTTCACTTGACAAAATATGCAACGCTCAACGTATGACTTTAAATCTTGTTGCAATCATGGCCAGGAATAATGCCATCTCAATAGCTTACTAGTGTTATTAACATAAGGTGCCTTGGCCAAGTACCATCATGGCATTCATGGAGTATCTTACAATGGAGGTCCTCCACGTCTGGCACAAACACTTTTCAATTCAACATACCTTTCTTAACAGTGTATTTACGTAACATACGTACTGATGTGTGCCTCTACATAACGGACAAAGAAAACTAACTCTTCTGTTTGGTTATCTTGCGAGCTTCAGGCCACACGCGTTGCCAATGTGGATCCTTTTGATGGGCTCTCTTGATCTCCTCCATGAGATCAGTATCAACTACAATAATGCTCATTTAATGCAGTAACTGCGATAGTGCATTAGCGACCAATTTTCCTTTCCTCTTTGAAAGAGACTTTCCAACTAAAATTTGCGCATCAGCTTGATCCACCAAGCTTGGCGACCCTTCAAATCTGGCTGAGTGTAACAATACTTTAGATTATGATGATTTGTGTACACATAAAATTGGGCACCCCACAAACAACGGCGCCACATCTTAACGCATTTATAATCACATACAACTCATGCTTATATGTTAGAAACCTCTGTTGACTTGTAGTCAACTTTTTACTTTCAAAGGTTATTTGTCTACCGTCATGGCTCAACACTACAACTACAAAGATTCTACTTGCATCCATCTCTAGGTCAAACAATTTTTGGGTATCAACAGCTTTGAGGACTGGTGGAGCTGTGGCCACCGCCTCCTAAACTTTAGCATCTCATCACACGACAGTGTTATTATTCCATGATTGGTCCATTAAAGGAGTAGTTACCCAAGAATAGTTGTTAACAAACCTATGGTAGAACTTACATAAGCCCGTAAATCACTATAATAGACGTATATCAGCAAGCCTCAACCACTTCCTTACCACAAGCACCTTGACTGGGTCAACTAGAATACCCTCTATCATCACTACGTGACCAAGATACTTGCAACACGAGTCTTACACAAGAAATTGGCCTTATAAGCATTAGCATACAAGGTAGAAACTTGTAACTTGCCATTTACGGTCTAGAGATGGTTCTCATGCTCCACCACTGCCTTACTATAGACAGGTATATCATCAATAAAATTGATGACAAACTTGCCAATATAGTCATGCAAGACATTGTTCATGAGCATCACGAACATGTCTAGTGCATTTATTAGCCCGAATGGCATCACAAAAAATTCATAATGCCCAAATCGGGTTCGTTAGGCCTTCTTTTGGACCTCTTTGTCCTGAATCCATGTATGATGGTAACTACTTTGAGATCTATCTTAACTAAAAATGGTTGCACCTTGCAACGCATTTACTAGATCATCAATTCTAGGCATAAGATATTTGTGCTTTACAATGAATTTATACAATCCTCTATAATGAACGCATGTTCGAAAACTATCATCCTGTTTCTTATGAAGTATATTAGGAGAGGCAAAGGATGAATAACTAGGACGAACATATCCTACGTTGATCTACTCCAACATCCTTTTGACTTTCTCCTATGTTAGGCTCATTCTATAAGGAGGGACCTTGGATAGAGCTCGTAGGTGGCAATCCCTCTAGCATGTCACTAACTTACAAATGTTTAAGCTTAGCTCATATGAACTTCTCCAGATCACTTGTTGGGTCCCATCTTTGCTACAATGCAAATGCACATGCCATGAAAGATGTAAATATAGATGAAGCTGCTTGTGGACTATTAGAGTGGGATTATTTGATTCCTATCAAAATTGGAAACAACATTCACATAACACAACCAAATACTACAAGTTCTTCTTCTTTATTTGAATAGAGGTAATAAGAGCATGCTGAACAAACGGTCTCTCCTGCTTTTAAGTCGTCAGACATACCCTCATATCTAAACTTCTACACATGCATAATAAAATATATAGTGGGGTGCCTACTTGCATGCTAGTGCTTGCACAAAGCTATACAAAACTTAGCTATTTTGGTGATCTAAAATTCTAACTTCTTAGAATATGTTTGAATAGATAACGATGCTTGAGAGACTTTCTTATCCCAAACCTCTATGCCTTTACCATTTGGGATCTCAACTGTATATCAATAACCTGAAGGCATAGTAGCTACGAGAAATATCTTCACACGTGAATTAATAATATTGTGAGAGGAACAACTGTTGGAAAATAAGCTATATATTAGTCGAATAACTATCCAACGATAGTTTGATAGTCGATAGTAGAAATGATAGCTAATGTCATAACAAAACTAATTCGATACTACCATAAACATAGCTTATTATCATTCACAAGCACAATAACGCTCCTCTCATAGTAACGAAGGCGTCGAGTTTGGAACCCTGAGAAACACAATGTCTCCTTCTACGAACTCTCCTGGCGTACAATTCATATCAGCGTAACTTTTCACTCGATCTATTGTCGCTCTCACATTCTGCATTTTGTAACTCCAACGTCTGTTTCGTTTGAGTTAGAAATTCCAACACACTAGGCATATTATGAGGCATACCTACAGTAGTAGGACTGGCTGGCCTCAAAAAAACTCAATTTTCTAGAAGCATTCTTTTTATTGCGTTTGTCTTACACTCACATATGCCCAAAGCATATCTTCGAGTGTCTGGTTAACTTTCTCAGTTTGTCCATTCGTATCAAGATGATCAATACTATTGCACCTCTAACTTCTCAAATAACACGATCCAAAAATTGCGAGTAGAATGTGAATTTTTGTCAGACACAATAGGTCAAGGTCCATGAAGTTTAAACACATTTTGAACAAGTTAGTAGTACGAGATGCATCAATCTTATTATGGGTTGGGATAAAATGCGCCATTTATGTGAGTTTGAATCTTCGTTTTAATCCCAACAACTTCATTAATGTTTAAACGTGCAAAGAAATGACACATAGCCAATTTATTAAGTGCACTTTACTTGCTTACCCTCTCTGATTAAGTGCACTCTAGAGCCTTATTCTCTTGTTAAATCTACTTAATAAGAAAGCCATCATTTTAAATTGGTTAATACTTAAACAAAAAATTCTAACTCTTGTAGAGCAACAACATATGCATAACCAACAAACCAAAGTTCTTCAAACCAATTACTCCAATACATTCTTCAATATGACAATGCAAGAGCTCCTTTTCTATTATTCAAGATGATAAACACTTGAGTCTATTACTTTTTAGAGCTTCTTGCCTCCTTTCTAGCATTTATAGATCCATTATCCCTTTGTATGACATTGTGCACTGTGATAAATGTTCGACTTTCTAAATTCAAATTCCAAGCTTGCTCCAAGAAACTAGCTTAAAAACTAGATTTTTTCATGCAGTTAGAGACTTTTAAGCTCTTGCTAGCTTTTGAGCTATAGCCTAACGGTTAGATCCAGCGGTACTAGGATCCGCGGATCCCGGTACCGCGGATCCATACTGATCCGCGGTACCATAATATATAATATTTTTTTTATTTTTTTTAATTTAAAAAAAAATAAAAAATAAAATCAAGTGGGCAATATGGGTATCAGCTTGAAGCTGTCGACGAGAGCAGTGCATTTATGCAGGTTGCCGGTTCTGACCAGAGCGAACAACCAAAGGACCAAGGGGATGCAAAACACCAAAAAGTGTGTTTTCACTAAGGGAGTCGGAAGGCCAAATCATGAAGAGGTCGTACCGTCGGGACCTCTAATGGCCCCCGGACCCCGCCGTTGGGGGGCTCTGCCCCCCAAACCCCCAGCCGGGGGGCTACCGTCCCGTAGCCCCCCGGACCCCCCGTTTCTCGGGGGGCTAACGCCCCCTGAACCCCCCAAGACTTGCTGCTATATAGAAACTGTAATCTAGCCATCTCATAACCATCATGGTCTCACAATAGACCCTATACTAACAACCGTGCTCAGTAATGGCTTCTCCTCATAACGGGGGCCTTACAGATCTGAGCTCACGATTAACTAGTGACTACTAAACTGAGAGGTGCATTGTTTAGTTGTCTAACAAATTTTGTAGCTAAAAGCACCGGCAGCCTGCATAAATGCACTGCTCTCGTCAAGATCTTCAAGCTGATACCCATATTGCCCAATAATTTTTTTTTTAAATAATTTTTTTTAAAAAAAAAATAAAAAAATAAAAAAATGGTGCCGCCTTGGTACCGCGAATTTTCGGGCGGCACCACGTGCCACTATGATATTATATATATATCATAGTACCCTCTGGTACCGCTGGTATGGTACCGCCGGTACCATATCAGTGGTACCGCCGGTACGGTACCGCCCTGGGATCCGCAGTACCAGGGCGGTACCATTTTTAATATTTTTTTTACTTTTTAATATATTCAATAATTTTTTTTTGCCTATTACTTACCAAAAAAGGACAAAAAATGGAAAAAAAAGGTGTACTGGGTGTAAAAAAAGAGGGTACAGTACATGGTGCAGGGGACTGGTGCAGTGGCACATGGGCACTGTGGGTGAGCAGACCATGGGGCCAATGGGAGACCAACACAGGGGGGGAGCATCACATGGGGGCAGGTACAGAGGCACATGGGCACTGTGGGTGAGCAGACCATGGGGCCAATGGGGGACCAACACAGGGGGGGAACATGACATGGGGGCAGGTACAGAGGCACATGGATGGATGATGGGGATCCACATGGCCGATCAGGCTGTGGGGATAAATAGGCACTCACAATGCCATTGTGGTCGGCATTTTCAGAGGCTGTGAGAGAGCTAGTGATAGACAGTGAGAGAGCAAGCGAGAGCCGGTGATAGGCTGTGAGAGACAGGGTGCTGTGAGAGGGTGTTCAAGGACTAGGGTGCTGTGAGAAGAAGGTCGATCGAGATGGCAGAGCGCATACCATCGAAGGCCGAGGGCGAAGCCAGGAGGAAGCTTGAGGAAGATATCCGAAGGCACAACGAGAGGCATCGGAAGCAAGAGGCAGATATCCGAGAGATGCTGCGACAGACTCGACAGAGAAATCCGGAACCGGAGCCACCCGCCCCCGCTGTGGATCCTGTCACCGCTGTCGAGCTGGATCTGGATGAGCAGATCGGAATGAATTTCACACGACGGCAGCTCATCATGGTCAGGGAAAGGGCGGCCAGACGTCGGGCTAACCAGGAGGCAGCTCGAGATAACCGGGAGGCAGAGCAAGAGCGACAAAACAATGCACCAGACGAGGGCGAGGAGTCAGTGGAGGATCAGTGAGGGATGTTTAGAATAGATGAGGTCCACCCGTATGTGGCGGACTGTTGCTATGTAGTTTTCGGCAGTTTATGCTGAAGCAAATAACTAGATGGCTGCTTAAAAAAATGACAGTATATGTGATGTTATCCTGATACAACGGTTGAATATATACATAGTTGTTTTTTGTGCAACGCGAGCCTGGTCATGTAAGATGCAATGTCTGTAATTTTTTTAAATGCAGATGTATTACATGTGTTTATGAAATGTCGTTTGGGGTGTAGGGGTGATTGCTGTGCTCATGATGTAGGTGCATATATGTGAAGCTAGCATTCACTTCAAACGAAATTAAATGAAAATAGGATTCAGACACGCACATAGAATTCTTCAACATAAAATAAAGCATCACATGTACAGAGCGACATATGCACAATGTGCAGCAAATAATGTAGGCCAAACACTGTATATAATGTGAAAAATCATCTGAGTACAATGGTAGACCGTCTGCTAGAGACAAACTACTGAAACTAAAACAACAGAGCCACAATCAATGCTCTGGCTCTGACTCAGACGAATGCTTTGGAGACAACTCAGGGCCCCGAGCTGACTCTCGCAGCCGATATCTCTGCCTGTCTGGAACTGGCATGGGCTGTGTATCCGAGGGGGAAGACTCGTCATCCTCATCCTCCCAATCAGCCTCCGCATCAGCCCCCAAGCAGGCCAAACCAACAACACCTGCTCCAACTGGCTGTGATACTGCACCTCTACCTGTACCTAGAGCCCTGCGTGGTCGTCCTCTCCTCCCTGGCAGTTTCTGTGCCTTGCCTTTCTTGTTCGGTGCACCCTTGGGCCTACCTGGTCTCTTGCGGACAAGAGGAGCTGTCAATGCCTCGTCACCCCCATGCAAATCACCTGGCTGGCTAGGCTGGGCCCAAGATGAGGCCGGCTGGGATAGGGAAGCAAAAGAGGGAACTCCCTGTGCATCTGAGCGAGGAGGATGAGCTCGTGGAGTGTGTGCCCGTGGGGCTGCTGCAGGTGGAGGAACTGGCTGTGCAGGAGGCGAGTACAGTGGCGATATGTACTGAAAGGGGCGCTGTGGTGGCCGGTACAGGTACATCCTGGGTGCTGCCAAAGGAGGAGGATGTGACGTGGGTGCTGCCACTGGAGGAGCCACTGTGGATGTGGGTGCTGCAAGAGAAAACCTGGGCACAGATGGTGGCCAGCCATGGAGACCTGGTGCTGCAGAAGTGGACGGCGATGGAGGGGCTGCAGGCCTAAATGGCATCGGTGGCACTGGAGGAGCTGTGCGACGCACATACACCCTCTGAGGAGCTGGAGGAACTGTAGGCACCTCATGCGGCTGCTCTGGCTGGGACTCTGTGTGTGGCATGCTGGCAAGAGATGATGGGGGCGCCTTGACACTCGGCATCTGCTGGGCCTCTGAATCCAATATGGCAACCAAGTCGGCCAGCTGGGCATCCGAATACAAATGCTCTGGGCTCTGGGACTCATCCTGTGCACCAGCCTCTAAATCATCCTGTGCACCAACCTCTGAATCATCCTGTGCACCAACCCCTGAATCAACCCAAGCCTCATCCTGTGCCTCATCATGTGCACCCTGTAGACCCTGCATGGCCTCCCAATCTGTGCAATGAAAGTCATCAGGTGCCTCCTCTGGTGTGTTGTCGTAGTAACGGCCATGACTCTGTGCTGCACGCATCCAAACATCTGCGGGACCGGCATCTAAACCACTCTGCCCTCTATCAAGAGCCTCCTCCATCATGTCGACATAGGTAGGTATGCCACTGCCCCCCCCTGTGTGCCCTGCCTGTCTGCCAGTATAACATGTGCCATGTGTCCCACCTCTGCCACGTGATGCACCTGTGACCCCTGCCCGTGGCGTGTGCCCTGCACCTGTATAATCTGCCTCATCCCTCTCTGGTCTGGCAAACACAACCTGAATGGGCTCATCCTCATCATGCTCATCCTCTGACACTAGCTCATCTGCCTCATACAATGGGGGCTCTCTGTGCTCAAGCCCAAGCTCTCTCTCTCTCTCTCATCTCGGCAAGCTCCCTCTCTCTCTATGCCATCAATTGTGTGCCCAGGTCATCTGCAGGCATGGGATGGGTGTTGTCCGTAGGCAAGTCAACCTGGCGCTCCAAATCGGATATCTTCGTTTGCAAGGTTTAAAATTGGCATGTCAGAGAAACAACTCTATCAAGAAATGAAACCAGCATACCAGGAGTCAACCAACATGCTATGAAAGGTTAGCTTATCACCTGCAATGCGCTCGTAATGGTCGGAAGCCTCCTGGCGAGACGTGCGTTGGTGCTACAGAACACCAACCGCTCCAACTGACTCACTGACAAGCGGTTCCTTCTCCTCGTGTGAATTAGTGCCCATGTGCTCCAATTACGCTCACACACGGAGGCAGCACAGGTGCGTGCTTTGAAATACTTCAGCACATTGTGGCAGAGGTGAAACTTCAACGAAACACAAAAAATGGAGGATAAAATGAGATGCATACCTGAGAAAGGACACGCAGTGCAAGACGCTGTATAGATGGGTATGTGCTACCGAACATGGTCCACCAGGTAATGGGTAGCTGCCTCCTCTCTGGGTCCAGGGCAGCCGGGTGGCCGAATGTGCCCATGCCGAAACGAAATGCAGCGAGCTCCTCCATGAGCCTGATAGGATCCAAACCTATGTGTGGACCCACCCTGTGAATGTACTGAAGCCAATCGGCCTCAAGCTCTCTGTCTGCGATCTGTGTCGGAGAGAGGAAGAGGGGATGCAGCATGTGTGCAACGCTGTGGATACTCCTGTGGAAGTAGTTCCACCGCGTCTCCCATATGAACTTCAGCTCTGTCATCCTGCAGGTGAGGGGCATGTGGTTTAGGGCATTACGAAAAAGCTTAACACTGACAGAAAAACAAACTAGCAAGTACTAAAAAGATAAAGGTCAATTGCAACACTGTACCGCTTACCTCTCTGGCTGCAAGATGGGTAGCTGCAGGAACTGTCCAATCCGGTCCATGAGCTCATACACCAGTCCAAGTGTCGACCCCTCGCTGTCAGCCATGCGGAGCACAATGTATAGTGGTCGAAGCAGTCCTGACAATGTTTGTGCATCCCTCCAGAATTGGTCTCCCCTCACCGTGGAAGAAAAGTGCTCCCCATCCTCAGTGTGCTGAAATGTACTGGCACACAAAAGATCACTGGCAACCATCTGTAGAAGCTGCGCCCTACATCTGATCAGACGGTCGATGACCACCAAGTCGAATGCAAAGCGTGTGGGGGCTGGCTTACAGAGGTCCGGATGGCTGAACACCCGGAACATGGCAAGAACACGCCTTTTCCTGGTGACTTTTGTCACCAGGAAGAGGGCCTCATGGACGATGGCTCTAACCGAGGGAAGTGCACCTATGTCCCCCATCAGAAGGTCTATGCCGTGCGCGGCATAGGGGGTATGAACAATGTGAGGGAACTCGGCCTCTAGCAGTACACCCATCTGAATGCAGTTCGTGGCATTGTCCGTCACCACCGTGACGACATGCTGTGGGCCTATGGCTAGGATGGAAGACCTGATGACATCAAACATGAACTCTGCAGATATGACTCTCCCCCCCCTGCCGCAATCCACTGCCCTCAAAAACTGTGTGCCCATGCAGCTCGAGACCAGTATGTTGAGGATCGGCCTCCTCCTGACATCAGTCCAGCCATCGGACATGATGCTGCAACCGTAAGTGGCCCAGTGCCGACGCAGAGGCTCTCTAGACAAGGACTCGACCCTATCCCTTAGCATGTGTGTGCGGACAACCTCTGAACTAGGGACTCTCCAGCTAGGGCTGACAGACTGTGCAAGGCGGAAGGCCCTTCTGAAGGGCTCAGAGTCGGTGATGGCAAAGGGCAGGTTCAGCTCGTAAACCAGACTGGCCACGGCCTGTGTGGCCTCTCTGTCCATGTGCGGCTGATGCGCGCCGCGAATGGTCTGCTGCACGAGGGCTCTCCCTGGTGGACGACGGGTGGTGGACCTCCAGCACGGTGAACCAACCGTGACGGGAATGGACGATGACGCGACAGGCTGGGCGCTGGTGGATGCATCGGCTATAGACGTGGAATGGGGAGAGTGGGATGCACTGGCAGGGATGGGTGCAGCAGCATAGGTGGGGTGCACTGGTGGAGGGGCAACATCTGGCATGGGGTACGAAAACTGATGGCTGAGGAGGTCATCCGGATGGGAAGGGAAGGAAGAAGGGATCTCTTCCACATCCTCAAAGGCCCGCCCAGTACCATCCTGGGCCTGCTCGGGTGGCGGAGAGTCCATGAGAAAGTCGTAGACTGGTGGAGTGCGAGCAACAGTGGGTGGTGGTGGAACCGCAGTGGCAACTGTCGGACGCGATGGGACGGGATCCACCGAAATCTGAGCAGATCGGGGTGCATGAGGCAGAACTGTCTGAGGGGCAAAGGGACCGGAGGAGGATGCACTCCCTCTCCTCGTGCGTGCCAGCCAAGCAGGCAGCAACTCTGGGCTAGTCACATAAGGAGCGGTGCAAAATCGGAGAACGCCCTCCGAAATGGTGTTCTCCCCTGCCACGAGCCGCGGCCCGTAGGTGTCCAGTAGTCGCTGCCTGTCGGGGACGGTCATGCTGCCACAAGGGGCAGCATTCAAGGTGGCACCATTTTTGGCGCGTGCACCGAGCAGATGGCCTTTAAGGCGAGTGAGGGATGCAGCAAACTCGACGAGACAGTATCGGCAGCGCACGATCTTCTGACCGGTCTTGTTGGCCTTGTCGGCAACCCGCCTGACAATGTCTACCTCGTCCCACAGACCGGAAAGGTCGGATTGCACCATTGCAGATGAAATGAGGGATGGATTGCTGGAAAAAAAACAGCAGGGTTCACTGTTGGAGAGACGCTGAAAATGGGCGAATGCGGGGCAAAGGAAATCAGATGCAAGGCAGGGCGTTGCGTGGGCGATGGGCGACGCAAGGAATCAAAGGCAGGCAAGAAAAACCAGCAGCGATGGCAGGGCGGAGAGGGCACAAAAAAATTTCAGAGGAAATGCGAGGGGGGCGGGTAGGTTTAGGTAAAAAAAAAACTAAAAAAATATTAAATAATAAATATATTATTATATTGTGGTACCGGGACCTATAATATATATATATATATATATACATATATATATATATATATATATATATATATGTATCATGGTACCTATAATATATATATATATATATATATATATATATATATATATATATATATATCATAGGTCCCGCGGTACTGGGTACCGCGGATCCCGGTACCGCGGGACCGTACTGGTACCGCGGTACCATGATGGTACCGCGGTACCATAATATATTAATATAATTAATATTTAATATTTTTTGAAATTTTTTTAAACCTAATCTACCCGCCCCCCTCGCTTCTTCTCTCCCAATTTTTTTCCAGCCATCGTTGCCCTGCCTTCGCTACTGGTTTTGCTGCCCTGTCTTCCTTGCCTTGCGTCTGATTTGCGTCGCCCTTCGCCCACAGACCGCCCTGCCTTGCATCTGATTTGCAAGAACCTGCCTTCGCCCATTTTCAGCGTCTCTCACATAGTGTACCCTGCTGTTTTTTTTCCAGCGTTTTGTCCTTAGTTTTCTCCATCGCAATGGTGCAATCCGACCTTTCCGGTCTGTGGGACGAGGTAGACATTGTCAGGCGGGTTGCCGACAAGGCCAACAAGACCGGTCAGAAGATCGTGCGCTGCCGATACTGTCTCGTCGAGTTTGCTGCATCCCTCACTCGCCTTAAAGGCCATCTGCTCGGTGCACGCGCCAAAAATGGTGCCACCTTGAATGCTGCCCCTTGTGGCAGCATGACCGTCCCCGACAGGCAGCGACTATTGGACACCTACGGGCCGCGGCTCGTGGCAGGGGAGAACACCATTTCGGAGGGCGTTCTCCGATTTTGCACCGCTCCTTATGTGACTAACCCAGAGTTGCTGCCTGCTTGGCTGGCACGCACGAGGAGAGGGAGTGCATCCTCCTCTGGTCCCTTTGCCCCTCAGACAGCTCTGCCTCATGCACCCCCATCTGCTCAGATTCCGGTGGATCCCGTCCCATCGCGTCCGACAGTTGCCACTGCGGTTCCACCACCACCCACCGTTGCTCGCACTCCACCAGTCTACGACTTTCTCATGGACTCTCCGCCACCCGAGCAGGCCCAGGATGGTACTGGGCGGGCCTTCGAGGATGTGGAAGAGATCCCTTCTTCCTTCCCTTCCCATCCGGATGACCTCCTCAGCCAGCAGTTTTCGTACCCCATGCCAGATGTTGCCCCTCCACCAGTGCACCCCACCTATGCTGCTGCACCCATCCCTGCCAGTGCATCCCACTCTCCCCATTCCACGTCTACAGCCGATGCATCCACCAGCGCCCAGCCTGTCGCGTCATCGTCCATTCCCGTCACGGTTGGTGCACCGTGCTGGAGGTCCACCACCCGTCGTCCACCAGGGAGAGCCCTCGTGCAGCAGACCATTCGCGGCGCGCATCAGCCGCACATGGACAGAGAGGCCACACAGGCCGTGGCCAGTCTGGTTTACGAGCTGAACCTGCCCTTTGCCATCACCGACTCTGAGCCCTTCAGAAGGGCCTTCCGCCTTGCACAGTCTGTCAGCCCTAGCTGGAGAGTCCCTAGTTCAGAGGTTGTCCGCACACACATGCTGAGGGATAGGGTCGAGTCCTTGTCTAGAGAGATGGAGCCTCTGCGTCGGCACTGGGCCACTTACGGTTGCAGCATCATGTCCGATGGCTGGACTGATGTCAGGAGGAGGCCGATCCTCAACATACTGGTCTCCAGCTGCATGGGCACACAGTTTTTGAGGGCAGTGGATTGCAGCAGGGGGGGGAGAGTCATATCTGCAGAGTTCATGTTTGATGTCATCAGGTCTTCCATCCTAGCCATAGGCCCACAGCATGTCGTCACGGTGGTGACGGACAATGCCACGAACTGCATTCAGATGGGTGTACTGCTAGAGGCCGAGTTCCCTCATATTGTTCATACCCCCTGTGCAGCCCACGGCATAGACCTTTTGATGGGGGACATTGGAGCACTTCCCTGGGTTAGAGCCATCGTCCGGGAGGCCCTCTTCCTGGTGACTTTTGTCACCAGAAAGAGGCGTGTTCTTGCCATGTTTCGGGTGTTTAGCCATCTGGACCTCCGTAAGCCAGCCCCCACGCGCTTTGCATTCGACTTGGTGGTCATCGACCGTTTGATCAGGTGCAGGGCCCAGCTTCTACAGATGGTTGCCAGTGATCTTTGGGGTGCCAGTACATTTCCGCACACTGAGGATGGGGAGCACTTTTCTTCCACGGTGAGGGGAGACCAGTTCTGGAGGGATGCACAGACATTGTCAGGACTGCTTCGACCACTCTACATTGTGCTCCGCATGGCTGACAGCGAGGGGTCGACACTTGGACTGGTGTATGAGCTCATGGACCGGATTGGACAGTTCCTGCAGCTGCCCATCTTGCAGCCAGAGAGGTAAGCGGTACAGTGTTGCAATTGACCTTTATCTTTTCAGTACTTGCTAGTTTGTTTTTCTGTCAATGTTAAGCTTTTTCGTAATGCCCTAAACCACATGCCCCTCACCTGCAGGATGACAGAGCTGAAGTTCATATGGGAGACGCGATGGAACTACTTCCACAGGAGTATCCATAGCGTTGCACACATGCTGCATCCCCTCTTCCTCTCTCCGACACAGATCGCAGACAGGGAGCTCGAGGCCGATTGGCTTCAGTACATTCACAGGGTGGGTCCACACATAGGTTTGGATCCTATCAGGCTCATGGAGGAGCTCGCTGCATTTCGTTTCGGCATGGGCACATTCGGCCACCCGGCTGCCCAGGATCCAGAGAGGAGGCAGCTACCCATTACCTGGTGGACCATGTTCGGTAGCACATACCCATCTATACAGCGTCTTGCACTGCGTGTCCTTTCTCAGGTATGCATCTCATTTTATCCTCCATTTTTTGTGTTTCGTTGAAGTTTCACCTTTGCCACAATGTGCTGAAGTATTTCAATGCACGCACCACAGGACTGTGCTGCCTCTGTGTGTGAGCGTAATTGGAGCACATGGGCACTGATTCACACGAGGAGAAGAAACCGGTTGTCAGTGAGTCAGTTGGAGCGGTTGGTGTTCTGTAGCACCAACGCACGTCTCGCCAGGAGGCTTCCGACCATTACGAGCGCATTGCAGGTGATAAGCTAATCTTTCATAGCATGTTGGTTGACTCCTGGTATGTTGATTTCATTTCTTGAAAAAGTTGTCTCTCTGACATGCAAATTTTAAACCTTGCAGACGAAGATATCTGATTTGGAGCGCCAGGTTGACTTGCCTACGGACAGCACCCATCCCATGCCTGCAGATGACCTGGGCACACAGTTGATGGCAGAGAGAGAGAGGGAGCTTGCCGAGATGAGAGAGAGAGAGCTTGGGCTTGAGCACAGAGAGCCCCCATTGTATGAGGCAGATGAGCCAGTGTCAGAGGATGAGCATGATGAGGATGAGCCCATTCGGGTTGTGTTTGCCAGACCAGAGAGGGATGAGGCAGATTATACAGGTGCAGGGCACACGCCACGGGCAGGGGTCACAGGTGCATCACGTGGCAGAGGTGGGACACATGGCACAGGTTATACCGGCAGACAGGCAGGGCACACAGGGGGGGGCAGTGGCATACCTACCTATGTCGACATGATGGAGGAGGCTCTTGATAGAGGGCAGAGTGGTTTAGATGCTGGTCCCGCAGATGTTTGGATGCATGCAGCACAGAGTCATGGCCGTTACTACGACAGCACACCAGAGGAGGCACCTGATGACTTTCATTGCACAGATTGGGAGGCCATGCAAGGTCTACAGGGTGCACATGATGAGGCACGGGATGAGGCTTGGGTTGATTCAGGGGTTGGTGCACAGGATGATTCAGAGGTCGGTGCACAGGATGATTTAGAGGCTGGTGCACAGGATGAGTCCCAGAGCCCAGAGCATTTGTATTCGGATGCCCAGCTGGCCGACTTGGTTGCCACATTGGATTCAGAGGCCCAGCAGATGCCGAGTGTCAGGGCGCCCCCATCATCTCTTGCCAGCATGCCACACACAGAGTCCCAGCCAGAGCAGCCGCATGAGGTGCCTACAGTTCCTCCAGCTCCTCAGAGGGTGTATGTGCGTCGCACAGCTCCTCCAGTGCCAACGATGCCATTTAGGCCTGCATCCCCTCCATCGCCGTCCACTTCTGCAGCACCAGGTCTCCATGGCAGGCCACCATCTGTGCCCAGGTTTTCTCTTGCAGCGCCCACATCCACAGTGTCTCCTCCAGTGGCAGCACCCACGTCACATCCTCCTCCTTTGGCAGCACCCAGGATGTACCAGTACCGGCCACCACAGCGCCCCTTTCAGTACATATCGCCACTGTACTCGCCTCCTGCACAGCCAGTTCCTCCACCTGCAGCAGCCCCACGGGCACACACTCCACGAGCTCATCCTCCTCGCTCAGTTGCACAGGGAGTTCCCTCTTTTGCTTCCCTATCCCAGCCGGCCTCAGCTTGGGCCCAGCCTAGCCAGCCAGGTGATTTGCATGGGGGTGACGAGGCATTGACAGCTCCTCTTGTCCGCAAGAGACCAGGCAGGCCCAAGGGTGCACCGAACAAGAAAGGCAAGGCACAGAAACTGCCAGGGAGGAGAGGACGACCACGCAGGGCTCCAGGTACAGGTAGAGGTGCAGTATCACAGCCAGTTGGAGCAGGTGTTGTTGGTTTGGCCTGCTTGGGGGCTGATGCGGAGGCTGATTGGGAGGATGAGGATGACGAGTCTTCCCCCTCGGATACACAGCCCATGCCAGTTCCAGACAGGCAGAGATATCGGCTGCGAGAGTCAGCTCGGGGCCCTGAGTTGTCTCCAGAGCATTCGTCTGAGTCAGAGCCAGAGCATTGATTGTGGCTCTATTGTTTTAGTTTCAGTAGTTTGTCTCTAGCAGTCGGTCTACCATTGTACTCAGATGATTTTTCACATTATATACAGTGTTTGGCCTACATTATTTGCTGCACATTGTGCGTATGTCGCTCTGTACATGTGATGCTTTATTTTATGTTGAAGAATTCTATGTGCGTGTGTGAATCCTATTTTCATTTAATTTCGTTTGAAGTGAATGCTAGCTTCACATAGATGCACCTACATCATGAGCACAGCAATCACCCCTACACCCCAAACGACATTGAATAAACACATGTAATACATCTGCATTTAAAAAAATTACAAACATTGCATCTTACATGACCAGGCTCGCGTTGCACAAAAAACAACTATGTATATATTCAACCGTTGTATCAGGATAACATCACATATACTGTCATTTTTTTAAGCAGCCATCTAGTTATTTGCTGCACCATAAACTGCCGAAAACTACATAGCAACAGTCCGCCACATACGGGTGGACCTCATCTATTCTAAACATCCCTCACTGATCCTCCACCGACTCCTCGCCCTCGTCTGGTGCATTGTTTTGTCGCTCTTGCTCTGCCTCCCGGTTAGCCCGAGCTGCCTCCTGGTTAGCCCGACGTCTGGCCGCCCTTTCCCTGACCATGATGAGCTGCCGTCGTGTGAAATTCATTCCGATCTGCTCATCCAGATCCAGCTCGACAGCGGGGACAGGATCCACAGCGGGGGCGGGTGGCTCCGGTTCCGGATTTCTCTGTCGAGTCTGTCGCAGCATCTCTCGGATATCTGCCTCTTGCTTCCGATGCCTCTCGTTGTGCCTTCGGATATCTTCCTCAAGCTTTCTCCTGGCTTCGCCCTCGGGCTTCGGTGGTATTCGCTCAGCCATCTCGATCGACCTTCTCCTCACAGCACCCTGATCCTTGAACACCCTCTCACAGCACCCTGGCTCTCAAACAGCCTCTCACAGCCTGTCACCGGCTCTCGCTTGCTCTCTCACTGTCTATCACTAGCCCTCTCACAGCCTCTGAAAATGCCGACCACAATGGCATTGTGAGTGCCTATTTATCCCCACAGCCTGATCAGCCATGTGGATCCCCATCATCCCTCCATGTGCCTCCGTACCCGCCCCCATGTGATGCTCCCCCCTGTGTTGGTCTCCCATTGGGCCCATGGTCTGCTCACCCACAATGCCCATGTGCCTCTGTACTTGCCCCCATGTGATGCTACCCCCCTGTGTTGGTCTCCCATTGGCCCCTCGGTCTGCTCACTCGCAGTGCCCATGTGCCACTGCAACAGTCCCCTGCATCATGTACTGTACCCTCTTTTTTTACACCCAGAACCCCCTTTTATATCTTTTTTTTGTCCTTTTTTGGTAGTTAATATGCAAAAAAAAATTATTAAAAATATATTAAAAAATAAAAAAAAATATTAAAAATGGTACCGCCCTGGTACCGCGGATCCCAGGGCGGTACCGTACCGGCGGTACCACTGATATGGTACCGGCGGTACCATACCAGCGGTACCACGAGGAACTATGATATATATATATGTGTATATATATATATATATATATGTATATATATATATATATATGTATCATGGTACCCGCGGTATTGGGTACCGCGGATCCCGGTACCGCTGGACCGTACTGGTACCGCGGGACCGTACTGGTACCGCGGGACCATACTGGTACTGCGGTACCATGTTGGTACCGCGGTACCATGTTGGTACCGCGGTACCACAATATAATATATTATTTAATATTTTTTTTAACCTAAACTACCCGCCCCCCTAACATGGTACCGCGGTACCACAATATAATATATTATTTAATATTTTTTTTAACCTAAACTACCCGCCCCCCTCGCATTTCATCAGAAATATTTTTGCGCCCTCCTCCGCCCTGCCATCGCTACTGTTTCCGCCTGCCTGCCTTCGATTCCTTGCATCGCCCTTCGCCCACGCATTGCCCTGCCTTGCATCTGACTTGCTTCGCCCTGCCTTCGCCCATTTTCAGCGTCTCTCCAACAGTGAACCCTGCTGTTTTTTTTCCAGCAATCCATCCCTCATTTCATCTGCAATGGTGCAATCCGACCTTTCCGGTCTGTGGGACGAGGTAGACATTGTCAGGCGGGTTGCCGACAAGGCCAACAAGACCGGTCAGAAGATCGTGCGCTGCCGATATTGTCTCGTCGAGTTTGCTGCATCCCTCACTCGCCTTAAAGGCCATCTGCTCGGTGCACGCGCCAAAAATGGTGCCACCTTGAATGCTGCCCCTTGTGGCAGCATGACCGTCCCCAACAGGCAGCGACTACTGGGCACCTACGGGCCGCGGCTCGTGGCAGGGGAGAACACCATTTCGGAGGGCATTCTCCGATTTTGCACCGCTCCTTATGTGGCTGACCCAGAGTTACTGCCTGCTTGGCTGGCACGCACGAGGAGAGGGAGTGCATCCTCCTCCGGTCCCTTTGCCCCTCATCCCCCTCAGACAGTTCTGCCTCACGCACCCCCATCTGCTCAGATTCCGGTGGATCCCGTCCCATCGCGTCCGCCTTGCCACTACGGTTCCACAACCAACCACTGTTGCTCGCACTCCACCAGTCTACGACTTTCTCATGGACTCTCCGCCACTCGAGCTGGCCCAGGATGCTACTGGGCGGGCCTTCGAGGATGTGGAAGAGATCCCTTCTTCCTTCCCTTCCCATCCGGATGACCTCCTCAGCCAGCAGTTTTCGTACCCCATGCCAGATGTTGCCCCTCCACCAGTGCACCCCACCTATGCTGCTGCACCCATCCCTGCCAGTGCATCCCACTCTCCCCATTCCACGTCTACAGCCGATGCATCCACCAGTGCCCAGCCTGTCGCGTCATTGTTCATTCCCGTCACGGTTGGTGCACCGTGCTGGAGGTCCACCACCCGTCGCCCACCAGGGAGAGCCCTTGTGCAACAGACCATTCGCGGCACGCATCAGCCGCACATGGACAGAGAGGCCACACAGGCCGTGGCCAGTCTAATTTACGAGCTGAACCTGCCCTTTGCCACCACCGACTCTGAGCCCTTCAGAAGGGCCTCCCGCCTTGCACAGTCTGTCAGCCCTAGCTGGAGAGTCCCTAGTTCAGAGGTTGTCCGCACACAGATGCTGAGGGATTGGGTCGAGTCCTTGTCTAGAGAGATGGAGCCTCTACGTCGACACTGGGCCACTTACGGTTGCAGCATCATGTCCGATGGCAGGACTGATGTCAGGAGGAGGCCGATCCTCAACATACTAGTCTCCAGCTGCATGGGCACACAGTTTTTTGAGGGCAGTGGATTGCAGCAGGGGGGGGAGAGTCATATCTGCAGAGTTCATGTTTGATGTCATCAGGTCTTCCATCCTAGCCATAGGCCCACAGCATGTCGTCACGGTGGTGACGGACAATGCCACGAACTGCATTCAGATGGGTGTACTGCTAGAGGCCGAGTTCCCTCATATTGTTCATACCCCCTGTGTAGCCCACGGCATAGACCTTCTGATGGGGGACATTGGAGCACTTCCCTGGGTTAGAGCCATCGTCCGGGAGGCCCTCTTCCTGGTGACTTTTGTCACCAGAAAGAGGCGTGTTCTTGCCATGTTCTGGGTGTTCAGCCATCTGGACCTCTGTAAGCCAGCCCCCACACGCTTTGCATTCGACTTGGTGGTCATCGACCGTTTGATCAGATGCAGGGCCCAGCTTCTACAGATGGTTGCCAGTGATCTTTGGGGTGCCAGTACGTTTCCGCACACTAAGGATGGAGAGCACTTTTCTTCCACGGTGAGGGGAGACCAGTTCTGGAGGGATGCACAGACATTGTCAGGACTGCTTCGACCACTCTACATTGTGCTCCGCATGGCTGACAGCGAGGGGTCGACACTTGGACTGGTGTATGAGCTCATGAACCGGATTGGACAGTTCCTGCAGCTGCCCATCTTGCAGCCAGAGAGGTAAGCGATACAGTGTTGTAACTGACCTTTATCTTTTCAGTACTTGCTAGTTTGTTTTTCTGTCAATGCTAAGTTTTTTCGTAATGCCCTAAACCACATGCCCCTCACCTGCAGGATGACAGAGCTGAAGTTCATCTGGGAGACGCGGTGGAACTACTTCCACAGGAGTATCCACAGCGTTGCACACATACTGCATCCCCTCTTCCTCTCTCCGACACAGATCGCAGACAGGGAGCTCGAGTTCGATTGGCTTCAGTACATTCATAGAGTGGGTCCACACATGGGTTTGGATGCTATCAGGCTCGTGGAGGAGCTCGCTGCATTTCGTTTCGGCATGAGCACATTCGGCCACCCGGTTGCCCAGGATCCAGAGAGGAGGCAGCTACCCATTACCTGGTGGACCATGTTCGGTAGCACATACCCATCTATACAGCGTCTTGCACTGCGTGTCCTTTCTCAAGTATGCATCTCATTTTATCCTCCATTGTTGTGTTTCGTTGAAGTTCCACCTCTGCCACAATGTGCTGAAGTATTTCAATGCACGCACCATAGGACTGTGCTGCCTCCGTGTGTGAGCGTAATTGGAGCACATGGGCACTCATTCACACGAGGAGAAAAAACCGGTTGTCAGTGAGTCAGTTGGAGCGGTTGGTGTTCTGTAGCACCAACGCACGTCTCGCCAGGAGACTTCCGACCATTACGAGCACATTGTAGGTGATAAGCTAATCTTTCATAGCATGTTGGTTGACTCCTGGTATGTTGGTTTCATTACTTGATAAATTTGTCTCTCTGACATGCAAATTTTAAACCTTGCAGACGAAGATATCAGATTTGGAGCGCCAGGTTGACTTGCCTACGGACAACACCCATCCCATGCCTGCAGATGACCTGGGCACACAGTTGATGGCAGAGAGAGAGAGGGAGCTTGCCGAGATGAGAGAGAGAGAGCTTGGGCTTGAGCACAGAGAGCCCCCATTGTATGAGGCAGATGAGCCAGTGTCATAGGATGAGCATGATGAGGATGAGCCCATTCGGGTTGTGTTTGCCAGACCAGAGAGGGATGAGGCAGATTATACAGGTGTAGGGCACAAGCCACGGGCAGGGGTCACAGGTGCATCACGTGGCAGAGGTGGGACACATGGCACTTGTTATACCGGCAGATAGGCAGGGCACACAGGGGGGGGCAGTGGCATACCTACCTATGTCGACATGATGGAGGAGGCTCTTGATAGAGGGCAGAGTGGTTTATATGCCGGTCCCGCAGATGTTTGGATGCATGCAGCACAGAGTCATGGCCGTTACTACGACAGCACACCAGAGGAGGCACCTGATGACTTTCATTGCACAGATTGGGAGGCCATGCAGGGTCTACAGGGTGCACATGATGAGGCACAGGATGAGGCTTGGGTTGATTCAGGGGTTGGTGCACAGGATGATTCAGAGGTTGGTGCACAGGATGATTTAGAGGCTGGTGCACAGGATGAGTCCCAGAGCCCAGAGCATTTGTATTCGGATGCCCAGCTGGCCGACTTGGTTGCCACATTGGATTCAAAGGCCCAGCAGATGCCGAGTGTCAGGGCGCCCCCATCATCTCTTGCCAGCATGCCACACGTGGGGACAGGATCCACAGCGGGGGCGGGTGGCTCCAGTTCCGGATTTCTCTGTCGAGTCTGTCGCAGCATCTCTCGGATATCTGCCTCTTGCTTCCGATGTCTCTCGTTGTGCCTTCGGATATCTTCCTCAAGCTTCCTCCTGGATTCGCCCTCGGGCTTCGGTCTGCCATCTCGATCGACCTTCTCCTCACAGCACCCTGGTCCTTGAACACCCTCTCACAACACCCTGGCTCTCAAACAGCCTCTCACAGCGTGTCACCGGCTCTCGCTTGCTCTCTCACTGGCTATCACTAGCTCTCTCACAGCCTCTGAAAATGCTGACCACAATGGCATTGTGAGTGCCTATTTATCCCCACAGCCTGATCGGCCATGTGGATCCCCATCATCCCTCCATGTGCCTCTGTACCTGCCCCCATGTGATGCTCCCCCCTGTGTTGGTCTCCCATTGGGCCCATGGTCTGCTCACCCACAATGCCCATGTGCCTCTGTACTTGCCCCCATGTGATGCTACCCCCCTGTGTTGGTCTCCCATTGGCCCCTCGGTCTGCTCACTCGCAGTGCCCATGTGCCACTGCAACAGTCCCCTGCATCATGTACTGTACCCTCTTTTTTTACACCCAGAACCCCCTTTTTTTAATTTTTTTGTCCTTTTTTGGTAGTTAATATGCAAAAAAAATTTATTAAAAATATAATGGTACCGCCCTGGTACCGTGGATCCCAGGGCGGTACCGTACCGGCGATACCACTGATATGGCATCGGCGGTACCATACTAGCGGTACCATGAGGTACTATGATATATATATATACATATATATCATAGATCCAGCGGTACCAGGATCCGCCGATCCCGGTATCGCGGATCCAGTGTGGTACCGCGGATCCATACTGATTCGCGGTTCCACAATATATATTATTTTTTAACATATAATATTTTTTAGCATTTAATATATCACTATATATTTTTTTAACCTAATCCCCCCCCCCTCGCTTCATCTCTCTTCTTGCCCGTCGCCCTATTGTTCGCGCCCTCCCTGCTGTCCGAGCCCTCTCTGTTGTATGCCCATCGCCCTACTGTCCGCGCCCTCCCAGCTGTCTTCGCATTGCATTGATCGCGTCCTCCCCTGCTATTGCTATTTCGGCCTTTATTGTGGTTTTTTCAAGCCTTCCGACTCCTATTGCACCCACAGAGATCTCTGCCTTCTTTCCCTATTCCTTTCTACAGAGATGGTGCATTGGGAAGGTACTTGCCAATAAGAGCAATAAAGGAGAAACCGGCTGGAAGTAAGAGACATAACCTTGCCGATCTGTGGGACGAGGTGGACATTGTCAGGCGGGTTCCTGTTACGAGCTCGTAACTAGTGCCGAACCCTAGAGAACACAGATAGGTCAGATACCACAGTCAGGGTCGTGTCCAGCGTACATGACCAATAGGGCAAGACAGTGTGAGTAGTGTGCCCCAGCACGGTCCATAGCCATGGCACACAGCCTAGGGACACTGTCAGCGAGATAGGGCTCCCAGTTGGGTCCCGACGTGCAGTCGGCCACGTCAGTGACACGTGGCCGACACTTGGCAGTAGCATGCTACCAGTCCTCACACTGGGCTAGGAGGGGCTTACTCTATATCAGGGAGTAGGCAAGGTTGGGTGGATCAGTTAGTGTTTGCCCTACTGTGGTGCTCTGATACCAGTGTAATAGATCCTAATACCACAGTAGGGCAAACACTAACTGATCCACCCAACCTTGCCTACTCCCTGATATAGAGTAAGCCCCTCCTAGCCCAGTGTGAGGACTGGTAGCATGCTACTGCCAAGTGTCGGCCACGTGTCACTGACGTGGCCGACTGCACGTCGGGACCCAACTGGGAGCCCTATCTCGCTGACAGGGTCCCTAGGCTGTGTTAGGCCCGCCATGGCTATGGACCGTGCTGGGGCACACTACTCACACTGTCTTGCCCTGTTGGTCATGTACGCTGGACACGACCCTGACTGTGGTATCTGACCTATCTGTGTTCTCTAGGGTTTGACACTGGTTACGAGCTCGTAACACTCCCTCCCCCTTAAGAACCATCTTGGTCCTCTAAGACAAAGTCTGGAAAAATCTTGCGAAGGACGCTGCCTCTTTCCCAAGTGGCATTCTCAACAGGCTGATCATTCCACTTAACCAGATATTCTCGGTATAGAGTATGACGAGTCTGCGTCTCTCTACTATCAAGAATCTCCTCTGGTTCATGTGGAGGTTGTTGGGGATCCAATGGGAGAACTAGAACACTGTCCCCTACTGCCAAGTGTCGGCCACGTGTCACTGACGTGGCCGACTGCACGTCGGGACCCAACTGGGAGCCCTATCCTGCTGACAGGGTCCCTAGGCTGTGTTAGGCCCGCCATGGCTATGGACCGTGCTGGGGCACACTACTCACACTGTCTTGCCCTGTTGGTCGTGTACGCTGGACACGACCCTGACTGTGGTATCTGACCTATCTGTGTTCTCTAGGGTTCGGCACTGGTTACGAGCTCGTAACAGTTCCTGACAAGTCTAACAAGTCCGGTGCAAGGATCGTGCGCTGTCGATATTGCCTGACCGAGTTCGTTGCCACCCTCACTCGCCTTAAAGGCCACCTACTCGGCGCACGCGAGAGAGATGGTGGCACACTGAATGCTGCCCTCTGTGCCAGCATGTCCGTTCCCGTCAGGCAGCGACTTTTGGATACCTACGGGCCACGTCTTGTGGCGGGGAAGAACACCATTTCGGAGGGTGTTCTTCGGTTTTGCACCGCTCCTTATGTGGTTGACCCTGAGTTGCTGCCTGCTTGGCTGGCACGCACGAGGAGAGGGAGTGCATCCTCGTCCAGTCCCTTTGCCCCTCATCCCCCTCAGACAGTTCCGCCTCACGCACCTGCATCTGCACCCATTCCGGTGGATCCTGTCCCACCGCGTCCGCCAGTTGCCACTGCGGTTCCACCACCACCTACTGTTGCTCGCACTCCGCCAGTTTACGACTTTCTTTTCGTATCCCATGCCAGATGTCCACCCTCCACCAGTGTACCCCACTTACGCTGCTGCACCCATCCCGGCCAGTGCATCCCACTCTCCCCATTCCACGTCTACAGCTGATGCATCCACTAGTGCCCAGCCTGTCGTGTCATCATCCATTCCCGTCACGTTTGGTGCACCGTGCTGGAGGTCCGCTACCCGTCGCCCAGCTAGGAGAGTTCTTAGGCAGCAGAGCATTCGCGGGACGCATCAGCCGCACATGGACAGAGAGGCCACACAGGCCGTGGCCAGTCTGATTTATGAGCTAAACCTTCCATTTTACATCACCGACTCTGAACCCTTCAGAAGGGCCTTCCGCCTTGCACAGTCTGTCAGCCTAGCTGGAGAGTCCCCAGTTCAGAGGTTGTCCGTACACACATGCTGAGGGATAGGGTAGAGTCCTTGTCTAGAGAGATGGAGCCTCTATGTCGCCACTGGGCCACTTACGGTTGCAGCATCATGTCCAATGGCTAACAGATGTCAGGAGGAGGCCGATCCTCAACATCTTGGTCTCCAGCTGCATGGGCACACAATTTTTGAGGGTCGTGGATTGCAGTAGGGGGGGAGAGTCATATCTGCAAAGTTCATGTTTGATGTCATCAGGTCTTCCATCCTGTCCATAGGCCCACAACATGGCGTCACGATGGTGACGGACAATGCCACAAACTGCATTCAGATGGGTGTACTGCTAGAGGCCGAGTTCCCTCACATTGTTCATACCCCCTGTGCCGCGCACGGCATAGACCTTCTGATGGGGGACATAGGTGCACTTCCCTCGGTTAGAGCCATCGTCCGTGAGGCCCTCTTCCTGGTGACAAAAGTCACCAGGAAAAGGCGTGTTCTTGCCATGTTCCGGGTGTTCAGCCATCTGGACCTCCGTAAGCCAGCCCCCACACGCTTTGCATTCGACTTGGTGGTCATCGACCGTCTGATCAGGTGTAGGGCACAGCTTCTACAGATGGTTGCCAGTGATCTTTGGTGTGCCAGTACGTTTCAGCACACTGAGGATGGGGAGCACTTTTCTTCCACGGTGAGGGGAGACCAATTCTGGAGGGATGCACAAACATTGTCAGGACTGCTTCGACCACTATACATTGTGCTCCGCATGGCTGACAGCGAGGGGTCGACACTTGGACTGGTATATGAGCTCATGGACTAGATTGGACAGTTCCTGCAGCTGCCCATCTTGCAGCCAGAGAGGTAAGCGGTACAGTGTTGTAATTGTTCTTTATCTTTTCAGTGTTTGCTAGTTTGTTTTTCTGTCGATGTTACGTTTTTTCGTAATGCCCTAAACCAAATGCCTCTCACCTGCAGGATGACCGAGCTGAAGTTCATCTGGGAGACGCGGTGGAACTACTTCCACAAGAGTATCCACAGCGTTGCACACATGCTGCATCCCCTCTTCCTCTCTCCGACACAGATCGCAGACAGGGAGCTCGAGGCCGATTGGCTTCAGTACATTCACAGGGTGGGTCCACATATAGGTTGGGATCCTATCAGGCTCATGGAGGAGCTTGCTGCATTTCGTTTCGGCATGGGCACATTCGGCCACCCGGCTGCTCAGGATCCAGAGAGGAGGCAGCTACCCATTACCTGGTGGACCATGTTCGGTAGCACATACCCATCTATACAGCGTCTTGCACTGCGTGTCCTTTCTCAGGTATGCATCTCATTTTATCCTCCATTGTTGTGTTTCGTTGAAGTTCCACCTCTGCCACAATGTGCTGAAGTATTTCAATGCACGCACCACAGGACTGTGCTGCCTCCGTGTGAACATGATGAGTCCCAGAGCCCAGAGCATTTGTATTCGGATGCCCAGCTGGACGACTTGATTGCAGACTCGAATTCAGAGGCCCAGCAGATGCCGAGCGTCAGGGCGCCCCCATCCTCTCTAGCCAACATGCCCTACACAGAGTCTCAGCCAGAGTAGCTACACGAGGTGCCTGCAATTCCTCCAGTTCCTCAGAGGGTGTATGTGCGCCGCACAACACCTCCAGTGCCACCAATACCGTTGAGGCCTGCAGCCCCTTCATCGCCATCCAGTTTTGCAGCAACAGGTCTCCATGGCAGGCCACCATCTGTGCCCAGATTTTCTCTTGCAGCACCCACATCTACAGACGCTCCTGCGTGACAGCACCCACAACACATCCTCCTCCATTGGCAGCACCCACGGCACGGGCTCCTCCTTTGGCAGCACCCACAGCACCGGCTCCTCCTTTGGCAGCACCCAAGATGTACCAGTACCGTCCACCGCAGCGCCCCTTTCAGTACTTATCGCCGCTGTACTTGCCTCCTGCAGGGACGGCCCCTCCACATCCAGTTCCTCCACCAGTAGCAGGCCCACGGGCACACACTCCTCGGACCTATCCTCCACTATCAGCTGCACAGGGACACCCATCTTTGGCTACTCTATCCCAGCCGGCCGCAGCTTGGGCCCAACCTAGTCAGCCAGGTGATCTACATGGGGGTGATGAGGCATTGACGGCTCCCCTCGTCCGCAAGAGGCCAGGAAGGCCCAAGGGTGCACCGAACAAGAAAGGCAGGGCACAAAAACTGCCAGGGAAGAGAGGACGACCTCGCAGGGCTCCAATTGCTGGTAGAGGTGCAGTATTACAGCCAGCTGCAGCAGGTGTTGTTGGTTTAGCCTGCTTGGGGGCTGATGTGGAGGCAGATTGAGAGGACAAGGATGACGAGTCTTCCCCCTCGGATACACAGCCCATGCCAGTACCAGACAGGCATAGATATCAGTTGCGAGAGTCAGCTCGGGTCCCTGAGTTGTCTCCGGAGCATTCATCTGAGTTTGAGGCAGAGCATTGATTGTAGCTCTGTCATTTTATTTTCAGCAGTTTGATATCATGTTCCATGTTTGGCGACCAGATGGTCGAACACTGTATTCAGACCATTTTTCATATTATATTTAGTGTTGGACGTATTCTATTCACTGCACAATGTGTATTTGTCAATTTGTAATTGTGATGTTCTACTTGCAGTTTTACTTCAAATGGTGTGTGTGTGTTTTCAATTAGTTTTCACTACAGAGGTTGAGAGCATATGCAGAACATAGAAATACAACCCCCCTGATAGCATTTCGTAAACACATACATCAGATTGCAATACACAAGGCACGCATTGCACAAAAAACACACCGTACATTAATTCATCAGATGTATCAAAATTACAGTACATATTCCCGCCGCATACGGCTGGGGCTGTTCTTTACACTATGCTAGACACTAAATGTTGCCTCATCTACTGATGAACATTACATAACAACAGTCAGCCACATACGGCTAGACCCCATCTATGCTAAACATTCCTATGGATCCTCCACTGACTCCTCGCCCTCGTCAGGAGCATTGTTATGTCGCTCTCGCTCTGCCTCCCGGTTAGCCCGAGCTGCCTCCTGATCAGCCCGACGTCTGGCCGTCCTTTATCTGACCATGATGAGCTGCCGTCGTGTGAAGTTCATTCCGATCTGCTCATCCAAATCCAGCTCGACAGCGGGGGCGGGGGCCACAGCGGGGGCGGGGATCTGCAGCTCTGGGTGTCTCTGCTGAGTCTCTCGCAGCATCTCTGCAATGTCTGCCTCTTGCTTCCGATGCCTTTCATTGTGCCTTCGGACGTCTTCCTCGAGCTTCCTCCTGGCTTCGCCCTCCGCCATCTCACGACACCCTGTTGCTCGAAATGACCCTCACAGCCTCTCACAGCCTCTCAATGGCTCTCACTGGCTCTCTCACAGCCTGCCTCTCACTCGGTCTGTGACACAGCCTCTCACAATGCCTCTCTCTCACAGCCTCTCACTGGCTCTCCCTCACAGCCTCCCACAATGCCTCTCACTGGCTCTCTCACTGTCTCGTGAGTGCCTATTTAACCCCACAGCCTGTTTCCCAATTTGCTTTTGTTGATGATCCCATGTGCTACTGTACCTGCCCCATGTATTGCTCCTCCACATGCTGCAGTCCGATTGGGTCCATGGTCTGCTCCTCCACAGTGCCCATGTGACGCTGTACCTGTCCGGATGTATTTGCTCCCCCACATGCTGCACTCCGATTGGGTTCATGGTCTGCTCCTCCACAGTACCCATGTGCTACTCTACCTGTCCGGATGTATTGCTCCCCCACATGCTGCACTCCGATTGGGTCCATGGTCTGCTCCTCCACAGTGCCCATGTGCTACTGTACCTGCCCCATGTATTGCTCCCCCACATGCTGCACTCCGATTGGGTCCGTGGTCTGCTCCCCCACAGTGCCCATGTGATGGTGTACCTGTCCGGATTTCCCACATGCTGCACTCCCATTGACCACCAGGTCTGCTCTCCCACAGTGCCCCCTGTACAGTAACATCTTTTTTCTAAACCGTAGCCCTTTTTTTTCCTGATTTTTTTACCTAGTTTTAGCCTGTTAAAAGGGTTTTTTTTTTTTAAATAATAGAAAATATTATTTTTGTGGTGCCGCCCTGGTACAGCTGGTCTGAGGGCGGCACCATAACCGCGGTACCATAATGGCGGTACCACGTGCCACTATGATATATATATATATATATATATATATATATATATATATATCATAGTACCTCGTGGTACCGCTGGTATGGTACCGCCGGTACCATATCAGTGGTACCGCCGGTACGGTACCGCCCTGGGATCCGCGGTACCAGGGCGGTACCATTTTTAATATTTTTTTTTATTTTTTAATATATTTTTAATAATTTTTTTTTGCATATTAACTACCAAAAAAGGACAAAAAAAAGTAAAAAAAGGGGGTTCTGGGTGTAAAAAAAGAGGGTACAGTACATGATGCAGGGGACTGTTGCAGTGGCACATGGGCACTGCGAGTGAGCAGACCGAGGGGCCAATGGGAGACCAACACAGGGGGGTAGCATCACATGGGGGCAAGTACAGAGGCACATGGGCATTGTGGGTGAGCAGACCATGGGCCCAATGGGAGACCAACACAGGGGGGAGCATCACATGGGGGCGGGTACGGAGGCACATGGAGGGATGATGGGGATCCACATGGCTGATCAGGCTGTGGGGATAAATAGGCACTCACAATGCCATTGTGGTCGGCATTTTCAGAGGCTGTGAGAGGGCTAGTGATAGACAGTGAGAGAGCAAGCGAGAGCCGGTGACAGGCTGTGAGAGGCTGTTTGAGAGCCAGGGTGCTGTGAGAGGGTGTTCAAGGATCAGGGTGCTGTGAGGAGAAGGTCGATCGAGATGGCTGAGCGAATACCACCGAAGCCCGAGGGCGAAGCCAGGAGAAAGCTTGAGGAAGATATCCGAAGGCACAACGAGAGGCATCGGAAGCAAGAGGCAGATATCCGAGAGATGCTGCGACAGACTCGACAGAGAAATCCGGAACCGGAGCCACCCGCCCCCGCTGTGGATCCTGTCCCCGCTGTCGAGCTGGATCTGGATGAGCAGATCGGAATGAATTTCACACGACGGCAGCTCATCATGGTCAGGGAAAGGGCGGCCAGACGTCGGGCTAACCAGGAGGCAGCTCGGGCTAACCGGGAGGCAGAGCAAGAGCGACAAAACAATGCACCAGACGAGGGCGAGGAGTCGGTGGAGGATCAGTGAGGGATGTTTAGAATAGATGAGGTCCACCCGTATGTGGCGGACTGTTGCTATGTAGTTTTCGGCAGTTTATGGTGCAGCAAATAACTAGATGGCTGCTTAAAAAAATGACAGTATATGTGATGTTATCCTGATACAACGGTTGAATATATACATAGTTGTTTTTTGTGCAACGCGAGCCTGGTCATGTAAGATGCAATGTTTGTAATTTTTTTAAATGCAGATGTATTACATGTGTTTATTCAATGTCGTTTGGGGTGTAGGGGTGATTGCTGTGCTCATGATGTAGGTGCATCTATGTGAAGCTAGCATTCACTTCAAACGAAATTAAATGAAAATAGGATTCACACACGCACATAGAATTCTTCAACATAAAATAAAGCATCACATGTACAGAGCGACATACGCACAATGTGCAGCAAATAATGTAGGCCAAACACTGTATATAATGTGAAAAATCATCTGAGTACAATGGTAGACCGACTGCTAGAGACAAACTACTGAAACTAAAACAATAGAGCCACAATCAATGCTCTGGCTCTGACTCAGACGAATGCTCTGGAGACAACTCAGGGCCCCGAGCTGACTCTCGCAGCCGATATCTCTGCCTGTCTGGAACTGGCATGGGCTGTGTATCCGAGGGGGAAGACTCGTCATCCTCATCCTCCCAATCAGCCTCCGCATCAGCCCCCAAGCAGGCCAAACCAACAACACCTGCTCCAACTGGCTGTGATACTGCACCTCTACCTGTACCTGGAGCCCTGCGTGGTCGTCCTCTCCTCCCTGGCAGTTTCTGTGCCTTGCCTTTCTTGTTCGGTGCACCCTTGGGCCTGCCTGGTCTCTTGCGGACAAGAGGAGCTGTCAATGCCTCGTCACCCCCATGCAAATCACCTGGCTGGCTAGGCTGGGCCCAAGCTGAGGCCGGCTGGGATAGGGAAGCAAAAGAGGGAACTCCCTGTGCAACTGAGCGAGGAGGATGAGCTCGTGGAGTGTGTGCCCGTGGGGCTGCTGCAGGTGGAGGAACTGGCTGTGCAGGAGGCGAGTACAGTGGCGATATGTACTGAAAGGGGCGCTGTGGTGGCCGGTACTGGTACATCCTGGGTGCTGCCAAAGGAGGAGGATGTGACGTGGGTGCTGCCACTGGAGGAGACACTGTGGATGTGGGCGCTGCAAGAGAAAACCTGGGCACAGATGGTGGCCTGCCATGGAGACCTGGTGCTGCAGAAGTGGACGGCGATGGAGGGGATGCAGGCCTAAATGGCATCGGTGGCACTGGAGGAGCTGTGCGACGCACATACACCCTCTGAGGAGCTGGAGGAACTGTAGGCACCTCATGCGGCTGCTCTGGCTGGGACTCTGTGTGTGGCATGCTGGCAAGAGATGATGGGGGCGCCCTGACACTCGGCATCTGCAAGGCCTCTGAATCCAATGTGGCAACCAAGTCGGCCAGCTGGGCATCCGAATACAAATGCTCTGGGCTCTGGGACTCATCCTGTGCACCAGCCTCTAAATCATCCTGTGCACCGACCTCTGAATCATCCTGTGCACCAACCCCTGAATCAACCCAAGCCTCATCCCGTGCCTCATCATGTGCACCCTGTAGACCCTGCATGGCCTCCCAATCTGTGCAATGAAAGTCACCAGGTGCCTCCTCTGGTGTGCTGTCGTAGTAACGGCCATGACTCTGTGCTGCACGCATCCAAACATCTGCAGGACCAGCATCTAAACCACTCTGCCCTCTATCAAGAGCCTCCTCCATCATGTCGACATAGGTAGGTATGCCACTGCCCCCCCCTGTGTGCCCTGCCTGTCTGCCGGTATAACCTGTGCCATGTGTCCCACCTCTGCCACGTGATGCACCTGTGACCCCTGCCCGTGGAGGTCCAGATGGCTAAACACCCGAAACATGGCAAGAACACGCCTCTTTCTGGTGACAAAAGTCACCAGGAAGAGGGCCTCCCGGACGATGGCTCTAACCCAGGGAAGTGCTCCAATGTCCCCCATCAAAAGGTCTATGCCGTGGGCTGCACAGGGGGTATGAACAATATGAGGGAACTCGGCCTCTAGCAGTACACCCATCTGAATGCAGTTCGTGGCATTGTCCGTCACCACCGTGACGACATGCTGTGGGCCTATGGCTAGGATGGAAGACCTGATGACATCAAACATGAACTCTGCAGATATGACTCTCCCCCCCCTGCTGCAATCCACTGCCCTCAAAAACTGTGTGCCCATGCAGCTGGAGACCAGTATGTTGAGGATCGGCCTCCTCCTGACATCAGTCCAGCCATCGGACATGATGCTGCAACCGTAAGTGGCCCAGTGCCGACGCAGAGGCTCCATCTCTCTAGACAAGGACTCGACCCTATCCCTCAGCATGTGTGTGCGGACAACCTCTGAACTAGGGACTCTCCAGCTAGGGCTGACAGACTGTGCAAGGCGGAAGGCCCTTCTGAAGGGCTCAGAGTCGGTGATGGCAAAGGGCAGGTTCAGCTCGTAAACCAGACTGGCCACGGCCTGTGTGGCCTCTCTGTCCATGTGCGGCTGATGCGCGCCGCGAATGGTCTGCTGCACGAGAGCTCTCCCTGGTGGACGACGGGTGGTGGACCTCCAGCACGGTGCACCAACCGTGACGGGAATGGACGATGACGCGACAGGCTGGGCGCTGGTGGATGCATCGGCTGTAGACGTGGAATGGGGAGAGTGGGATGCACTGGCAGGGATGGGTGCAGCAGCATAGGTGGGGTGCACTGGTGGAGGGGCAACATCTGGCATGGGGTACGAAAACTGCTGGCTGAGGAGGTCATCCGGATGGGAAGGGAAGGAAGAAGGGATCTCTTCCACATCCTCGAAGGCCCGCCCAGTACCATCCTGGGCCTGCTCGGGTGGCGGAGAGTCCATGAGAAAGTCGTAGACTGGTGGAGTGCGAGCAACGGTGGGTGGTGGTGGAACCGCAGTGGCAACTGTCGGACGCGATGGGACGGGATCCACCGGAATCTGAGCAGATGGGGGTGCATGAGGCAGAGCTGTCTGAGGGGCAAAGGGACCAGAGGAGGATGCACTCCCTCTCCTCGTGCGTGCCAGCCAAGCAGGCAGCAACTCTGGGTTAGTCACATAAGGAGCGGTGCAAAATCGGAGAACGCCCTCCGAAATGGTGTTCTCCCCTGCCACGAGCCGCGGCCCGTAGGTGTCCAATAGTCGCTGCCTGTCGGGGACGGTCATGCTGCCACAAGGGGCAGCATTCAAGGTGGCACCATTTTTGGCGCGTGCACCGAGCAGATGGCCTTTAAGGCGAGTGAGGGATGCAGCAAACTCGACGAGACAGTATCGGCAGCGCACGATCTTCTGACCGGTCTTGTTGGCCTTGTCGGCAACCCGCCTGACAATGTCTACCTCGTCCCACAGACCGGAAAGGTCGGATTGCACCATTGCGATGGAGAAAACTAAGGACAAAACGCTGGAAAAAAAACAGCAGGGTACACTATGTGAGAGACGCTGAAAATGGGCGAAGGCAGGTTCTTGCAAATCAGATGCAAGGCAGGGC
The DNA here is from genome assembly GCA_029204225.1 of Diphasiastrum complanatum. Taxonomy (NCBI): domain Eukaryota; kingdom Viridiplantae; phylum Streptophyta; class Lycopodiopsida; order Lycopodiales; family Lycopodiaceae; genus Diphasiastrum; species Diphasiastrum complanatum. The sequence goes on along the minus strand of CM055101.1, from coordinate 45,623,455 downwards.
GGTCTGTGGGCGAAGGGCGACGCAAATCAGACGCAAGGCAAGGAAGACAGGGCAGCAAAACCAGTAGCGAAGGCAGGGCAACGATGGCTGGAAAAAAATTGGGAGAGAAGAAGCGAGGGGGGCGGGTAGATTAGGTTTAAAAAAATTTCAAAAAATATTAAATATTAATTATATTAATATATTATGGTACCGCGGTACCATCATGGTACCGCGGTACCAGTACGGTCCCGCGGTACCGGGATCCGCGGTACCCAGTACCGCGGGACCTATGATATATATATATATATATATATATATATATATATATATATATATAATTTTTTTTTTCTGTCCGCCAAATTTAGTGGAAGTACTTCCGCTAACTGTCCGCTAAAGTTCCGCCAAGAAAAATGCTCTGATGGGAGCTGGTCCTCCTCCAAACTGTGCTGAATGTTGCTGAAGCAAAGAGATAAAAGCCCTCAAAAAATGGAGAAAAAAAATCAGCAAGGAAAATCGGCGCCCAATCGAAAAATCAGATCTGAAATTCAGCAATCAGGAAAGTGCTCTAATACCAAGTTACGAACAAGACCACAATTATGCTATATCTGATCTATGAAAGCAGGACATAAGCAGGAATTAGTCTAGAAAGCAAGAAAGAGAGCTTAAAGAGACTAAAGAGGAGAGAGATTAATATCATAGCTGAATCACAAATGACACAGATTTCCTACTTATAGCCTAAAGGAAGCCCTAAAAAGGAAGCTTCCAGTGGCAAGGGCCCAACTGGGAGGGATAATAGTGTGCCCTCCAAGAAGGCCCCCACTCTCCAATAATATGTCCAAATGTCCAAATAATGAATAATAAGGCCCAAGGCCAACCATAAAGTCTAAGTGTCAGTAATGAATAAAAAGGGACCCATGGCCTGCCTATGCATAAAGTAAAGTATTGTAAATGGATCGAGTCCATAACTGTGTCCATTGCTCAAGACTAACCAGTGCTACCTTGCCCTTCGTCATCCAAGTTGAAGCCGCATGTCTCATACTGAAGATAGCAATAGTGAAGAGCACCCCCAAATATTGTATAAAAGGATGCCACCTGCAATGGCTAACCACCTAGAGTAAACACTTGCCGTTGCATATAGGCCTTGGAGGTGTTGAAGATCATAGCTTGAGTCTTCTTGGTGTTAATCGCCAAACATCATCTGGTTCCAAAAAGGTGGAGTCTATCCAAGAGTGTAATAGATCCTAACACCACAGTAGGGCAAACACTAACTGATCCACCCAACCTTGCCTACTCCCTGATATAGAGTAAGCCCCTCCTAGCCCAGTGTGAGGACTGGTAGCATGCTACTGCCAAGTGTCGGCCACGTGGCACTGACGTGGCCGACTGCACGTCGGGACCCAACTGGGGGCCCTATCCTGCTGACAGGGTCCCTAGGCTGTGTTAGGCCCGCCATGGCTATGGACCGTGCTGGGGCACACTACTCACACTGTCTTGCCCTGTTGGTCATGTACGCTGGACACGACCCTGACTGTGGTATCTGACCTATCTGTGTTCTCTAGGGTTCGGCACTGGTTACGAGCTCGTAACACTCCCTCCCCCTTAAGAACCGTCTTGGTCCTCTAAGACAAAGTCTGGAAAAATCTTGCGAAGGACGCTGCCTCTTTCCCAAGTGGCATTCTCAACAGGCTGATCATTCCACTTAACCAGATATTCTCGGTATAGAGTATGACGAGTCTGCATCTCTCTACTATCAAGAATTTCCTCTGGTTCATGTGGAGGTTGTTGAGGATCCAATGGGAGAACTAGAACACTGTCCCCTACCAGATTATCTAATCTGGTTAAGGCTTTTCGTAACTGACTTACATGAAAAACTGGAAAAACCTTACTGCTGTGTGGGAGTTCTAGTTCATAGGTGACCTCGCCTAGTCTCCTACTGATGGTAAAGGGACCACAATACCTTGGAGACAACTTAGCACACACTCCTGATTTGAGGGTTTTAGAGTCAACTGGGACTCTCAAGTAGACTTTCTCACCAGTGGAGAACTGCACATCCCGTCTGTGTGGATCTGCATAATGCCTGGCTCGATCCTGGGATTGTCTAATGCTACGCTTAGCATGTTCTATCATCTGGTTTAGGTCTTCTAAAAAGTTTCTGGCTGCTTCAACTTTTTCTTGTTTAAACCCTACAGCTGTGGGTGAGCGTGGCTGAAAACCGTACATCAGCATAAATGGGCTGTATCCCGTAGCTGAATGTTTGGTACTGTTGTAAGCAAACTCTAATATTGAGAGATACTCCTCCCAATTAGTCTGCCTCTTGCTGACGTATGCACGAAGCATATCCTCCAGCACTTGATTTACCCTTTCTGTTTGACCGTCCGTCTGTGGATGGTCAGTGGTACTCATATTAAGTTTAGTATGGAGATGATGGAATACTGCCTTCCAAAAATTTCCAGTAAACTTACTGTCCCGGTCGCTGACTATGCCGGAAGGTAGACCGTACAATTTAAATAGCCCGTCTACAAACAACCTCGCTAACTCTGGAGCTCTAACGGTTGTTTTGGTCGGAATAAAATGAGCCATTTTGGTCAGACGGTCAACTGTGACCCATATAGCGTCATTACCCTTTTGGGTTTTAGGCAGGCCTACTATAAAATCCATGGAGATACTCTCCCATTTACCAGCTGGTATTTCTAAGGGATGCAACAACCCTCCTGCCTTTAAACGCTCTGCTTTATTTACTTGACATTTCTGGCAACTGGTTACATACTGGTGGACGTCCTTTTTCATACTGGGCCAGAAAAATTGCCTACGAAGAAGCTCATAGGTCTTCTGTATGCCTGGGTGTCCCGCGCTAGGATTGTCATGACATTCATATAGGACCTGCTGCCTATAATCCTCTGAATTGGGGACACATACTCTATCTCTATAGAGCAAGTACTCATCCTGAATGGAATACTGTTTCCATTTGAATCCTTGAGTCAACTGACCCTCAACCACTGGGGTTTGCTTGGGTAATACAGGCTCAGAATCCTCAACGTCATCTGACGACGTATACTCGGACTCATCATCATCCTCAACGGAAGCTGCCGTATTCTTGGATGAACTGGCACCAGCCCCGGGAACTGGTTCTGGAGTCTGTAACTGTCTGTTCTGGACTGAGTTCCAGATAATAGAGAAGAATGCATCATGCTGGCATTTCCCTCTCAAGGACTCGAGTAACTCATTACGAATCTGAGTAAAACTCAGCTCGTTTATCATAGGCATTCTGCTAAGGGCATCTGCTACTGTATTGAATTTTCCACGCCTATATCTGATAGACATGTCAAACTCTTGCATCAACTCTGCCCAACGAGCTTTCCGACCTCTAAGCTCAGGTTGATTGCAAAGGTATCTGAGACTCTCATGGTCTGTCAGGACCTCAAAGTTGGCACCATACAAATAATGCCTCCAAGTCTTAAGGGCATGGACTATAGAAAAGAGTTCCTTTTCATAGGCACTGTACCTAGTCTGAGCTGGCTCGAGTTTTTTACTCTCGAACGCAACTGGTCGTCCACCCTGAGTTAGCACAGCGCCTACTGCAAAGTCGCTAGCATCTGTTTCGACCACAAATGGCTGATTGGGGTCGACGACTTTTAAGACTGGTGCTGTAGCTAAGGCTGTTTTGAGAGCATCAAAGCTCTCCTGTTGTGCAGACTCCCAAATGAACTCCTTTCCCTTCCCCTTAAGAAGATTTGTCATACGGACTGCTATCTGAGCATATTCCTTGACAAATCGTCTGTAATATCCCGCCAGACCAAGAAAGATTTGAAGTTCCAAAATATTCTGAGGTCTCAGCCAACTGAGTATGGCTTTAACCTTATTTGGGTCCATCTTAATCCCATCTGAAGAGATAATGTGACCCAAATATGCTACTTCTTCAACGAAGAATTCACACTTGGATTGTTTAGCATAAAGCTTATGCTTTCTGAGCAGTCGAAACACCTTTCTGAGGTGTTTTAAAGCTGTTTTCGAGACATCTTCCGATTTTATACGGACTTGATGATATCCCGATCTAAGGTCTATTTTACTGAAAAACTTAGCCCCGTCGAGTTGATCAAACAACTCGTCTGCCCGAGGCATAGGGTATTTATTCTTAATTGTGACTTTATTGAGGGCTCTGTAATCTACGCAAAGACGCATAGACCCCTCTTTCTTTTTCACCAATAGGACTGGTGAGGCCCATGGTGAACTACTGGTCTAAATTTGGCCTTTCCCAAGATAGTCTGTTAACTGCCTAGTTATTTCTTCATCCTCTGTTCGGCTGACCCGATACGGAGGTTTAGAAACAGGTGCTGTACCTGGTACTAGGTTTATTACATGATCTACCTCTCTGCTAGGTGGTAAACCATGTGGCAAATCTTCAGGAAAAACATCTTTAAATTTAGACAATAAAGTTTCTAATTTACTGATTTTCTGCTGAATAGAACTGGAAATAGAAACTTCAGGAATAAACTGAAAGTCACATAAGAATACCTGATGGTCTTCGTCTCCGATTAGCTGACAGAGCTCTGAACTGCAGACCATAGGGCTGTTGGGAACATCATGCTCCCCATGCAACTGGATCTCTCGGCCTTTATACTGAAAGCTGAGGGTGTTCTCCTGATAGTTTCTGTGGAGGGAAGGTCCTAAACTGTAGAGCCAATCTCTCCCGAGAACAATGTCTGTTCGATCCAGGTGCATTATCTGAAAGTTTATTTGATCTTGGTACCCCTGAATACCAAGATTTAACTTACTTACCATAGTTTCCCATATTTTTTTATCTTCACCCTTAGCTAATGAAACTATGTACCTATGCTGACTAGGTACTTCTGGTAGTTTAAGCTTTTTAACCAGGGTGTGGTTGATGAAATTATGGGTTGCCCCATCATCAACCATGACTCTTACTGACTGGTTACCAACTTTCCCATGCATACGTACTAGGTCATGCGGCCCAAAGCTGAAGGGTCTCGCTAGCATTGCAGAGGTCAGCTGGCAACAGTGTTCATGATCTTCATGATACACTTTGATCTCGGAAGCTGCCGAGTCACTGGGGAAACATACAGTCTGAACAAGATGAACTTGTTTTTTATCTTTTTTAGTGAAAGGCCCCTTGGGACACTGTCTGACTGTGTGTCCCTTGCCCATACACACAAAGCACAAACGTTCTTGTTTGGCTTTCTCAAAATCATCTGGTTTTAAGGGCTGTATGTGTGAAGGGCGTTTCTGAGGAGCTTCACCTTTAAATTTATCTTCTTTCTTTCTTTTTAAAAATTTCTTTTTAAATTGAAAGTCTTTCTGAGGAAGCTGCTCAGAAAGTGGTTGCTGTCTCGCTCTCTTCCTACCCACTGAATCATCATAGATTTGAGCATATCTGAGAGCTTGCTCAAGGGTAGTAGGCGAGTTTCTCTGGACCTCTACTTTATATTCATCTTTGAGGCCACGGACAAATCCCCTGATTTTTTGATAGTCATCCATATTTTTAATCTTTAAAATTGCCTCTCGATACTGCGAGATATATTGGATGAGGGACTTGTCCATTACTGTTCTTTCCCAGGCTTCCCAGGCTCTATCAAGTTCATTCTCTGGTAGAAATTCTCTTAGGAAAGCTTCTTCAAAAGCTTTCCATGACCGGGGAGTCTGCCCAGTCTCCTGGAGATTTAACCACCACTTATAGGCCATAGGCCCTAAAGAAAGACTGGCCTCAATTGCTTGCAAATGGTCAGGGGTCTGTTTAAGAGCATGAATGTTCTTCCATTTGCTGAGGAAGGTTTGTAGAATATCTGCATTTCTATCCTTCTCTTCCCCATTAAAAGTAGGAGGCTTTAAATCTTTAAAAACACTGGGGTGAGACCGTAAAGTCTCACCCGAAACTGATGGAAGTGGAGAAGGGGATAACTGAGAAGTGGAGGGAAGGCTTCCTTTCGCGGAGCTCAAAATCAAGTTTTTGAGTTCAGCGAACGAGTCGTCCACACTGGACTTGAAATTGGCTAATGCCAGCTTCAGTTCATCCACCTCTGTTACCAATTGGAGGAACTGCTCCTTGGTAACCAGTTCATCGAGTTCTTCGGCGAACTGTTCCTGTTCTTCTACTTCCATGGGTTCCTTCCCTTTTCTATAAGCCAAGGCTTCTGTTTCAAGTTCGTCGAAGCCTCTCTCCGGGGGTTGATCAGGTCCCTGAGGAGTGGTCATCTTCGGAACTGAAAGAGAGCTACCTTAACTTCTGAAGGAAAAAAGTCTAAAAGACTAATTTACAACTGTACAAGGGAAAGGAAAGATGACTTAGCTGTTTCTGAGGACTGTACTTCCAAAGAAAGAATCAAGAAAAGCCTTTTCAGCTCTTCCTCCACTGCTTTCAGATCTGCTGTCCGGAAAAATCAGAGATCAAGGTACCAAGAAAAAGAAACAAACTTCTGATCGTCTTGGCCCCTTCCCTCGCTGTCTGAGGTGTATACTTTTTGCTCCAAAATTCCCGTTTTAGGACCCAAAACAGTTGCAAACTTGTGGTTCCTGCCAAAGACCTTCAGCGCTGGACCTGCACCCACGATTCTGTCTCAGATCCGCTCCAAATTCCAGAAAATTTCACTCCAAATTCGAAGTTTCCACCCAATTTGGCAGCGCTGGACCTGCTCCACGTTTTCTATATAAAATGTGCTCAAAAATCCACAACTGATACATAAAAATCAAGGGTAAATCCCTGATTTTTCAGCGCTGAGCTTCTACAAGGGATTGTGCCTCAAACAACTGTAAATTCCCAGCAAATTTCAAGGATTTGAAAGCTGTTCCTACAGCGATTTTCCTCCTCAATTCTTTCCTGAGAATCTGAGAAATCTTTCCTATCTTCTGATAGCTTTCTCTACTGCTGTCCTGAACTCCCTAGGATGGAGATGGCTCTGATACCAGTGTAATAGATCCTAACACCACAGTAGGGCAAACACTAACTGATCCACCCAACCTTGCCTACTCCCTGATATAGAGTAAGCCCCTCCTAGCCCAGTGTGAGGACTGGTAGCATGCTACTGCCAAGTGTCGGCCACGTGGCACTGACGTGGCCGACTGCACGTCGGGACCCAACTGGGGGCCCTATCCTGCTGACAGGGTCCCTAGGCTGTGTTAGGCCCGCCATGGCTATGGACCGTGCTGGGGCACACTACTCACACTGTCTTGCCCTGTTGGTCATGTACGCTGGACACGACCCTGACTGTGGTATCTGACCTATCTGTGTTCTCTAGGGTTCGACACTGGTTACAAGCTCGTAACAAAGAGTCTCTACAATCATGAGGTAGTTGAAGAGATCAGTACCTTGTCATCAAAATCACATAGTGTACATAGTGTATCACATAGTATGCATCCTTGGCCACCTTCTCGATTGATGACACTCTCAAACTAATCAATATATAAGCCAAAAAGTGTAGGGGGGACTTAGTAGCCATGCTTTACCCCTATGGTACTCCTAATCGATTACGAACTACTCATAGACTGTAGAGTGCCACAACTACCACTATTGTGTTCGTAGAAAATCCAAGGTCTCTCAATCTCTGGATAAGCATGTGTCACAGAAGAAAAGTAAAAACTTTAAAAAATCAAGAAAGCAACAATACACTTTCTCATGTCTAGATCTGGCCTCCTCAATAATAGTTTTTGAGAGTGAACACACAATCTGTGGTGAGATATTGAGCCCTAAAGCTTGCCTGACCAATGCATGTAACAATCTGAGCCTCACCATTGACTACCTCTTGTAGGAAGGTGCCATAGAGATCATGATATGACTAATCATGACAGTGCAGTAATTATTAAGTTTCATGGGGTCATTGCAAGCTAGAGACAATAGCTTGATTGAGGAGGGTGGCGAGAATAGGTGAAAGGATGACGACATCGTGTATCAAGAGTTCGGCCTGCAAGTTGTCAATATCGCATATAAAATGGGTTCTCAACTTCTCAATGGCCACAGTCACCATGTCGGGAGTGAAGAACGAGAATGAAGAGGGGTGATCAAAGTGGGAGGAGTCTATGGGAATAGTGTAGAGTGTCGTGGCACATTTAATCTGGATATGTAGGTCTCTGAGTAGTGGAGGTGGTGCTCATGGGATGAAGTCTTTCTTGAAGGCCCTGAAGAAGAGCCAAATAGGAGTGAGATTTGTTCATGTTATTAGAGTACCCCAATGACACATAATATTAAAAAAGTACACTCTTATTGTCGGAGCTCAATACCTCTCTAATCTAAAAACCAGAAATAAAACTAATATGAAACTAATGAGATAATAGTGGCACACCAATGTAAGGCATTATAAAGCTAAATGAAATAACAAGGAGAGTAATACTTACTCTAGACTATCTACTATCTCTAAAAGCGGTGATGTCTAGAAATAACGCAAGAGATGCAATAGAAGATGTCCTCACTGCATGCAGTAGTCTTTGACATGTGTGTGAACAATTGAATGTGCATCAAATGGCCCACTCATGGTACAAAAGGTCTCAAGGTTTGTCGACAATATCTTCGGTCTTGGTGTCTACACAAATGATCTGCATCATCCTCTAAGTCATAAAGTCCCAAGAATGTACAACATCAACATCAACTATAGCAAAGCCACATAGAGAAACATGAGGATACTAAAGGATACATGTATACCCAGCTAGAAGGATATCATCAAAATAAGCTAGAGAGTACACAACAATATCAATATAAGGAGCATAAGCTACAACATATGTAGCATGGCACTCAAGATCAGGGGTAGCACCAAAGTACTCAATATTAGCAACAACAACATCGACAATAGCATCAAAGCATGAAAGGCATGTAGCATCTATAATATCGGCATCAAGTTGTGGTTCGAACGCACTATAATATCTATAATATCGGCATCAAGTTGTGGTTCGAACGCACTATGCAAGACGATGACCAACTCAAGTAACTCAATGACTATCTCAAGTAACTCAAGAAACTCGCTCACACTGTGTGATATAGAATAAATCTCATGTATATCGCTCGCAATGTGTGATTCTATCACTATCTCACCCTCACAAGATGGCTCAATCTCATTTGTATTGCTCGAAATATGTGAATCTAGCAATATGGAAGGAAGCTCACAAAGATACTCATCATCAACACTCGTATGTGTGAAAATACTTTCATGTGTACAAAGATTGTCAATAATAGCACGCTCAGATGTATGACTCTACTCCCCTCTTAATAAGAGCTTGCTGGAGTAATTGTAAATAGGAGAGAGAAGAGATATCACAAGACATACGAAAAATTTGATGAATACAATAAAATAAGCAAGTAAGGATAGCCAAAAGGAGGTAACAATGTTGTAAATATGGAGCAGCTAAGAAGATACAAAATCTGGATAGATAATAGCGAATAATGACATAAGGCAAAGAAGTAAGGACTGTTGTAAATGCTATATAACCATGCTGGAAAGATACCTCCAAACATATGGAGAAATCTCGATAGTGCTAGCTATAGATAGGGGCTCAAACTGCCAACATAAAAGCCTCCAAATAGCTGAAAAATGGTCACCAATATAATAGGAGTAATGGCTGGAAAAAATGTCCAAAAAGAGGCACCAAAGATAGGCATAGATGGGCGCTGAAAACAGTAGGTATACATAGCGAAAAGTGGATAGCAAATGGATGAAATAATGGCTATCAAATGGGCACCTGATATGGCCGTAGATGGGTGCTAGTGGTAGGATAATGGAAAATATGCTTCACCCTTTTTCACCCCAATGGTACGCCAGATATGCTCTGACATGCCTGTGTCACTCCGAAAGCAACTCATAAAGTGCCATCACCACAAGAACTGTATCAGTGGAGGAGCCAAGGTCACGTAATCTCTGGATGAGAAGGGAACATGGGACAGAATCGAAGGCTTTCTTGAAGTCAACAAAACAACAGTAAACCCTCTCTCTCTTATGTCTGGCTTCCTCGACAATAGCTAGAAGAGTGAAGACATGGTCAATGGTGGAATAGTGAGCTCGGAAACCAGCCTGTCCCACAGCATGTAGTCGTCTAATCTCAACTTCAAAACTGAAGCCTCAGAACTGATCGCTGACTGAAGAATGGTGCCATATAGTTTCTGAACGTGCCCCATATAACAATGTAAGGATGGGAGAAGGCATATCTGGGACCATGGTTGAAAATGGGACGGGGCTGAGACTGTGAGGTCGAAATAGAACCCAAGTGGAAGGATAGAAAAGAATGATCAGAAAGGGTGGTGGGGACGATTTGGAACTGTGAGATCAGGGATGAAGGATGGTGACCCCATGAGGTAATCGACAACACTATGTCCACCACTGTGTGGATGACATGTATATATGCTCAACTCAAGACAACAAGCTAGGCCATTATAAATGGCAAGCTTGTGGGCTTCACCTAGCTGTAATAGATACTCATCGTAGCCAGTGATTGGTCCCAAGGTGTCGGCGGATGTCCTGGTAATTCGCATCTCATCACAACCAATATCCCGTATATGTAACTGGACAACAACATCATGAAAATCAACTTGTCGCACGGTAGTCCCGGCCTCAGAGTCGCCAATAAGGACAACATACCCTCAATCAGAAAATCTGATAATGTCAGTGAAAAGATCAGCATAAGGAAAGCCAATGCCCTCTACAAAGAAAGAGGACTCTGGAGGAAAATAGCAAGCTGCAATATAGAGATCCCTGTCCAAACCAATGCCACATCCTAGGAGGTGTACCCAGATAAGCCGTGCTGACTCGTCGATGAACTCCACACTCGAATGTAATGACTCTCTGTATAGGCATGCGACCCCAGCTGAGCCTCTGCCATTTGTGGATCTGACCACTGTCCTGTAAACTAGATCCCACCTGTATCCTGAGAGTGTCGGTAGTCCCCTAACCTGGCTCTCGTGTGTCTCCGTATAGAAAGTATATCTCTCTCTGTAATGAAATCTATAATATCTCTAGCGGTAGATGACGAATGTATGTCGTTACAAGTCCATACTCCAAAACGTAAATGGTGTGAACGGGGCCTTGGGATGCTCCCATGCCCGGACACCCTATTGGCGAGAGCCACTAGGGGTGCTATCCAAATATCGAACCTGTCCATCTCGGTAAATCACACGTCTACTTGACGGCTTGGCTTCCTGAAAGACTTGTCGCCTTTCTTCTACCTGTATATATGTAAGGTCATCATCCATGAAAATGCATGTCTTTCAATTTAGCAAGTTTCCGTATAGCGTCTCGACGTGTACTGGATGATTTAAAGCGAAAAATCAAAGTGGTGTTATCTCGTTTAGTGCGCCATGCTGTATCCAAGCCTTTGCTGTTATGGTCAAGAGTCATGAACATTCTTCTATGGCGTTGTGTATCCACAATACCACGTACTCGAATGTTGAGAGCTTTACTCTCTCAAAGACTTTCCTCGGAAAGTGTGGCTGAGATGACCAAGGAGATGGGCTTGCTGCCATTTTTCAGCACCGAAGCCCAAGACATTTGCTTCTCGAGCTTGGGTTCCAGTTCTTTGAGCTTGTTGGACGAATCTGGTGTAGCAAGGATAGGTTGAGCTCGGAGTTCTTGCTTTAGGATATCCACCTCTTTTTGAAGCTTGCAATTGGTGTCCTTGAGCTAGGACATTTCCAGTTTAACCAAGTAGAGCTCAGCTTTCAACCCTTGGAAAATTTGCAACAAAACATTCATGTTGGCAGCCACATAAGATTCAATGGCTTTAGCAGGGCTATAGGGCTCTTTCGAGGATGGGTAGACCTTCTTAGGCACATGTGATAGAACAAATGCAGATGAGGTAGGATCTGTGAGGGGGTGAGAGGAGGGGAACAATGTTGTACAGCAGTGGGCTGCGCAGTAGCATTGGGTTGCTGCCCAACAAGGAGAAGGGGAGCAGGATGAGAAGAGGGCAAGATGGGAGTCAAGATGGCGTAGGGAGGAACTGTGGTGGAGGGATAGGAGGGAGGAGAGGGGGAGCGTGGGCTCCCCCTTGTCTTCACCATGGTAGAAGAGAGATGGAGGAGCTGCAATGGAGAGAGAGAGAGAGAGAGAGAGAGAGAGAGAGAAGAAAGAAAGAAAGAAAGAAAGCTTTATTAATGTCTTTTCCATGCCAAAAGGCATATAAGACTAATAAAGTACATGTCAAGTATGTGGTAACCATGGGAGCGTATAAGAATGTCTCCAAACTGTAATAAAAAAAACATCTAGTGCAAACTAAAATAGACACGTATGCGAGAGTGTGCGCATAATAATCATATGTATCTCTGGTAAAATGTCAAGGCTGTGCTGATGCTGTAAAAAGATGTAATGCGAGCCACAGAATGGGAAGGCGCTGGAGCTTGTCGGCGTTGTCTCTGTGAGCATGAGCACGTGCATGTGTAGTAGTAGTACGCCTCTGCGTGGAATGTCTAGTAATCCTGGTAGTAATATGATGGTGGGAGGTACATTGTCTCTGATCTCTATGAGCTTGAGAGCGGCCATCATCCTCGTCGTCGTCATAATCATAAACCTCATCTTCAGGCACTAAATCACGCGATCTCCGCCTAGTAAAGAATGAAGTAATCAATGGCTGTGAGGTAGGGTGTCTTGCATAAATCTCTCCGTAGTATGGACATCTTCGCGTACCATCAGAGCGACACACCGTGGGTCCTCATAAGCTATGAGAGAGCGTAGAGTGGTAGGCATCTCTCGGAACAGGCAATGATAACGCCCTCTGATCTCATAATATACTGGGCACCTAAAGATAAAGTGCTCCTCAGACTCCACCTCACCTAGAGAGCATAACTGGCAAATCCGCTCCTCTCTGGGAATACCATGGAACCTCCCAGTCTCAATAGCCAACTGATGAGAGGACACCCTGAGCTGCCCCAATGTGAATCTCAGGCAATGTGACAGTCTCGAGTCCAAGTAGCGTGGCATGATCGGGGTCCCTGATGCAACTAGCTCCAAGAAATGAGTCCGGTAGAAAACTGGCTTAACCCCTAACTGGTTACGCCAAGTCCGCTCTAGATATGTGCGATAGAGGAAGCGTCAGATAAACTGATGTGTGCCTGAGGGGAGCTTTGTGATGGGGATGCCAAATGACGCAAGTAGGAGGTGAGAGGCCTGAGAGAACCATGATAACCTGTAGCCCTGATCGTGAAGACGCTGTGAGGAGGATAGTGCAACCTGTATGTATCGCATGTCTATCTCTGGTACCGCCTGTATCCTTTGTATATAGGTGATGAGCTGAAGAGATGCCTCGATCTGTATAGGTGGAGCTGCAAACTCGGCCAGGAGAATCTCATGTGGAACTGTTCAAGCCGCTCCATTCACTCATTAACATGACATAGATCCCAAACCAGCTTGCCATTCTCCGTTTCGAAAAAGTGTAATTGTCTCTTGAGGCCGAGGATTTCTTGCCGGATGAAGCTGAGGTCATAAGCAAAGAGGCCTTCAGTAGGTTTAGAAGGGGTATAATCAACAAGCGGATTCGTAATCGTCGTGGAAATTCCGGTAGCAGATGCGGTAGGTATAGTAGATAGTTCAAAAACAGATTCGGAGGTAGGTTCAGATGTAGAAGCAAGAGGATCTATGCTGGAAAGTGTGGTCAGAGCTGATTCTGAGGTGGAGCCAGCAGCGGACAGATTAGGAAATGCGATGGACCCCTGAGGTGGAGCGATGGCAGCAGCGGAGCTGTGTGGTGGAGCGACGGCGGAGCTAGGTGTTGGAGCGATGGCAACAGCGGGTAGGTAGGGCCAGCAGCGGAACTGTGTGGTGGGGCGATGGCAGCAGTGGACAGGTTAGGGCCATCTGCGGACTGGTGGCTAGGTGCGATTGAAACAGCTGAAAGAAGCGGATCTGCGGTGGAGCCGGCAGCTGAGCGTGGAGGAGAATGGGGGAGCTACCTCCCCCTGGCCATGTGGTGGAGCGCTGGCAGCAAACAGATCGCAGCTAGGAGGGCGCCACCATAGAGATAGTTGGAGGAAGTAGGTCACAGTTCAGCAGTTGGCAATGGAACTGTTTGAAGGGAATAGCTAAGCTACTTCTGCATGTTCGCTGTCTATAGGTGCTTGTGGACAGCTAAGCTAGATGCATGTAGGTTGTATTTGGGTGAAGAAGAATATTGTCTGCCGGAAGGATCGTGTGCTACTCTTGCTCACTGATCGCTGCAACTTGGAAATTTGCTTATGCCAAAGATCAGTGAAGTACATCAGATGAATCGCTGCAAGTAGAAGCCAGATGGCTGGTGCTGGAAATTGCAACAGGGCTACTTGTTGATCAGAATAATGTCTGCAATTTCCAATTGTTTCTTTGCAACAGGAACATCCAATATTGTAGCTAAAGCTTCCGCATCCACAACTGTCACGATAAGATCCAGTCGAACACCTAAGTTCTCCAGATCCTTTGCAATTTTTAGGGGGTCACTCCAGACGTCTCTATTACAAGATAATCAAAATTGTGTTTGCTGCTCATGACACTGAGTATTGCATCCCTCAGGTTTCCACTCGTACTACAGCAAGCTCATCCATGGGGAAGTGTCACCTTTGATAGACCATATGCAGCATTCAGCGAATCGGATTGGAGTGAAACAGAATCAATGTCAATTTCCGCTAACTCATTCACAAGCACAGCGATGCGTAGAGAGAGAGAGAGAGAGAGAGAGAGAGAGAGAGAGAGAGAGTAATAATCTCCTCAAACCACCAGGCAAAGGATGGGTTTTTCACTAGAATTATGTGGACAGGATTCCCATTCCTTAAAAACATAAGGTATCTAGAAAGGGCTCTATCAATGAGTTATATGTGAATTTGAAGCATGTGTTGGGGGAAGGAAGAGAGAGAGAGAGAGAGAGAGAGAGAGAGAGAGAGAGAGAGAGAGAGAGGGAGTGCACATGTGAGGTGTGCATGCTATTAGAATATAAGCTTACCTTTTCAATCCTTTGTTCCAAAATATTGATCCAAAAATCAATGCACTGACTAATGTAAAGAACATGCGGACCACATTGTAGAAAGGGCTTCGCCAATATGTTAGATGTTGTTTCCAAAGGCATGCCTGGAGCTGCACGGAGAATTTTTGAGCATATTGTGTTGGAAACTCCAGATCTTGTGATCCAGGAGCAGGAACACTCAATTCTTGAATGAGCATCTTATTTCTCCTACACAAGGAAGAAAACAAAGAGTTAACCAGGTGCACATTTGCAGACAACCATTGACTAAGCATCCTCTGGTGGAACCAATAAAAGAAAAAGTTTTTCCCCAAGAAAATGAAGCATGAGACGCACACCCATTGACCTAAAACATCTCATTTTCAAGAACAGAACACGTGGAGATGTTTCAATTAAAAGGAGAGCACTGGCTATGAAAACTTTCACCATCACGCAGTCTTTAAAAGCATCTTCATATTTCCTGAACAATCCCTTCTCAGATAATGGCAGACCTTCAAATCTTCTCTTTCAAAAAATTAGGAGATAGAAGTTTCGGCAACATTAATTTTATTATAACCAAGATTTTCAATCCTATTTTGAGAGGAAAACATCAGATCCCATTTTAGAACCAAACAATCATGTAATATTGTAGGATGAAGAACTGGGAATGTCTTTCAGCTGAAATCTGGGAATGGACATTAAACGGGTAGTATCTACCTTTTCTTAACAAGAAGTAAACTTACTGGAACAAATCCGAGTTTGCATAGATTTCTGCAAAACTCTTCCCAATACATAGTTCCTCTGCTGGGGTACTGATTTCAAGCATCCAGGTTGCAGGATTATATCCTTCCTTGATTGGAGGAACCCCCGGAATCGCCTTCATGACATCAAAATCAGAAATGACTTGCATGTCACTGATATCCAACCTACCTGAGTTAAACTTCAAGTACAGACAATTCTCTGAAGTTCGGGATACAGCTTTAACTTAAAAGCTAAAATTTGCAGAACCAAACAAAGGTATCAACCTGAAAGTAACCTATCATTAGCTTTGAATGCTCTCCCAAAGGTCCAGCATATATTACTTGACCTCCTCGTTTCATAAGTAAAAGCTGTAAAAAGCCATATGAAGGATATAAGAAAGCAAAAGATGGATGAATGTGAAGATATGTAGTCATTGGCATCTGTTTACAATATTAAGAAAATATGAATTGAATGCATCCACCTATTCTCTGTCAAAAGGAACTGGTGATAACCTCATCAAAAGCCTCAAATATGTCAATGCTAGGCTGATGAATTGTGCAAACAACTGTTCTTCCTGTATCGACAGTATTACGAACAGTTCGCATCACAATAGCCGCTGCACGTGCATCCAATCCAGATGTAGGCTCGTCCATAAAGATGATAGAAGGGTTTGAAACAAGCTCCACTGTGATTGTGAGACGTTTTCGCTGTTCAGTTGACAGCCCCGTACTTCCTGGAAGTCCAACTAAGGCATGCCTAAGAGATTTCAGCTCTACTAGCTCCATGACCTCCTCGACAAAGGCCTTTCATGAATCAATCATTTCAACAAGGAATAGTAAGCGAAAGCCAAAAATGGACAGAAGGAACAAGTTACAAGTTATGTTTCATACAATACACGACTTCCATATAAACACATTGGCAATCTAGAGAAAAACATTGCAACTTACAAGTCTAGTTTTTGCATCAACATCTCTGGGGAGTCTCAACCAGGATGAGTATAGCAGGGATTCAAAAACTGTGAGTTGAGGAGAATGTATGTCTGTCTGTTCCACATAACCACATACACGAGCAAATGTTGCTTGCACCTTCGGATATCCTGATACCCTGATATCACCTTCTATGTAACCCCCTGTATTTCTGCCTGCAAGAACGTCCATTAAGGTGGTTTTCCCAGCTCCACTTACACCAACTAGGGCCGTCAGGACACCAGGTCTGAGAGCACCGCTAACGTCACAAAGCAGCTGCAACCGATCCTCTGTCACACCTTCCTCTTTCATTTCCTAAAGATACAAGTTGGTAGTAAAGCTGGAACCGTTATGTATGCAGTTGGTATGAGCATACAAAAAATGCTGCATTTTCACTGAAAGCCCTAAAGATGCAGATGCTTTATGTCACTTACGGTAGGCATATCAACATAGTATCGTAGGTCCAGAAAGGTAAGAGACAAGGCTTGAAATGGTAGAATCATCCCCTTTCTCAAATCAGAAGAAATCTGTAATTGGAAAGACTTGGGGTATGTAGTGTGTTGTACTTCTGCATAAACATAATTTGTGGGCAAATCCAAAATCTCTAGGCTACCTGCCAAATGCATGCGGACAGTTCTCAGATCAAAAAATTTCAGTCAATAAAGGAACAGTACTAATAAGCATAAACCAGTCATTAGCAGACAGACAAAATTCTATATGTCAAAGTGTCTCAAAAGAACAAAAAGAGTTATAGGACAGCATTTACATGGATTTCCTTCGGATGTAAAGTTTACATGTTGTGAAAGCTTTTCCTTGAGGATTTCTTCTGAAACATGTGTTTGAGATTTTCTAGTAGCTGCAGAACATCATGAAAGATGATCATATTCATGTACACCAGATCAAATAGGACAACTCCCTTACAAAACAAAATCTCCTTGAAAGAATTTGTACATTTGAGTAAAAAAGGACGATGTAAGGGTATCATTGAGATTACGATTAAAATATCCAAGGGCCAAAGTCACCAAAATGTTGAAAAGTAGAATATATCCCATAAGTACACCAATACCAATCCAGTACCAATAACCTCGGGTTGCAAGACCTCGTGATTGCAGGATGCTCAAGTACAAAGGTCTACCATCAAGTGGGCTTGGCTGGAGGCACAAAAGCAAGTACGTAAGGTACATTAAAATCTGCAGCTGATGACTAAAAAAGGTGCATTCAGTAGTCTAACTCCTTAAGAGCTCATCATAATGCAGGCAAGTACTTTCAAGTATCTCAGTTTTGATTTACCATATGAAGGCTGATCATCTTTTCGATAACACTCTATAGGTGGATGATATCATGTTTACCTTATGCCATCTAGAGGCAAGAAATTCGTTCACCGCTATAGCATTTTGAGCATAAGAAAGAGGTGATATCCAATACCCCCAAATCCACCATCGATGAATTTCATCTATGAGCATTTGGAAATCAGCTTATCAGTCGCGAAAGAGGACAATCCACAAATTAAACATGTCAATCAGAATATAATCATAAGGTCACAAAATCAACCATTTCAATCACCGCTCCAAACTTAACAAAGAGGTTGAAGATCTACTTGGACAATATAATAAAATTGGATAGAGAAATGAGATGGCTTTTACTACTGGAAAATTTACTTCTCCACGAATGGACGAGACATTGACATTGATATGTTTGAAGACTTTCAATTAGAAAGTATAATGCTAACTTAACAGCCCTTAGTGCAACCTTCGTATTGATACATAACAAGTATAGTTGATTACTTTACCTTTAATCGTTTTTATGAGTTATAGCACTCAACTTAAAATAATGCCCGACGGTCCTAAATAATAACCATCAAGCCTGAAGAGCGTCTTCATTTTCACCATGGGGAGAGAGAAGATCATTACAGAGCGGATAGCTCAGTGGTAGAGCATCCCATCCGGTATGAGGGAGGTCCTGGGTTCAAATCCTAGTCTGTCCATCCATATTATGTTTTATCCCCACCACACGTCGTTGGAAACACAAGCTATCTTCCTTACCACTTCACTACATACCGCTGCATCACTTTCCTTTCCCTCCAAACCACATCGACACCCACCCACTTCGTCACACCCTATCCAACCTCCCTGGTTTGACGCCGAGTGTCGTATCCTCCATCTCCAAGTCACCCAAGCTAGATTGCATAATACACACCTTCTTCCTGCAGCTTGTCGATCTTTCCATTATGCCCTCCGACGGAAGACACGGACGTATGAAACTCAAAAAGGGAAAAGCTTAGTCGATTCCCTTTGCAGTTCCTCCTCCGGTGCCTTCTGGAGAGATTTCATCCCCCGTACCCCACCTCCTCCCCTCACTGACCTCCATACCTGGACTACATACGCCACTACCTTATATACTACACCCACGGACACACCCATCTCTAAAACGTCCCCCAAGACCTCCAATAGAGAATGAGCGTAAAGAACACAATAAAGGAGTGCAGTGGACAAAACCGTCCCAACCAATCCTAGATCGTCCGATCTAGCCCCCGAGCACTAGGGAGTATGGCAAGTCTCAATGATAGTAAGCGCTTACCAATCCGACAGCATAACGGCCGTAGACTCTCAATGAATCAAATGGACACAGGACGGGGTATATATAGAGAGAAGCCCCTCCCCTGCCTGTCCATGCAATGAATCCACATGTAAGCGTGCTATCAACTCATGCCTAACTCCCATGCATGTCCACTGCATGTAGATACCCCTAACTCATAATAGCAAAGACCCATGCATAGACACAGTGCATGTACATCCTATCCCATACTAGGATGCAACACACATGCCTATACCGCATGCAGGCATAGCCTAAGGTCCTACTTAGCTATTACCCAAATTAGGCCTGGCCCCTACATCTAAGGTAGCCCCCTAATGGTACAAACCCCCCATTAGGGCCGTAACATACCTCCCCCCTTATTTTAGTTCTGTCCTCAGAACTCAAAGTCCGGGAAACTCTTCCTTAGATTACCTTCTAATTCCCATGAATCCTCATCATCTGAATATCCTTTCCAATGAACCAGATGCTCAATAACATCCTGATTTCGCAATCGCTTGGATGTTGTATCAAGAATCTTTTCAGGTTCTAAAGGAATCCTGTCAGATAAGTCATCAAACGAATCTAGATTAGTACCAGAACCAACATGATCTCCCTCATGTAAACTCATCTTCAGACGACTTACATGAAACACAGGATGAGCCTTGGTTCCCTCTGGTAACTCTAATCGGTAAGCTAAAGATCCAATCTTTTTCAAGATTCTGAAAGGTCCACTGTACCTAGTTGACAGTTTGTAATTCTTCCCAGTGCGCATTACCTTAGAATCCTTCGGAATTCTAGATGAACCCAATCTCCAACTTGAAACTCCCAAGGCGATCTCTTCAGATTAGCGAAATGTCTTACCCGATCTTGGGCACTTAAAACATTTTCACGTGCTAATTTTAACATTTCTTGCATTTCACACAAGAAATCCGCTACTTTTTGAACTTTAATCGACTCAGTTTCAACCGTTATCGGAGATCTAGGCTGAAATTTATACATAAGCATAAACGGACTATACCCAGTAGCCGAATGCTTACTACTGTTATAAGCAAACTCAATCAATGGAAGATACTTTTCCCACTTAGATTTCCTAAGCAAAACGTATGCACGAAGCATTTGTTCCATTGTCTGATTAGTCCTCTCAGTCTGACCATCGGATTCCGGATGATCAGTCGAACCCATGCTCAAAGACATCTCAAGCTTTTCAAACACTGTTGTCCAAAATCGGACTATAAACTTAGGATCCCGATCACTAACAATGTTAGATGGCAACCCATATAGCCTGAACAAACGTTCGACAAATACTTGAGCTAAATCAGACGCTTTAATTGTAGTCTTTACCGGAATAAACGTAGCCAATTTTGTTAACCGATCAACTATGACCCAAATTGCATCATTCTGTTTATTCGTCCTCGGTAAACCAACTACAAAGTCCATCGAAATACTATCCCATCGTTTAGAAGGAATATCCAATGGATGTAATAGTCCACCAGCCTTTAAGCGTTCTGCTTTATTCCGCTGGCACTGATCACAGTTCAACACATAAGATTCTACGAAAGGTTTTAACTTTGGCCAAAAAAAGTCCCTTCATACCAAATCTAGAGTACGATGTATACCTGGATGCCCAACACAAGGTGCGTCATGACATTCAAATAAAATTTTCTTTTTTAATGCATCCACCCCTGGTACACACACTTTTCCCCTTCGGAACAAAATCCCATTCCGAATGGAAAAATCATCCACTACCTTCTTATCTTTCATAACCAACTGATCACCTTGCAAATCAGTTCCTGATTGAGAGCTATTCAGAACTCTTTGATATAGGTCCAAAATGAGAATCTTGTTCATAAAGACCTCGAAATGAAAGATAGAAATCAGTAGTGATCTCTGTGAATGACAACTCATTCACCTCTGCAATCCAACTCAAGGCATCCGCCACTTGATTTGACGATCCTTTAATATATCTCAAATCAAAGTCGAATTCTTGCATCAGCTCAGCCCATCGAGCCTTTCGACCCCTAAGGTCTTCTAATTACAGAAATATTTAATGGTTGGTGATCTGAGCACACCATAAATTGACTACCATATAAATAGTGTCTCCATGTTTTCAACGCATGCACCACGGCAAACAGTTCTTTTTCCTGAGTCGTATATCTAGTCTGTGCATCAGACAATTTCTTACTCTCAAAAGCAACTGGCCTCCCCTCTTGTAACAGAACTACACCAACCGCATAATCACTAGCATCCACTTTAACCAGAAAAGGTTTATTCAAATCTGCTACGATTAATACTAGTGCTGAGACAATTAGTTCTTTAAGTTTATTAAAACTTGCATCCAATGTCTCATTCCACACGAGAGGTGGACTCGGCCTACTCTTTCGAGTAATTATCCCCTTCAACGCATTGTTGAGAGGTGCAGCAATCAACGAATAATCCAAGATGAATCTACGGAAGAAAACTGTAAACCCCAAGAAAGATTTAAGTTAAATTGAACGGATCTTCACTCCAAAAAATCAGCAAAGGTGCTCAATTTTTGTGATCCCTAAGTGAAGACGATCTCTTTTGGTAGGGCACCCTAAATCAAGCATAGAAGATCCATGGCTCTAATACCATGCAGGAAATCAAAGTGCCAAGATCCTTCTAACATTCAATCTCCATATGCAAGAAGAAGAAGAAGAAGAGGGAGAGGGTTAGGCGCCCTCAAGGAGAGAGAAAGTAGTAGCAATGCTTGAAAGGGAATGAATTACAAATGAATAATGAGTACATATAAATAGGCCTTCCAAGGCCTAGACTCTTCCAAACCCTAAGTTCTAGAACCTTCCAAACCCACTACTAATTATAGGGCACCCCCAAAAGTCAAGATAGGGTCCCTTAACATAATTAGACTTACTTCGACCCACGAGTTACTACTAGACCAAAATTGGGTCCAACTTAACTAAAATTGACTTAACATGGTCTAAATAATAAACCTAACCCATGGTTACACAAGTCTCGACCTTTTGGGTCAAAGTAACCTATGGGAAACTAACATTATCGTTTATTATTTCTAACAATTCCTAGATTGAGTTAAATGATGCTTCTACTTCAATGGAAGCTCCCAAAATGTTACTTAAAGACTAGCGAAGATAGTAATTCCTTGCAGAAAACTGAAATAAGTGCAGAAGGTTCAATGTTGAGGCAACAACAACAACAAAGGAAGTTTGTCAAGTTTGCATTGATGACCACTGTTGAATATAGTAACAAACCTCGTACTTATGAAGAGGCATCCAAGCATGATCCTTGGAGAAAGGATATGCAAGAGAAATATGAATCCATCTTGAAGAATGACACTTGGGATCTTGGGGAGCTTTCTCAAGGTAAAAAGCCTATCAGAACCATAGATGCCCAGAAACGCGTTTCTAAAACCGCGTTTTTGAGAAACGTGTTTCTATACCCAGAATCATTAAAAAAAAAAAAAAAAAATTTGGAAAAATAGCTTATGGCTGAAATTTTTTTAGGGGATCAATGGTCAAACCAGCATTTTGCCTCTCAGAAGTGCAGTAGATGGGGCACAAACAGATCTTATTTTCAATAGCTATTTGGTTGTTATTTGCTCTAGTTTTCAATAAATGCTCAGGGGGTTCGGGGGGCGGTAGCCCCCCGGTGGGGGGTTTGGGGGGGAAACACACTTACTGGGACCATCTGTGATCGTAACGAACAGGCTAGAGGTTAGTTTTGAATTTTTATCCTTGACAGAACCCAACATAGATTAATGCACCTGAACTGGACCATCCTGCACCCGAAACAGTTGACAAATTACACAGTAATTATGCTCTTAATTAGAGCTTTCATCTGATACCCATATTGCCCCAAAAAAAACCAAAAAAAAAAAAAAAAAAGTTTCTGGATTTTTTTTTTCAATTTCAGAAACGCGTTTATTAACCGCATTTCTGAACGCGATTCTGAAACACGTTTCAGAAATGCTGGGCATCTATGATCAGAACTAGTGAATTTATAAGTGAAGTATGGTTCACTTGACAAGCATAAAGCACGTGTCAAAGCAAAAGGTTTTGTTCATTATATATGTTCAAGACGAAGGTACTCGTTATGAAGAAGCCTTTGTTCCTATGTTAAGATGAACATTGTTCGTTGTGTATTAGAACTGGTCTATAAGGAGCCTAGGAGGAATTTGTTGACATGCAAGCTTGAGTCAACAGCTTTCAGCAAGGAGAACCTTTATGTATTGGTGATATTATTGGTCAAAATCAGCTTGCCATTGCATACTAAGAGCTCGCATGCTCTTGTCACCTGATGTCCATTGTTATATCAAGTGGTAAGAACTAGTGGACAGATTTGAAGGAGGTTCCTTCCTAAATTTAACAAGCAGTGAAGCTATAGGCTGCCCCAAGCCTACTATCACTGATTGGAATCAGATATAGAAGAAGTTTTCTGTCAATCTTTGAGGAAAGGTGGCTATTTTCCAGCCAAGAAGGTTGCCGTTTTTTGTGCATGCAAGGGGGCAACAACGTAGAACTAGCTAATTTTTGTGTGCATGTAAGTGGATATCACTTCCACGAGTCATACTATTGAGAGCTATTTTCCAGCCAAAAACTTGTTTTTTTTGTGCATGTTGGAAACTTTTGCCTTCTATTAGTCAAATCATTGGAGTCTTTCACATGCATTTTGTATTGAAAGTAATCTGATAACACAAACTCTTCATCAACCTTAAAAATCGTATTTGAAAAGAGTGTTATCTCATCATTATGGGCAGCATAAACGAAGTTGTTCTTCTAGAATCTAGCAACCTGATGAGAGTAACTACTCCACGTTAACATTTTGCATGCAAAACATCTTGATTGATCAGGAGTATTGGGACTTTGTTACAGACGTTGAGTCTCTCCGGACAAACAAGTAAGAAGCTCATAATTATTATAGCAAAGCGAGAAAAACACATACCATCATCAATGTCTACCTCACATAAGGAATGCAACAATGGAAAAGCCAGCATGGGACATACTTTATATACGTTTATGAGACAACAAATCACTCCTGTGTACAACCAACTAGATAAATTGAGGATGCATGCAAATGAGTCTATCAATGCCTTTATGATCAAGACCAAACCTTCACTTGAGGAGTTCAACTCCATGTTACTTGAAAAGGAGATGAGGAGGTTAAATCTCATTACAAGGTGCAAGCTTTTATGATAACAAGGCAATTTCAGGAAAATAATAGAAGAGATAAAGGCAGAGCAGAAGAAAGGCAAAGTGAAGAAAGAAGAGGACAAGGAGGAGAACAAGGACGGTGAATCTAGGTTTACTTCAAAGAAGAATGGAAACTGCAATTTTTGCAGTAAATATGGTCATTTATTCTTTAAGTGCAAATGTCGTAAGTAGAATGAGAAGAAGAAGAAACAAGTTGGTAAGTTTGTTGAGGAGAGTTCACATGATGCTATTGTCAATCATGAGCTTTTCTCTTCTTCTATATCAACCCAACAATCAGATGATGGGTGGTACATAGATTCAAGGACTTCTATGCACATGACTCCTCATCGGAAATGGTTGACAAAGTTTACATTTTTAAAGAACCACTTAATGGCCAAAAACTGGACCACACTCCTCTTGAAACTCCTGGTAACTAGGTAAGTGAATTGCTCTTGAGAAGACCTTAATCTGATACCCATATTGGCAACAAAAAAAACAAAAAAATTTCCATTCGAGAAACCCTAATGGGAAATCCTGGATCATCTATGCATGGAGTAATAGATAACTGATTAAGATTAAGGGGAAGTGTTAGCAATAATAATCGATCTAATGCCATAGTTTATTGATTAGTCTATTTTTAGAAATTCATGTTGAGAAGGCAAAAGAAGAGAGGAGAGTCACCAAAAAATCAGCAACTTATTTTTAAGAAGAGGGTCATGGATGCCAAGTCCCCTGTCGCCCATAGGTACTGTGTAGATAGACCAAGACAGCAAAGGGCTCTTACCTACCGAGAGAAAACGATGAAGAAGCTTAGCCACCGAGGCAAGGAGGGACTTCGTGTTGACAAAGATAGAGGTAAAGAAAACAAGATAAGCTGCAAGAATGTAACGGATAGTCAGCACTCGAGTGGCAAAAGTCATAAATTGAGGGTGGTCCCAAAGAGCAAGCTTATGTGCGAATGAGTCAAGGAACCAGTTGGAGCACTGAACCAGTTGTGATACTAATATTTATATCGTGCATGAGGAAAACAAAATTCTTCTTCTCAATGTTCATGTGGACAACCAAATTATTATTGGAAGCAACAATACTTTATTGGACAAGATCATACGAAGTATTTCTTTTGAGTTTGATCAGAAAAATCTTAGAAACTTTGTTATTGTCTTAGAATTGAGGTTTGGCATCAACATGATATTTTATTTCTTACTCAAGCAAATTATGTTAAAGAACCGTTGCAACAATTTTATAAGCCTGCTTGTAAGCCTATATCTAGATTCTACATCAATGCTCCTAGTTCACTACCTTTGGTGATGAAGGTACAATAAATAAAACCCTATTCAGATAGTTGACTCTTATCTATATGACTATCACTCATCTTGACTTTTCATATGCAATTACTATTCAACTTTAATAATCTTAATTTACATGGAAATTAACTATTGATGGGGCGAGTGATGTAGAAGATACGGATGCTATTTTGACTCTGTTTTCTTACTTGGTTCTTGTGCTATATCATGAGATTATAGTTGCATTGTTTTCTACTTAAGTTAAACATAACTCTACTAAGAATGTTGCATGTCAAAATGTTTGGCTACGAAGGTTATTTGAGGAGCTTATGATTTCTCAAAATGCAGATACATTAATATATTGTAACAATCAAAGTTGTATCCAGATAGCAAAGAATCCAATCTTTCATGCTCGCATGAAGGCATGAAACACATTGATGAAACACTATCACTTTGTTCATGAAAAAGTTAAATCAAAGCTAATCTTGATTGTTCTACCCATGACCCTTAATGACCTTACATCTTGACAAAGCCTCTCAACAAACCAAAATTCAAATCTCTTATATATGATGAATGTTTGTGAAAATAAGCTTAGCATTAAGGGTACTATTAAGTACACAATGCTAAGTTAAATAGCCCTTGATGAGACCTTTGTATTAAATAATAAGTATAGTTCATCGCTTTGTGGTTGTATACGCTTATACGAGTTTTATAAATCTCAACTTCAATAATGGCCGATGCTCTTACATAATAACCACCAGTCCCAACGAGTGTAACATTGTCCATATATTATTTTTGTATTTTTTTTATTTTCATTATGAGGAGAGTGCAAACTGTAACAACAGTTTGTTTGTCTCTTCTCTCTCTCACGCCCTTCTCCTCTAAGAACTGATTAATTGTGAATGATGATTGCTTGCAATAGATGATAAGATTCTGATTGCAGCAGTCTCAATTCTAACACTCTCCACCAAACCATGCGATTTCATTTTGAAAAGTTGCAATGCTTACAAATTTGGACTTCTCATAAGGCTAAAAGTTTGAGTTGAAGAATAGAAATTTGAGAGAATGATGGCATAATCATTGGCATCGAAATGAGAATTTGAGGTCTAGAAAACAGACCACATGATAGAGCTTACCCTTGGTAAGAATGAAGCCACCAAGCAAGAACACAACCATCACAGCAAACGAACCAAATGTGTTGGCAACGATCATATTTCGCCCAATGGCACCAGTCAGCCGGAAAAGCCCTACAGCCATTTGGTGCATAACAAATAGCAAGAGCATGTATCGGAAAAACCTGCAGAAGAACTCATTAATCAAACAGCAAGATCATTTAAAAGAGCATGTCAATGGAGAAACTTCTTATTCAAAGTTATTAACGTGTGTTATGCTAACATGTGCCAAGTTTTAGAGATCTACACAACAGAGCTTTGGCACATGCTCTTCCAAGAACTAATCTGGATAGCATGATCATCTTGACAAAAATAGTAAGTTATTGCAATCTTTTCGAAGTCTTAAACTCTTGAAAAAAAATAGATCCTGATTTATGGGGTTTAGGAAGCCATCTACCAGAAATCGCAAGAACTGTATACTCTCTAAGTTTGGCTTTTGGTTGATATATTATTCACTGCAATATTGGCACCACACATGCAAAACTAGGAAACCCCGGACTTAACATTGTCTTGGTTTGAAAGTCCCTTACAAGTGATTCTGCCAAGCTTTTCATCAAAGTTGGAAGGCTTTAACATGTGGCAAAGTTCCTTCTGTAAACTTCAAAAAAATAATTACAAGAAAGTTGATCTCCTGTGGCAATCTTCGTGATGATTGCACTTACCTTAAAAAAGTATGAAAGTCGTATAGTGCCCTGGTCTAGCTCCTGATTCCTTTTGTAAAGAAGAAATAGGGTCAAGTTCACCGTTAACAAGATCCACTATTACCACTTTGGCCATCTTTCTATTAAGCCCTCTGAGATCTCCATTTGCCCATATTTAGAGTCAGAAGTCTAGAACTACATTTCTTAAGGAAACAAATTTCCGAATCTAACAAGGTTCCGCAGGTGGACCTCAAGATAAATCTCATAGCTACAGAGAGAAAGGAAAAAGGGTGAGAACTCTTGTTTCCCACTTCAGTATGTTCATTGAGCTCAGAAACTGTGTAGAAATATGGCCGCTTGTGTATTTCTGGCATAACTATCATGCATTCTACCGTCAAGTCACAACAGCAGACTTCCTAAACAGCTCGACTTACTTTTTAAGCATTTTACAGACTAATCTACAAGAGGATTTTTGTGTTGAAGTCATCGATCAAGTAATCCAAGGAATCAGCCCCCACCTTTTGGCTGATAATGAAAAGAAAAGCCAGTGAAGTAGATGGGAATGAAATTGTGCCTTTTAGCATAAATTGCTCACCTTCCAACTTCAGGAGCAAGGCCCACAACATAATAAACTATGCAACTCCAGATGACAGCTTCAGCCGCTGAGTATGGGAATCGTAAAATCCAGCTTGGTATTGAAAACGCCCAGCTAGGATAGAAAAGGTTATCTCTTTGCTTATAGAAGACTGAGAGTCGAGCAACAGTAATTGACATTTCAGAAAATCCATTAAACATCATGTGTACTAAGGCAAAGAAAAGAGTACTGAGATATAATGACCCGTATATCTCATTGACTGGATGAAGTCTTGTGCGGAAGTACAATGTTGACATGATGCTTGCAACAAGTCCCACCTGCAAAGCCAAATCATAGATATTAATAGATGTTGAACCATGTTTCGGCTCCTGAGTCCTCACATACAAAATCATGTATGTCATGAAACATCTTTGCCAAGATACAAGCTTAATTTATGAGATCAGTTCTGCACGATGCTGAAGTGAGAATAAGTTTGACTTCGCAATGCCCTGAAGCGATAGACTTAGAGATTTTTCCAGACACCCAAAAATTTCCTACCTGGCAAGTTCGAAATATATAAAGGAAGCGATTGCGAGAAATCAACAGAAGCTCCCGCTCTAAGCATGCTTTGAATAGTTCCCACTTTGAAAGAGCATATTTCTCCTGTACTAGAGCTGCAGGATGGTTGTTTGCCTTGTCAAATGGAACTGCAAGGTATGCAGTCAGATCCTTTCCCACTTGAAAGGACTTGAATGCATCTGCCATCCTTGTTACTGGCATGTATTCATAGGGCCTGCTTTTGTGTGCCCAATATTGATGCTGGTCCTTTTTTGAAGTCACCTAACCCACATGAAAATCGGCATTAATTGAAATGAGGAGTGTAAACAAACCCACAGACATAGAGATCCCCTTAGTAGTCACAAATAGATGACAAACAACAAAAATAGATGGCAAACAACACAGTACTTCTTGCAGAAAGTCTGCAATCCCTTGTCGAGGTGGCAATTTAAAGCCTAGCATTTCGAAGAAATCCAGGATCCTTTCTCGAGGACCAAGATATACAACATGGCCTTCAGCGAGAAGCAAGATGTCATCAAAAAGCTCAAATGTCTCAGGTGCGGGCTGAAGAAGAGACATGAAAACTGTCCCTTCCAGTAGATGCACAAAATTTTGTAAACTTTTAACAATCTGGAAGGTTGTGGAACTGTCCAAACCCGTTGAAATTTCATCCATGAAGAGGGTTTTTTTGGGTCCAACCACCATCTCACCTGCGTTGAAGGACAATATGTGTTTATTTCATAGGTCTACTAAGGAACAGGATAAATAGCACATAACAACAACATAAGAAATTCCTGGAAAGCAAACCAAATGACTGCTTACAATCAAGATCTGTTATACAAAAAAAACCTGTTGTCACACGCTTCTTCTGACCTCCTGAGATTCCTCGTAACATCTCATTGCCAACAACAATATCAGCACATACTTCAAGACCAAGGACTTTCATTATATAGTCAGTGAAAAGATTGTGTTTCTTGCCTTCAATAGCAGTTGCCTGAAATAGTCCATTGGCCAGAATAACTGTTAGTCCTTATATCAACACAGAAAAGGAATAACAAAGTCAAATAAGTTGAGATCAGTACAAGTTCATTCCCAATGCATTCACTGCACATCAAAACTTTACCTTCATAAAAGCATCTATATCTGGATCAGGGTGAACATCTCGTTCTTTCTCTCTACGGGCAAGTTCTATCAGCATATCTACAAAAGAGAATATCCATACATCAAACTCAAAATTTTTAGCTCAAGTCCATAGCATGTGAAGAGTTTAACCTTTATGCCTCAAAAGAGACAAAATTGTCTTATCCAGAATGTGTATGAATCATGCACAGGAAATTCAGGGCAACTAGGTACTTACCATACTTGTAGCCCACTCCTTGGCAACGCGCAGCAAAATCTAAAGTTTCTCTAACTGTAAGTTCACCAATGTGATTGTCATTTTGACTAATATAAGCGGCTGTTCTTTGTGGAACAAATTCATCAAGCTTAAAGCCATTATATGTGATCAGTCCAGACTTCTGCAATGAAAAAAGTCAGAAGCTTGTTAATGGCTTCCATTCACTGATAGTACAGGGTTTATCTATTCAAAAAGCATGAAGAATCCAAAGATTTTTCTTTTGTATGTCCTCATGTTGTGCAGCGAATGGAACTCCTGACCCAGGACAGGAAGTCTTCACGAAGCCAAAGTTGAGATAGTGCAACTGTTCCAGTCATGCAAAATAATACAAACCTGAACACATAAATGCACTTACAAGGGAGAGATAGGGATTCATTTGCATGGTATAAAGGAAGAGAGTATATTTAAATTGTGAATCTATAGCTTTGCACCAGGAAAGACCACACAACCTCTCAGACAAAGAGGTTCATAGATCTGTTTGGTAATCCACACTATCTGGAAACCTTAACAAATCAACTAACGTGTCAACAAATTCTATAAAGATATTAGCGGTGGCCAGAGGAAGTAGTATAGTCATATGAGGCACGCAGATGGAGAAAGACTAGCGCATAAGGAAAATAGTAGAAAGACAGCAAACAAGGGGATAAAGGGGTTTACAGAATATTTCAAAGAACACTTTTGTGTCCCCTTACAGCTGACATCAGAAAACTGTGTTCCATGTCCATTGTTAGATTTCACATACTGAGGACAAAAGAGCATTCTGTGTACTCTCACAAAAGAAGCACAAAGTGCAAAAACTGAATATTACAACTTTGAACAGCGCGTCTAACAGACAAATTTCTTTTTAAGAATCTTAATCGGTCCTTCAACTTGTACGTCGTCAAACTCAAATCAACGTTGTAGCAAATGTCAATCCAAAGAAACAGAGAAATTCATATCTGCAACAAACTATGGCTAGCTAGCACCTATATCTTTAAAACCAAATCAAGGTCTAATTACAGGCTCTATTAGGTTTTTTCAAGAAATCCAAGCAACCTGTTTGCGCAGATTACCCTCAGTTCTAACCAGAAAATTCAGCCAGCAACCTACTTTTCCCCTCAATGTAGTCAATCCTAGACTAACACTACAAAGTCTTGATTTTCAGGTTCTTTTTGAGCCCTCAACAATGGAATAGCCATCTCCCCTGTCAGATGACCTCTGAAGAATCTTCTAGACGACTTCATCTGCATTCGTACCAGTCAAATTGATCATATTCCATGAACTAGGGTCAGTAGTATTGAACTTATAAACCTAGTCAAATGAATAGTACATGCCACATGAACAATAACTGGGTCCAAGTGAATATTGTGGGAAAGATGGCCATACACCCACCAAATGTTGGTGCAATCCGAAGATACCTTGCATACATTGCAAGATCACCGGTCATGCAGCTATCTATTGTGAGCAAAATCCAAGGAAGAAGAAAGAAAAACCGAAGGCACACCTTGTCGAAGACAACTCTACCTATGAAGTTGGAGAGGCATT
Source organism: Diphasiastrum complanatum (assembly GCA_029204225.1). Taxonomy (NCBI): domain Eukaryota; kingdom Viridiplantae; phylum Streptophyta; class Lycopodiopsida; order Lycopodiales; family Lycopodiaceae; genus Diphasiastrum; species Diphasiastrum complanatum. The sequence goes on along the minus strand of CM055101.1, from coordinate 45,591,979 downwards.
CAAATCAGCCAAAGAACTTTCATGCACCTACATGACCAAGGAGCATGAAGAGTGCAATATAATCACTTTAGATATTCAGATGGTACTTGATTCGGGTGCTACTTCGCACATTGTTTCTAGCAAAAACAATGTTTCAAATCTTTCTCCTATCTCTTATGAAAAGCAAGTCATACTAGGAGATGGTAGCATGCATAGAGTTGAAGGAATAGGAGATCTAAGACTAAGGACCTTCAAGGGAATGATAGTTCTTAATGGAGCTCTCTATGTTCCTTCTTTGATGAAAGACCTCATCTTTGTAGCAAAAGTAATTGATGCAGGACTGAAAGTGTCTTTTGATGTGGATCTATGTCGTGTATTAGATATAAAAGCAAAGGCTATTGTAACTCATGCAAAAAGAAAGAAAAATCTTTATTACTTAGAGGTTTTATCGAACAAAGAGAAATTGCATGCACAGTATCAGACATAGATATTTTATGGCATAGAAGATTATGTCATGTGTCTTTAAAACCTCTTCATGAAAGAAGCTCAACAGGTCAATTTGATGATGTAAGATCCAAGAAGGTATCTCTAATCTCCATGTGATGCTTGTTACAAAGAGAAGATGCACAGATCTCCCTTTAATAAAGAAGCTTTCCGAGCTAAGAAGCCTTTGGAAAAGGTTCATACAGATACCTGTGGTCCTATCATTGGATGATGCTCAATACTTCATTACATTCATAGATGATTATACAAGGATGTGTATTGTATATTTCATAAAACAAAGATCTCTACAGCCTATACTCCCCAACACAATGGAGTAGCCGAAAGGAGAAATAGGACTTTGGTGGAGGCAGCCAAGTGCATGATTGCACATGCACATCTTCCCAAAAGATATTGGGCCGATGCAATTGGAGCAGCCAATTACCTCCTTAATCGAGTCTTGAAAACTTTTTCATATCCAAAATCTCCATATGAACTATGGTGGGGGAGGAAGCCAAATATTGCTCATGCAAAAGTGTTTGGATGCCTAGCACATGTGGCCAAAGGAGAAGAACAAAGTTGGATCAACATTCCAAAGTAGGTATATTCATTGGGTATGTAAATAGCTCTTCTTACTATCGAGTCTATTTTCCTTCAGAAAAAATCACCTTGGAATGTAGGGAAGTTGTTTTTGAAGAAGACAAATTTCTAGATGACATAGATTGAACATGATTTGATTTTTATGAGCCAATTGTATTTGAAGTGCCAGAGCCATATGCAGTTTTGCATGATAACATGCAAGATCCGGGAAGCTCATCAAGACCAAGGAGAATTCGATATGGAGATATATCTAAAGAGCTACTTAGAAGATCCTCAAGGCTTGGTAAGGAGCCCATGAGGGAGAATCAACATGACTATAGTTACGAACGGATCCACGAGTAATCTAGAAAGTAGCATAAAAGAAAAACTTAATCCTAGAAAGCAAGAAAAGGAGAGACTAAGGAGGCTAAAGGAGAGAGATCCATATCATAAGCTGAGAAATGAAAGTGACACTAGAGCCCTACTTATACCCAACAGGAAGCCCTAAAAAGGGGTCCAGAGGATAATAGTCAACTGGGAGGGAAAATAGTGCGCCCTCCAAGAGGGGCCCCCTCCAAGGTAATATGTCAATAAATAATAATAGGGCCCAAGGCCAACCATATAGTCTAAATGTCAGTAAACAATAAAATAGAGGGCCCAAGGCCTGCTTATGCATAAAAAGTAAAGGTAACGTAGGTGCGACTGGACATGGCGAATGTAAAGAGCCAAATCCATAACTCTCCCCGACACAAAAGAAAGCCCCGCCACGAAATGAAGAGGCAGCATAGGATCAAGCAGCAGGTCCTGGTGTATCCGCAACTGTAACAAAGGAGTCAATAAGTGCAGCAAGAGCACGAGCCTGGTTCGCAAGTAAAGGTGTATGATAAAACACATCCATAGGCTCCCATGTGGCCTCCTCAACAAGACGACCATCCCACTGTACCAAAAACTTAGCCGTCGGCGCCGACTATGATGAAGACGAACCTGTAGAATAGCAGCAGGTAGGAGGGGAAATAACTCTGGATCATCAAGTCTGGTACCGCTGCTGGACGTGCTGTAGATGTGTGCTAGCCGGAGAAATGAGCTCGCAAGCACCTGATAGAAAAGATGCAAGTGTAACAGGTGTATCCTCAGGAGGAAGAGGTATCCCAGGTAACAGGGGTGCATAACCATGAGATAATAAGGAGGGAGAGACACTAGTGCTGGTACTAACTGAGCTATTATAGCTATACTCAGCTAAACGTAGATGCTGATCCCAGTCCTTCCCTGAAGGAGTAACAAAATGGCGGAGATAATCCTCAAGGATCCGATTAAGGACCTCAGACTGTCCATCGGCAGTAGAGTGATAAGCAGAACCCATAAAAAGCTGAACGTCTAGTATGCGCATAAGCTCTGTGCAAAATGTAGAGGTAAACTTACTATCCCGATCAGAAAGGATAGTACGAGGAAATCCATGGAGGCGAAAGATCTCTGACAAAAATAAGCGTGCACACTGCTCAGCTGTAATAGTACTGCGAACCGGTATGAAATGTGCCTGCTTCGAAAACCTATCAACCACCACCATACATGAATCATGACCACGTTGGGTACGGGGAAGGCCGAGAATAAAGTCCATAGAGATATCGGTCCACTGGCGATGAGGGATAGCCAACTCTGAAGCAAACCAGCAGACTTAGCACGGGAGTACTTATTGCGGGCACAAAAAGTGCAGTTACGAATAAGAATGGCCAGCTCAGACTTCATGGATGGCCGGTAAAAGTGGTCCTTAAGACGAGCACAAGACTTTTGAAACCCAAAATGGCCACCAATGGGGGAGGAATGAGCATCAGACAATAACTGGGGATGAAGAGGCAAGGAGCTAGGGATACAGAGAGACCCAAAATGATAAAGACGGTGATTGACGATGGAGTAGACCTGGTGTGGACGAGAAGAATGTCTGATCTAAACCAAAATTTGATAGTAGCTGAACCACAATATATTCCAACTATTAGCAATTCTTTGGAGTTTTAAACTGGCACATTTAGAGAAATGAAGATAACAAAATTATTTTTAATATATTTTTGCCCATTTTTAGCGGGTTTTTTTAAGATTCCTTTAGATTGGAGTGGATTTAATCTTCACCCTTCCTAAGATAGCTATATCTGGACCATATCTAGGTAATATGAGGTCTGCAAAGGTTCTTGATGGACATTATTTTTAGGATCTTAAAAAACTCAGTTTTTGAGCACTTTTGAGCATGTTTTCTTAGATGTTTCTAAATATGTCCATTGAATCTTCACAAAAATTTCACAGTAGCTAGATCTAGGTTATATCTAACTATAAAAATCTCTGCATGAGTTACTTCCTAATAGATCTCTAAAAATCATTAAAAAAGTGTCTTTTTTGGGTGTTTTTGATAAAATCTTGAGATTCTCTGATCCTTAGCTCTCTCAAACTGGTACGTACTTGTATCTGGGATAGATCCACCACCATACAAAGGTGTCAGAGTTACTTCTCTCATAATCTCAAAAAATCATGAAAAAAATGTCTTTTTTGAAAAGATCTTGAGATTATTTGATACCATCACGAAAGTCAGGACAAGTGAGGTAAGCAGAAGGAAGATCATCAAACCAGGTAGGAATGGTGGCAACAAGTGTGTGTAACAAAGCGGGCAGACGGGAAAAAGCATCGGCAACAGCATTTGAACGACCAGGACGGAATAAAATAGAAAAATCAAAGGATTGTAAAAATTGCAACCAATGAAATTGACGATCACTATGATCCCGCTGGGATAATAAATAACGGAGGGACTGGTGGTCAGTGACAATGTCAAATGGTATACAATACAGCTAATGACGCCACTTCTTAAGAGCATAGATAATGGCGAGAAGCTCTTTCTCGTGGACAGCATATCGTTGCTCATAAGAGCAAAGCCGACATGACTCATAAGCAATGATGCACTGGGACTGGCGAAGCAAGGCACCCAAGCCAACGGAACTAGCGTCAATCTCAACAATAAATTTCTGGTCAAATCGAGGTAAGCACATGACAGTGGCATCAACAATAGCGCGACAAAGAGTATCAAAGGCTATCTGACAATCAGGGGTCCACAAAAATGTACGAGATTTCTTTAGAAGAGCATGAAGAGGAGCAGCCACAGTGGCAAAGCTTGGAACAGGGCGGCGAAGGTGAGTGGCTAAACTGAGGAACATATGAACATGGTGAACATCGTTTGGTGTAGGCCAGTCCTGGATAGCCTGAACCTTACGAGGATCAAGGAGAATACGCCCATCACAAATAAGAAAGCCAAGAAATTCAATCTCAGCAACAGCGAAAGAACATTTGGATAGTTTGGCAAACAAATGATGGTGAATGAGTAACTGAAAGACAGACGTGAGATGAGACACATGCTCGTCAAGGGATGTACTAAAAATGAGAGTGTCGTCGAAATAAACTAAAACACAATGACCAAGAAGTGGACGCATAATGTTATTCATAACATTTGGAATGTTGGAGGACCGTTAGTAACACCAAAAGGAAGCACACGAAACTCATATAAGCCAAGATGGGTACGAAAAGCAGTCTTATGTTCGTCAAAGGGGTGCATCCTAATCTCGTGATATCCAGAACGAAGGTCTATCTTGGAAAAAATCTGGGAAGTGCCAAGCTTTTCAAATAGGTCATCCATGTGAGGGATAGGGTACTGGTTACGGATAGTGAGCTTATTGAGGGCACGATAATCTACACAGAGACGTTTGGTACCAACTTTCTTACTAACAAGGAGAACAGGGGCACCAAAAGGGCTATGGCTGGGAACAATAAGACCCTGGTCTAATAAAGCAGATATCTGAAGCTCAACCTCATCACGCTCAGACTTAGACATACGGTCGGGAGGATGGGAGGGAGGAGCAGACCCAGGGCGTAAATCAATGTGGTGGTTAGCATCACGCAATGGTGGTAGCGTCGTAGGTTTTGAAAAGACATAAGCATACCGATGTAATAGGTCAGATATCACCTAAGGAACAGCTGGTGGTGGTGAAATGGCGACTGAAGGAGCTGCTGTAGCACGCTGTACACATAAGAGAGCCGCACAATGAGCCTTAGGAAGGCTACGCATAAACTGTTTCCCACTGATCAGCTGGGAATCTCCCTGGGAATCGATGCCAACAAGGGAGTGGGTAACTGAATGATGCACAAAAGTGAGTGTCTGTCGTGTCAAATCTAGTGTAACGGCACCAAGAGAAGCAAACCAATCAGCACCAAGGTAAGATAGTAGCGCTCCATAGGGATAATATAAAAATCCACCTGTCCAGAAAAATCCCCAATGCGGTATGTCAAGCCTTGAAACATCTGAGAGCTAGGGAAAGAATGAGAACTGGCAACCTCAACAGTGAGAGGCTATGGAGCAGGAATAGGTAAAGCACGGATCCGACTGGAGATGTAACTGCTGATAAAGGAATGTGTGCTGCCTGTATCCACTAAAGCAATATATTCTCGTCCAGTAATGCGTATGCGTAATCTAATGGAGCGAGGAATAGGACGCCCAGTTGTAATAGATCCTAACACCACAGTAGGGCAAACACTAACTGATCCACCCAACCTTGCCTACTCCCTAATATAGAGTAAGCCCCTCCTAGCCCAGTGTGAGGACTGGTAGCATGCAACTGCCAAGTGTCGGCCACGTGGCACTGACGTGGCCGACTGCACGTCGGGACCCAACTGGGGGCCCTATCCTGCTGACAGGGTCCCTAGACTGTGTTAGGCCCGCCATGGCTATGGACCGTGCTGGGGCACACTACTCACACTGTCTTGCCCTGTTGGTCATGTATGTTGGACACGACCCTGACTGTGATATCTGACCTATCTGTGTTCTCTAGGATTCGGCACTGGTTACGAGCTCGTAACACCAGTCCAGGTAGCATAAGCAAGCTGGGCATGGCAAGTAGCTGGGAGGAGGTCAGAAGAAGGCTCAGACACAGGATCAGGGTCGTCAGAGATATGGATATAGATATCAGAATCGTCAGTGTCAGTGCCCTCATGATAGAAAACATCAGTAGTAGGAGGAAGAGTCTGGCAACAATCACGAGCGAGGTGGTCGGGGCTCTGACAACGGAAACAAAGACGTTTTTGCTGAATGTCGGCGAACTCTACGGAAGTGTAGCAGCGGAAAAAAGTGGGCGAGAAATAGGAGGACGTGTGGCGGAAGGAACAATAGAGGAAGAATGCAATGTAGGGGGTGGAGTAGAAACTGAGGGGGGACGAGGTCGGGAAAAACGGGAAAATGATGTATCAGGGTACTTATGCTGGAGAGTACTAGCAAGAGACATAGCATCAGAAAGAGTAGGGGGTCGAAAAGATGCGACATCATAGCGTAATGCACCTTGAAGTCCTGCAATGTAGCGTGAGATGAGCTCAGCAGGCTGTAAGTCTGAAAAGAGGTAAGAGAGCTCTGTGACCTGATCTGTGTAGGAAGCCAGGTCACTAGTATGAGTGAGATTGCCAAAGAGATCATGCTGGCAACTCAGCCACTGAGGATCAATCATGCATGGCGAAGGTCGCGGCGAAAAGAGGGCCAGAAATGCATCCCCTCCCGATCAGGATCAGAATGAAAAACCCGCCACCAAGTGGCAGCCTGACCATCTAAATGTAAGGCGGCTTTGGATCTTCTGAACATCAGTCTTAGGGTAGATCTAGAAATAAGTATCAAGCTTAGCAAACCAATTCTCTAGAAGATTCCCATCACAGGAACCAGAGTAGGTAGTAAGTTGTATCCGGTAACGGAAATCACGAGCAAAGTGTGGCTCAGGCCCTGTCGGACGTGAAAAGGGGTGAAATCCAAGAGGTGGAGGAGCCGGAATGGGATGTCCACCAAAGTGGCCACCAGGATAACTAGATGACGACGGTGTCCCGAGGATAGGCGTCATAGGAGCCTTGCCAGGACCATGAGGCTGTAATGCATCAATCTGGGACTGAAATGAGGCAAGATTGGTCATGACAGGATCTAAACGAGAAGAGAGGCTAGAAATAGCAGCGTCCATGGCCTGATGAACATGATCTGTCAAAGCGTCCTGAGGATGTTCACTCGTGGTCGGAGAATGAGCTTCCGACATACTGAAAGAGAAATGAAACTAGAGCAAGAGCGAGAGACGTACGGAATCCAATTGACGACCCTTTGTTATGGATATGCGTCAATGTGCACAACTGCCACGTTGTCGATGGGCATGCGTGACTCCAATGGTCGGAGATGACCCCACCTGGACTATGTATATACAAGTGGATCTCCATGAGCTGATCATTCATTCTCTCCTGGAGAATGAAGAGTTCTTCCACTGGTGGTCAGGTCAAGACGTTTCTCTAGGCCTCAGGATGTAGGTAGGCGAGGGTTGAGGGTAAGGTATGGTGGTATGGGACACCATGGCCTATCGGAGATCCGAGCTTGCTTGATGGTGGTCCATAGCTCTAGTGCACGGGGGAGAGGTGGCAATACCTCTATGGATGGGTGGTAATATGTCTTAGCAATGATCCAAACGACGATGGGGTTTCTAACATTTGGTATCAAAGCCCCCGATCATTGTGAATAAGGTGCAATCGTTTCTACTTAAGTTTTGGTAGGTTTAAACCTCCAGTTGATGTGCTTGGTTAGCTTAGTTTTCATGGTCTCATCGCTATAAATAACTTTTCTTTTTGTTCCGTCGAGATCCGAAGTCGTTTGGATAAGTTTTGGGCCTTGTATGCATGCTAAGAGGCGTGAAATTTTTACAGTCCTCTAGTTTTTGGTAGCCATCTAGGTTGCAGAAATTTTTAAAACCGTGTTTCTAAATCCTGCTTGACGGATCTAGCATGCAGAACCGTCAGATAAATCTGTATTTTCTTACTGTTGAAAAGTACAGTCCATAAGGGCTGTTTCTTGGCCTCTTTGGGAGCCCAAATAAAAAAAAAAATCGCAATCTTAAGGACTTTTTTGGGATTTAAAACCAGAAAATAAAATAAATAAAAAATAATAATTCTGCGGGCCTGCGCATGGCCCGAGGCAGGGCACAGTTCCCTGTGGAGCTGTGTGCTGTGTGCTTTGACAGCGGCAGGTTTCTTGTTTGGAGGAGAGAAAGAAATCAATATTTCCTTTTGCAAGGTTTCAAACCTTGTGTTTAAAAGTTTTGGTAATTGTAACTTAAGACGTTGACTTCTTTTAAACATAAAGTTAAAAGAATTTGAGTTACAACATTTCAAAACTGTGCAAAGTTTTGAAACTCATGTTTACTAAGGTTTTTAAGTTTTGAAAACTTAAAAGCTTATTACACTAAAGTTTTTTAAGTTTCAACCTTTGTAAATTTTAAACTTATGATTACAAAGTTTTTTGAAACTTGTAAATTATAAGAACTTAAAACAACTTCATTAACTCACACACATGCTCTTGGGCTTCTAAAGTCTCCTATAAGAATGCAGTAACTTATAGAAATGGATTCTCACTTCACAATACCATGGTCTACCTAAGATTAAGGGACCTTAAAGAACCACCGCAAGTGTGTGTAATCGAAAAACAAAGCCATGGAAAACAGAAGCTCTTACCCTGAGGTTGGCATCAAGCTTTCCTGCTAGTGTGAGCAGCAAAGTTGACTTTCCAGCTCCTGGAGGCCCCAGCAATAGTGTCATTCTGTGGCATGCAAAAAACTATTCAACCGCTATAATTATAACAATCCACATTACCATGTATATATGGCAATCCACAATACCATGAATCCATGAGGAAACACAGTAATCTAATACTCAAGCAAAAGCTTGAGGGAGCAGCTTATTGCCAACCGTTATTGAGATTGCAGTATCGGGCCTAACCCAACCTAATCCAAGGGTGTTGGAGGCTTGGTGGATGAGGGATAGATCTTGCTTGCACCCAGCAAGGCCCACCACCCTTGGATGAGGGCAGAACGTTTATTAACATGCAGTAATGATTGGAAGAATGTTGCTCCAAGCTTTAGTGGCAACACCAAGTAGACGCTATAGAAAGAAAATGAACTTGAAAAACATAGGTACAAGCTACATCACTACAAAAATTACAAACTTGCCTTCCAGGTCTGATAACCCCACTCACGTCACTTAATATTGGAAAATCTTTCTTGTGTGAAGGCAAAATCTTCAGCGCAGAGAGGAATCCCTGCACGCCAATGCACAAAAATGGAACTAATTATGGCGTTCAAATTGCACAAATAGCCTGGTAGTTATTTGGAGAACTTCACCCAGTATAATTACATGGGGTATTTTTTCATAAAGGTCACCTCAGCTTGGTTCCGAGTGAAATTTGTAAGAGTAGGCAATGCTCTCGTGCCCACATATACATCTGCACTAACTGACAAGTGCTCAAACCGTACCTCAACCGTGGGCAACTGAATTCCCACCCTGCTCTTTTGAAAACAGCAAACATATACCAGTTACAAAAGAACATAATTCCATCATTAAAAAACAAAATATTCTGCACAATAGATTTTCTGCCATGAACAACCGAATCAACTCTATGCGTAAGGAGCAAAGCAACGAGAACTTAACACCAAAATCGAGCTTCTCCTTGAAACAAACGCCTGTTTCTTGCATTCCCAAATCAAGACGAAAATAATTAGATTCAAAGTTCAAACAGACATGCAGCAGTATTGTTTGTTGCTGAGCCTTCGTATACTCTCAACAAAGTGAACTACACGTAAATATGTACCTTTGAACACGATCTTTTATACGGAGAAGCAGTCGTTCATTGTCTTGATTTGCAAACGCTTTCTCCAAGATATGTTGCCGCTGGCCCTTCTTTAGATGTCTCACATCTACCTCTTTGGCTGCAGGCTCACCGTCTGCTATGGTAGCATCTAAAATGGCTGTATGCAAGCGATCATACGTCGGCAGCTTCTCCAATGCCGCCCACTTAAGTGCCTCTAATTCATCATTGTCAGGCTCAGTGCTGGAGCGTCGAGAAAATGGGCCACCACTGTCTCGCCATAACCTTGCGCCACCCTGTCTATGCTCAAACCACATGTCTCCCTCGCCTGGGAGTCTAAAGTCCTCCATCTCGATCTTTTACAGTTAGCAGGCAGGCAATCATAAGAGTTGCATATAAGCAGCCAGGATGTAATTCACTGCGTTCTAACTGGCAAGGCTATGCTCATTCATGATTATTCATGCCATGCCGCAACGCATGGCTTCCTTTTGCTGTCTATTGAACTAAACGATCAGCAATGAGTACAGCATGACGAATCAATTTCGTTGAGATTATATTTGAATGTCACGGTTGGCAATCGATTACACTCCAGCTTCACATGAAGAATTCAGCATCCAGCATTCAAACTGAGGTCCCAGTCTCATTCCCGTGAAACATACAGCGGCACACGTGAATACATGCATTTTCGTAACACACATGAAATTACAGTCATTGGCAATATCGTCATTTACTTCCACGAGAGTGTTCAGTATTACTACTGTTGTTGTTGACAAGAAGCGCAGTAGTCTTGGCAATGTTGAATGATGGGAAAAAGCATGCTAATCCGGTAACAGTTCATAAGCTTTGCATAATCAGCGAAATTAGGCATACACACGCTTCTCATTCTACTCTGATAAATTCAAGGTTTATCAAGGGTTGGCTCAATTGGTTAGGTTGGCATCCAAAGTTTCTTTGGTCCCAAGTTCAAGCTGCCCCCTTGAAAACCAAGATGCATTCTGCTGTGATGAACGTTAAACGAGGGATGTGTGAATCTACCCGAATAAGAGACGTCATAATCAAAATCCAGATTCCAACACCGATCCGCATGGCAAATTAGTTCATGCGTGGGCTCCGAATCTCCATTATCTTCTTCACATGAGATTGTACAGCTTCCGGCGAGGCTGTATCGCACGTCGAGGGAGGGCGGGCGAGGCTCGGCACAGACAATAATCGATACAAGAGAGAGAGAGCATCTGGATTTAAAGGGAAAAAGGGAAGATGGAAAACGTTGCTGGCGGGCTTCGAGCACGAGAGATAGAAAGAAGACGGGAGAAGAAATTATGGTGCCATCAGCATCCGCTCAAAACAATTGAGAGACGAGGAGGAGGAAGCAGACTGAAAGTTATAGAAGGAAAGATCTATTCCATTCTTGAAATTATTAGGAAGGAGGAGGTGGCAGCTAAAGTTTGCAAGGCCAAGTAGTGCGTGCGTGGGTGATATTTGATTTGCGATGGCGCTTGCCAAACGACATTCAAGTCCAAAACAAAAAGGCATCGCCATCGCAAATCAATCACGCACGCACTACTTGAATGCATGTATGTATGGATGCATGCCTAAAGTATTATAGTTTTGTGTGACTATGACACGTGGTGGCTGCGCAAAGGCATCCACGATTCACTCCTGTCCTTGGGCTTGTGCCCGAGCAAGGTGGAACGGCCCCAGAGGAATAGGGCCTTCCCCTGTGTAATACCACTGTGCAAAGATGGACGCCGTTTTCTTTTTTGCATTTATAATGCAAATTATTTTACATTTGTGGTGGAATGTGCATGTGGACAACCAATTACAGGTTGCCACATAGCACACGCACATTTCATCATAATGTGCATGTGCTATGTGGCAGCCCATCATTGATTGTTCACATGTACAATCCATCGGAAAGCTCATGTGCTATGTGTCATTGGTTGATTATGAGGAGAATGATTACCTAAAATTTTGGTTCTAAAATCCACATGAACATTGTGTGAGGAGAGGTGCCTCCCAAATACAAAGGAAAACTTGAGCACTTGGCATTACGATTTCCTAATTTCTTATACCACCAATTTCATGGTATTATGATTTTTTTGCTCTTGCCTTGCAAATGCAATACTATGTGGTGAGGTCGGTCAATGGAGTTTGATAAAAAGTCAACGTTAAAGGATATCATGTGGTGGTAGTCTTTATTTGCAAGGCTAAATCTTCAGTCAAGGATTAAAGTAACATGCATTTGTTGTCATTTAAAAAAAAAATTACTATGACATCATGCAAACAATGCATGTGGCATAAGCAAAAGCAAAAGCTATTTTAATCTGCATGAGCCATAAGCAATTAGTGATACAAACAATGCATCATAAGAAAAGCCAAAGCTATTTTTGTTTCCATGATGCATTATTAAAAGCAAATCCATAGTTAAATATAATTTTTAAAAAGAACCCGATTTATGTTTAACTATAAGGTATGTAGTAGAGGGATCTCTCTCTCTCTCTCTCTCTCTCTCTCTCTCTCTCTCTCTCTCTCTCTCTCTCTCTCTTTGGCGCTTGCTTGTTCACTGGCTAAAAGGAGGGTGAAGGAAGCAGTTGTCATCAAGATTTCACACAATTGACTGGTAATGAATTTAGTAGATAGAACTTATTTTCTGTATGCATGAGGCAAATATTTATGTTATTTGAAATTTTAATAGGAGAAACGTAGAGTGAGTCTATGAAGAAAACATATATTATCTCATCAGAAATACAACCCTCTTCCCTCATCTTGTTGATGAGCTTGTATGTCTCTTGAATATAGCCAACGTGAAGAAGACCATCCAAAAAGAGTGTTGTAAGTAATAAGAGTCAAGTTTACAATCTGCCTCATGCATCTCCTCCAAGAACTTGTTGGCCTCATCCACTATTTCCTCCTTGCACAATGCGTTGATTAGAGTTATATACGTAACAACATCAACTGGACAACCCTTTTTCTTCATTGCATGTAACAGCTTGCATACATCATGTACTTTGTTCTCCTTGCAAAGGACACCAATAATGTTCTTACAAGTGACTGGGGCTAGGAGAAGAGCCTCGCTTTAATACCTTTCCAAGAAGGTGATTGGCATCCTCCACTCTTCCTTCAGCACACAAGTTATTAACACCAGAGTCATCACAAATTGCACACAAAAGTGTGCATTTCAAGCACTTATTCAAAAAATCATATCTCATAAGCTATGATCAATCACATCCAATCCTTTCACATGTTTGTTCTTCATATATACATTTATCGATTACAAATTTCAGCTTATATGTAAGATATGATATGTCAAACATGTGGGGATACTGATGAAACTTCGATATTTTCATATATAGGACTACATTGTTGTGAATTTTACATTCAATTTATAGCCTGTCTACTCTTAAAAATCGTACATGATTATAGAAACATGTCTATTAAAACAGAAAATGAATTTGGAGATCTATAGAGATAGATACGTGCATTCAAAGTTACCCTTTTAAGTGCTGATAAAAATCACTAAAATTGAAAATATCATATATGAGTGTATAAATACCATGATTTTAACAATATTTTTTGGTTTGTCTACATTAAAAAGTATTATATGACCAGGAAAGTATTGAAAATTATTGAAAGGTGCTAGAAAGTTTCAGCTCTTTTGGAGGTGCTTTTTACAACCCTTTCTTTGGCTGTCTACTTTCAAAAATGAGAAAAAAAAAATTGCGTATTATATTCACAAAATAATCATGACAAAGTCTTAAATCACAAATACAAAATCTAGATTTTCCATTATACTAGATTTTGAAAAATTATCGTATATATCTCATTGAAACAAACAAACAATAAAAAGGTAAAATGAGTATGCTTATAAGTTTCAATAGAACTATTACAAGAACAATCAATCCATTGTTGTTCAAATGGATTCAGTGTTTAAATGGATAGTCTCAATTCTTGGTGGTGTGATATGTTGGCTTGTGCCCAAATGCGGCCTACGCCCTATTCAACCAAATGTACCAATCTATATATTGCGTTGGCTGACAAAATTTATGCAAGAGGAAAGAAAGAATAGAACAAATGAACATATGTAATCTTATGTAATCGTAAATAACCACATGTAATCATAATATATTTGAATAGAATAACAACAATTTCTTGAGGGCCTCCATATAGTTTCAACTCTATTAACATACAATTCCATGAAAAATATTTGGATTTTAGATTTCTTTTGTAGTAATGTCTCTCTAGTCAAGACTCGGTCATTTATTATTAGCCCAATGAATGAACATGTCGATGTGTATTGTTGACCCTGTTGGATTTTAATGCTCAGGACCAAATCCATGGAGTAATGAGCATCTTGACAGATTCAGCCGAAGTCGACTCCATCGACTTCGAAGTCATTGAAGTGTCCGAAGTCCGACTTCATCGACTTCAACTTCTCCATGTATATAATCAAATGTTAACCTTTGAAGTGTCCGACATCGAAGTCATCGACTTCATCCTGTGTATACTCATCTGATCTATACAACATCGGCTTACCCAACATCGAAGCCATCGACTACTTCGACTTCAACTTCGACTTCTCCCATATATATATTCAACTGACTTCATTAACATCGAAGTTGTCGACTTCGACTTCTCAAATGTATATAGTCAACTTACTTCATCAAGGTATCCGACATCCAAGTGTTCGAAGTACCCAACTTACTTCATTCCATCAACTTTGACTTCTCATGTATATGCCCATCAACCGAATTCATTGACATCTCAACACTAACTCCATCAGCCGAATTCGTCATTAATTTGGTAGTTCTGGTAGTTATTAGCTGCTTTTGGTACTTAATCTTGTACTTTGGCTATATTTGGTACTTGGGTGATTTTGGTACTTACTTAACTTGGTACTTTATTTGCTTTTGGTACTTTAGCTGCTTTGGTACTTAAGTACTACTTTGCTGCTTTTGGTACTTAGTTTGGTACTTTTGGTATTGTGGTAGTAATTAGCTGCTTTTGGTACTTTAGTAATTTTGGTACTTAACTTGGTACTTTTCTCGGTTTTGGTACTTTCTTGAAGAACATGAAGCGCATTTGCGTACAGTCTTAGATAATCTAAGGCAGACAAAGCTTTATGCTAAGGAGTCTAAATGTGAGTTTTTTTGAACTCGACTCAAGTATTTGGGACATATATTTTTCGATCGAGGTCTTGAGATCGACTACGATAAGGTCCAGAAAGTTCATGATCGGCCTATCCTGAAAACCATTAGGGAAGTAAAATCCTTTTTGGGCTTCACAGGGTTTTTCCATAAATTCATTAAAGACTATGCCTTAGTTGCATTGCCTTTAACGAATCTTCTTAAGGGAGCGAAGAAAGCCAAACGGAAAACGAAAAAGGGTAATAAGAAAAAGGCCGGAAGGCGTTCGAAGATCAGTCCTCCTGTTGTTTGGACTGATGAACTTAATCAAAGCTTTGAAGCTTTAAAGATGTTGGTATCTACAGCCCCTATTTTACACATAGTGTACCCTAGCAGATCTTTCCTAGTGGAAATAGATGCTAGTGACTATGCGGTAGGTGCAGTCCTTTACCAGGATGGTAGACCTGTGGCTTTCGAGAGCAAGAAGTTAGACCCAGCTCAAAGTAGGTATTCTACTTATGGGAAGTAACTTTTTGTTGTCATCCATGCATTAAAGATCTGGAGACACTATTTGTACGGATCAAAGTTCGTGGTTATGACAGATCATGAATCTCTTAAGTATATCTGTGATGCCTCGGACCTTAGGGGTCGTAAGGCCCGCTAGTCGGAACTCATTCAAGAGTTTGAATTTGACGTTAAAATCTTGACATGAACAAGAAGGATTCTCTGCGATATTTAAATGATAAGCCTCGTTTAGCTGAATTTTCTGTTTTTAATGAGAACACCTCATGCTCAAAATATCTCAACACTTCCATTGATAACATTTTAACTTCCAGATCTATTTTCTTTGAAGCCTCATTGGAAATCCCTATTCAAATGTGGGTCCTTCTTCGACAACGTTCTAGAACAAGGATTTTTTTAGCAATAGCTAGAATAAATCCAACTCTTTCTAACATTGCCTTCTCCTCACATAACAAGTTTTTTCCCTTTTGTACTGGTCATATGGAAGGGAGTTTTGGTTGTCCACAAAAATTGATGAGCATGGTTTCCATGTGTGGTCCACACTATCATTACAATACCACTCCATTCACACACTCCCAATAAGCAAGGGGATGGAGTGCCCTTTGAACTATTTTTTATATGCTTTTGGCACTTGCCCATTGGAGCTCCTAGTCGTCCCATACATTTGACCTTACATCCTAGTTTGGTTGTACGTATCACCAAAAGTGTGTCATGTACATATGTCTCCTTCACAATACTCAATTTCTTGTTGCAGATCCTCCTTAAAATGTTACTTGCTTCTTTGTAGCCTCCACGTCCTTAAAAAGTGTTGTTCTTCATAAGAGCTTGATACTCAAGATCCATTGCTTGGACCCATTAAAATTGTAAAAGCCATCTATCTTGAGGTTTGGGGGTCCTATGTCAAAACCACCCATTGTACACTTGTAATCAAATGAATTGATCTTTTATAAGTTGATGTATTATTTGATCACATTTTTTAACATCAAGCCAGCAACATCATGACATCTCTAGTACACCTCTAACCAATTTGCCAGAGTCAAAGAATGCTAGTTGGTTGGTAGATGAGGGTATTAAATCACAAATTAGCCTTTATGATGCAATTACTAATATGGCAAATGTGTTATTTCAAAGCACCAAGCAGTATGCTTTTGTGCAACATAAGCACATTGGAACTGGCCCTAGTTTGGAAGCTCTTATTGTCAGAGCCACGTCTAGAACCAATGCCACACATAGCTTGTCAATAACAGGTAAATTGGTCTCCGGTGCAATTGGAGGGACCAATGTATAGTAAACCATGCCCATCAAGTGATCGGATCACTTCTTGTAGAAAAATAAATGCAACCACTGTTGTGGATGTTGAAGCCAATAGTTCACATAGGCCAGAGTATGTTAATGTGAATAGGCCTCAACAACATCTGTGATTTTCTGACAAGGCAAGGTTATTGGCAAAAGGAAATGCTCGAGAGTACGGTATTGATTATGATGAGACCTTTGCACCCGTGGCAAAGATGGTAACCATGTGTGTCATTATCTCTCTTGCAACTCTTTAAGGTTGGGATCTATGGCAATTAGATATCACTAATGCACTCTGGAATGGATTCCATGAAGAGAAGGTTTACATAGAGCAACTTGAGTGCTACATTTCTCATGGCAAGCCTAATTATGTGTGTTTTTTCCAAAAAAGTTTGTATGGGCTTAAGCAAGCACCAAGGAGTTGGTATGCTAAGCTTAACACCTTACTACTTTCCCAAAATTTCATTATGAGTGAACATGATCATTCACTTTATTATAGATTTGCTGGAAATTATGCTACTACTCTTCTAATCTATGTGGATGATATCATTTTGAGTGGAGGCAATAAGCAAGATGTAGATGACGTCAAGATAGCACTCAAGAAGGAATTTTATGTACATGATCTTGGTCATTTGCACAACATCTTAGGAATAGAGGTAATTAGACTTGGAATTTGCTTCAAACAGGAACACAAATCATGCTACACAGTAACATAGACAGAAAACACTTTCCACAACAAGTTCACATAGCAATTGTATAAAATGAAATTACATTGTACATATAGTTGTTCACTCAAGCAACCCATGCATGACCCAGGTTGCCGTTGGCGGGAGGCGTGTCCCGTCGACTTGCCTCGTGGCGAGGCCAACTGATCCTTATCAACTGATAGGACCCACAGTACAGTAGCACAATGATTCTACTTTAATTCTAACTCTCTCCCTTAAAATAGAGTCTACTTTTTATACAGTCATATACATAGCTTTAAAGTCAACAAACTTTAAGTACAGAAAGCTTTGATCTAAACTTATCAAACTTTTGGCTTAGTGAAAATATCAGTTAGTTGTTCTCTTGTACTACAATGAACAACATGAATTTCACGACTCAGCAGCCTCTCACGTATAAAGTGATACTGAATCTCAATGTGTTTGGTTCTCGCATGGAACACTGGATTCTTTGAATGCCACTCTGACTGTCGCTATGTAACGTCGTGGGATTTCTGCTTCATGCCAACTTCTTCCAAGATTTGTCTCAACCATATAGCTTCTTGTGCTGCACTACACATTGCCTTATACTCTGCTTCTGTTGTGGAAAGAGCAATTGCACTTTGCTTCTTACTAGACCAGGAAAAGCAACTACCACAAAGTTGGAATACATACCCTGTGGTGGATCTATGATCATCATAGTCACCTCCCCAATCCGCATCCACATAGCCACACAACTCAGGTAAACCCTCATGCTTCCTGTAAATCAAGCCATAATCTGAAGTGCCTTTTACATAATGCAATATGCGCTTAGCTGCCTTCCAATGTGTTTCTGTAGGTGCTGCCATAAACTGACTTACAATACCAATAGCATAGCATATATCTGGTCTAGTCGTGGTAAGGTAAATCAAGCTCCCTACTAACTGCCTATACAGCGTAGCATCAAATGACTATGACTCATCAAGCTTAGAAAGCTTTTTACCTGGTTCAATAGGAGTATTCACTGGTTTGCAATCCTGCAACCTAAACCTGTGCAACAACTCTTTGACATACTTTACCTATGTTAAACCCACTTTGTGTCCTTTTTGCCACACCTCTACTCCAAGGCAATAATGCATCAGGTTGAGATCTGTCATCTCGAATTGTTCCATGAGGTCTTTCTTGATCATGTCTATTATCTCTTGATTATTTCCCGTAATAATCAAGTCATCAAAATAAAGAGCAATCAAATCAACCATACCATCAAAGCATAAGACATATATATTTGGATCAGAATGTGTTCTCACCATCCCCTTTGAACGAAAGTAGGCATCAATCCTGCTATACCACGCATGTGGTGCCTGTTTAAAACTGTAAAGCGCTTTATTGAAGCGACATACTTTATTTTCCTGTCCCTTCGCTACAAAGCCTTCAGGTTGATCCATGAACACTTCTTCTTCTAAGTCACCATTTAGAAAAGCAGATTTCACATCCATCTGATGCAAAGGCCAACCAAAATGTGAAGCTAAAGCAACAAGTAGGCGTAGAGTATTCCACTTACATATTGGCGCAAAGTCTCCTCATAATCAATGCCTTTACTTTGTGCATACCCTTTGATCACCAATCTTGCCTTGTGCTTTGATATACTTCCATCTACATGGTACTTAGTCCTGTATACCCATTTTCAACCAATGGGTTTCTTGCCAACTGGTGGTTCTACTAAGTCCCATGTGCTATGCTTAGCAATTGACTCCATCTCCTCTCCCATGGCCTTGACCCAAATGCCATCATCCTTCGCTTCACCATAAGCTGAAGGTTCTTTGCTTTGAATAATGCTAGATAAGAGAGCATAATTTGCTTCATACCTTTTAGATTGTGTCTTTTCTCTTGTTGATCTTCGTAGCTCTCCCTGGCTAGATGATCCTGGAAAGTCATCCATGTCGCGGCTCTCCAACAATCTCTCAAACCACTTAGGGAGCTTCCTGTCAGGTGATCAACTTCCTAGTGAAAATGTATCTCACTGTACCTCCTTCTCCTTGCGTTTGTCACCTGCAACTTCAATCCTTCTTGCACCAAAAGGTTTGTCTCTACCTCTCCAACCTGTCTCTTGAGGTTGAGTAGTAGTATCTTGAGATGTATCCTCATATTCATCACTCGGAAGGTCAATGAATGGATCATCATCAAGAGGTATCCTCACTATACCATTTTCCCCACTGGATGTATCTATGTTCTCAGCATCCACATCTTCATACATCTTGGATTCATCAAAGATAACATCACGGCTTACATGGATTTTGTTTTCCACTGGAACATCTATAGCCCTTCACAAGATGATCATATCCTAGGAATATAGATTTGATAGCTTTTCCATTAAGTCTACGTCTCTCTTCCTTAGGAATGTGTACAAAGGCTTTACATCCAAATATTCGTAAGTGGTTCACCTTTGGCTTCTTCTTCGTAAATGCTTCTTCATGTGTTATCTTTGGTATGGCAATGGTAGAACTTCTATTTTGAAGATAGACCACCGCACTGCATGCTTTTGACCAAAAATCTTTTGGTAGTTTCATCTCAGCTAGCATAGATCTGGCACTTTCCACAATCGTACGATTCTTGCGCTCAACTACACCATTGAGAGAGGAGTATGAGCTTACGTAAATTGTCTTTTAACCCCACATTGATCATATAGATCATTGAAGTCATTAGACTTGTACTCACCTCCACTATCTGATCTTAGGACTTTGATCTTCCTACCTGTCTGATTTTCGACCAATGCTTTGAAGCTCTTGACATTGTCAAATGCATCCAATTTCTTCTTCAAGAAGTAGATCCACGTCTTACGTGACATATCATCAATAAAGGTCATGAAATAGAAGGCTTTACCTAAGGACATGGTCCTCATAGGCCCGCATAAATTTGTGTAGATCAAGTCCAGGATCTTCTTTGCCCTTGCAACACCACCTTTATTGAACTTCTCTCGATGCTGCTTCCCATATACACATGATTCGCACATCGATTTCAAGTGGTCTTCTCTAGTAGGCAATCCTGTTACCATCTCCAATTTTCTCATCAAACTGAGGCTTCCCAAGTTCAAGTGACCAAGCCTCTTATGCCACAACTCAGTTTGCGATGGAATGGACGATACGAGTCCATGTTGCCCCTTGATTGTAGCATTCAACCTGTACAATCTTGTATTGGGCTCCTTTACTCCATTTGCAATAACTTTGAGCTTTTGGTTCACATCCTTCACAAAGCAACGATCATGGGCAAATTCTACTTTCAACTTTTAATCAGTAATGACTCCAACAGAAAGTAGATTTTTCTTCAAACCAGGTATGTAAAGTACCTCCCTGATCATTCTGCTATTGCCATCAGGTAGTTGGATTGAAACGCTGCCTATCTCCTTGATCTTGCACACATCACCATTTGCTTGTGAAACAGATGTTCCATTATCCAACACTTTCAAGTTACTGAACCAATTCTTGTTACCTGTCATGTGTCTTGTGGCTCCCGAGTCAATATACCACGCTTGATCATTTTGATTATATGACAATGCAGCTATGAAGATGCTAGAGTCTTCAATCTCACCCTCATCGACAAGGTTACCTGCTTGCTTTGGTTTCCCCTTGCCTTGTTCCGCCAGGAATTTGCGACATTCACTCGTCCAATGGCCCTTTTTACCACAATGGAAGCACTTGTCTTTCTTCTTGGTCTTACTGGAAGATCCCTCATCCTCCTGAGTCTTGGCAAATTGTTGTTTAGACTTCTTCTTGCCCTTGTCCTTGCCTTGTTTTTGGCATGTCGCAAGTGCTTGATTGTCAGTATTTTGACGTCTAGCTTTCACCATTTCTCACCGTTGCTCTTCCTGCATCAAGATTCTTATGAGCTCGTCAAAGGTTGGCAACCTTTCTCTTGATGCTATTCCTCTCACAAACATATGATAGGGCTCTGCAATGCTGCACATCACGTATGTGCTCACCAATAGAATGCAGTCCATTCCTCATTGTCTTGATTCTGGTCATGTACGTCTGAATATGCTCTCCTTGTTCCATGTGAGCACTATTCAGTTTTTACTTCAAAAACATGATTCTTGACGGATTTTACATCTCAAACTGCTCCTTTAGCACATCCCATGCCTGTCTGGGAGTAACAACATCACAAATGTGGGTAATGATGTGATCCTTCACTGACAAGTTAATGAAGGTCAAAGCTTTCCTCATCTTTTTGTCGAACACTTTGATATCTGCTTCATTTGGTTGCCTTCTCTCATCACCTGTGATGACTTCCCACACGTCTTTCTCCATCAGTATGTTTTTCATTTTGAATTTCCACATTGCATAGTTGGAAATTCACGTCGAACTACACTTCTGAAGCTGTTGGACACTTACAAACGCTAGATGCTCCTCGTGGTTCCTCGCGTGCGACCTGTCCGCTCTCTACTTCTCCCTTTTCTTCACGGGTTATAGTTATGGCTGCCAATAGAGAATTGATCCTGCACTCTCATGCTTTCACGGCCAGCCACGGTCTTCTCTGGTCTGATTTGCACTGCTAGGGCGCCCTCCTCTGGATTTTCACAGCTTCCAAAAAGGTTCAGAATCGAGAGAAATCTCTGATTTTGTGCTCCCAAGCCCCAGACCAGGGTTTTTCACACAAATCCATTCTTGGCTTCCTATTCACAGTGTTCTGACAGGCCTGTCCTCTTTCTCTGAGGTCGCCCTACTGCTTGAACTCTTCAATCCGTTTGTCAAACGGTGTCCTATTGAATGCACACTGACTGCAAACACCAAATAGCCTTCCTTCGAAATTTCAAAATTTTGTTTGTTGAGGTTTTGATTCAGCTGACAACTCTTGTCTCTGAATCCTCACACAGTCTCAAGCTCACCAAGCTTCTGTGTGCTAAACTCTCTGCACCAGTGCTTCTCCTTCCGTCTTCAACCTGCCGTAAATTCCAAACTCTTAAAAGACAGTTCTCCTGAAGCTCTCTTCAACGATGATGCTGTACTATTTAGAATGCTTTTAGTTCATGGATCGATTAGATTTGGACTCATTTGAAAAAGTTAGAACATGTGAAATAAATTTAAGAAGTACGACAAAGAACTGTCAAAAAGTTGCCATTTTGGCTAGCTAGTGTGTGTTTTTGACTTATTTGACCAAAGCCGAGAACTAAAACAGTAATTGTGAGTACTCTATCTAGATGACGTTGTCTCGTCTTGTCTCATCTCAACAAGTCGATAGATTTACATACTTGTCCAACTATGTCTCGTGCTCAAAAAGTCTATATTTGGGGATTGTGAGATAGAATGAAATGAGCATTAGAAGATCGTTACCATATTTGAAGTTAGTTGCCATGGAGGTGAATGTAATGTAAAATATACTCGTT
This sequence comes from Diphasiastrum complanatum, assembly GCA_029204225.1. NCBI lineage: Eukaryota > Viridiplantae > Streptophyta > Lycopodiopsida > Lycopodiales > Lycopodiaceae > Diphasiastrum > Diphasiastrum complanatum. The sequence goes on along the minus strand of CM055101.1, from coordinate 45,569,272 downwards.
AGTTAAATAGTTCAATGATGTTAGGAATAAGTGTGCTATAGTACTAAAAAAAAAAAAAAAAAGCTTCAATGCAATAAATGACTTCTTGAGGGCACCCAAGGATGTGAAAAATTTGTAGACCTTACAAGAAAACATTTTTTTACCGCTAAAGCTTATGCTTAATGTGGCTTACTCACTATAAGGTCATATTGTTGCAATGCAAGGTGAATGTAAGAGTGTACAATAAACAAAGAAACAATATACAACTATCACACCACTTGAGTCTTTTAAGTCTTGCAAGGCAAGTAGACCCAATGTTGAGTACACCTATAATCGAGGTGAGTTAAAGTAGATATACTTGTCTTTACTTCATCTTCTTTGTTGTGTTGGGTCGTTGTTACATCTGTAAGTTCTTAGTGCTTCTTAGCACTCCCCTTTGCTACTCGCTTTCAGTGATCAATGAGACTGTAACTCTCGAGAAGCTATAGGGAACCTTTGTTAGAGATGCCAATGAAGCTGAGTAAAATCAAGATTTCGAAGTTGTGACTGATTTTGACATGGTGTGTGCTCTGCTATATCCTCGGCTCCTCTTATTTTTAGCACCCTGTGCACGCGTCAGGGTGGGCCAGGCAGGAAGGTTTTTTTTTATTTTTTTAAATTGCTTGAGCAAATCTTTGAGATAAACGAGTAACTATATATAACTGAACCCTCCTAATTACTCACATGTGTGCAGGTGGGTGTGAAGCTGCCTAGTGCCACCTGCTCGTTCCCGGTGCCACCTAGGCCTGCCCGGCGCCACCCACATGGCGCTGGCCCCCCTGCCTGGCACCACCCACCTGGCGCATGTGCCCCTGCCCGGCGCCACCTGGGCGCTGCTTGCCCCCTGGCGCACCCGCCCTGGCGCCACGACGCGCCTGCGCCTTTTTGGCCAGCCCCTGGCTGGCGCACCCTAACTCGCCAGGGTGCTACAATTATGTGGAGCCCTAAAATGTGGTAGTCCATACTTTCACACGTGTGAAGGATATTGCATAAATTTGAGCCTTCAAGTGGAGTTCAAGCCAAGGCGAAGCTAGCCTAACACTAAATTGGTTGGTGTTTTTACTATAGGATCTCAATTGGATCCATTCAAGGTGCTTCCTCCATAATTTCCAAGGTTTATTAGAGTCTTTTTGCTGCATTTTCAACATGGTATCAGATCCTTGTCATGAAATGAGCTAAATTCTTGCAATTTGATTCACTAGCATCATAAATTTTGATCAATTCAAGGCTTTGATTGATTCTTTGTGATTATCTATGATTTATGTTTCCATTACTGATCAAATTGAGTTCTTGTGAGATCTGATTCAAAGGTGTTTAGGCTTCTAAAACCATGTTCAAGTCATTTCTTATCTACAAGATCAAATTAACAAGTTTTGCTTGCTTTCTCATACTGGATTCAAGGCGAGTTTTGGAGTCAATCTCGAGGAGTAGCATTCAAGCATTAAAGAGGAAGAAGGATTAAAGCTTTTGGAGTTGATTTAGATATTTCTCAGGTGTATGAGAGATGACCTAAGAGTGATTTAGTTTCATTCCAAAGCATTTTGGCTAAAAGCATGTTTTGGTGGTACAACATGGACTGCCAAGGACAATACATTTTCTAGGTACAAATGCACTCAAAAAAATGCTCATTGTTTAACATTCTAAACTGGGTCCACTAGAGATATGAAGAGACTATGACTGTTTGTAACATATTTGCAGGTGTGCAATTGTAATAATTGCTTAATAATTACTTCTGTTGTGAGACAGCAGGCCGCCCTCTCTCTCTCTCTCTCTCTCTCTCTCTCTCTCTCTCTCTCTCTCTCTCTCTCTCTCTCTCTCTCTCTCTCTCTCTCTCTCTCTCTCTCTCTCTCTCTCTCTCTCTCTCTCTCTCTCTCTCGTGCGTTTGAAAGATCTCCCGCTCTAGCTCTCTCTCTAATTGCGTTTGCAAGATCTCTCAGTACTGGTCTGATATACCTCTTTCTTGCTGATTGTGCTCTTTTTGATCGCTCTGTGGCTGATCCAGGTCTTTCTTGCTGATTGCGATCTGTTTGATCGAGCTCTTTTTCTAATCGATTAGTCTGTGCGCAGAATAATAAACGATTCCAGCATGGATGGTTTTCAGGGCAATAATATATATTTCACAGATTTAATTTTGGATATTCCAACAGTTTTTCCTACAATGCATGAGACGTACGCAAGTGATCCCAACATGGAACCTCGTCACTGTGCCGACAAAGTTCCAATGAGGGACTATTGGGTTGGTAAAAAATGAGAACAGAGATTGAAAGAAATTTTTTTTAGGAGGCTTGGAAATCAAACTTTTAGTAGATGACATCAAAACAAGAAAACGAATCTGTTTAGCTACGACAAAATATTGGCGAAGACATACACAACAATTTTCAATAGGTATTCAGAGGGAGATATTCTAAGAACTACTTCTGCAACCGACTTTTTGATAGCTATAAATATCATCTAATACTGTTGAAAGCAATCTTGTTTCTAACATCTGTAACACCCTCAGTCAAATTAAGTGCCCCACTCGGTGAATGAACTCTCAGTGAAGAGATTTTTGCTTGTGATGGTACTAAATAAAGCTAATGGCACAATGAATGTCCCTCATTTGAGAATTGCAGGTGCTTTGGGTGTTCATTGTAGAAATATTACTACAGCCAGTTCTCGCCTTAACATTAAGGACAATGAGGAGGTTCTGCCCTTGAGTGCCTGTCAAAGACAATTGCCTAGATGTAGCATAATCACGGCTCGGGTCAAGGAACTGGTGTATGCCTTTTGGAGGTCAGAAACTCGAGTGTCCCCCAACAAAAAAGACATATGTTGACAGAGGATTGGAAGAAAGAGTGTTGTCAGGCATCCAGTACATCTTCTTGATGACACTTAGGTTTTGTTTTTTGTTTTGGATTTATGTTTTCTTGGTAATGCTGAACTTTGGCACTGTTGAAACTGATCTTTGATACTCCTGTTCTTTGGTTCTGCAGATACACAATCCAAATCTTGTTGTTTGGAACTATTTTGTAGTTTTTACTCAACTGATATTTTGCTCTTTTGGACTTTTGGGACTATTGGTACTTGTAGAAGCTTATAAACAACTATTTATTTTCTATTTGGTACTTATGAAAACTTGCCCAAGATATATTTTTGGTGCTTTTGGTACTCTATATTCCTTTCAAATAACTTTTCTTTTTGCTGTTTGGACCTCATGGAACATTTTGTACTTCTGGTATGCAGAAAGTACTGTTGTTTGTTGCTCTTTGGTGCTTTTGATAGTTTTGGTAGTTTTTGAACGTTTCTTCAATTTGTTGTTTGCAACATTTTGGTACTTTTCGATCTACTAGCATTTAGTTGTTTGGTGCTTTTTAATATTTTGGAATTTTTGGGTATTAAATGTTTGTGTTTTTACTACTGGAACTTATTGTGTAACAATTTTAATAATACAGACTACCAAAATAGGTGCTTTAATACCTTGTGTCTCATTTTCATTCTAAAATCATTCAAATTGGTCTACTGAGATTTATAGTGTGTACCATTTTTATTTTAGAATCTACAACATTTGGTTCTATTTTGTTCGGTTTTATTTTAAAATTTACCAAATAGGTACTATTTAGACTTCTCGTGACCATATTTTACACATAAACCTATAAAATTAAGTACTTTTTTTCTATATTTATTTGTGTTCGCAGCTTGCATACAATCTTTTGTGGTCTTTTTGGTACTATTTTAGTGTTGTTTACCAATTGGTGGAATCTAAGCTTTAGTTACTAGCAATTTTACAAAATTTGTACTATTTTTGTAATGTTTAGTACCACAAAAGTATAATTTATTTTGCGGGTATTGTTGAATACATTGTTGTTAGTTAATTGAGCTCATATGCTTATCCCGAGATGACAACATGATCACAAGTGTTAATGTGTAAAATGTTGAGCTACATTTGAAAAATCTTTGTTGCATTTTTTCATGGAAGCAGGTACGCAGTATTTTCATGACCTTCGAATATCCGGAAGTGTTTAACAACACCCCCTTTATATTGAGGACGACCAACCTACCGGCCCTAGCTGGAATGTCATCGACGTCGGGGGCCCTGGTCGTCGTTGGATTCTCGTCTTTTAGGGGTGGGTGCTACAAACACATAAGAACAAGAAAATGACATCACCATAATGGAATTCACATTGCGCAACAGAAAAAAAAAATGCCTTCTTTCCCTTTTAATAATAACAATTTTCTTCTTAACATATCAGATAGCAGTGACACTGATCACTCGATGAATTTGGTCATGCTTCATAACACGATAGGTAGCATTATTCTACTTTTAGTGCAATTGAGTGTGCACGTGTTACATCTTGCTTGCACGAGTTTTATTGTTATATGGTCTCGAGCGCTTTATCTTTTTAAGAGGATATAACTATGACAACAGAGTATCGTCGCATAGATCTTCACCTGTCTCAAGTTTAGAAGTGTGCGGAGTTTCACCCTTCTCTACCCTGGCCTCTTCCCCTATTGTTTTCTCTTTTTGGGGCCCTTCAGCTTCATCACTTGCCCCTTCATTTTCCACATCCACATACACATCCTCCTGCTCTTCCTTCTCCTGTTGGTGCTTCGCTGTCTGGTGGTCCTGCTGTGCCTAGCCTTTTTGCTCTTGGTCTTGCTGCTGCTCTTGCTGGTTTTGTTGTGCCTGGCCTTGCTGCTCTTGGTCTTGCTGCTAGTCTTGTTGTGCATTGTCTTGATGCTGGTCCTGTTTTTGATGCTCCTACTGGTCTCGCTCTTCCTCCATATCTTCATCCAGCTCGTCTATGTCAATAATAATTTTTGCCTTGCTTGTTTTGCCCTCTTCTATCTGATGGTGTGCGAAGTAGTCTATATCATCCTTGAGTTTTGAAAGTTCTTCCAGTACTTCATTTGTCGTTGAATCCATGTCTGGGTCCTTGTTCAGTTGCTGGTCTTCATGCAAGAAACTACCCATAGGGGGGCTCTTAGTCGGCATAGGGCTATCTATACCCGATTTAGACTAAGACAACAACCAATAGTACCAATTTCTGTACTTCAGTAGAACAAATAAGTACCTCGAACACAAAAAATCTAGAACCAAGAACAAAAAAATCCTAGAGTACCACGAACAAAAAAGTACCAACAACCCACAGAACTTTGGTACTCCAGGAGAACCAAAAGTACCAAGAATGAAAGAGATAGAAAGAAAGCATGAAGAGTGTTAGTCAAAATTTCCAAACTATATAGTTGTATCCTATTCCAGAATGTCACCACAATGCTTTCTTTCATCAACATGGCCTTCTTTGTGGATGTTTCAAGTCCAACAGAGAATTGTTTATAATACCATACCTTTAATAGGGAAAAAACAAGGGCTACACCCCTTTCTAGAATTGGGAATGTTGACTATCTTTAACTCCACCAAAAACTTTTTTTTTTTTTTCCAAACAACTTGCACACAAACTAACATTGCTGAATCGATACCTTCCATTAAATCTCCGTATATCTCAAACATGAGAGTAACAGACACACAAATTGTACTAATAAACACACATGTTCAACTCAATAGTGTTGAAAAAAACAGTGCCAAAAGTATCAAAATGAGATTCATACACACATACAATACTACCAAATTCGAAGCAAAATAGTTCCAAATATGTCAGATCTGAGCTCTCAAAATAAGAGAAGAATCAAAAGTCCCAATACGTGCTTTCAATATGTTCAACCATAGCACCCAAGAACTCACATGATCGATGTGTAAATAAAGATCAATAGTTTCTACTGATTGATTAACACTTCTAAAACTAATTATTGCTAAAGTAGGGCCACCCAGTTTAAAACTAAAGACTGTCTATCATACCAAAGTTGAAGAATAGAGAACTAAAGCTGGTACTCTGAAACATGAAAAGACTCAGAAACGTGTTATAAGTATAAATCTAGGGTTCTCCAGAGTAACAAATACCGTTGTTGGGATACTCCAAGAGTACCAAAGCAATCAACACCAAAAAAAACTTACTTTTGGCAAGCCCCTTGTGAGCCCAAGCCTTGGCCTCCTCGAAGATCTTCTTGCTGCACCCTGGTTTCACACAAAAGTCTTTGGTGCTTATGGTCACAACAAAACATAACGGATGGTAAGAATGCCTGCAGACAAACATGAATGATCCGAGAAGAAAGGTGGAGTCCAAAGACTCGCCGCATGCAATACAAAATCCAAGGGTGTGGATATAGTATGCCCCACTCACCACGTGGGATCTCGGAACCAAGTGAATCTATGCCCCCGACTGATCCTCTCTTGCATGAAGTTCACAAAGTCAATGTGCCCTTGAGCATCCTTCCAATCTGACTCTAGCTTTTCGTATTCCCTATGCAATGAAAATCCGAACTATTACAAAATAACACCAAACAATAAACAACAATACTAAACAATAGCCAACATTGTATATAGTATACAATAGCTTCAAAACTATTAAGCATTTTCAAAAAATTACCAAACAAATCATAAAAGCGCCAACAGTACTAAAAAGTGAATCCAGAAGCACCAAAAGTACCAAACAGAATCTTAAAAGTACCAAACATTGCATAGAAAATGCCAAACAATACTAAAAAAAAAATCCAGAAGTACCAAAAGTACCAAAAAAACTATAAAAGTACCAAAAAAACAACATGAAAATTATTAAAGGTTCCAAAGGTTTAAATATAATGACCACAACACGTCCATAAGCTTCAAAAGAACGAAAAGTACCAAATAGAAAAAGGCAGACTACCAAAAAAATTACCTTCTCTGCAACCTCTCTTCCGAGGGACTGGGCATCTGTTTGCACTTCAACTTTTTTTTAGCATGCGCCTAGTCAATATGAGCTCATCATCCACTTCGGAGGAGTCCGTGTCCGTAGCTCAACCAGACACTTCTCCATCTCATGAATCTCGTCCTTGATTACTTGGACGATTGTGTTTTCACCTTGCATGACCAGCAATTTTTCTTCTTCTTCTTAATGTTGTCCTTCAATTCTGACAACTTTGCAAGCATCCACCCTAATCTTTGTACGACTCTCTGATTCATCGCCTCCACCTCAGGCATATATCCTGGAGGGGACAGAGCAACGTGGGACACACTGTCCTCACCTCCAAACTTGTTGGAGTGCTCTCTCTTGCCTCCAACTCCTGGCTGCCCACTCCGAGGGAGCCCGTTAGCCCTGCTCCAATTTTTCAACTTTTTCTGTAGGCCATCCTTCTTGCTGCTGCACATTGCAATTACATTCTTGCCAAATCTTGTTCATGCTATCTTGTGATAGGCAGGGTCCAATTTGGTGGCCTTGCAGCACTCAAAGGCATAACATTTGGCGAATCTGGTTGTGATTTCGCCGCAGGAGGGAGGAGCCTGGTACACCTTGTGGAACAACAGACGGCAGTCATCTACAAATTGTGGATGCAGTTAGTTAAGATATATCTTAACATTTTTTTTTGTATCACAGCCTGAAGACCGTTAGCCACTGATTGTCTGGCAGATCAGAGTCTAGTAGATCTTTTGCTAATTTGCCCTCTAGGCTAAAGCCATACTCTTCATGAAGCTCCTTGGCAGAGTAGCAGAACTTCCACAGGATCGGGTACTCATCCATTTTATTCTTTCCTACAAAATAGATAGTGTTAATTTTAACACAAATTGTTCACTGTAAATCCTCACATAGAAAGTACCAAATAACCAAATAAGGTACCAAAAGAAGCTATACTTCCAAATTTAGTACCATAAGCAATTTTTTAAAATTCCAAGTTATGTACAAAAACCTGCTAAAGTACTAAATTAAGTACTAAAAGTAGCTAAAGTACCAAAAGTACTAAATTAAGAACCAAAAGCAGCTGATTACTATCATAATATCAAAAGTACCAAAACTACCAATAGCACAAAAGCAAAAAAAATAAGCCAAAGTACCAAAAGCAGCAAAAAGTATCAAAAGTACCAAATTAAGTACTAAAAGCAGCTATTTACTACCATAATACCAAAACTACTTGCATGCAAATTGTCCATTCAAGTGTGCATCTTGCAAGGGTGGTGAGCATTGGAGAGTCTACTATCTTTGAATACTTTTTGGAAAGTAGTAGTAGACATGAGGTGACTTGTTTCTTACCTTTAAGATTCATGGTGTTTATTACTTTGTATGACAAGACAATGATATGGGATGCTTTGAAATCTACATTTGTTGTTGATAAAGCAATTCCATTCGATAACTATTTTTGTAATAGTTTGAATAGAGTCGTAAAAGATGAAACATTATTTTCTTTGGAAATCTTTGTGTCCACATGCTTTGTGCATGATCATTCCAATGTAAGGACCAAAGATTATCCTAATTCAATGACAAGAATAATGGTAGTGTTTTGCTCTTCAAGTAGAGATTGTAGAATCTACTTGTTTTCAACCAAAGAATTTGTCAATGGTGGAAATCTGATCTTTCAAGAGTGGAAGATCTGTAAACTTGAAAAAGCACCTTTGGATCAACACCTTATTCAATTCATTGATGTTTTGGAGTCAAGTCAAGTGGAGGATCAAGCTCAAGACCCGAGGACTCCAAGAAGAATCTTGAGTATCAAGATGGAGCCATCAAGGCTCAATCATATGGATCAAGCAAGGCAAGTTGTCTTTGGCAACATTATTTATGCACTTAATATTTTAATTGATGTATCTTCAAGTGCACAAAATGCCTTGGAATCCATGGCTTGGCATGATGTTTAGTTTTGAAGTGTGCTACATGTATATAGACACATTTATGGAACATCTTGTAAGGGATCCTCTAAGAGGTGGCGAAAGATCCTTCATGGACATCATTCTCTATTGGAGTCTCAAAAGTTCCTTGTTTGTAGATGGATTTTTTAGACACTTCTAAAAGCTTTCATTCATCTATCAAGAGAGTTGTAAATAGATCAAGCTAAATTTGAGGAGGAGTGTGAAGAATTGCCAAAAATTGGCAAATCTAGCTTGATCAAAAACCATGTAGAATAGTGAGAAGATAGAAAATTTTTGGAGCTCATTGGCAATCTCAAGCTAGTTCACTATGTACATTGAGTTTTTGTGATCCAAATGAAACTAGATCAATTTCTACTTGTTTCTCAGGTTGAAGGCCGTACTACAGCCTGTAGTACACACGTGTGGGCTCGGATTTCAATGTTGATCAATGCTTTTGATTATGAATGCTTGTTGTTTGTCAAATTGCCAATCTAGATCAACTTTTTTGTGTCTAGTTTTTTGATAGATTGTTAAGCAAGCATCCGATCACTCTTGTGGATCTTTTGTAGATCCATTTATGGTCCTAAAGTACAATACTTTTACAGAAAGATCTTGACAAACTTCATTTTGCCTTGGTATTGAAGTTTGGCATCACCAAGACAGATTATCCTTACTCAAGAAAAATATGTATAAAACTTTTGGAAAGATTCTATATGCTTGCTTGTGAGTCAGATTCTACACCTATGGAAGAAAATCTAAGGCTAACTAGCTTTTGACAGTAAGTGTTGGGGGTAAGTGATGGGACATTGTCTTACCATGTATATAGATCTATTGGTAAATCTAGATTAGAGAATAAGTGTGCATGTGTGAGTCGAAATCAGTGATCACATTGTAATTTCTATATGCTTGCTTGTGAGTCAGATTCTACACCTATGGAAGAAAAACTGAGGCTAACTAGCTTTTGACAATAAGTGTTGGGGGTAGGTGGCTAGACATATAGATCTATTGGTAGATCAAGATTAGAGAATAAGTGTGCATGTGTAAGTCCAAACCAGTGATCACATTGTAATTTCGTCAATAGATAGCAATAAATGAGACTTTTAGGCCAATTGCGGAAGTTAAATGGTTTAGAGGCCTAAAAGTCAAGCTAGTGAATAAAGGGGTGTTCACACCAAATTTTAGATTTATATAGTAAGGGAGGTAGAGATTGGTCAAGAACCATTTTGAGGCCAAGTGCCCAAAATCCACTATAAATAGTGGTATATTGTATTTCATTTTTCATGTTCAATCAAAGAAGGTGGAACCTCTACCATTTGGCAATTGGATGTCCTTTCTTCTCCTCTTCCTTCATCACTTTCGTGTCTTTGCTATCTTTCTATTTGTTGGATTTGATTGTTGTTGCTATCTTTGTGTGTGTGTGTGTGTGTGTGTGTGTGTGTGTGTGTGTGTGTGTGTGTGTGAGAGAGAGAGAGAGAGAGAGAGAGAGAGAGAGAGAGAGAGAGAGAGAGAGAGAGAGAGAGAGAGAGAGAGAGAGAGAGAGAGAGAGAGAGAGAGAGAGAGAGATTGATTTAGGATTAGTGGATTCTAGTGTTAGATTGTCATCATAGCATGCATAATATTGTGAATCTAAGCTTTGTTCTCATGGGATTGAACTTCCGCGTGATATGAAAGAAAAATCCTCTTTATATCTTGATTGCTTTGCATGTGCTTCGAATTAGGGTGGAAACTCCCTACAATTCTGGCACCATTGTCAGGGAGTAAAGCCATTATTTTCATTTTTATCATGTTTATGATGCTTGAATGGATGTTAGCTTTTTCTAGACATCTTGGTTTTGGCATAATAGGGTTAGATTTTGATGATTTGAGTAATATTGATTGGATTGCTTGTACTCACTTTTGATTGATGACTATAGATATAGTACATTAGTGCTACGTCCATTTGAAAACCAAAAAATAAAAGTATTACCTAAAATCACTCACTTTCTACAATTTGGAGGAGAAAGGGGACAAAACTTTCCATCAAACATTACTAACTTTTCATTATTCTACAATCAACCTTTTCCCACTTGTAGGAAAGACCGGCCTGATATAGTGAACCTTGAAATTGAAGGGCGAAGATATAGTGAACCTTGAAAATGAAGGGCAAAGGTTATTTCCCAGTGATTTTTCAGAAACTTGAAAAAAATAGCCACAAAATAAAATAAACCCTTGTAAAAAATTGATACAAAAAAACAAAGCGCTCTTAATTCGTCAACCAAAGAAACCATGATATCAGGCTTCTACGTAACTCAGCTAATCTCAGATATAAATAAATATTTTTAAAAAAAAAATATAAATGTTGCATTGAGCAGCATGTGAAAATGTTATTAGATGTAGACACCTGTCTTTCTAGCTCATCACTGTATGAAGAGGCCCAGCCAGATTAAAAATGAATATGACCGAAGGTTATGTGGGGTTAAAATGAGTAAATCGATGTAGCCTTAATGTAAATGCATTGTCAAATCATGGTTTATTGGGCTAAATAGAGTTAACCCATAGTGCCAAAAAGTTAAGTGTTTCAAAATTTTGCTTATACAAATTTTTAACAAGATAGTTTTCTACACATAACAAATGGCACCATCAAGGAAACCGTGCTCCTCAATCGATTATGTGCTTCTCTTCAATGAGAAAGATGACAATGGATTATGGGTGCCAAGAAAGTATTAAAAAAACTCTTGGGTCTTAATGCATCCACCATCTAAATGAACATTTTGAAAAACCAAGAAGACAAAACTATCATTTTGATCTTACTAGAAGGCCAGAATTATGGATCTCAAAACATCATTAGGAGGAAAATCTATTTTTGAAATATTAGTCCAACATGTGTATATGCATTCCGAGATAAATGTGCAAGGACTAAATTGTTAGGAACACCAAAAAAACAAATGAGTATTGATATATTGCTTGCACTTCTATTTCTTTCATTCTGAATAATTTCTTTTTAAAGCACTAATTTGATCATTTTTTCTCTTGTAGATTTATATCCGGCCAATATAAACTAATGGGAGCCAACTAGATCTCTTGCAGGTGTGTTGGATGTAGTACACACTAATATTGGACAATTGCAATAGAAAGGTAGAACTACAAAAGGTCTTGTCTATGTTAATTCTCGATTTAAAAGGGGGTTTGGGTAGCCCATTCCACTACCTAGGTTTAGAAGTGATGAATGGGTTACTCCCAATGTTGCAGTTTTAGAATCATTTTGTTGTAAGCCGTGATGATGTAAAAAATTCGTTAAAGATAAGTACATGCTAAAAAACAGTCTATTTGTTGCTTTGAATATATCTATGGAGTTTTTCTTTTCAAGTTAACTATGTTTGTATGTAAAAATTTATCAGATAGTATATTATCTGAGCTTATGGATGAAGGTTGGGAGAAAGAATCAAATGGAGATATAGAATGCATAATCAAAATGTCTTCCATGTCCTTTCGTTATCAAACATAAAGCCAAATGTTCAACATCTCCCATTACCAAAGATGGAAAACAATTGCTGCCACTTGATCAAGACCTTGAAGAAAGTGGACACTTTGCTAGGTCACCATTTCAATTCAATATTGAATCAAGGTTTGTGCATGTGAACCTCAAGTTTGTCATCAGGAGTGATGAATTGTTGCCACATATGACACTAACGTTGAGAAGTCCATGAAGTGCGTAGAGTTGAAGTATGGATTTCAAGATTTGATGAATCTTGAGTTGAATGTCATAGCAAGATTAAACATATTGACTCAAGATGTGAGCCCTTCTTGAACTAATTATTGCAAAAAAGTTAAAAATTATCACGTTCACTCAAGATATTGTGGGTGCATGTGTATCTTCAAGGTGATTCAAAAATGAGCTCAAGAGAATGAATACCCAATTTTGAATTGACTTTGTACAAGATCTCACTAAGTAAAAATATAGAGATGTTTGTTCAGAATTTAGAGCAAAATTGTATACTTGAGATGCACTGAATTCTTGGTCAAGATTGTAATAGACTAGGACATGAACACAGGTCAATCATTCAAAATACAATTTATTTAGGCAAGTGATTGTTCAAGGGCCTTTGTCTGCTTGATACAATTATTGTTGGTCATCCTGCTCAAGATTGTGATACACCATGACAAGAATACATGCTGATTGGTTGAGATACAATTCATTATTCAGGTGACCTCTCAAGATACAATGTAAAAATGTAGTCCTCTATTCGTACATGTCACCAATATGGTGCTTATACTTGTCTTGATTTTAATAGCAAGATAAAATTGTCATTGATCATCCTTGAGAACTTGAGAATCTGATCAAGAACCTAGAGTGGAACTAATATTCCAACTCTCCTCCTTGATTGCACTTCAGATTCTTTGAAAGGATATACCATATTTTGAAAAACATGTAGGAATGAAGTAAAAGTCATATTTCAACTGGTTGCTCGAACTAACAAAATCTGAGGGTTGGAGTAGCCAAAATCGATAGAGCAAGTAGTTCCCTTGTAGCATAATGAAAGATATTTTACCTTGAAAAAATAGATGAGCTTCTTTTGGGTTCTTTCTATCATGAAATGAAATCCACATTATGTAATATCATTTGTCACTCTTTTGCAATATTTGTAGAATTGTTTGTTCTTGGACTTGTGATTTTCATTCGATGTAAGACCCATGTTCTTCGTATTTTAGGACTTTCATCCCTCATTTGCAATTTGCATCTTTTGGTATTGCACTCCTCTTCTTCCTTGGAGCTCATAGTCCCTAATTATATATTCTATACTCTATTTCTCTACTCCTCTCTCTATTCTCTTTCCCACACATTCTTTCTCACTTTCCTCATACTCTTTCTCTACCATTCAAGCTGTCCATGTTTTCAAGTAATGTTTTTTGTGTTTTTAGCATTATGTCATGCAATAAAGTGAATCTACACTTGTTTATGAATCTTAGCTTGGTAGAGTTGCTTTTAGTAGCTTTTTGTCATGTCATATTTTTATCAGTTTTTAGTAGTTATTGGTATTGTTTTTGTTTAAGATTTATTCCAATTTACGCAGCATAATTTATGTGCATAGTCTTCTAGCTTTTGCTTATTTTTTAAGAGGTTTATGCCAAGAGAATTATCCATATAGCTCCACTCCCATTGTGTTATACAACAACGGAATGTGAAAAATTGCCTACATTGGCAAATCTAGCCATGTAGAATATTGTACATTTTGTCAATATTGTTTGTTGGTTACTTGAATGGCCAAAGTGCCACTTGTACATACACACCTAAAGTAGGTTACCATGAGTCAAGAGGAGTGGTTGTGTCCATTTGGTAGTGATTCCTACTTTGTAGGATCTAGACCATGATTTATGATGAGATTTGTACCTACCATGCACCTACCAAGCATGACTCTTGGATCTAGGCTAGGGTTTTCACATTAGGGCAAGAAAGTGGAGTCTACTTCCTTATTACATGCTGGATTTTCACCTAAATTAGCAAAGGAAGTGTGTTTTACTATGTATTCCCATTCTCCATAGTGAGAATATAGAAACTTTTTGGAGCCTCAAGGAGAAACTCGAGTTTCCTCTCATTGTATGGTGATTACTCTTGATTTCCAATGAAACCCAGCTTTGGCACTTTGTAAACACTGTCTACATGCTGTACTACAGCCTTATTTCCACACGTGTGGAGTTGGATTACACTAATTGATCAATGCTTTGATTGTCACTACTTGTTTCCTATCAAGCTGCTAAACTAGATCTTGTTTTCTGATGACTAGTTTTTGATAGATTGTTTAACAAGAATACAATCACCTTGTGGATCATTCAAAGATCCATTTATGGTCCTTAGTACTGTACTTTTTACATGGTATCAGAGCCAAGTACAAGACCATTGATCTGTGTCTGAATCTAATCCAGTTTTAGCAGGTTTTGGTGCAAAAAGCTAGTATTGGAAGGGCGAGCTGGTATCCAGGTTTTGGTGAGGGAATTTCATCCCAAACTTTTTCAGGATCAAAATCCGTACTGTTCACAGGTGTGGGCATCTCTGAACCAGAATTTAATAACCCATATTCATTGGATCATAGAAAATTCATCTGGTGTTAGTTTGATGTAATTTTTGGTGCAAATCCTAGGATAAGCTACAAGATCACTTGCCATTGATTAGTAAAGAGTTTGTTTCATGAAAACTAATTAATCTAGGCTGATTTCAGACCTTCTTAAAGTGGAAGCCAGGTCTTGAAAGTACATCAAAGTGAATGAGAGAGATAGAGTCAGTTTTTGTCCAAGAATAGCCAAGATTGGCTTTATTTGCTTGAGAGTAGTTTTCATCTCATCTTATCTTCATTCCAGCTTTGTGAGGGAGTGATAGAACTATGATTACAAATCCATCTGTTGGATTAGAAGTCAACATTTGAGTGAAACACTGCAAGTTAGAAACCTTTGTAAATTTTAGGTTCAAACAAATCTATATCTTGTGTGTAGAATCTTGCTAGTAAGATGGGATCAGTGAGAGCCTACCTTCTAGAAGCTAGTGAGAGGTTAAATTCTACCAATTATGCTATTTGGAAAGTGAGGATGGAGTCACTAATGGTGCTCCAGGATCTTGATGAGTTTCTAATAGATGATGAAGATGAACCTCTAGGTGCACAGAAATTAGTGAGATACAAGAAGAGGTCTAGGCTTGCACTTCACTGTATTAAGATGAATGTAAGCAATGATCTTTTAAGGGAAGTATCATCATGTAAGAGTGCTAAAGAGGCTTGGTAATCTTTAAAATCTATCTATGAGTCTAGTAACACTTCGAGGGTTCTCATGCTTAGGAATCAGATTCTACAAAGCATGAAGAGGAGTGATGAGAGTGCACATGATTATGTGCTAAGAATCAAGTCTCTCAATAGGGAGTTAGCTTCCGTTGGAGAGAAGATTCAAGATAGTGAGCTTGTTCAGATTGTCCTCAATGGTCTAGGGAGTGGCTTTACAAATTTGGTCCAAAGCTTTGCAATCCAAGACACTTTGCCTACTATAGAAAAGCTACACAGTGTATTAGTGGCTGAAGAGTGTAGGATGATGCATACCAATGCAAGAATGAATGCTATTTCTCTGCAGGATGGTGATGAGAAAGCTAATTTCTCATTCAAAGGCAAGAAGAAGACCAATGGCAAGAAGAAGCACTTCAAGGAGACCAAGGAGGAGGATGAGGCTTCAAGCTCAAAGGGCAAGATCAAAGACAAGTCCAAGTACAAATGTTTTTTCTGTGGAAAGAAAGGACATTTTGCATCAGAATGTCTCAAGAAGAAGAAGACACAAGAGAGCAAACAAATCAACATTGCACATCAGGAGGAGGAGGAGGATGAAGAGTCATCCTTGGTGGTCTCCAACAAACCACCATCATCCAAGAGCAACACCAATGATTCTTGGTGGATTGATAGTGGGGCTAGTTCCCACATGACATATCAAAAGGACATATTCTCCACTTTACTTTCTTACAATAATTTACATAGATCAATCTATACTGCAAGTAGTCAAGAATGTAAGATAAGTGGAATAGGAACAATTCCCTTGTATGTGGGATCATCCAAAAGGATGAATCTTGATAATGTTCTTTATGTTCCTAAGTTAACCAAGAATTTGCTTAGTGTTGGCCAGTCAATGGATAATGGCCTAGATGTACAATTTAAGCATGGATTTTGTTCCATCCTTAGAAATGATGAATGTATAGCCAAGGGCTTTAAGCAAGGTAGATTGTTTAAGCTTGATGATAATGTTGCAGTGGAGAGAGTTAACTTGGCAAAGGTGGAGTTATCAAAGGTGGAACTATGGCACAAAAGGTTGGGCCACCCCAACTACAAAGCCATGGAATCTATGGTTGCAAAGGAGCTTGCAATTGGACTCCCCAAGCATTTGTCAAAGTGTAGGAAGAGATGTGAAGCATGCAACCTCTCAAAGGCTCACAAACTACCCTTCTCAAGATCTACATCAAGATCAAACTCTCCTCTTGAACTCATCCATTCGGATGTTCATAGTTTTTCACATGAGTCTAATGGTGGTGCCAAGTACTATGTAATCTTCATTGATGACTATTCTAGATTTTGTTGGATGTACCTCTTGTCTAGCAAATCAATGGTGTTTGATTCTTTTGTAAAGTTCAAGACTTTGGTAGAAAATCAGCTTAGTACCAAGATTAAGGTATCAAGGAGTGATAATGGAGGTGAATATATCTCCAATAAGTTGATTGACTTTTGTAGTTCTAATGGCATAAAGAGGGAGTTGTCATGTCCATACACCCCTCAACAAAATGGAGTGAGTGAGAGAAGAAATAGATCTCTTTGTGAGTGTGCTAAGGCCTTAAGGCTAGATGCTTCTCTATCCAAACCATTTTGGGGTGAAGCAATAACTTGTGCTAACTATTTGTGCAATAGATTGCCAAACCAAGCCATTGGAGGAATCACACCATTTGAAGCTCTATTTGGAGAGAAGCCCAATCTCAAGGATCTCAAAGTCTTTGGATCCACTTGCTATGTACACCAATCCTTGGATAAGAGAAGGAAGGATGATGCAACATCCATCAAAGGCATCTTTGTGGGAGATGGTGAGAATAGCAAGGGTTATAGAGCCTTCAATCCCATCGCCAGCAAGGTAATAGTGAGTAGGGATGTTATTTTTTATGAAGGACATGCTTGTGATTTGGATGATAATGCTACTAATCATCTTGATGCCAAGGATCATGCTAAGATGGAGGAGGAGCTTCCAAGTGAAGAAGAACTTGAGGATCCACCTCAAGATGCAAGAACTCCAAGAAGATCTACAAGGGCAAGATCCGAGCCATTGAGGCTCACCTATGATGGTCAAGGTGATCAAAGGGAAGGCTCGTCATCTTTCACATCTTACACCTTTCTTACTTCAATGTTAGATGAGCCAACATGCTATGAAGATGCTTGTAAGTCTAAAAGTTGGATGGATGCTATGCAAGTAGAGTATGATGCTCTTATTGAGAATCATACTTGGGATCTTGTGGATCTTCCTCAAGGGAAGAAACCTCTTGATTGCAAGTGGGTATTTAGATTGAAGTATAATCAAGATGGATCAATAAGCAAGAATAAAGCTAGGCTTGTTGCCAAAGGTTTTTTACAAACCAAAGGCATTGATTATGATGAGACTTTTGCTCATGTGGCTAAGCTTGTTGCTATAGGTTGATCATTAGTCTTGCTACAACCTTCAATTGGGAGCTATTCCAATTTGACTTAACAAATGCATTCCTCAATGGTTATTTGGAGGAAGGGGTCTACATGAGGCAACCCGAGGGCTTCATCAAGGCAAAGCATGAAGGAAAGGTGTGTTTTTTGAAGAAGAGCCTTTATGGGCTCAAGCAAGCACCTAGAGCATGGTAATCTAGGCTAAACTCTTTTCTCATTTCCATCAATTTTGTAATGAGTGCCTATGATCCATCATTGTATATAAGTTTTCATGATGGCATGATCATTATTCTTGTTTTGTATGTAAATGACATTATCTTGAGTGGTAATGATCTAGATGGAATTAGAGATGTAAAAATTGCTTTAGCAAAAGAGTTTAAGATGGTAGATCTCGGCCTATTAAGCTTCATTCTTGGAATAGAGGTTATTAGAGGATGTGATTTTAGCTTCATTTGTCAATCTAAATATGCTACATCCATCCTAGATAGATTTGGAATGAAGAATTGTAAAGGCATTGAGACACCAATGGAGCAACATGTAAAAGCATCTATTGGTTGTAATGAAGCATCCTTTGAGGACATCACATTATATAGAAGGCTTATTGGCTCCTTTATCTATTTAACTATAACTAGACCTGATCTTAGTTATAGTGTTGGAAAGTTAAGCCAATTCATGCAAATTCCTCTAGTTTCACATTGGAAGATGGCCAAAAGAGTTCTTAAATACATTTCATCCACTAAGAATTTTGGCATTTTGTATAGAGGAACTAATCTTGGCTTAAGAGCCTATAGTGACTCGGATTTTTCAGGTGACAAAGTGGATAGAAGATCAACAAGTGCCTTTGCCACCTTTCTATGTGATGGAGTAATATCATGGCTTTCCAAAAAGCAAGATACCATCTCCCTATCTTCCACATAATCCGAATACAAGGCCTTGACATCAACATGCAAGGAGGTCTTGTGGCTCAAAAGGCTATTGGTGGACCTTCATGTCATGGAGGAGGAGATCCCTATCATATATTGTGACAACCAATCAGCCCAATCACTTGCAACTAATCCTACATTCCATGGAAGGAGCAAACACATTGAAATTGCTCATCATTTCGTGAGGGAAAAAGTGCAAGCTAAAGAGATCAAGCTCCAACACGTGCCATCATCAAGTTGCTTGGCTGATTTGTTTACTAAATCTTTACCTAAAGATTCATTTGTCAAGCTTAGATCTTCAATTGTAGTTATTGATAAAAGCATTGTGATCTCCAAGGCTAGATTTGAGGAGGAGTGTGAAAAATTGCCTACATTGGCAAATCTAGCCATGTAAAATATTGTACATTTTGTCAATATTGTTTGTTGGTTACTTGAATGGCCAAAGTGCCACTTGTACATACACACCTAAAGTAGGGTACCATGAGTCAAGAGGAGTGGTTGTGTCCATTTGGTAGTGATTCCTACTTTGTAGGATCTAGACCATGATTTATGATGAGATTTGTACCTACCATGCACCTACTAAGCACGACTCTTGGATCTAGGCTAGGGTTTTCACATTAGGGCAAGAAAGTGGAGTCTACTTCCTTATTACATGCTGGATTTTCACCTAACTTAGCAAAGGAAGTGTGTTTTACTATGTATTCCCATTCTCCATAGTGAGAATATAGAAACTTTTTGGAGCCTCAAGGAGAAACTCGAGTTTCCTCTCATTGTATGGTGATTACTCTTGATTTCCAATGAAACCCAGCTTTGGCACTTTGTAAACACTGTCTACAGGCCGTACTACAGCCTTATTTCCACACGTGTGGAGTTGGATTACACTAATTGATCAATGCTTTGATTGTCTCTACTTGTTTCCTACCAAGTTGCTAAACTAGATCTTGTTTTCTGATGACTAGTTTCTGATAGATTGTTTAACAAGCATACAATCACCTTGTGGATCATTCAAAGATCAATCTATGGTCCTTAATACTGTACTTTTCACACGGAAGATTTACTCCTTCAAAAGGGAGGGTGGAAAACTTTGTAACAACCTCCCATGCCGACTCATCTTCCAATATCCAACCATTGAACATAAGCACTGGTTAATATGTGTTTTGAAGCAATTTCAATTTTGTATTTATCAAGCTTGAACAATCACAAAAGAATTATGTGAACAATCATTGCATGTACACCAAAGAGAATGAACTAGCTAAAGAACACCACAATAAGATAATTCAATGATTGAAATATCTTCAAAATTTGTTCAATCTAATTCATAGTTATAAGCATGTATATAGTATGTTATAGTTCCAATGTTTTGCCTCTTCTCAGAACCTTGAGACTGTCCTTAGCTTGGATTAACCTTGAAGTAGATGTTTTGCCTCTTCTTAGAACCTTGAGACTGTCCTTAGCTTGGATTAACCTTGAAGTAGAAGCAATTTGTAGAACAATGTGCCTCCATAAAAGATACACTTGAGATTTTCTGTAGATGGTAAACTAAGATGACAAGCCTTAGTCATCATTCAATATCAAGTATGGTGTGCAAGGCTAGAGGGCCCAATTTTTGAACATGAACAATGCAGACAATGACATCTCTTGGTCTTCTAAAACTGACATAATGCATAAAAATATAAAGGCATATTGAGCAATCACTTTGAACTTATCGAAAAGCTTGTTATAATTTCTATTTAGTTAGCTTTAGAACGCTCCTTATCCACTTTAACTAGATAGTTGAAATGTATGAATGAAATGTTTTTCAAGATATGACGTGGAAGAGTCATAATATCTCGTATTTCTCATAGAAATCACCCAAAGGATATTTGTTGGGTTTATTTTGCAAGAGTAAATGATCTTGTTGGCATTCTCCTTCATATATTTGAAGTGCATTAGATCGTGTAAATAACTTCATACCTCTAGAAATTTTCGTTTTGGTGATGACATTGTTCTTTTGGATGTTGCGTGTGGCTTGTTTTATGGAAAAGAATTGTAAAATCAAACGTAAAGTAGATTATTGTTTGTGAATGCCACATGTGGCAGATTATGAAATTTTGAAGTCCATATAACTTACAAAAATGCCAATAAATGTTTTTGAAAGATTGCAACAAGTCACAACCTATGGACCATAGAAATATTTTTGGTCGTAATGTGAAATGCCAAGACAATTCTTTACGCTTGGGAAAGGTCTTTTAGTGACCTTTTTAACATTCGATTCAACAAGGATGCAATATGGCTTGGCCCAATGGTCTCGTCATTATTTTATAACCATTTTATCATAGTTTTATGACCGTTTTATCGAGTGAATAGGTCACAAAAAAGATCATTTCGCAATACAAAACATACAACAATGGCTCAAATGAAGATTTCACATAATCAATATTTTGCTTGATTTCAAACTCTTGCAACTTTTATTCTCAATCTAAAAGCTGCCAAAGACGGGTGAGTCTTAGACTCAAATCTCAAGTGGAGTGGTTCTTGGTTTCGAGAGGAGGCTCTAACTTGGGACTAGAGAAGCTTTGGATGCCATGCTAACTAAGGCACCCAATCCCTTTGGGTAAATCTCAAGTCATGGTTTCCAAGGAATGCTTTAACTTGGTTAAAAAAACTTCATTAGTATAGAGTTAAAAGCTAATCGAATGAGCCAACCCTCTTCAGTCTTGATGAGCAAATCTCAAGTCAAGTGAAGTGGACAGTGGACTGGTGAGGAACGCATTGGGCTTCATCAACCATTCGTGTACAAAGATTATAATGCTACGTCATTACGAGAAAATGCCCGCCAATTATTTCGATACTATTTGTTTTCGTATGTACAATCACTAGATTATTCAAATTCCAATCAGCGTATCATCGACAAGCCTAGGAGGGACTGTATGTCAATGAAAGCTTCAGATCTGGCATGAGGAGCTTCATGTCTTGAATTGATTATGAGAAAAGTCTTCACTGGAAACATGTATTTGAATCGATTATGAGAAATGCTACAATAAGGTTGTTATGAATGAAGGCGCTCGCAATTTATATGCATATCTATAAGGAGTGCGTTACGATTTACTAGTTTACTGGTTAGTGAGTAAGATTGTTATGTATCGGTGCTCGCGAAAGATTGAGTTGACAACGTGAAAAGATAGTCAGCTCTCCGATTCTTAAAAGATGGGGAAGAGCGACGTTGTTCTCACAAAATCGACGTCAGAGTTCTGCGAGAAAGCGGTCGACTATCGAAAGCATCGGAAAAATCCGTTCGATGCTAAATACATTCACATTGCCACTTCGTCTTTCACTGCTGTGAGAAATCGAGCTCTACATGTCTTATGAGATGCTGTTTGATATTGCCTTCCGTAATCTCAAATTGTCTTTAATTTTAGTTGCTATGGGATTTTTTAAGAGACGCTGGCCCCATTGTTTCTTTGCATTCTGTTTGATGTACACCGAATTGAAAAGACCAGATATCAAGCCAAAGTATAATTGTAATCCGTCAATCGTTTGTTATAATTGACAGTACTTTTTGTTATATCTTGCAAATGGTAAATATATGTGTATTCACAGCTGTTAATAACTCATAAAAGCTTAAAAGGATGACGGAAGCGAATTTTATGAAGTATAAACATCTTCAGAGCTCCCTTTACAGCGCCTACCACCAGTTTTCTCCGTCTTCTCCTTATTCTCTATCCAAATTTTTGACGAATCGTCGCTTTTGGGCTTATTTTGGCATGTCCCTAAGCATGGAATGTGCTCAACTGCTGAATAAGTTAAATCACAACGATGCTGTGGCATGTGCATTGCAGAGTGTGGATTACCTTATACTCTATATACGTGCGTGTGTGACAAGAAAGTGTTGGGAGTGACATTCATCATCAAAACAGGGAGGATATGGAGGTCGAGAGGAAGTGGAGATATTTGTTTTGTTTTTATGTGTTTTAGAAGAGAAGGCCAATGAGGCTGCTGTATGGAGTGAAGTGGTGAGGGAGGAGGCCTGTGGCTCCAATGAACTATCGTGTGGGAAATGGTGAATTAACGTGGCCAGAGATTCTTGGTATACTGACATATAGTAGTGATCAAAGGTATATTTGGGTGCACGATGAAACATGGGATGGGAAGGCGACTCTGATGTCAGGATGGTGCCAAAGCGGAAAGATAGTGGAGTGATCGGAGAGAGTAGTATGAGTGATATGAAAGTTGGATATGAGTGGGATGGAGAATGGTCTGCCAACACCCTTGATGTTGTAAGTATAATTGTCTCCCAACTTGACATTTGTACCATCTTCTGGTTGAAAACTATATAACCAATCTTGTCGTGGCGTATGCTTTGATGCTCTTGAATTGATAAACCGACATTCTTCTTCCCTTGAGAAATCACATGAAGTTGTTGATGCCGAAAACAATTCACAATTGCCAAGATCCACAGCACTCAACTTTGTGTCAAGTTCTTATTCCTTAGCAAACTTTCTTGCCTATTTTTTCTTGTTGAACTTATTTTTCTAGCATTCTCTTGTGTAATGACCCTGCTTACCGCAAATGAAGCACTTTCCTTTCTTGTTGAAATTTGCCTTCTCTTCATCTTTCTGTTGGTTCGACTGATTCCTTTTCTCCCAATTTCCTTGTTGCTTGTGCTTCCCTTGTTCTTCTTCAACTTTTCTCCTTTCTTCAAAATTTGCCCCCACTTCTTTGCTGTGAATGCTTGTTCTTCAAATCATCCCCGTTCATGAGATTATGATGTCTCATCTCCTCTTGTATTCAGTTCAATTCATCAAAAGTAGGACTGGTTTCCTGTAAAGAAAATATCATAACAAAATTCTGATAGGCTAGTGGTAAGCTATTGAGCATAATGGACACCAAAACTGAATCAAGTACTCTTTCTCCAATTGCTATAAGCTGTCCTCTAAGATCTTTTACCCGTGTAAAATAATCGCTACAATGGAATGAGGGAGGTGGGGTTCCAGTCCTCCTCATATAAATTGTTAATAGCTTTAGCAAAAGCTAAAAGCTTGACCTAAAATCAGATCCTATACTTGGTAATTTCTCAACTCAGTAAGGTATAGAGGTTAGGGTGCAGGTTCAAAGAGTATTGAGTGAGTGAAATCTTGCAATAGGGCACACTTTTTGACCCCTTTTTCAGAAAACGCTTGTAGTTTTCTGATCTGGCCACGGAATTGTGTGCATATTAGCTCAATTGAAAGTTAACGCAAATGCCATTCAGACAAGGTTACCCATGGATGACCCAAATCGTGTTTTCAAAAAGCTGGAATTCTGATTTTGCAGCCTAAAATGATAAGACGCTGGCTGTATACTCCTCCATTCAAAGTGTGGGTACAATTATGAATGGAATCACAGATTTTAGCATCAATGAAGCATAAAGATCAAATATGAGGCACCAAAGAGTAATCCCTAAAATAGATGCATCACAATGATCATGAACATAGCGTTACAAGCCATGGATAGCTGAAACCTAATTAGGATAAGAAAGTAACCAATACCATAAGCTACCTAATGAGCAAATGACAGTCCTATATACACTTTCTAGAGCCCTAGAGACTAAGGCAATGCCCAAGACCTAAGGGTATACTAGTTAGGGGCTAGTCACAATATGTAACTCTCCCCCACTTTAAAAACATTGTCCTCAATGTTGGCCCCAAGCAATAGCTGTGGTAATAGCCAATCATAAAAACTATCTCAAAATAATCTTAGGAGAAATATGCATGAACCAATGGAAATACTGAAGGAGAGGACATAAGTTCACACTAGGTACTCCAAACGCAACATACAAAAAACTCACAAAGTGCATCAACTATAAATTATGCTATAAATATATCTCTAATATGATTAAGAACATGATACTGCTGTACATCAACTAATGTAAAATAAACCAATGCTGAAACTTGCTCAACGCACTCTAATAGCCCAAAAAAGCGTAAGAAAAATGTCGATGTGCATAGCCCCAACAACCGAGATATCCAAAGATAGCCGAATAGCCCAGGAATACCATTGAAAGACGACAAGACGGCGACGATAGCAACTTGGCAACAACATCGAAGGCCAAGCAATATGCAACAACTAGGAATGCCAGGGAATCTGAGGTAGACCACCTTGACAAACAACTTTTGGAATGGACACATGTGCAACAATCCGAGGTGTTCGCAATGCCCAAGAATAGATAATAGTATATACGAAAATGGGAGCAACACTTTGAGGGATCCATAAGGCCCAAGAGTGTATAACATCAACATCGACTACAAGAACGTCATATATAAAAGCACAAGAATACTGAAGGATACATGCGTACTCATTTAGAAGGATCTTAGCAAAATATGCTAGAGAATATGCAGGCGCACCATCATGAAATGTAAAACCATCTGACATATGCAAATCTGCTAGAGGAGTAACTGGAGAACCATGAAAGGGTATACTAGTTAGGGTGGACTAGTATATAATTGGTAGACTCATTTTGAAGCTAATAGAGCCCACTTATTGTTGTTAGAGCCTTAGGTTGCCCATGCATTGGGTGCTATGCCATAAAAAATGATGTGATTTAGCTCTATGGGCGCCAAATTGACCATAGGTCAGATTCATGCTTTTGTGACTTGTAGAAGAGATTGTTATGCTGTGAATTGGCATAGACAACCTCAGTACACTATTGAGAATGTTTGGAAGAAATTCCATGACCTACTTTGGAGCACAGTGCATGTGGCATGCAAGGCTCTTTTTGCATGTGAAATTGCTATTTTTAGTGGTTACATTCATTTGCATGGGTTGAGCATGGTATATCTGAGTGGGAATAACCCATAATGCTAAATTCGACCTAAACCATTTGTGAATTTGATGCGTGCAATAGTTATGATCTTTTTGGCATCAAATTCGGTCATATTGACGATAATTGTTGAAACTGCCAAATTTAGCACTACTTTTGTATAGTACCCTTTTTTTTTTGTGATTTGAATACTATTGCTTTGTTTTGTGCTAATGATCTTTTTCGTTTAAAAGGTAGAATTTGAGGAATTGACGTGAATGTAATATTGGACTTCGAGTGAACTCACAATTTATCGATTCTCGGTTGGTGTAGGAGCTCGGGGTTCCCAATCTGTGCATGGTACATTTGGCTTTGGGATTGGATACGAAAATTAGGGACATAAAAGTACCAACTTTGGAGCTGGAGCTACAGGGCTTTTGAGAAGTAGTTTGATCTCATGTTCTTCTAGTTACGACTGGTTTTTTAGCAAATATGATAAATTGTGGATTTTTTAAGAATCACTAGTTGCAATTTTATGATGGTGATAATTTTGCGTCTTTAGTTGGTGAAACTAATATTTTCCCATGATTTCTCCAATGACTCAAAGGAAGTGACTCAATGCATATAAATAATCAGTTTAAAGATGGCCTCTATCTGGAGGGGAGGAACAACAAACTCAACAAGGATGATTGGATGTGGGATTGAGGGTTTACCACGAATCATGCATGATAACATGGATATCTAAATGTTGATTAAAATACTTCTTTGGTACATGCAAAATGTTCAAACAATAGAGCGTTGAGCTAGCTATACTAAGTCCAGGCTACTTTAAGTATGCTAAGCTTCTAAACCATCACCCACCTTCTGACAACTTTATTTATAATCTTCTCAAACCCTATTGCCAACCTTATTGGTCCACATGCTTGGAACCTTCTTTTTACCTTGCTCAATTGTTTAGAGCTTATTTGAAGGTGTACTTTAGAGGTCCAAGTGGCATTTATTAAGTTGGGAGACCTCATGGGTCAAAGTAGGCAAGTGATAGGGCCCAAAGTGTTTATGTCCTCGATAATTTTTCTTATTTAGATGGAAAGCTCACCCTTTCACTCTAGCAAGATGCTTGATGCTTGTTTGCTTCGGTCTGCGTCCTAGCTTGCTTCAACCCTCAAACTCATGTCAAGTGAACTAAATCTGACGTTTCACACTTTTCCAAGTCTCTACTTTAAAGGTAGTCTTTATATTTTGGGTTGAAAATGCCATACCTAAATTTTTTTCATATTGAACAAGGTTATTAAATTCCCACATTTTGCAATATTCAAGCTAATATACAATTGATGTCTTGCCACTTTTTCTTTAATAATTATTTACCGAGCACAATTTTCTACAATGCAAACTTGTGTTTTGGTTCAAAGATGGAAGACTTGAAAAGGCGTTAGCCAATGATTATTGTCATTACTAAGAAGATAATGTGGATGCTGTACATAAATCTTCTTGTTTATGCATACTACCATCACTTGACGAAGATTTTATATTAAAATAGACATGTTTGATATATATGATCAATGGAATTTGACTTGGTTGATGTGAACTGTTTTAGGTAAGAGTTGATAGACCAGCTAACCTGAAGTTTTTTTAGCTCTGCAAGGACGAACATTCTGGACCAGCTACACGGGCAGAGGTTGATGCGGTTTCTTTTGATGTCCATGTTCGATTGGAAGTGAGTTCCTAAAACTCATGAGATACTTCTATATGCTCACAAAATCTACTTGTTAACTAGAAAGTAGTTGCAAAGCGTCCCACAATTTACGAATTTTCAAAGAATTAATCAAAAGAACACAAATGAGCTAAGCTTGCCAAGCCATTTCTTAACATTCGTTTTTAGCTAAGTTTTAGAATCTTGATTAGTTTTATTCCCTTGAAGAGTCATTCATCAATTTTGTCTTGGAAGATAAATCATTGTATCTCTTAAAAAGCTAGACATAAGAAGAAATTTTGTCCACATATATTTCTGATTTCTAGGTGGAGAGCATAATGTCTTTGAGATGTGAACCCAAAGCTGTTTTGGTCTCATCAAGAATCTATATATACTATCGATCTCACAAGGTCCCTCACGTGATTATTCTCACACCCAAAAATTGACTATGATGATCAAAAAGTATCATAGAATACTGTGTATCGAGGCACTGTCGTCTTCATTATTTTGAGGATGTGATGGTGTTTGTAATCTTTTGTACTTGTTTATAGGCATGTACTTAGGGTGTACAGTGATGCTCTAGCACACTTACAACATCCTTAATTATCATAACCCCAAGTACTAATTACGACAGGTCCAATTTGCAGTCAATCACTAGTTAACTATTTCGTTGGTATTTTGTCACTTAGTAGGGTCGAAAACCATGTGGCAGCGCATCAAACTAGTAAGTGACTCATGCAAACTATCAATAGGATAACTCTTTTGTGACCCTTGGCCATTTGCAAGCTATTGAGGCCAGTCTTTCCCTAGGGCCCGGTCATGGAAGGCTTTTGAAAAAGCTTTCCTAAGAGAGTTTCTACTGGAAAATGAACTTGATAGAGCCTGGGAAGCCTGGGAGAAAACAGTAATGGACAAATCCTTAATCCATTATATTTTGTAGTATCGAGAAGCAATTTTAAAGATAAAAAATATGGATGACTATCAGAAAGTCAGAGGATTTGTCCGTGGCCTTAAAGATGAATATAAAGTAGAGGTCCAGAGAAACTCGCCTACTAAGCAAGCTCTCAGATATGCTCAAATCTATGATGATTCAGTGGGTAGGAAGAAGGCGAGACATCAGCCCCTTTCTGAGCAGCCTACTCAGAAAGACTTTCAATTTAAAAAGAAATTTTTAAAAAGAAAGAAAGAAGATAAAGTTAAGAATGAAGCTCCTCAGAAACGCCCATCGCTTATACAGCCCTCAAAACCAGAAGATTTTGAGAAAGCCAAACAAGAACGTTTGTGTTTTGTGTGCATGGGCAAGGGACACACAGTCAGACAGTGTCCCAAGGGGCCATTCATTAAAAAAGCAAAGAAAGATAAAAAACAAGTCCATCTTGTTCAGACAGTAAGTTTCCCAAGTGACTCGGCAGCTTTCGAGATAAACGTGTTTCATGAAGATCATGAACACTGTTGCCAACTAACTTCTGCAATGCTAGCGAGACCCTTTAGCTTTGGGCCGCATGACCTAGTGTGTATGCACGAGAAAGTTGATAACCAGTCAGTAAGAGTCATGGTTGATCGACCCATAATTTCATCAACTACATGTTAGTTAAAAAACTCAGACTTCCAGAGGTACCTAGTCAGCATAGGTACATAGTTTCTTTAGCTAAGGGTGAAGACAAATTTTTTTGGGAAACTATGGTAAGTAATTTAAATCTTGGTATTCAGGGGTATCAAGATGAAATAAACTTTCAGATAATGCACCTGGATCGCACAGACATTGTTCTCGGGAGAGATTGGCTCTACAGCTTAGGACCTTCCCCAACAGCCCTATGGTCTGCAGTTCAGAGCTCCGTCAGCTAATCGGGGATAGCGACCATCAGGTATTCTTATGTGACCTTCAGTTTATTCCAAAAGTTTCTATTTCCAGTACTTTACAGCAGCAGGTAAATAAATTAGAAACTTTATTGTCTAAATTTAAGATGTCTTTCGTGAAGATGGTTTACCGCATGGTTTACCGCCCAACAGAGATATAGATCATGTAATAAACCTAGTACCAGGTACAACACCTGTTTCTAAACCTCCGTATCGGGTCAGCTGAACAGAGGATGAAGAAATAACTAGGCAGTTAACAGATTATCTAGGGAAAGGCCAAATTCAGACCAATAGTTCACAATGGGCATCACCAGTCCTTTTGGTGAAAAAGAAAGAGGGGTCTACAGAGCCCTCAATAAGGTCACAATTAAGAATAAGTACCCAATGCCTCAGGCAGACGAGTTGTTTTATCAACTCGACGGGGCTAAGTTTTTCAGTCAAATTGACCTTAGATCGGGATATCATCAAGTCCGTATAAAAGCGGAAGATTTTCCGAAAACAGCCTTTAGGACTCGTCATGGTCATTATGAATTTAAGGTGATGCCTTTTGGGCTCACAAATGCTCCAGCTACCTTTATGACCTTGATGAACAATGTCCTCAGACCATACTTGGGTAAGTTTGTAGTCGTATTTTTAGATGATATCCTCGTTTACAGTAAAACGAGGAAGGAGCATCTTAAACATCTCAGAAAGGTGTTTCGATTGCTTAGAAAGCATAAGCTTTATGCTAAGAAACCTAAGTGTGAATATTTGGGTCACATTATCTCGGCAGATGGGATTAAAATGGACCCCATAAAGGTTAAAGCCATACTCAGTTGAAGAAATAGCATATTTGGGTCACATTATTTCGGCAGATGGGATTAAAATGGACCCCAGTAAGGTTAAAGCCATACTCAGTTGGCTGAGATCTCAGAATCTTTTAGAGCTTCAGATCTTTCTAGGTTTGCCGGGATATGATGATGAGTCCAAGTATACGTCAGATGCGGTTGAGGACTCTGAGCCTGTATTACCCAAGCAAACCGCAGTGGTTGAGGGTCAGTTGACTCAAGGATTCAAATGAAACAATATTCCATTCAGGATAGGTACTTGCTCTATAGAGATAGAGTATGTGTCCCCAATTTAGAGGATTATAGGCAGCAGGTCCTATATGAGTGTCATGATAGTGCGGGGCACCCTGCCTTCAAGAGACCTATGAGCTTCTTCGTAGGCAATTTTTCTGTCCCAATATGAAAAAGGACGTCCGGCAATATGTAACCAGGTGCCAGAAATGTCAGGTAAATAAAGCAAAGCGTTTAAAGGTAGGAGGGTTATTACAGCCCTTAGATATACCAGCTGGTAAATGGGAGAGTATCTCCATGGATTTTATAGTAGGCCTGGCTAAAACCCAAAACTTAAAAGGGTAATGACGCTATATGGGTCACAGTTGACCGTCTGACCAAAAAGGCTCACTTTATTCCGACCAAAACAATTGTTAGAGCTCCAGAGTTAGCGAGGTTGTTTGTAAATGGGATATTTAAATTGTATGGTCTACCTTCCGGCATAGTCAGCGACCGGGACAATAAGTTTAATGGAAATTTTTGGAGGGCAGTAGTCCATCATCTCCATACTCTAAACATGAGTACTACCGATGGATGGTCAAACATAAAGAGTAAATCAGGTGCTGGAGGATATGCTTCATGCATATGTTAGCAAAAAGCAGACTAATTGGGAGGAGTATCTCTCGATATTAGAGTTTGCTTATAACAGTACCAAACATTCAGCTATGGGATACAGCCCATTTATGCTGATGTATGGTTTTCAGCCACGCTCACCCACAGTTGTAGGGTTTAAACAAGAAAAAGTTGAAGCAGCTAGAAACTTTTTAGAAGACCTAAACTAGATGATAGAACATGCTAAGCGTAGCATTAGGCAATTCCAAGATCGAGCCAGGCATTATGCAGATCCACACAGATGGGATGTGCAGTTCTCCGCTGGTGAGAAAGTCTACTTGAGAGTCCCAGTTGACTCTAAAACCCTCAAAGTGTGTGCTAAGTTGTCTCCTAGGTATTGTGGTCCTTTTACCACCAGTAGGAGACTAGGCGAGGTCACCTATCTAGAACTCCCACACAACAGTAAGGTTTTTTCAGTCTTCCAAATTAAAAAATCTGGTAGGGGACAATGTTCTAGTTCTCCCATTAGATTCTTAGCAACCTCCACATGAACCAGAGGAGATTCTTGATAGTAGAGAGATGCAGACTCGTCATACTCTATACAAAGAATATCTAGTCAAGTGGAATGATCAGCTTGTTGAGAATGCCACTTGGGAAAAAGGCAGCGTCCTTTGCAAGATTTTTCCAGACTTTGTCTTAGAGGACCAAGACGGTTCTTAAGGGGGAGGGAGTGTTATGAGCACGTAACCAGTGCCAAACTCTAGAGAACACAGAAGGTCAGATACCACAGTCAGCGTACACCACCAACAGGGCAAGACAGTGTGAGTAGTGTGCCTCGACACGGTCCATAGCCATGGCGGGCCCAACACAGCCTAGGGACCCTGTCAGCAGGATAGGGCCCCACGTTGGGTCCCGACGTGCAGTCGGCCACGTCAGTGCCACGTGGCAGTATGCATGCTGTCAGTCCTTACACTGGGCTAGGAGGGGCTTGCTCCATATCAGGGAGTAGGCAAGGTTGGGTGGATCAGTTAGTGTTTGCCCTACTGTGGTGTTGAGACCTCTAACAATTTGGCTAACAAGATAAGCCATTATAAATGGCTAGCTTATGGGCCTCTCCAAACTGTACTGTATACAAAAAGAATGAAGCACATCCAGATGCTGCTATAAGCCTTCTCTCGTCCGCGAGAGTAAAGCCACATCATCTGCATATAACAGGATAACAAGAATGACGTCACCCAATGTACATCCCTCCCCTCCAACACTTTGTATACCCTGCTCAAGCTCATCTATGTATAAACCAAAGAGTGTAGGTGAAAGTGGACATCCCTGCTTAACCCCAATCGTACTATCGACCTCTAGCGATGTAACCCTTGATACTCGGATCCGGCCAATAACTCACATATACAAAGCCACAACTGCTTGTATGATATCCTCCTGGAATCCCCGGTCTCGAAGCCTCTGTATCAATAAACGTCTAGGCACAAAATGAAAGGCTTTGTGGAAATCCAAAAAAAAACAGCAGAATACACGCTCTCTCCTGGCTCAGCGTCCTCAATCATGATCTCAGGGTCATGATCCGTTGTAGTATATCCTCGTCTAAAGCCGGCCTGGCCAATGCCATGAGGTGCGCTGGTATCCATCTTTGTGCTGATCTTTGACTGAAGAATAGAGCCATAAACTTTGGCAAAGAGGTGGCTAATCATGATGGTACGATAGTTGTTGACTTTCATAGGATCATTGCCTTTATGGATAGGATGAATAAGGTTTGTGGACCACGGGGAGGGGAAACCGGATGTGATAGCACGGTTAAATAAGATAGAGAGGATGTCAGCTTCAGCCTCTAACTCATCAATGTCTTTAGCTGTATGGGAGTGTAATCGTTTGATGGCCTCTTCTACCATGTCTAGGGAGAAAAGATCAAAAGTGTCTGCAGGGCATGGGACGTGGAGGCACATCAGAGATGGTGTACAAGGAAGTGGCATAGGTTACCCAAGTGTTACGATCTGTAATTCGGGATGGAGGTGCTCGTGGGAGAAATTCTTCCAAAAGGATCTCAAAGAGGAACTAAAGAGAAGGTCTATCATCTTCTTGCCTTGGCGAATCTCATATGCAAGAGGGTGCATTCGTGGTCATACTATGGGTTATGTGCTCGATGATGTCATGGATGCTTGGAACGTGGCAATGGAAAAACAAGGGATGCAGCAGTATGGAGACAAGGAAAAGCGACTTGTCCGCTAAAGTATGCTGATATGGAAAGTGAGTTAGAAGTTCCGATAGGGCTTCCCTGTACAAAGGCTTGTTTTGGGGGGTATAGCGATATATGGTCTTCACGATGGTGGTTAATGGACAGTGTGTGGGCTGATTTCATACTAGATTTGGCCATTATGAGTTCTTAGTGTTGCCTTTTGGGTTAACGAACACTTCAACAACCACAGCCTTGAGAACAACTAGGGATTTGGGAGGGATTTAGCAAGAGGTAGCAAAAAGAGAAACTTTTGGACTTTCAGCTCCTGCTGGATCTTCAGTTGGCTTGGGAGGCTTTGTGATTAACTACGAAACCTCCACTATCTTTCCTACTTTAAACACCTTCTGCAGCACCTTGTTTGGATCAATGGCTCCCGTCAAGGTCACCTTCTGCTCAGTGCTCTGAATGTCAGAGCTTCAGCTCCTCCAAATCTGCCAAACAAGTATTGTTTCCTCTTTAAGTTTCTCTCATGTGATTCAATGCGAAGAAGGCCAATAGAGAGCGAGACGTACGAATGGTCAGAGAGGGTAGTGCGGTGAACCAAAAAGTTCAATGATCTTATGAAATAGTCAACAACATTATGTCGTCCACTATGTGAGAAACAAGTATAATCACCTGAACCAGGCCACTGAGAGAGAGAGAGAGAGAGAGAGAGAGAGAGAGAGAGAGAGAGAGAGAGAGAGAGATTAGCAATTTGCAAACAATGTAAATTTGAGTTGCTTTGTTGATGTTGCTAATGTTCGTGCGTGTTTGCATCTGACATTGTAAACATTGCAATGTATGCAGCTTATCAAGTCTATGAAAGGTATTTGATGCAATTTCACTCAAGGCACTTTGTGATAATTAATAGGAAATTCGCATATGTTAGGCTTATAACTGCGGACTGCAGTCAATCCTATCAAGTCAGTCCTTTGGCTATACTAACTCTTCTTATTCAATTTGGTACAATGAACAACACGTGCAAGCATAGATAATCTGATAAAGTCAACAGCAGAAGCAATCAGACACCTTAAAGCAAGTCAACAGAAGTGTAATAAAAAGGCTGAGTGTGGACGTTTGGAGGTAGCAAAGTCATCAGATAATGGTAAATACAGTTGATTCTGTATGATGTCTTGTACATATTTAATTGCTTTCTTAGCATGCTGTTAGCTGTGTCCTCTACTTGAGGAGGCTTAGATGTTTTCAGCAATGCCAGATTTGGCAGTCTAACATTGCATGTCACAGGTACAGAAACTGAAGACATCAAATTCAAATCCTTTTTTGACAATGATATGCACACCCTTTATCAAGAAAGACTTTCTGGGTACTATGAGCTGGTGAGGCTCTTCAGCGAAAAGCAAGAACACAATGAAAAAATGAGTAGTATCTCCTACTTTAAAGCTACCAATCAACAGGCTGACTTCATGGGAGACCTAACAAAGATAGCTGAGGATCTTGTGAAATCGCTACTGGATAAGAAATCTGTAAGTGCAGTCAAATTTTTTTAGTCGTGGAAATTATATGAACATTACCCTGGACATATTACAGTCATGCCACCGACAACCAGAAAATAATTTGTGTTCTTCGATCTTGTAGGATTGTGAAGTTGGATATCGTCACAGCTCTCCTGAAAGAGAAAATATTTCTTTTGATTGTGATAAGGAGGTTTCCTTGCCATTTGAAAATGTACTTCAAAGGTGAGTATGCCAAGCCCTAGAAATTGTTGCTTGTTGCTTCTTGATCGTGTACTGAAAAGAGTTCTCTTATACATATTGTAGAATACTCAACATGTAAGTTCAAGTTCTTGAGCTGTATGTGTCCTCATTGTTTTTGACTCAGCCATGCTTAGCACTGCCGTGTCTGGTGGCTTCTGTTAACCTGTATGTAAATGTATCTGATCTCTTTTTTTTGGATGTAAGTGAAATTTTTAATTATCTGTATCCCATCACAAAATATATGGCTTCTTATTATTACGAACCTTGCTGAATTTTTAGACTGAGTTCAGTAAGTGAAAAGTTAAGGGAAACTGTTCTTGCTGAGATTTATTGATTGAACTTGTTTTTGATGGAAGAACATTGAGCTTTGAATTTGTTCTTGATGGAAGACCAGTAAGCTGAAGCTTGTGTGCTTCTTCTCTGTTTATCCTGCATATACAGTTACAATAACATTGTGACTTCAATCAGCAACAATATCTCTCAGCACGAGTTTGTCAAAGCCTGTGAAGTAACCTCAATTATCACATTACATATTCCATGAATCAAAATGAGGTGGACAGAGCAATGTGTTACAAGTCTGACTGAGGGATGTGGAGTGACTAGTGCCAAGCTGAAAGTTGGAGGTGCCCATTCACTTGTCACTCATTATCACTGAAAACATCTTCTCTAGGGTGAATGAATCCAAATTCACAAATTTGATATCATATTTTAATAACGTCATTTGGTAATGCATAAGGGTGATGCAAGACCACCCAAATTTCAGATTCTGAATCAATCTGAAGCTACATAATTCAAAACATTATCAAACTCAACTGAGAAAGGACAGAATAAGAGCCAATCGAAAATATATTTGATTTTTATGTTTGAAATCAGTGGTGAAGCTATATTCATTTTTCCAGCTTTAACCACATTCTTCAGTCTAGACTGGTTTTGTGGAACAGTGATGTGCAAAAATGATATCATGGTCAATGGGATTGAGAATTTCTAGCAAACAATTGCCAATCGAATTAAGTATAGATGATAGCTAAAATAGAGAGGACGCAAACTTGTCTCTATGCTGACCATATCATGGACTTGGAAATAAACAAAGCTTCTTATACTTTGGTAAAAACTTGAGTTGGATGCCCCCCCAAATAGGAGGACCCCCACTCCAAATCAATATGACCAAGTTCTAAAAATGTGACCAAATAGGGCCCAAGGCCAGTACATGAATAAAAAGGGCCCATAGGCCTGCTTATGCATAATAAAGAATAAAAGAACAAATGCGGTGAATGTAATGAGCCGAGTCCATAACCCTCTGCAGAAAAACAAAGCCCTGCACTAGCTAGCAAGCATAAAGACTATCTTAAAAACAATAATGTTAAGTATTCTAAATACTGAAAAGGCATGAACTAATGGAAATACTGATGGAGAGGACATAGGTCGTCACAACATATACCCCACAAGCAACATACAAGACTAAAGCAAATACTAAGCAACTACGACAATAATGTGATGTAGATGCAAAAAAGAAATAGCCATGGCTAGCTGAATCATGAGGTAGAGGGAACATCTGCAATGATGTCCGTGGTAGAGGAAATAACCAAGGCCATGAGGGCTCTAGCTTGATCTGCCAATATTGGTGTATGATAAAAGACATCAATAGGCTCCCATGTGGCCTCCTCAATAGGACGACCATCCCACTGTACCAAAAACTGAACCTGCCGGCGACGTCGACTATGTTGAAAGCTAACCTGGAGAATGGCAACTGGTAAGAAAGGAAACAACTCTGGATTTGTAGGAAATGTGAGATTGCGAGGAGCATAATCCTTAATGGTATCACGTAACAGGCTAACATGAAAGGTATCACAGGCATGTGTAGAATCAGGCAGCTGTAAGTGCTATGTAACAGGACTGAGGCACTCCAGAATACAATAAGGCCCATAATAACGTGGTGCAAGCTTCTCAGTAGAAGCGTGGCCTTGAACAAAATTATGTCACGCAAAACGTAGCCGAAGATAAACCATATCACCAACCTAAAATTGGACATGACGATGATGGCGATCAACAAAAGTTTGATAGCGTTGTTGGACATGCTGTAAATGAGTAGTAGCCCTAGCAATAAGCTCCCGAGCACTTGATAAAAAAGAAGCAATGGTGACTGGTGTATCATCAGGAGGAAGAGGCACCCCTGGCAAAAGAGGGCATACCCATGAGCCAATAAGAAAGGAGAAACTCCAGTGCTGGCACTAACATAGTTATAGCTATGCTCTACCAAACATAAATGTTGATCCCCCTGACGGAGAAACAAAGTGCCGAAGATAATCCTCAAGGATCTAATTTAGGACCTCAGTCTGCTGCCCATCAACAGTAGAATGATAAGCAGTACCCATAAGAAGCTGTACATCCAAAATACGCATAAGCTCTTTCCAAAAGGTAGATGTAAACTTACTATCTCGATCAAAAAGCATAGTATGTGGAAAACCATGCAGCCGAAAAATCTCTGATATAAAAAGGCGTGTGTGCACTGCTCAGACGCCTTGTTGACTCTCTACATAGTCCTTCCATAGGTGCCTTTTGGTGTGCATTCATCTCTCATGCTCCACCTCCCCTCCTAAATGATCTACTCATATGGACCACATATGCCACCTCATTATACGCTTTGTCATGCCTTCATTTGGACTGATTTCGGTTTTTTATCTTGTAGGCCTACCTCAATCCATAAATTAAGTATGATTGTGAGGGGTTGGGGCCCTCATGGAATTATAGTCATGGTTAATGGTTGGAGGCCTAAAAACTTTAGTTGGTGGATTTGTATGGGTCTAACAGTGACTCTTAGAAGTGGATGAGGTGTATGCTTGATTTTGGTGATGGTAGCTACATGCTGCTAGTGTGATTTATTTCTCCTATTGAGTTGATTAATCCATAGCTTGGGGGCTAGATCCGAGCTTGGGTTGGTTTATCCACCATCCGATTCCTTATTGTTTCCTTGTTACAATTGCCTAGTCTTGGATCCTTGGTGGAGGACTTGAAAGTGGTATTAGAGCCAAAGCTAGGTGGTCTTGCTGTTCGAAAGTACTCAAAAGGAAGCCAAGAATTGGAGGATGGATCTTTGAAAGTAGGGGTCTTGATTCTTGGAGCTTGCAGCAAAGTGTGGAGCAAGAGCGTGGAGAGGTGATTCTTGGATCTCTTCCCAAAATTATAGTTTTTCCTAGAGGATTTGGTTGCAAGGTAAGTGCATTACCAAGTTTTGCAACTAGTTTGATAAATTAGGTCTTGAAAAGTGATTTTGGAAGGGGTGTGAATTCACTCTTTGCCAAAAGTTTTTGAAATTTGCCTTTGCCTGTTTGGTTTTTGAATGTAAGGCAAAATTTCAGCCTTTAAAAGGGTTGTTGCCATTAAATAAAGGCTGATATTTGCTTTTTGAAGGTCCGCCCTCCTGCATTTGTTTTTTAACAATCTTTCAACCCTTTTAGCAAGAATATGTGATGCTAAAAGAATGTTAGCTCCTATTGATGGGAATCTGCCTTCTTGCAAGCAATTTCTTGAATTTTCAGCAATCAAACACCTTCAAATGGTGTGCTGCCAAAAACAATACTTCATCCCACCTTCCTGCACAAGAAAATTCTCCAAAAACAAGTGATTTTGGACTTCTTCCTTATTGGAACAGGTTCAAACCAGCACAATGAAGGCTGGTTTTGCCTTGAAGAGGTGCGCTCTACCTGCCACCAAATCCCCTAAGATAGAGAGCTTTGATTAAAATATTTGGGTATCAAAAGGTACATAAGACTAGATAAGTACATTTCTAGGATGATAAGATTTGTAATGGACCATATCGTGTCTCCATAGATGAACTAACTTATTGTATACTCTAAATAGAAAAAAAAAATGTGATACTATAGTGATACAATGGTGCTATCTAGCAATGTCATGTCCCAATGTGTAGACATGTGTGGGTATGCTCAATTTGCATGCTCAACTCTGTTGAAGAAAACCATGATAGGTAGAGTGTAGCGCAGGCATCCCAAAGGGAGCCGGGAACCACAACTTAGCTTCCCAGCCTTCAACT
Source organism: Diphasiastrum complanatum (assembly GCA_029204225.1). Classification (NCBI taxonomy): domain Eukaryota; kingdom Viridiplantae; phylum Streptophyta; class Lycopodiopsida; order Lycopodiales; family Lycopodiaceae; genus Diphasiastrum; species Diphasiastrum complanatum. Next base: position 45,530,526 of record CM055101.1, on the reverse strand, counting down.
CTTGCCATCCAGACCCACTTGACATACAAGCAGCCAACTCGCCAACAACGATCAGACTTAACCAACTTGAAGTTCCGAAAACCAACATTGAGATCCAACCTGGCGCCATGCCAGATCGGGGGTCCCGATGTGGGTGACTTCCCTCCAAGCAAGCCGCCCAACATACATCAAACTTAACCAACTCGAAGCTTCGTTACAAACGAGTAACATCCATTCCAAGCAAGCAGTCTGACTTACATCAGACTTAACCAATTGAAAGCTTCGTCACGAGCGCTGGAAGCCAACCTGGCGCCACGCCAGACTGGACAGCCATAAACAGGTAACTTCCACCCAAGCAAGCCATCCAACTCAGCCGATAGGTTAGAGCCTGTTCCCCAAGAGCTTAACCCATTCACGTTCATGCAAGGAACACTCAGAACCACAAGCCGCGACAGATATGGAGACAATCAGTTCCTGGACCAAATGGTCCCAACAGCATACCGCTGGCGCCACGGACCGAATGGTTCCGACGACATACCGCTGGTGTCCCGGGATACGACCCTCAGCTATGTGCCAACTTAAAAATTTTGAAAGCGGCCTTACAACTGGCGCTTTTACCGAACACTGAAACCCAGAAGGTAATCAGAGTCAGTTTGAGGAAAATCCCACTTTATTGATAAATCTGAGGTTACATTTAGTCTCAGGGGCGCTAGCATGCCAAGTCGAGAGCCATGACAACATTCCAGCAAGGGAGGCTGAGACTTGGTTGGAGCTCGCCCTGAGTCGCAACCCGCACTCCCCTATAGTATTGGTGGGATTCGGCACCCCCCCTCATACCAAGCACTCTACCCAAGCTGGTAAAGCACGTTTTTCTCTCTCTAGGATTTTCATTCTAGAAAGTCATTTTATCTCTCTAGATTTTATTGACCCCCAGGCTTCCTTTAATCATGCCTAGATCGTGTGAGGTGATTGCACATCGATCTGAGCTCTATGGACTTCGCTAGAACCGATCAAAGATTTTTAGCCATAGGAACTTGGCGCCGGCTGGATTCTGGTCACAGTGGCGCCGGCGCCGGGAGCAGCAGGGGAGCTGCTGGCGCCGGGGACAATTCTGGCGCCAGTGGCGCCGGAAGTAAAGCTTATCAAGATAGCTTTACAACATCCACCCCACCATTATAAAATCTGATGTCCTCATCAGATGTCAGATTAAAGTAAAGGTGTCTTCCAATTAAAACAACTATACATTTAAGCTACTTGGCACAGTACTCAATTTATTGGCCACTTTTTATTAGCATTGAAGCTGGCACACCAAGAGTCGACGGCTCAGCTCTTTGTACTGAAAAATTCCATAACTTGAAAATATCTCTTTGTTTGGGAAAAGTGTAGATTTGATATCACTTCTGTAAAATCCAAGAACCTTATTAACTGGTGACAGAGGCCTTTCTTTGAAATGTTCGCCCCTGTCGCTTCTGACTTTCGACTTTGGAACTCCTTTGAGCTCCTGATTTGTCCTTGATGCACTTTGTGTTGAGCTCCCTGAGCTCCAGATTTGATCAGTTCCGCACCGGTATCAAGGCTCCCTGAGCCAAAGGATTTATCGTTTGATTGCCCACTTTATGGTCCACTCCGTGCCTTGTTGCTTCTGCACCTTGATTTCTCTCCTTGTCCCAGCCTGATCTTGATACTTTTCCATCTTGGCTCTTTAAGGTAGGCAAAGATTGAGTACTCCGCAATGCACCTCTCACTTAGCTTGAAGTAGCTCTTTGAATCAGCCCAAATGTAACCATTGACCTCGTGGAAAGCCAAAGGGTCGCACCAGTTTGATCCGCATCCGAACTATCTCTTCGCGTTTGTTTGAAGCACCATGTCCGTCGCGCAAAACTTGACTTTCACAATTCCATCACTGGTCAGTTGCCTCACAGTCAAAACAAGAAGTGTACATCGAGCTTGGCTTCAAGTAGCTCTCTTTGAATCAGACACATGCACCCAGAGTTTGCACTAGTCCGATCTCAACGCGAACTGTCCCTTAGCGTCCGTTCGAAATACCAAGTCTCTCATGCAAGACTCAACTTTCACAGTTCCTTCATTGATCAGCTGCCTTACACGTAACACAAGTCAGCGTACTCATATGTTTCCTCATCATTGCTGGTCCAGAGAAAGCCTATAACAAGCTTTCCTTTCCACAACAAAAACTTGTCAACTTATTAGGTCCAAAGTTCGCCAGTCTCCTCATGTGAGTATGGTTAGGTCACCTTGAATTTGCCCCCGTTTTGATCAACTTTCATTTAAAATTTGCCCCAAGAGAGAGGTGTGTGTGATAGTTCCCCTCCACTTATAAAATCAGCTGATCGGACTTAGAGTAGAGTTCTTTGGACAAAAAGCCTTTCCAACACTTTGCTTCCCATCTGCTAGGATTATGGCTCAATCCAACTTTTTGCCAATCTCTGAAGAGGATCCTAGTCTTTCCCCTTTGAGGAAAAACCCAATTGATACTGGATATCACCCATGCTCAGTGAGTTTCAGTTCCGAAGGTGGCCGTCCCAAAATGAAGACCAACTGCTCCATAGAAGATCTCCCCTGAAATTGCCCCTTCCAACTTTTGACTTCCTGCTTGCGTCTTGGTGGGCGTTGTCGCAAATGAAACTAACCCAAGAAACAGGCTAGCCATCCGTCCTTTGCAAACATTGAGTCGTTTCGTTGCCGTTCACGTGCGAGTACTTGAACTGCAAATCTGCCCCACAGATTCTGTAGTCCTCTTTGTTTGATGGTATCAGGTTCCTTCTCGAGCCATCAGCTCCTTGTATCACAAGCAATCATGCAAACCAGGCAAAGCACGAGTACTAAGACTCACCACGAATACATACAAGTAAGACACTCAGGCAGGTTTACTAACAAGTAACAAAGACAAGGTCCCCCTTTGAGATGGTCCTGCCAATGGACCTTTGCCTGGCCGCGCCCATACAAATCGATCACAGGATTAGCCCACATAGGACACCCCTCCAACTATCCGTGCTTTCACCATTAAGCAACACATTGCCTCAGTCACGCCCCACCACTTTTTGGTCGATAGCCCTTATAGCTAAACGATCGGCAACTATCCCGCACCGGCAGCTAACCACCCGTGCTTTACACCCGAATTCGAGCAGCATCTCTGTATCAATGGTTAACCCGTACAGTTCGAATATGTCGCCCCGCACCCCACAAGGCACAGACCGTGCTTACACCAACCTAATGGCAGCACACTGCCTCATCTGTCCTACGTGCAGACAGCGCCAGGCCCGAACCGCGAGAACTGACCGTGCTGATCAAAGATTTTCAGCCATAGGAACTTGGTGCCGGCTGGATTCTGGTCACAGTGGCGCCGGGAGTGGCGCCAACGCCGTTGGCGCCGGGAGCAGCAGGGGCGCTGCTGGCGCCAGGGACAATGCTGGCGCCAGTGGCGCCAGAAGTAAAGCTTATGAAGATAGCTTTACAACATAGAGTCAATGTAGGTATTGTAGGTATTGGTTAAGAGTACTCGTAGAGTGACAAGTACTCCTAACTGCCATAAAATTACGGCGTCGCTGATCTCGATGTCAATGTTAGTCCCCATAAGGTACTCTACCTCATCCTCTAATGGTATCTCTGACCCCATGTCTTCCTTGGAGCATCTCCTGGTGAAGAAAGATATGATACGGAGTTGGGGATCTTGGTGTGTGTGCAAATCATGTTGATCTTGCTCTCTACGTAGCAAGAGAACATCTTTCATAACTAGAAGGCGATGCACCGTGGATCCTCACATGAGATAAGAGATTTCAAAGTGAATGGAGAATCCTGGAAAAGGTAATAGTATTGCCCTCCAATCTCATAATATACAGGGTGTTTGAAAATAAATTGCTCCTCAAATTCAACCTCATCCCATGTGCGCCGCTAACAGATCCCGCTTTCACGAGGAATGTCTTACCAAAAGGTACATAAGACTAAAGGTACATCTCAAGAGTGTGTTAGCTACTAGAGAGCGTAACTATGTCTTCAGTACAACTATATGAAAAGAAAGTATATAGTCTGCATAATCTATGTAAGCCTAAATGGAGAAACTGAACTATGTAGATATTCGCTACTATCATGGCAAGTAGCTGAAGAAAAATGTAATGGTATAAGTTAAGGATTCTCCTAGTGCTGATGTCGAGGAGGCTGTAAATGTGAAATGAAATCTACAAAATCCACTGCAACTGCTGATGAATGGATGTGGATGGGGCCTGGGGTTGCTCTTGTATCCAAAAACCCCAAATTCCTAACTACTGGAACCTATACCACTAATAGAACCCCGATCAATATATATTATCTATCCATCTCTATATACCACACGTCGGCATGTGTTCTTAGCCTCCTAGATAGCTTTGCGAGGTCTTTCTACTTGGATGTAAGTTAGATCCTCGTCCATAAAAATCTTTGTCCCATGTAACTTAGCCCTTTGGCATGATGCCATTTTTCTTTCCTCCAATGATGTGAATCGGGTGGGATAGGCACTCCCTAATGCTCAACTATATCAATGGAGGTACAATTATGTCCAGTCCTGTCATCCACAAGTCTAACATCTCCCGAATCATCAATGACCACATCTGGAGTCCTTATATGATATGGAGAGAGAGAGAGAGAGAGAGAGAGAGAGAGAGAGAGAGAGAGAGAGAGAGAGAGAGAGAGAGAGAGAGAGAGAGAGCTTTATTAATGTCTTTTAATGCCAAAAGGCATATAAGAACAAGTAGACTAGAAAAAATCTCTGCTCTGCTCACAAGACATGATAGTCTGAGATATGGTACAATGGAGTGTCATGTAGCTAAAGTTGTATAATACAGTCTGAACTGCATGATAGACCATGTCGCAACAAGCTGAAGAAAGCAAGGATAGAAGAAAAAGAAGAAGAAGATGAAAGCACTCTGCAATGTTTCCTAGTAGCCATAGCCTGTGATCAAAAAGTAATACGTTGTTGGCGATCATAGTGAAGATTCCAAGAAAGGATATCTGACTCATCCTCTGACAAAATATCAGCATCAGTGTCTGCTCTAGAGCGTCTCCTAGTAAAAAAGGAGGTGACCTGGTTTGTTGGGAGTCATGGTGTCCATACTGATCTCTCTGACAAATATCTCTATGGAGCAGGAACATCTCAAGCATCAATGCCACACTGGGACTCCAACACTGTCCAACTCTAGGAAATTGAAGCAATAGAAGTCCAATTTGACCCCAAAGGGCCCCTACCATGTCACTCGAGAATATGCATGGTAAATAACCCTCCTGATATACAGATGGGATCCTGTTTATAGATTAGAAATATCAATGTCGTATATGTGTAAGAGACGAGAAGCCTAGGAGTACCATGATAGCTAATGACACTGGTGATGAAGCTCCTGAGAAGAGAGAAGCGCTATATGTGGATAAAGTGAAACCGGAAGACTCATCACTCTCTGGATGTATGTAATCAACCTGAAAACATCCTCAAACAGTATCACCATACCATATTGCTAGAAACCAATTTGTAGCCTCTATAAGTTCTAAGCAAAAGGTTGAATACCAAATTTCACGCACATACTAAAAAAGCAGCCATCAAAATTGAATCAAAACAGTGAAACCGTATTTCCTTGAACAAGAAAGACTTGTGAGTGTTGGGGATCCAACGCCCAAGTTCTAACTCGTTTTAGATCAGAAAATTATCGAGAATAGGTTGCAGGAGGGCACATTCTGCTCTCTCTCAATCTCTCTCTCTCTCTCTCTCTCTCTCTCCACGCTTCCATCACCATCTCCATCTCCACGCAGCCATCATCTCCTCACTGCTTCCATCTCCATGCAACTCTCACTTCTTTCTAGCTTTCTTTGTGGCTAGATCTACCTTTTTTGTGTATGACACTTTCTTGCATCACTTTTAGCTACTCTAAGCTTGTTGCTCAAGATTTCATTGCTGCTATCCTTTTGCAATAGATCCTCAACAGTTTGAGTTTTGAAAATTTGATTTTTTTTTATCTCAGAATTATCGCAGTCTGTAAAATCCGTACAGTACGTACGAATCCGTACCGTACTGCAAGTACAGTCTGACGACTGCGTAGTGCTCTATCTTACCTTCGATCTGAATCAATTTTCGAGTCAATCGGACTTCGTATGACAAAGTTACTCTCGTTTCCGTAAAACTGCTTGATTAGGGTTTTGCTTCCTCTCTCATCTATCTCCTGCAAATCCTCCTACGGCTTCGTGTCGCCTTCCTCCAGGCTTTGTCTTGCGCAAAAAGCGTGCTAAGAAGTTTATGTCTACAGGCTCTCGAAACGTCTTCGTACTTTGGAAATTGCATCCACCATGCCTACTGATTCTGTCAGCACCGACCGCCACAGGTCGCTGCTTCGTCCTCAACTGCTATGGGAGACACATGCCACACCTACACGCGGCACACCACTCCCGAGGACATCTCCTCGCTGAATGAGTACATTTCTAAGCAATTTGCCGCCTTTCTTTCACAACTCAATGAACTTCGTGCGGATTTGATTACTAAAATTGCCACGATTGACGCTCAACAGACTGAAATTGCTTCTCTTCGTGCTGCGCTTAGTGCTTTGCAGAGGGACATCATCCCTAATATCTCCCGTGCTGTTGAGGATACTAAGGCATCCATGAGTAAGCTTCCCCTACTTGAGCGCCAAATACATGACACTGTTGAGTGCACTTCCTGGATTCCCGTTCTTGAACAGCGGCTTCATGAGACGGTGGAGCATGTACAGAAGGTACCTACTCTCGAGCAAGAAGTACGTGAGATCAAATCATGGGCTTCTATCCTGAGATCATCTACCACCTCTTCATCTTCTGTAGCACCCTCCTTAGACACCACGGTACAAGGCGTCTTGGCAGAACAGCAACGTCGACATGACAAAAAGCTCAACTTAAGATTCCGGGGTCTTCCTACTGAGGGCACAGCACTGGACCAGGTTACCTCTTTGCTTACTTCACGCATGGGGATCTCCACTGTTAGGGGACTTTAATGCCAGAATAAGATCGCGCCAAATACTATTCCATGTAGCAGATTAGGATCCTTTACATATCCTTTAAATAGTGATGAGCTTGGAATTTCGAGGCACTCGGCGGATGAGGACTGGCCTATTACAGATTATGGTGAGCATTTTCTACAGCTTGGGGAAGCTCATGAGCTAGCCATTTTCAATGGTCTACCTTAGTGGCCTTCATCTAGTGAGTTCACCTGCCATCCACATAGTGGTGGTCATAGTGTGGTGGACTACCTCATGGGCTCATCCTCTCTTCTTCCATACATCACCTTCGTCACCATCACATGTACTTTTGGCCACTGTTTTCTCTCTTTCTAGTTAGGAGTCATGCTATGGTTGTCTTTGCTTCCCTTTCATCTCTCACTTGTGCACTAAAATATAGATTTGAGAAACACTACATCACTGTCTATCAAGATTCCTTCTACAGCAATTCCCATATGACTCTGCCATTGAACACAGATTCGCCTTTCTTGTTAAGGCTCTACACATTGTAGCGAAACCTTCCCACCACCTAGGTCAACGATGGTATGATGGAGACTATCATCAACTCCATGATCAACTCAAAAATGCCTATGTACCCACTCACTTTTGACTATTCGTGATATAAATTCCACTTATAGAAATACCCTTCGTCGAAAGAAGATGACCTATGAGATCAACGAAGGGAGAAGACTCATCAACTCTCTCTTTAGTTCTTCCTCTAGGACCTCTTGGCAGGAATTCATTCCTTGTGCCCCACCTCCAACGTTAATGGAGCTACACTCTTGGACAAAATACACTAAATCTCTACACACAATCCTTACTACTTCTCCCAGGACCCATTGTCATTTCAACCTGGCCCTCATCTTTCAACCTTTTCACACCCTACTTCATCATTGAGTCTGTTAATAACGTCCATACTCGACGTGCAAGAGATATCAAAGATCTGGAAGCAGAACTTCTTGTCCATGCAACCACCATACGCTCCCCCATCCTAGCTGACCCCTGTAACCATGCAGTCACTCAGGGCTTCCCCACTTCTTGGTGCACCAATGTCATACATCCTATTCACAATGGGGGGTGATCCCATGAAATCAGAGAACTATCGTACTATCATGATTGGCCACATTATGGCCAAAGTATATGGCTCAGTCTTACAAACATCAGTGCGCAGCAAAGCCGAGATTAGACGTCTACATGCTTTGTGATAGGCAAGCTTTTGAGCTCGTTATTCCACTTTTGATCATATTCTCACATTGAGATCTATTATTGAGGAGGCTAGATCCAAACGTGAGCAGGTATATTGTTCTTTTGTGGATTTTCGGAAGGCCTTTGATTCAGTTCCGACACACTTCGATATCCAGAGATCACAAGACCTTGGATTCCATTCAAATATAGTATTGGTAATTATGGCTTTATATGAGAGAGTTCTAGGCCGTTTCAGATCAGAGGAGGTTATTACACCGTCGGTTGATAGTACCATTGGAGTGAAGTAGGGGTGTTTACTCTGCCCTACCTTGTCTGGACTTTACTTTGATGAGCTGGACGGGATGACTGAACCCATGGTACACAACTGACAAATCCTTTCCTCACATGTGGTGCCATGAAAGTGTCTAGTCTCCACATGTCCATGATGAGAGGAGACTTGAAACCATCCCAGAGTGAGTCATAAGCCTCCGAGGGAAGTAATAGGCTACAATGAAGACATCTCGATCCAAACCCAAACTCTGTCCCTGTAGCCTGATTCAAATATAACATGCATGCTGATCGTGTCGCGGATTATTTGAAAGACTAGATGTAGTGTCTCGATATAGGCAAGCAAACCCCACCTGAACTTCTACCACCGACAGATCTAGTCTTCAATCTGTAAACCGAATTCCATGAAACATGAGAAAGATGGTAGGTCCCTCTCTTGGCTCTTATGAGTCTCCATGAGAAACAAACTATCTCCTCTTGCAATGAATTCAACCGAATCAGCTATTGTTGTTGATGAGTGTATTCCATTGCAATTTCAAACTCCTACTCTCAAGGGGTACCAAATACCTACTTTGAGTACCAAATTTTGATCCCCTATCCATATAGCGCACATGGCCATCACAACGTTTGCCTATCTCTGCAGCAATATGGAATGCCTTACAAGGTTCTTGAACTTGGATGAAACTCAAGGCATCATCCATAAATATTTGCGTTTCCTTCAAATGAGCACATTGCCTTAGAACATCTCTTCTTTCTGTTAAGTGATGTGAATCTAATAAGTATACTAATGTCCTTCTTTGGCCGCCATGCCTTTTCAATTCCTGTGCTATTATGACTATTTTCCAAAAACTTATGTGCTTCGCCACTTACGTCATCATTATTGGGAATACCTTGTACTTCTCTGTTAAGGGCCTTCTGCTCTCTCAGCTTTTCCTTGGAAAGTGTGGCTATAATAAATGCCATAGAGTTGGTGGCTTCACAGAGTCCTCTTTGAGCATAGATGCCCATGTTTGGTCTCTTTATTATGTTGATCGAGCTTGCTCTCTAATTCTTGGATCTTGGTTATTTGTGTTGGCGTTGCTTGTCCTATTCTTGTGACTTCTTTTTATAAGAATGCTGATTTCTATTTGCATCTTGGAGATGCCAAATGAATCTAGTAGGTGCGAGGCCTTAGAGTACCACGATGGGAGATGTCCTTCTCTATAGATCTGAGTGCCAAACATGGTTATCTCATCTCCCTATCCCCAAACTTTGTAACTCTTTATATGCAAATAATTAACCGGAAGATAGTCTCAATCTTTAAAGGAGGATACTGTGAACTTAGCTAGGATAATCCAGTGTGGAAGAAAGGGCTTGGTTTGTATCATATGTGATATCATAGTGATATGTAGGGGTGTGATACTAGCGCAATCTGTTGAGGTGAGTCCCGTACACCAAGTCTCTGTTGCATACATATTGTAGGTGTGACTAGGGCATCCAAAAGTCAACGCTTACTTTGGGCATTCCGAATGTGTTGCTTGAAACAAAACTTCTCCAAGTTGACTAGGGAAGCATGACCTTTTCCAAGTCCGCTAGTAGCAAAATGTCTCATGTGACATGCTAAAGATGGTGCCCTTAGATATGTATGAGGACACTACTTCCAATGCCTAGCCATCTATTGTGAACTATTGACTCTGCATATAAGCTTTAGATAGTCAGAGTACTAGCAGGCGGATTTGCTCTTGAATTACGGCCATGACTAGACACAAAATGATTAGGAAAACTAGGTGGTGGTTGGAGTGGAATAGGTGGACTAACAGGAATATTGACTTGATCATCATTGGCCATATTGAGGGTACGTGAAGAAAGCAATAAGCAAAATTATTCTTTTGCTTGTCAAACGAAACACATAAGACTATTTTCCAAAAAAGCAAACAGAGGGGCAAATTTACAAACATTCAAATTTGACAAGTAAAAATAATTTCGAAACAAAAAATGGGATTCACAAAGGGTAGAGTCTTGAGGGATGAAGCAGTACTTGCATATCCAATCAACACTTGAAACTGGGAAATCAGGTTTTGGCCGTCAAACATTTGAAAATAATAGAGTTGCATTGAAATTTAGACTTCTGTAGTCAAAATCAGCCTGCACGAGAGTGGCCCTTAACTTTGAGCGTTTCCTGCATGAGAATTCAGGCAAGTTTGATCTTAGATTCTAGCCCGTCTTCACTCTCCAAATTGCAGGTTGACGATAGTACGTTGCTATCAAGAAAAATTTCTTCAGAAGATTTTGCAGGCATTGATGGCAACTCCTTGTTTTCTTCAATGCTACTTTTCACCTATTTGGATGAAGTGAGAAACTGAGAATGACTTCGAGGCATTGTACAGGGAAAGATCAAGTAGAGTTTCCTTCCTATTTGAAATTGGTCAAATCAGAATCGGCCGAATTGGCCTATTCGACCTTTTCGAATCGTTCCTAGGGTTTTCGAATTGGCGAATCGGTTTTAGCGTTTCAGAACTCAATTTTTTTTGTAGATTTGTCTTGAATTTAGAAAAGCCAAAAACATAGTTGCATAATACATTGATGATAATAGATATCATGTTGAATTACAAGCATTAAAGATTCCAAATTCCATATTTTAACGATTAACCATCTAAACTTTACCCGATACGTGTTACCTGACACCTGTATGTATACTTTTAGGGTTTGAACGTTAAAATAAACCTGAAAGTGATGTGAAACCATAGATGAATCACAAAACAAATAACAATGAAATTATAAAGGTATGAACTCAAAACATTCAACATTCAACAATCTAAATTCCAATTTAAATTTTACATAATTCACAAAAATGTAATAACTCGTAATTTTACTCTCTCCCTCACACACACACACACATAGACACGCGCACACACACACACACACACACACACACACACACACACACACACACACACACACACACACACACACACACCATTGCGCTCTCACAATGAATAACAACAAAAAAAGAGAGAAAGATGGGACCCCTTTAAAATCGGGTCCTATGAAATTTTTTTACCAGGGAAATCCGATTCAGAGATTCGAATCGGCCGAATCAGATTCGTGATTCGATTAGCATCAAATCGCGATTCAGAGAAACTATAAGATCAACAAACATGTGAAAAGCTGACCAGCAGGACCTCGAAGAAAGGCTAATGAGTCTTTTACAAAGAACTCAAAAGTATCAAAATCACATGCTCTAGAATTAGTAGTAGAGATCCTAATTATACAAACCTGGATGCCCTCAAGGGAAAATTTCAAGAAGGTTTTGTTAAAACTTGATATTAGGGCTAAGATCCCCTAACCTTATCTATCGCAGTATACAAGTGAAATACAAAAGATATAACTAAAAGCTTTCACATTATTGATCTCTTTACAAAGTAGAGAGCACGATTGCAAGTCTCCTCCCCACCTTTGCTATTCATGAGCAATTCCTCTAGGTTCACTACATAAATGCCCTCAAAAAATTTTGAGCCCTAATTTTCCTAAGCTAACATGTGGCACATGCAACAGAGCCACCAGCTCGTGCCACTTGGCTGACACCAGACTGACAAATATATATTCATGTAATGTACTAGGACCGTGACACATGTCACTCATGTATTGGACCAAATGTCCCAATTAGGATATGACATGGGAGCAAGCTCATGTATTGGAACAAGAGTCAGTTTGTGGTTCTTTTCTTGCAGGTTCACAATGCCAGCTTAGCTATCTGTTTAATATCTACATGAAATGCTGTAATAGTAGCTATTCGTAACTGGGCTAGCTGGCTTAGTTCTTGGTCAATTCTGTGTTATTATTGGAGATTAGAGGCATGTGCAAATCAGATTTTCTGTTCTAAATAGGGATTGTTGCTTGTGAGATGATTTTTGCTAATCTTGCATGTTATCTGGGCTAGAATGTTAAGGCAGCTTACTTCTAGATGAAGTAGCCTAGCCACATGGCAAAGATAAATTTGACCAAAGTTTCAGGTTGCTAATAATCTGCAATGCCATCATTTCTCAAACTGTAAATCCTTCTACAGGGTGTGGTCAGAGGGTTGCCATGCAATTTCCTCTGAAGATCACAATCATACATTTGCTGAACTTCTTAATTATAAGCACTTCATTCGACCAGTTGAAAAGGAGCTGGCATTAGTTGAGTCTGAGTCAGAGGAGGACGAAAGGAATGGAGATGGCACAACACTTGAAGACAGTGGAAAAACAAACATGAAAAAGTTTGAGACACAGGAAACTGATAAGCTCTGTCCGATGAAGATGCATTTGACATCAAGTAAAAGAGTTCCAACTGTGGAACTAATTAAGGTAGTTGATGCATTCTGTGTTGTCCCAAGGCTATTGTTTGATCATACATGCAAGTTCTGTCATTCCTTTTGTGCATAAAAGAACTAGGTATAATTCATCAGATTAACCTAAGAATTAAACTCTTGATACTTTCTCATGTCCTTTTACAAAGTATGAAGTTTGACCCAACCTAACTTCTACACTCAAATTTAGACTGCCATCTTCATTCTCTGTTGATACACAGTGTGAACTGGTGTAGTTATAGTGTGTCATGCAACAGCTGTTTCACATTCCCTTACATACAGAAAAATTATTTGGAATTATATGCAGTTATGACAAAGCATTTCTGTCTGCAGGATAATTTTAATAAATCGTATTCGGTCCTTTTTCATGAAGAGAATCATCCATCACAGAACAACAGTATCCAGTATGTAACTCGTGCTGGTGAAGATGGTAAACCCACTATTTCTGCATCTCAATCAAGTGCAGAAAATCGATCATAAATCCAGAACATAAAGTGACTGGGAATTTGTTTTGCAGAAACGTTACAGGTGTCAGATAAGCAAATGTTTGTTAACACTGGTCATGCAAACGTCTTACATAGAATTTCATCAAGCAGCTTCCAGGATAATAATGAGCGCACCTGGATATATGATGACGAGTCTGAGTCGATTGAAGAGTTGTCTGACAATTGCAGTGGTTTTACGATTGTCGATCATTGGGACCATACTCACTTTTCTGAGGCTGACCAGCTAGATCCTATCACGTCTGTAACAAAGGTGCTTCAGATTATTGTTTTCTTTTCAAGATAAGAAATTACCTTGAAACAGTCTAGGTAGGGATGATAGTTTCTGACACCTAAAATGACTGAATCAATAAGCACTGAATTAGTTCTACTGAATTCCTGGGGAAATTCTGGAGCTAAGGTATTCTATGCTGTCACATAGTCCTTTTACAACTACTTAAGGGTGTCAAGTTAAAACATGAACATTTTTTGCTTTAAGCAAAATCCTTTAATATATGGGTAATTCTGAATAGCTGCAAAATTGACATGCTGAATTGTTAGAGCTTTGTGATATGCATACTTGTGGTTTACTGATATATCTCTTGTATATGACTATGCCAACCATGTAAATTGTAGCAAGTGAATTTTCGATTTTAAGACGTGTTTTGATTATGAGCCACTAGTTAGAATTTGGAGATTTGAATATGGATCAATATGCTCAATGTTTACTCAAAGGCTTTTATGGTCTTCGTTTTTTGAGGTTGACTTTCCGTTGGATATGAGATTCCGCTAACAACTTAAAATTGAGTTAAAGTGCAACCCAGTTGGAATGTACTGGGTCGGAACGTGGTACTAAATAAAGTAAATTTTTTTATTCCATTGTTAAATAATTACACATGTTTTTTTGGGGCCACATTCCGGAACAGAATGCATTCCAGAACAGACGGGCAACTATGTTTCTGGGAAGAGTTTGAAAGGGGTGGTGATTCATGAAAACTAGTCGATTTCTTTGTTCTGCTCACGGTAGATAAAGTGCATCGACTGCTTCTCCACTTGAGCATCTTCCATTTCTGAGGGCATTTGCAAGACGAGTTGCAAAAAGGTTCACTGTCAATTGTCCTTCGTAAAGTGCTATATGTCAATATTTAAACTTCAGTGGCATGACCTCTCTAATATTAGAGTTGTTATTCTAGAGCCAAGATCATTGAACCTCTGGATCTTGCAGTTTGTAATATACTATATATTTTATCTTCAATTTCTAATTTCCTTGTGGGAACCTTTATCCCTTTGAAAAAAAGGTTGTGGAATGTGCTCACAAACATCTATAGCCATTGATTGTTGTTATTGCCAGTCTGGCTGTTTGCAAACCTGTTTTTCATAACCTATCAGAATGTTGCCATTGACTTTCATTCTAGGAGATTTTTAGCATCCAGTTAGTTAAATGGTGAAGCTCTGTGTCCTTACGATATTAAAACTATCAAAACATCACTTGGACATTTAGCTTCAGTTTACTTCAGAGTAACACTTCTATCAATTTGCTCAAAACTGCAGAAGAAATCAGCTGCTGTAGTGTCTCTTGAAATGAATCATGAGGCTGCTGACAAATTTCTGAAAGCCAGAAAGAAGCAGGTTACAGAAGGGAAAAATAAATATAGGTGAGCTTTACTTGTTTAATTTTGATTCAAAAACTTTCTCTGAAGTTTCATTGTTAGGTTTCATATGGCCTCTACTTGCAAGAGATGTATCATTTGTGAGAGAGGGTTCTGGGGATTATGTAGTGGACCTATTCAGAGTGTCATGATATGATGTTTCTCCACATGTGAACCTTAGTTGCCCATTCCGGAA
Source organism: Diphasiastrum complanatum (assembly GCA_029204225.1). NCBI lineage: Eukaryota > Viridiplantae > Streptophyta > Lycopodiopsida > Lycopodiales > Lycopodiaceae > Diphasiastrum > Diphasiastrum complanatum. The sequence goes on along the minus strand of CM055101.1, from coordinate 45,515,419 downwards.
CGGAACGCGTTCCAGAACGTGTTCCGTTCCGGAACGTGGCCTTAAAAAAAAAAAACGTATTTTTTTACAAAGGATTTAATTATTAAAACATGCAGCATTGCCCCTAAAAATCAGAAAATTAACTACAAGTATTTGTAATTAACTAGTAGTGTTGGGAATGGACTGGAATTAACTTGAGAATACTACACTTCGATTGTGAAGATAGCTACTTTTGATTTCAGTCTATCCCTTCCAATTCATGTCAATAAGAACAATTACAAACGAACAAAGGATTTGTTTGCACCTATAAGTTAAATGCAAATGTATTCCCTTCTATGGAGAATATTTCACTAGTCATATGTCAATTCAAAAATCTACTGTGCTCAGCTAAATTTTGCATTTAAACTGCGATCCGACCCACTACCATAAAATTATCAACAAAACCATGAAATTATTTAAAAAGCATGAAACATTCTTGATGAAACATAACGGAACTAGAGAATAACCATCATATAATGAGAGCAGGGTTTAGGGAAGAGCCATAAATGTAAGGAAAAAACATCCATAAAATAGTTATGCGTTCGCCGTACATCAAATACATAAAGAAACAGTGCATGTATGATAAAATAGTACTATGAAAATAAATACTATGGTGAGACATCATCTGAGGCTAAGATGAGACTCTCTATAATGTCTGGTGAGGGGCCACGAACCGCCCAGATCTGCCTCTGCCTCTGCCTCTGCCTCTAGCTCTAGCTCTAGCAGACTGACTCATTCTTTGGCTAGATCCAACGCCTAACCCTCTGGATTTGCCCCTACCCCTACCCCTAGGTATCGGTAGGGTGTAGAGGTTCTGGGGGCACATCCTGGCTCCTGATCAAACCGCACATACAGATCGGCTAGGCTGGGCCTAGTGCTAGATCTGCCAGTACTACAGAATCCTGCAGCTGATCACACTGACATACCAAAACAATGATGACAGAAAAAGGACAGCACATTCACCCCTCAGCTCATCCCCAAAATGCATGTAGGTGCACTTTCCCTGCTCACTACCTTGCTCGCTATCCGTGAAATGCGGAAGTCGCGGGCCAGCAGGGTCGTATATCAATTTTTTTTTAATTTACATTAACTCGTTCCGACCCAGTACGTTCCGGAACGTACGGAACGTTCCGACCCTTTTTGCTCGGAAGGGGCTTCTAAGGTGTGAACATTGACCAGTATTGAATCATACATCAATACCAGTCAATGTTTTATACAGTTACATTAACAGAAATGTCCTGTATAGAGGAGACTTGGAAAGTAGACTACTCCTCTGCCCTTTAGTTGAAAAGGTATGCGATAAATCCATTAAATAATATCTTATCATACATCCTCCAAATAGCCATGGTTAGCAACTGATGGTCATCATCGTCCGTTTAACAATATGATATAGAATCAGCAGTAAGTGCTAAAGGGGTCATTGCATTCTTCACTTATTGCTAGCTCACTGTTGCATTACATAATAAAGCCAGACTAATGTCACTGTAAACATTAAAGCAACAGCTTGTACATCTTATTGTGAGCACCCTTACATTTCTGAATCGCTTGTATGAGATATTATACAATTTGTAGTCCTCTTATTTCTGTTATGATAGCGTCATGCTGTGCTAACTTGTGGTACCCTAACCTGTAGACCTTTTCACACTTCACAGTTATATGAAACTAAGAGAAGTGCTTTTTCGTGCTATTTCTCATTTTGAAGTCCAAGATATTTGTGTATCGATCTACTGAGTTTTCTTTTGGCAAGCTCTATTATCTGATCCCCTCTCCCTTTCCTTGTCGTGTTAACTTGGTGTAGTTTCACATAGTAGGCCAAATGGAGAGGGCCCAAAATGCTCTCATCTCATTGGTTGAGGGAGCTTCAAGTTGCCTCTCTCCTTTTCACACAAGGTGGGACTCCATCCTTTTCCTGTCATGTTAATTTAGGGTGGTTTCACAAAGTAGACAATCAAGTAGAGAGGGCCCAAAATACTTTCATCTCATTGATTGAGGCCACTTCAGGTGGCCTCCCTCCCTTTCGCACAAGGTGGGACTTAGTACTTACCATTAGGTCTCATCTTATGACGCAAGAATGGATGCCAACATGCGGTAAGTGCACTTGTCAGGGTGGTTCCCAAGTATGTTTAATTATCCCCGGGTAGGGGGTGGGACCATTGTCCCAATTCCAATAAATGCCTTTGCTACATTATCCAAATTAAAATTTAGACCACTTGTACTACCTTCAACTAGTGGTCTTGTGTCAAAGCCTTATGCTCCTATGTAATGTGGTGGGTAAGTCCATTTGTAAAATGCACTTCCTACCATTGTGTTTGTAACCAACCTTAAGCATTTCTTTACATGATTTGTTGATGTCTTTTGTCTCACAGTAGAGGTGAATTCATGGATGGACTTGTTGGTGCTAGATTGAGAGAGCCAAATGGCCGACTAATAACCTGAATGCCATATTTGGATCAAGTTGAAAGCTTGCGAACTCTGGATATCCTTCTCATGTGATATTTTCCTAAATTTTGCATCTTATCCTTCTAATTGTGCAATGTGAGGTTTCAAACTTTCTATATCTTTGAGCACATTTTGAAGCATTTTGAGCCTAAAACTACCCTAAAAGTTTACATCCTAGCCTAGGCTAAAATTTGGGCTTTTTGCAAGCAAACCTTTGCAACTTGCAAACTAAATTTGTTGAAGCTCTCAAACGTTTGTTGGTACTATGCAACTCCAAGAAATTATTCTGTTCTTGAATCCTCTTACTCTCCTATAAGGAGGAGACAGTGGAGGAGGGGAGCACTATTTGTACTTGTTCTAAGATTGATTCGTTTAGGTTGGTCTATAGATCAAGGCATTGGAAGGGAGGCGGAGCTTGTCTTCTTCCATCATCTTTTGTGAGGAGATTGTGTTCTAGCATAGAGATTGTGGTTGTTTCTATTAGAATAGGCTAAAGATCATGGCAACTAGCTAAATGTCTTGTCTTGGGAGATGGATACAAAGAAATCCATTTCTCTTCCTTCTTTGGGTCTTGATATTTCTTTGATCGTGAATGGAGGACAATCTTATTCTCTTTGCTTTCTTGCACTTGTTTTTTTTTCTAACCCTGGTCTTAAGAACTTGCATATGGACTTATTCTTCCATCATGCTTGTGGTCCACATCGATTCTCCTAGGTGATAGGATTGGCTTTCCATGGCTTTGATCTAGGATGAAGATATGTGTTTCCTTCTGTTCTTTGATTTTAAAAATAGATCTTAGATCGTCATAGTGTGGAACTTGGACTCCCTTTTATATAGTGGTTATATTGGATCCTGGATATTATGTGAGTAGAAGTAAAATACAACAAGTTTGAGTAAAGTGGATCTAGTTACATACTAGTGTCGCTTGAACCTCTTCATATCATGATGCTCAAGGGTGACAAATGTAAAACCTGGAAAGGTTGGAAAGAGTGGTATCAAGAGTTTTTACTATGGTGGAAGAGAAAAGTTGACACATTGGCACCTCGGATAATGCTTCTCGTAATTGAAGAAGGAAACTTGCTTTACTTGACCTGGGATGTGACCTTTTAAGGATGGGGAGAGGGGCCTATGTTTGGAATAAGTCATGTGGACATAAGGTTTCTAATCGAGTTTCTCCAAATAACGTGTGAAATCTAGTTGTTCACGGAAATGTGACTGCTATAATGGAGGGGATGATCACTATCAGTTAAGCTATTCTTAATGGCCAGTTTTGAGTTTGGGTAGCCCTGTCTAAAGGACCAAAAGTGTATACTTAGGGGATTTTCCACAACTGATTGATTATTGAGTTGGCAAAAATGTCTTCAGGGAGAATTGCGTTGGTGTAAGAATTTTGCAGTGGATTAGTGTCTAGGAATAAAGTGCTTCCCTTAATGAAGGCATAGCTCATTATGAGAGTTGTAGAAAAGTAATCAATTTTGATAATAGGGGCTATTAAGTAAGTAATCCTATGTGTATTGATTGATATTCCCTAGAGAATCGAAGTGTCCACAAAGTGTAAATTGTTTGCAGCTCCTTTTAGATGATAGATATGTACAATGTTGAAGACCATAAGGTGCATATACACATCATTTTAAAGAGAGTGCATATGATAATTGCCTGAACTTGACGACTTAAATTTGAGACCTTTCAATGGCTTAACAGAGCTACAAGCATACAACGATGAAGACATTCTATTGCTACTCTTTCTAGCCAACGAATTTCCTCCGCAAAAATGTTTCTGAAATAGGTGCAATCCTAAAATCTTTGTTTGCCCCTGCTTCTCATTTATCTTGCATAACTAAACAGATGATCATGAAAGCTTGTTTTCAGAGTAACTTACTCAACATCCAAAGGTTGATACATAAAAAACAACATGGTTAACAAAGTGCTTGGCCCAATACACAAAGGATTCTAAGCATAATACTCTACTTTTGCAGGGAACAAACTACATCTCTACACTGTTTTACTTTCACCAGAATCTTAAGGACTCGAATCATGAAGTCCTGATACTAGCCTCAATTTGTCTTTTTTTTGGTGCGATGAGAAAACCATCCAGTGTTTTGCACATATTGTGTGGGGGCCATCTAGTAGGTATTTCAAAAGAAAGCCAGAAGGCCATAAGTAGTCCTCTGTAAGTAGAATAGATTTTCCTAATAAAAGGGGATCAATATTAAATCCAGTAGCTGTCTTGGAAATTGAGTATCACCAAGTTTTGAATTTCAATGGAGTAGAATTCCTCCTTTTTTTGTGATCTTGCATTGTTTCCTTTTATGAAATGATTTTCATCCATTTATGTTTTGATAAAAAATTGACTGCTCTCTTTCGTGTCATTAATAAGATGTATGTTTCTCTTTGATTTTCATGCTTTGGGATGTGTTGCTACCCTCTCACGGTCCAAGCCAATTTCAAGGAGTATTTAGGAGGTAGACGAGTATTTCATAATGGATTTTAATCTTGAACCTTGAGAAAGTAAATAGTGGAACCAACATTCAGAAATGGCCCTATTGATAGGGCTTTGGAAATAGCAGCGTAGAAATATTTAAACAGGGTGCTTATGGTTAAGGATAAAGGTCTCCCTTAAAGGTTATGCTACACAAAGTCTATGGTATCTGTGAAGGGTCTTTCACTAGCATAATAACTTTTGCAACAAGAACTCAGTCCTGTAACTAGAATTTTTCTTGACGTGGTTTATGATTTGTGGAATTGATTCAATTTATATTCACCCTTAGGTTAGTGCCGGATGTGGAGCACTTATTGATACCAGGCCTAAAAGATGCAAGAAAGGAAACTGTGGATTTTACAGATGAAGAAAGCATTAAGACACATGCCTCTGACCACAAAACCATGTTCAGAAATTCCTTGTGTAGAGGTGAGTTCCTTCACATTGTTTTATCCAAAGTGGAACAAAGCAAATAAGTGTTTCGTATTCCATATAAGTATTCAACAACTTTTTCTAGACTGAGGCAGCTTCCTCTGCAATCATTATGTCACTATTAAGCTATCACTTTTCAGATATAATCTTCAGTTTGTGTATCCCATCTTATGCTGTTGCAAAAGGAAATACTGAAATATCCAATTTAATTTCAACATGTATAGTTGACTAGAGTCCATCTTGCACATCGGTAAAGCAAAACTCATTGGATTGGGCTAATTAAGGGTATTTTTTTCTTGCAACTTGTGCTTAGGGTATGCATCAATTGACATCTTTTGTGGATGGTAACATAAGCATTTGATCAGCATTGCATCTAAAACAGTAGTTCTTTTTATAGGTAGTCCACTATGTACATTATGCAAGTCCTTTTACATTGCTCTCAGGTCTGAATTAACATTTATACTAGTTTTTCAGGATCAGTTGATCTTGTAGAATACCGGAAGCTTCTTCTTAAAGATCCATCAAAGGTACATTTCATGCTTTCATTTATTTGCTTCATTCAACTTATTGAATTTGGTCAGAATCAATGTTCTCAATATTCATTCCTCCACTAGAACATTGGCTGTATTTGCTTAAACTCGTAACAGTTGGCCCCCTTTTCAGATACCCAGAAGTTTGAACTTCGCATCTCTATTTGGATGTACTGGAGATGATGATATGAACGGGGATTGTACGACCGATGTTAAAGATGCTATGCCAAATCAAGGTGGATGTGAGCTACACAACACATTAAAACATCTTCATAATTACACTATCTCAAATGAAATGATTTATTGTAGGTGCTAGAACCTGTTTTCAGATCTTTCAAGTTACATGGACCGATTTAAAATTTTTCTATCTAGCTACAAATGAACATTGTTTGACAAAGTATATCGGAATTTTCAATTTCAAAGTGTCTATATTGCACATGGTAGGAATTAACCACATTGGTAGACATGTTTTGGAAAGATCAGGAAAACAATATGTAGTTGAAAAGAATATGAGCTTATGTACTAGGATTATAAAGATACCTGTTAGGACAACATAACCACGAGGAAGGCAAAGCTAGTCTGATCCACCCAACCAATGCACTCTCTTATATAATGCCCCTCCTAGCCTAGTGTGAGTTTGCTTGCGGTCGGTGGTAGTTGCTGCTGATACCCACCATTCATGCTGCATGCATGGGTTACTGATGCATGAGGAGTCCCAGTCCACTGTTGAAGGATTGCATGCCCCCTACTGTCATGCATGTGTCTGCATGGGCATTAGTGGCCCTCATACCGACTGCATGGGCATGTGTCTGCATGGGCATTAGTGGCCCTCATACCGACTGCATGGTATGCAAGCATGCCACTGACTCACATTGTCCTCTGCCTCTGGTGGTTAGTTGCACCTAGAAGTATCGGTACTGTTACAGTCTCGTAACACTCTTTCCCACTTAAGAGCTGTCTTGGTCCTCTAAGACAAATCTAGATATAACTATTGAAGTATACTGCCCTTTTCCAAAGTGGCATTCTCAACTGGCTAGTCCTTCCACTTGATTAAATATTTCTGATATAGGGTATGATGTGTCTGTGTTTCCCTCAAACTAAGAATGCTTTTTGGCTCATGTGGAAGTTGTTGAGAATCCACGAGGAGAACTAGAAGATTGTCCCTAACTAGATTATTTGATGTAGTTAAAGCCCTTCGTAACTGACTAACTTGGAATCCTGGATGGTGGACTTTAGTGTTGTTCGGGGATTCTAGCTCGTAGGAAACTTCGCCTATTCTCCTAATAATGGTAAATGGACCACAATACCTAGGAGACAACTGAGCACACACTCCTGTTTTGAGGGTCCTAGAGTCAGCTGGGACTCCAAGAAAGACTTTCTCACCAGGGGAGAACCAAATATCCCGTGTATGTGGATCTGCATAGTAGCTCGATCTTGGGCTTGCTTTATGCTACGCTTAGCATACCATATGGTTTAGATCTTCTAATTTTCTTTAGTTGCTTCCTGTTTGAACCCTATGGTTGTGGGTGAGTGCGGCTGAAAACCATCCATCAGCATAAATGAGCTGTATCCCGTAGCTGAATTTTTGGATCTGTTATAAGCAAACTCTAATATTGGATGATATTCCTCCTAATTAGTTTGTTTTTTGCTTGTGTATGCATGAAGCATATCCTCCAGCACCTGATTTAATCTTTCTCTTTGACCATCCATCTGAAGTATTCATATTCAGTTTGGTATGGAGATGATGGAAAATTTCCCTCCAAAACCTTCATCAAACTTACTATTCCGATTGTTGACTATGTCGGAAGGAAGACAATATAATTTAAATAGCTCGTCTATAAACAATCTTGTTAACTCTGGAGTTGTGAATAAAATGAGCCATTTTGGTCAAACGGTCAACTGTGACCCATATAACATCATGACCCTTCTGACTCTTAGGAAGGCCTACTTGAAATCCATGGAAATACTTTCCCATTTACCAGCGGCTTTTATGGTCAGTCAGAATTTCAAAGCTAACACCATACAATTATTGTCGTCAAGTCTTAAGGGCATGAATAATTGAAAAGATTTCCTTCTCATAAGCATTGTATCTGGTCCGAGCGGGTTCGAGCTTCTTACTTTTGAACGCTACTGGTGGTCCGTTTTGGTTCAACACCGCACCTACTGCAAAGTCACTAGCATCTATTTCGACCACAAAAGCCTGATTTGGTTCTACGACTTTCAGCATTGGTGCTGTAACCAATGTTGTTTTGAGAGCATCAAAACTCTCTTGTTGCTCTGGCCCCCAGACCCTTTCCCTCCTTAAGATTTGTCATGGGAACTGCTATTTGAGCATAATCCTTGACAAATCGTCTGTAGTATCCTAAAAGGCCAAGAAAGACCCGAAAGTCTAAAATACTGTTTGGTTTAGGCCAACTGAAAATGGCTTTGACCCTATTTGGATCTATCTTAATCGCATCTTTCGAGATAATATGGCCCAAATATACTATTTATTTGGTAAAAAACAAACATTTAGGTTTCTTTGCGAACAACTGCTTTCTGAACAAACGAAACACCTTTTTGAGGTGAGCCAAATTCTCCTTTTTAGTTTTGATGTAAACTAAAATATCATCTAGAAAAACTACCACAAATTTCCTTAAATATGGCTGAAGAACACTGTTCATCAGGGTCATAAAAGTCGCTAGCATTGGTGAGTCCAAACGGCATCACCTTAAACTCATAATGACCATGACGAGTTCTGAAAGCTGTTTTCGGGACATCCTTCACCTTAATACGGACAAAACCCTTAGTCTTAGTCTTCGGATCACCTAGAATCTGATGGGCAGATAGAACGTGTTAACCAAACGTTGGAAGATATGCTTAGAGCATATGTTTCTCACCGACAGTCTGATTGGGAAAAGTATCTCCCAATGGTTGAGTTTGCACGCAATAGTTCCAGGCATTCTGCCACCAGATTCAGTCCTTTTATGCTGATGTATGGCTTTCTGCCGTGTTCTCCAGTTTCGGTCGGCTTTCTTGCAAGATATGCAAGAAATGTTGCTTGTGGCCAAGGAAAGCATGAAAACCGCTCAGGATAGAGCTCAGTTTTATGCTAACCGCGGTCGCTCACCTCGGGATATTGAGGTCGGAACTTGGGTGTATCTTAAAATCCCTAAGGATTCAAAGGTACTTCGGACGGGAAAATGCCATAAGCGATCTCCTCGTTACAGCGGACCTTATAAGGTTGTAAAGAAAATCAACCCGGTCGCTTATTAGCTAGATCTTCCGATTGGGATTGGGGTTCATCCTGTTTTCCATGTAAGCCGTTTAAAGGAACGACTTAGTAGGGATTTGTCTACCTTTGTTCCTAACGTACTTGGAAAAGTGGTTGACGTTCGTCGTCACCAATTGAGAAACCGTGTGGTTTCTGAATTTCTTATACGTTGGAAAGGCAAGTCAGATGATGAGGACACTTGGGAGAGAGAAGACTATTTAAGATTAAACTTCCCTGGTTTGCTCCCATTAGGAGGAGACTCTTAAAAGGGGAGGGAATGTTACGTACCCATAAGGGCACGCAACAAGAAACTTGAGGTGACGGTCTCATTTATGGGATGAAACATTGATCTGGAGCTATAGGTCTTTTGGGTGCCACGTGTCAATGTCTTATTGGCGCACGATGACTCGTTGTTATGGACCTGCGTCAGTGTGCACAACTACCGCATGTCGTTGGTCATGTTTGACTCCTATGGACGGAGATGACCCCTCCTGGACTATATATATATAGAGGTGGATCTCCATGAGCTTGGTATTCATTCTCTCTTGGAAAATGAAGAGCTTTTCCACTGGTGGTCAGGTCAGGACGATTATCTAGGCCTCAAAATGTAGGTAGGCGAGGGTCGAGGGTAAGGCATGGTGGTATGGGATACCATGGCTTACAGGAGATCCGAGCTTGCTTGATGGTGGTCTATGGCTCTAGTGCACGGGGGTGAGGTGGTAGTACGTTCGTCACCTGTTTGTGCGTTAGCAATGACTGGAACGACAATGGGGATTCTAACACCTATAGAGTGAAATCTGAAGATTTGACATATTCAAGCCCATATTCAGATGTGCTTTTAAGATATCTAGAAACTCTTTGTTGCACGCTAATGTCACTCTCTAGAATCTAACATATACTAACATATAGTACCAACAACGTAGGAAATGTCAAATCTGGTGATAGTAGCGTATATTAGACTCCTCACAAGTTGTCTTAACAAAGTCTCATTTACTTTTTCTTCTGTTTTTGCTAAAGCGAAGTCTCAAATTTGATCCAATGGAAGTCATAACAGCTTTGTAATCAAGCATATTAAATCTACGAAGTAGCTCATACACGTACTTCCTTTCATAAACAAATGTGCTATCACCCTACCTCCAGATCTCAATTCCCAATCAAGGATGGAGCTGCCCTAAACCTTTTATCTCAAATTCTTCTGACAATTTGTTTTTTGATCTTATCAATTACGAAGCTATCACTACCTGTGATAATGAGGTCATCACACAAAGAACACGAATGAGTATCTCACCATTCACAATGAAAGAAACACAATGTAGGATTCGTCATACTTTTGATGAACCCCTACCTCATGAGATACTAGTCGATCCTAGAGTACCATGCACGAGGAGCTTGTTTAAGGATGTACAAGGTTTTCTTTAGCTTGCATACATGCGACTCCTTGCCTTTCACTTCAAATCCTCCTGGTTGAGACATAGACCTTCTTGTCAATATAGCCATTCAAGAATGTTGATTTCACATCCATTTGTTGAAGATTCCATCCATATTGTGTGGCAAGAATAACAATGGATCAGGTAGTGTGCATCTTTGCCATGAGAGTAGACGTGTCCTCAAAGTCAATGTCCTCCTTTTGCATGTAGTCCTTGGCTACCAGTCTTGCCTTGCAATTATCCAATGGTCAATCTACTTTATGTTTTACTTTGTACACTCATTTTGTAGCTATTGCCTTCTTGTCCTTTGGGAGCTCCACTAGGTCCCAAGTGTTGTTCTTGATGATTGATTTGTACTTTTCGTCCACAACATCTTTCCACTTTTGTCATTGAGATGCTACGTCATAAGTATTAGATCCTTGCACATCTAAAACTGAAACCATTAGGCAACATTCACACTAGGAGGTTGTCTCCTTTCTCGCAAGACTCGTGTTGCTCCCTATTTACTGCTTTCAACTTGATTAGATGCATCCACATCTCCAAACGTTCTAAGAAACTGTTTTGGTGTCTTTGGCTTTTCTTGAGGTACATTCTACACATTTTCTTCTTTCTTGACTTGATCCTCTTACTTGTCCACCCTTTGAATCCTTATCATCTTCACTCTTCAAACCTCCATCAAAGTCCAATTCTTGAGTTTAATTTGGAGTCCTCTAAACGACATGTATCTCCATACTGACTAAATATAGCATCTCTACTAACAATGAATTTCTTTGCAACAAGATCATACAACTTATAAGCTTTGATTTGCTAGCACAACCCCCAAAAACACATTTGATGGACTTAGTGTCCAGGTTCTGTCTTTTTTCATCATGTACATGAGCAAATGCAACACATCCAAAGACTAGTAAAGTGAGAAACATTAGGCTTTGCCTCATTGAATACCTCTTCAGGCGTCTTACCCTCTAATGCTTTGTATGCAGTCTATTTTGCAAATAGTTTTTTGTTCTCACTACTTGTACACAATACGAGTTAGTTAGCTTCTTCACTTTAGCATGCTTCTTCCACAACCCCATTTTGTTGTGGTGTGCAATCGATGGTAGGATGTCTTCTAATCCCATTTTCTTTGCACAAGCTGTTGAATTTAGTTGAGTTGAATTCACCACCCTTATCTGTTATGAACTCAATCACATATATTGGTATCAAATGAAGCATAAGACAACAAAAAGCATTCACAAAGCATTCTTTAACTAAGAAAACAATATGAATATTAATGCTTGTTGATAGCTTAGGTAAATCTCTAGCCAAGATCATAGTTGCATCGAACCGTGGTTCGGACCGCCTACCATATTTCGAACCATCGAACCGTTAGGAACCGGTTCAAACTGTTTCTTGATTCGAACGGAGCTAGCCGGTTCGAATCGGGATGAATCGGCCGATTTGAATTGGCTTGTAACATCAGTCAGTCCAAGAGTCAAATCCCCTATAGCCAAGGAGAGCCACTATTAGTACCATAAAGCTTATGGAATATCTAAGCATACAGAATTTTTATCCCGTTGCTAGTAGTAATAAGACCATCTTAGTAAGTAATCAATGTCGGATGTCAAGCAATTGAGAAATCATCATAAACAAGACATGGAGTATCAATAGCAAGAGCATCGAGATCATCAATAGCAAGTATACCATCATCAGGAGAAACAAAGTAGCAAGGGTGCATAGAGAGAAGGTAAACATGATAAAGCATCAGCACCCACACTACTTTCACCAAGGTGATAGTGCAAATGGTAATGAGAATGCTATAAGAACTACATCCAATGAAACTGGCGATCACTAAGATGTTTTTGAGTCTCAAGATAATGTAACGACTTATGATTAGTGTATAAATCAAAAAGGTATGGGCTGAAGATAATGACACGACTTAGTAAGGACATAAATAATTATACTAACTCTTTCTTGTGAGTAGAATACCTAGTCTCATAAGAAGGTACACAACGAAACACATAAGCAATAACATGAGAATCCTGGTGAAGAAGAGCCTCAACATCGATAACACTAACATCGGTCTCAACAACAAATTGCTTGCTAAAATCAGGTATGAGCAAGAATAGGAGCAGTGGCAACAACAGTCTGAAAACTAGTAAAAGTGTCATGACATGAAGGAGAACAATTAAACTTAGCACCCATACGTAATAAATGGATCGATAATAGAAGCAAAGTGAGGCACACATTTACGTAAGTGAGTGGCAAGTCCTAAAGCATACGAACAAAATGAACATCAGTAGGAAAAGGCCATTGAATGATAGCTCGAACTTTAAACGAACCAATAGAAACAATACAATGATTAGTCTCAAGGTACAAGTGCATGTGATTTCTTGTAGGATATGCAGGAAATGCTGCAGGTGGCCAAAGAAAACAATAAAACAGCTCAAGTTAGAGCTCAGTTTTATGCTAACTACGGTCGCTCACCTCGAGAATTTGAGGTCGGAACCTCACTGGGTGTATCTTAAAATCCCAAAAGATTCTGAGGTATTGCGAATTGGTAGATGCTATAAGCTTTCTCCTTGTTATAGTGGTCCATATAAGGTTGTAAAGAAAATCAACTTGGCCACTTATCAGCTAGATCTTCTAGTAGGAGTTGGATTTCATCTTGTATTCCATGTAAGCCAACTGAAAAAACTACTTAGTATAGGGATAATTGTTGGTGGAGCGTGTACTATGTATATAGAGGTGGGTCTCCATGAGCGAGGCATTCATTCTCACTTGGAGAATGAAGAGCTCTTCCCACATGGTTAAGCCATGACGTAATCTTGCTATGAGATGGAGGTGTATGCGGTTGAAACTAGGGTGCAGAGGTATGGGACGCCGTAGCTTAGGGAATACCTTAGCGTGCATGAGGGTGGTTTATAGCTCTAGTAAATGGGGGTGAGATGGTTGCATCTCTATGAATGGGTGGTTTTAGAGCATCGTTGCCTGATTGTGTCCTTACGTTGGTCGGCTTCGACGATGAGGTTTTCTACTCATTTCCAGTTGGGAAAACCGACTCTAGTGTTCTACCATTTGAAGAGCCATTATGAACCAATAAAGTAACCTTAACTCGAAAATCATGGGCAATAAGGAAAGGTCAGAAAATTGGAGTGGAAGTTTGTATGGTGGACAAAGGGTTAGAAATAGCGGGAGCAATAGGAGGAGGGGCAGGGACAGCAGGAGGAACAATAAGGGGTGGAAGACGGGATAGAAGGAGATTCTATGGAATTCTGACTGGCAAGTTAATGATGATCAGATGATGATCGACCTCAGTTTGGACATCGCCTTGGGAAGGTGCCGATGTGGAGGCAGTGGAAGGCATGATGGAATAGTGGGATCACATTGGTTAGGACAACGGGGGCAGCTGCAGATCAAATCTGGGCAACCGCAAGTAAGTAGGCAGATAGGCGGGCAGAAGACAATTGAAGTGTAGCAATGGCAGCTAGCAGTCAGGATGTAATGGATGTAAACAAAACAAATGATTTTTTTGTTTTTTTTAAATGGATTGTGAAAACGAAATTGAAATCACAAAACCAAAAATGAAATTAATCTAAACAAATCAACAAAACAATGAATATTAACAATCAAAAAAATAAAAGTGTGCTAGACAGGTAGAAGGAGTAGGTAGGCCAATGGATAGGTAGGCAGGGCTGAATGTTAGAAAAGAAGAAAGACAAAATGGGCCGCAACTTAGTAGGAAGAGAGGTAGCATTGTGCAAGAAAGAGACAACAATAGAGAGTGATGGGACAATACACAATGGGGAGAGGGAAAGCACTCAGGCACCAATAGCACGAGATGAAGATCTGCCAAGTATGCTGGAGAATACGCCTTCCTGGATGGGAAAAAAAATACTCGGATAGTGCTCTGATACCATGTTATAAACTCAATTACATATATTGGTATCAAATGAAGCATAACACCAAAAACCATCCACAAAGCATTCTCCAACCAAGCGAACAGTATGAATATCAATTGCCCCCAATTGCCACCAATAGCTCAGGCAGATTTTCAGCCAAGATCCTGAAAAAAATGTGCAACTCTTCTACAAGAAGCTCAAGACTCCAAATCATTGAAACTAAAAAAATGAATAGCCTTAGTGGCTATTTAAACCTACCTCCCTTCAAATTAGTGGAGGGAAATACAAAAACCAATAATAAGGGCCCAAACTAGGAACCTAATGCTATAAAATTGAGAATAGAGATAGAAAGGATCTTTGAATCAAGGTTTACCAATCTAGGAAACCTTGATGGTCTTCTACAACTCAAAATAGATCAAAACCGCTAACATGCATTCAACATGCAAGCAAATATGGCAACATGCAAGCAATCTGAAAAAATCAGGAGACATGCATGCAACATGCATGGACTAATACTTGCACATGCAAAAGTAAATTGTTAGCAAATTGTAAATTTGTCGACATGCAATTAATTGATCATACTTATGAAGCGATTGGATCTACCCAGCTATGGTGGACAGCGAAGAAGATGACGAGGATGTGAGCAGAAAATTACATAATACTCATGAAAGAAACTTGCATCATTATCTAGAATGATAGTGTATGCTGTAGGGAGCATTCTAGCATCATTAATCTTTGATATTGCTCCTTCAATTAGGCCGAATGGATCTCGAATACTTGCTGTCCACAAAATTTCAGCATGAAGAACATAACATTAGCAAGATACAATGAAAGAAACAAGATCCAATTAAACACCAATCACGAAACCAAATGGATAGCATAACACTAGCATTAATGAGCAATAACCATTATGAAAGGACACACTTTGGAAAAGCTAAGACAAGTATAATGGAAAATAAGATACAAGTTTAATACGAATCAAATAGGTTGTATACAATTGAAGAAGCTGGATTTTGTAAATTGCGTTTTACAATAGATCATATGATCACTTTCAGCTATCATTGAGCAGAGTATAGAAAATCAATGAAGTCCTATCTGTACTTTGTTGAATTTTGCAAAACATTCGATATATGGTTCCAAGAAAGATGGAAGCAATTGGAATGCCAAAGAGTTGAAACATACAGTTGTATGAGATACCTGCACAAATTACAATGACTTAATTTCCTATATCCAATGGCTTTACAAATAAAACCTACAGCAAATCTAGAGTCCAACAAGCTGTTGAGCTTGAGGAATGCTCAAGGAAAGGAGGAGCACATTCCAAGCCTTTAAAAGGTGCAATTGATTTCTTACTTTATACAAATGATATGGATTTTTATCTCACAAAAGAAAAGCCTTCAATGACATCTTGAATCTCCCAGAGAGAGAGAGAGAGAGAGAGAGAGAGAGAGAGAGAGAGAGAGAGAAGACAACACTTGACCTTTGAATGCTCACATCAATCTCTAGGCAATCCATATTGAAACTTTTTGATCAATGTGTTACTATGGTCCCACTTGATTTTTTGAAAATAGGCAGCCATAAAAATGATAGCAGTTTGATATTGCACATCCACATGTGAGGATGTCATATTGTACTTGGTACAATGTGGTTTTGACATGTGAGAACTAGCATATCACTAGCTTGTAGTCAATGTCTCATGTTTCTGAATTATCAGTATTGCACACTGTTGTAAAGCTACCTTTACAAGCTTTACTTCCGGCGCCATCAGCGCCAGCTATGTCCCCGGCGCCAGCAGCGCCCCTGCTGCTCCCGGCGCCAACGGCGCCGGCGCCGCTCCCGGCGCCACTGTGACCAGAATCCAGCCGGCGCCAAGTTCCTATGGCTGAAAATCTTTGATCGGTTCTAGCGAAGTCCAGAGAGCTCAGATCGATGTGCAATCACCTCACACGATCTAGGCATGATTAAAGGAAGCCTGGGGATCAATAAAATCTAGAGAGAGAAAATGACTTTCTAGAAAGAGAAAATCCTAGAGAGAGAAAAACGTGCTTTACCAGCTTGGGTAGAGTGCTTGGTATGAGGGGGGGGTGCCGAATCACACCAATACTATAGGGGAGTGCAGGTTGCGACTCAGGGCGAGCTCCAACCAAGTCTCAGCCTCCCTTGCTGGAATGTTGTCATGGCTCTCGCCTTGGCATGCTAGCGCCCCGGAGACTAGGGTCGGTCACACACTTGAAATATAACCTTCTCAAATTTATCAATAAAGTGGGATTTTCCTCAAACTGACTCTGATTACCTTCTGGGTTTCAGTGTTCGGTAAAAGCGCCAGTTGTAAGGCCGCTTTCAAAATTTTTAACTTGGCACATAGCTGAGGGTCGTATCCCGGGACGCCAAGCGGTATGCCGTCGGGACCATTCGGTCCGTGGCGCCAGCGGTATGCTGTCGGGACCATTTGGTCCAGGAACTGGTTGTTTCCATATCTGTCGCGGCTTGTGGTTCTGAGTGTTCCTTGCATGAACGTGAATGGGTTAAGCTCTTGGGGAACGGGCTCTAACCTGTCGGCTGAGTTGGATGGCTTGCTTGGGTGGATGTTACCTGTTTATGGCTGTCCAGTCTGGCGAGGCGCCAGGGTGGCTTCCAGCGCTCGTGACGAAGCTTTCAGTTGGTTAAGTCTGATGTAAGTCAGACCGCTTGCTTGGAATGGATGTTACTCGTTTGTAACGAAGCTTCGAGTTGGTTAAGTTTGATGTATGTCGGGCGGCTTGCTTGGAGGGAAGTCACCCACATCGGGACCCCCGATCTGGCATGGCGCCAGGTTGGATCTCAATGTTGGTCCTCGGAACTTCAAGTTGGTTAAAGTCTGATCGTTGTTGGCGAGTTAGCTGCTTGTATGTCAAGTGGGTTCGGATGGCAAGAGTTGAAGGTTGGGAAGCTAAGTCGTGGTTCCCGGCTCCCTTTGGGATGCCTGCGCTACACACACCCACATTTGAAGATGTCATCTTGTACTTAGTAGGATATTGTTTTGACACAAGAACTTATGTATCACAAGCTCGTAGTCAAAGTCTCATGCTTTTCTTACTGTATTCAACAAAAGTCCATTTGTTGAATAAAGAATTTACCTCCATTTATTAGCATCATTTACTTCATTAGTTCAACGTAATTTCACCTTCAACACGTATCTTGCTAGAAGCTTTTGCTTGCCCAATTTCTAATGACCGAAATGAATATTATTGCAACCACAAAAAAATAATCGATGAATTGCTGAACAAAAAAGAAAAATATGTATGGAATTAAGAATCCATGAGCATCATTTAACTCTATTCACTGGGAGTATCCTTACTCCAGAGTTAAGTGGTTAAATAGCACAGTAACATTAAATTAGATTTCCATTTACCAGGCACATGCTTGAGAACCATTTCGTGAAGAATTGTTTATATTATGTGCTTTTACTGTGTGAGATATGATATGGAGAGCCTATCCACACCATCTACAAGTACAAATGCACTATATATGGTATAGTGAAACTTTATGCCTCTATTGCTATCCAAACATTACTTTTCATGTTTGACATAGCAGACTTCGAATGCTCGTATGTATGTCTACTCAACTCCTTAAATGTTTTTATGGAATATTATCTATGTTGACATATAGCCTTATCTAAAATAAAAAACCATAAAGCAAGCTATAATAGATGGAATGTAGTAAATGCCTACATCAAATTTTTTCCAACATTCAAATGTTTGACGCATCATAACGTGCTTGTCATGAGTTGCACATCGAGAAGATTGACAAGCTGCAAGAAGTGTGGCTACTAAAACTGGCTGCTCATATTATTTGCAATCAACTCAAGGGGTTAATTGTAGATGATGGAATGGATATGGATATAGAGTCATGGACGGTTTACTCATTACAAAATCGAGCAAGACAAATAGCCCAAGGATTCCAGCAAGTTGAAATATATTTCACAAAGTAAGTTTATGGAGATAAATGCTCCTTGAAAAAGGAAGATCTATGCTACCAAGATTGAATCAATCTAGTGATAAGAGATGCTTCTCAAAGGCATGTTGTTGTAAAAGTTTCTGTGAGGAATTAGTGGACCATTTCAAAGCTAATTAGGATTTTAAAAGTGGGAAGGTCGAAACGGATCAGAGAACTCTCATTTTCTGTACTAGCCTGCAAGCATGTTGGGAGGCGTTCAAAGAGCTGTTTGATAAAATGCGACTCATGATTTCCTTCACACGCTTGGACGTTTCATGATTAAAGCTCACAGGAAGTGACAACTTTTACTGGATTGTTCCCTTTGAGAGATGCATAGAGATCTTCATTGATATCTTATAGCTGTTAAGTATATACACATTAGCATTCAGCATCATTGTGACTTGGAAATTTTTCTCATAGTTGATCTCATCAAACGCTTTCAAAAGATCTCCATTCCATTGTTCTCAATCTCCCCTTTCCTTGTGTGTATATGTATGGATGCCTATAATAAATAATTGACATGCACATTTGTGCATGCACACACATTGTATAAATAAATATGTAGTAAATTTGTAAATGATATAGGTTGCTATGGATATAATATGTTAAGACTTTTTGTGTGTTTGATAACTTTTGCACATCATGCATATTCCCTCCAGAACGTATTCTAAGGAATATAGATTCTTAAAATCTATAGAGTGATGCAGTGTATGCAGATGTCTTCAACTCATATGCTCCAAGCATGCAAGTTTTAGAGTCAATACCTGAGCCAATGGCAAGCTCCATTGTTGCTTCATCCCTTTCCTGCAGCACAGGGGCTACTGATGTCCAGACCAGTTTGCACATGGGCAAAGAATTTGTTGAAATGACGCAGAAATTCTCAAAAGATCTAAGGGGTGGTGCAGTGTATGTAGATTTAGATATGTTTGATTCTTATGCTCCGAGCATTCGCACAGGAATTATTGATGTCCTGGCCAGTTTGGACATGGGCAGAGAATCTGTTGAAATGTCACAGCAATTCCCTATGAACAGAAATTGCAAAATTTTGGAAGCCAGAAAGGACAACTCTGAAATTTTTCATTCTTGTGAGGTTAGTTCTCACATAAAGTTGTAATCAGGTTAGCTGTTTTCAGTGAATCTTATCTTATGTTATATGATTGGTCTTTTTATACTATAAATGCAGTGCCTCATTGTAAAATTTGTCTACTCAAACTCAGGTTTTAGAAGAGGTGAACAAAAAATCGACCTGTGATGATGTATGTCACTCGCAAACTTTTTACAATCGGGAATGTGAATCTTATGAAGATGTGATTTCTGAGCTGTCTTGGAAACAAAAGAAAGAAATTGGCAAGTCTTTGGATCAGGAAGTTGCTGAAGGACATTTCAAGCCAAAAGTATGTAAACTAGAAAAATTTATAAGTGATATTCTACACACTGAGCTGCAAGTACAAGAACAAGGTGCTCATGTGCACAAATTCGCGCTCCTCTTATCTGCAACTTTGGCTACTGAAGCTACTAGCTTGCACCAGCTTGGTCAGAAACTTCACCTAACCTTTGGTTTCCTAGTGAATCTCTGCTTGGAAGGTTAGTAGGCTCTTATTTTTTTTTGAGAATCAAACTTCAAGAAGTTATTTCTGCTAAGCTCAATCAGTTGATGACAAGCATACTTATAGAAAATCTCACAGCACATTTGATCAAATAGAGTCAAGATTTGATCAAGTAGAGATACGCACACAATAAAGTTATTAAGGTTTTGATTTAAGAAACAACATGATCACAAGGTACTGTCTTAAAATTTTTTCCTTCACGGTCCAAAGGTGGCAAAACAATGGTTGCAATAGAGTGTTCTCAATTGGCTACTTGATTGTCAACATCAGACGTTTAGTGCCTTTCGTTAACCACCAATTTTTCAGTTTGAGGATATATGAAGCTCTGAAAAACTCCCAATTCTACAAGTAGATGGCATAATAATGCTACCTTATGGTGGACTTTTTGAAGGAATTTGTGCTTTATGCAACTGCACAAGCAGCTTTAGCTAGCTAAAGTTATTGAAGTATTCCCATGCTTACTAATAAAGCATGTTAGCCTAGGTCCAGTTTGGTTACAAGTTGGCGATATTAAAGTGAAACATCATCCTTAGTTTCCATTTATGCATGAGATTGCACATGTTGATGGGACAAAGGATCGTCCAGATTTTCCTATTGGTTCTGCAGCTTGAGATGAGGTATGCTTGGTCTTGCTATTGTTTAAATACTATAGATGGAGTCCAGATGATACAACATGCATATTGAGAGCAGGCAGATGAGTTGCTTCCATTGAGATTCACAGTTTCTGTGATGAGGCAATGCTATTGGGTTCATACTTTCTGTCCTCTAGTTTTTTCAGATGTCAATGATGTTTTTTTTTAGTGAATGTTATGGACAAACGATTCCATATTTGTTATGGACACATAGTTCCATACCTTTCCATATGCATGCCTCACAACCAATTTCGAGACACACAACGATTTTAAGGTGCTATTTTATGGGTTTTGGGCCTCTTTGTTAAGATAACTATTTTAAGATAAGAACCTTGTGAAACCTTTCAAGATGCTCCTGACTAAGTTTACATAGGAGTTTTAGACTTGAGGTTAAAGGTTGTCCAATAAGGTGCACAAATGAGGGTGAGCTCTCATTTGGGAGTGCAATTGAAGCAACAAGTAGACTAGAAGCCTGAAAGCCATAAAATTATTTCCCATGTAAGCTTACAAACTTCAAAGTCTACTTTCATCACTTTGTTAATCAACCTTAATTATCATCCTCAAATTTGGGTTTTGGTTGCTTGAGTGACTCCATTTCTCATGTAATGATTGAGTACTTGCATCCAAAAAGCGTTTATAAGGGACCAATTCTTGGATCATTATGACCCATTATCTAGTGAGATAGAGAGATGAAATATCAGCATCATGGATGGTAGATGAGAGTTGGCTATGGGTCAAGAAGCTTCACAGGTAGTAATATATACCAAGCTTCTTACACTTTTCATGATGTGTTGCAGGCAATCATGCAATCCTTGAAAATGGTAAAGATAGTAGCAAAACAATGCTATTGCGCCACTGTCTTTTGGATGTACTTAACTTTGCACACCAACACAACATTGGCTCCCACAAGGTATGGATCTATAAAGTAGTATCCTACTTCTTAGTGTTGGACCTATGTCATAAATTGGTGAAAAACATTCATAAATGTTTAGACTTGCAATTCTTTCCAACCTGTTTCATATCCTCTTGGAGAGCTTACTATACTCCCTTCATTGGTTATAAGGATATCAACATAGTAACAATCAAAATTGAGATTGTCAACTAGGACCCCGGGTTGTATTTTTTTGTCATCATCCAACTGACGTCCTACTCTTTCCATAGTTAATCATTAACTTGACATTCTTTGTTGTTGGACTTGCAATTTCTAAAAACTTGGATTCTAATATGTTTGTGTCACTCATAGCTTTTTTTTCCTCGAGCATATGGTAGGTACATTGTTTGCTATATTTTAGACGAAAATGTGATGGCCTGGTGTGTTGTGGTAAGCTAGTTCAAAATGTTGGAAAGTTTGGAAAATCATCCCTAGGGGTGTTGATAGTTGCCACTATGCATTATTTGGCATCATCATGCTCACCTTGTTGTATTAGCTATACAATAGCCAATGGTAGCTGCATACAATGAGTGCTATGTATAATTATCAAGGCTCTTAAAATTATGGCACACATACTGAGCTTGAAGGTCAATCATCTCTTCTTGAGCATTCAAATGAATAACATCAAACTTCGTAGGCGATTTTCACCTATTTTGTTAAGATATCCTATCATTTGTTGGTATGCCAATTGTGGAAGGTGTGGTAATTTGGCTTGTCGTCTCTATTGGACTAGATAATTGTTTCCAACAATCAACATACTTTTGACGAAGATTAGTATCTAAAAATATGGCATGTTCTAACATAGAATATAGAAAGAGACCACATCATATTGTGGAGGGACCTCTAGGGCCTAGGCTAGCAACCTAGGATGGACAATTCTCTTTGAATCAAATGTGGAGAAGTATGAAGTTTGGACATGAGAATTTCTCAGTATACTTTTGACTTTCCTATTTGCCTCACGGAGATTGAGATTTTAAAATAAGGGTTCAAGGAAGGCTATAATTCCCACACTTAAAAAGGAGCAATAGTGGCAAATGAAATAATAGTATAAGCACCATACACTTTTATTGAAGATATTTGGGTAGAAACTGAATTTAATGTTTGTGTCTAAAATGTTCTGATACAAATGACAAAGAAGAAATGTTGTCATCTTTAAGATATCATGGCTAGTGTTTGAAACAAAAGAAACCAAGTGCTAACTTTTGCTTCACTAGTTGTAGAGAGGAAAAATTAAGATTCAGTAAACTTAACTATTAGTCCCTTTATACTAGGTATTGGGGCTAGCATCTCTTTTTCAAGACTAAAGACGTCATGGCTAGCACACTTTTTCTAAGATGATGAAGTTAGTAACAACTATCATGTTTCTAGCGGGAAAGCGTATTCTTGGTGCACGATAACCCGCAAAGAGCAACAAAGTCAGAAGCCTGAACCTAAGGACAAACCCTCTTTGAGCCCCTCTTTCAGAAAGGACAAAGAGAAAGTTGTCGACATAGCTTCCCCTTAGAAGAAATGTTCTCGGTTGGAGAGAGCGGACTTTGACAAGGTTATGTTTCTCCTGCATGGAGAAGGGGCACCTGTCCAATGTTTTATGGTACCTTTCGAATCGTGTTTGAATCAGGAAAGAATCAACTTCTCCAAGTTCGAACCGGCGAATCGGTTTTAGGGGTTCCCCCCCCGGTTTTAAGGATCCCCCCCCCTTAGTTTCTACCCTTCGATTATGTCAAAAAGAAGTGCTTTCTTAGTGTTAATGGGTAACATGTACATTATAATTCGTGATTATCGATAGTGAAATTTGAATCATGACGTGCAACCCCTAAGTATTGTTAGGTAACAAGACTTGTCACCGGTGATTTAGGATTCTTGAGCCATCTGTTACTCACAATTTTATCTATCTGATATCATTCGTGACATTAGCTAGTAACTACCAACTTCCATACATGCGTAGAAAAATTGATTATTGTTACTCGTCACTCAAAACATTAATGTCACACCATACATATTACAATGTACAATGAAACACTTGAAAAAACCCTGAAGGCTCTCTCTCTCTCTCTCTCTCTCTCTCTCTCTCTCTCTCTCTCTGTTTCTCTCTCTCTCTCTCTCTCTCTCTCTCTCTCTCTCTCTCTCTCTCTCTCTCTCTCTCTCTTTTTTTCTCTCTCTCTCTCTCTCTCTCTCTCTCTCTCTCTCTCTCTCTCTCTCTCTCTCTCTCTCTCTCTGTGGAAAATGCCAAAAAAAATACGGTTCGAACCAGTTTTTCTTAAAAAAAAAAACCGGTTCAAATCGTTTTTTCGTTAAAAAAATTTTTGAAGTTTTTTTTTTCTTCGGTTTGAACAAAAAAAAAACAATTCGAACCGGCGTTTCGAACCGCGGTGGTGTAGACCCATCACATAGATCTGTTAATGTTATGGTTATCCTTGATAGGAGAAAATGGTACTAGGCAATAGGGTGATCTAAGATCGAAACAAGAATTAGTTGCTGAAAGTGTAGATGCTAGATCAGAAGAGGATCGAGGATTTATACTGGATTCTCAATAGTCGATCTGGATCTACTAGTTTATCGACGTTCAAATCTAGTTCGAATGGTGAGTATCCTTCTCATAAAACTTTTCATACTGATCAACAACTATCAAAAAGGATTGATGGATGATATTAAAACAGTTGAAGGGGATGGTCAGTGCACTATAGTCAGATCATCTTGGTACCAAATAGGCAACTAGAGGGAGTTATTACGTTTGGGCCATGTTTGACCCAGTAAATTCCCTTGGGGAGCTCTCGTGTTATTAACCGACAAAAAAGATAGTGGTATACGTCTTTGTGTCGATTAGAAGAAACTTAATAAAATGACCGTTAAGAACCGCTATCCCTTACCTCAGATGGACGATCTAATGGACCGATTGAATGGTGCTAAGTATTTCACCAAATTGGACCTTAGGTCGAGGTACCATCAAATTAGAATCCATGAGGGGGATGTTTCCAAAAGCTTATGGCTGAATTTTTTTTAGGGGAGCAATGGTCAAACCAGCGTTTTGCCTTCCATAAGTGTAGTAGATAGAGCACAAACAGATAAAAGTCCTTGACAGAGCCCAACATGGATTTGTTAGACAACTAAATAATGCACCTCTTAGTTTAGTAGTGACCGTGAGCTCAAATCTGTAAGGCACCCGTTATGAGGAGAAGCCATTATTGAGCACGGTTGTTAGTATGGGATCTACTGTGAGACCATGATGGTTAGGAGATGGCTAGATTACAGTGTCTATATAACAGGAAGTCCCAGGGGGTTCGGGGGGCGGTAGGCCCCCGGTGGGGGGTTTGGGGGGCAACGCCCCCCAGCGGCAGGGTCCTATTCATGATCTGGCCTTCCAACTCCCTGAGTGAAAACACACTTTTTGGTGTTTCCCATCCCCTTGGTCCTTTGGCTGTTCGCTCTCTCAGATGGTGGTCGTTACTATATAACTACCACAGTGTGAGGCATTCATTAGTAGTTGGAGCATTCTGTAATTGTGTAGATACCAAAGTCTATTCTAGATCGCCATCGAAGCCCTTCTTCAGGGTGCATGGTTGGATAGCACCATCATATGTACTTGCTTTATTATAATCAGAATTTCAGATTCATGTTCATTGTTTCTTGTCTACACTAAGTTCCATTGTCAATTATAATAGGATTAATGCACCTAAACTGGACCAACTTGCACCCGAAACAGTCGGCAAACTATACAGTAATAATGCTCTTAATCAAAGCTTTCATCTGATACCCATAATGCCTAAAAAAATTTCAAATAAAGAAAAAAAAACGATTATGCACAATTCTGGTTTTTTTACGAATCGCGACTCAGAATCGCGATTCTGACCGTGATTCTGAACCGCGACTCAGAATCGTGGTGCAACTATGATTTGGTCTACCTAATGCCCCAACGACCTTGCAGCAGATGAACGATATTCTTCGTCCTTATCTGGGAAAGTTTTTGGTGGTGTTTTTGGATGACATTTTGATTTATAGCAAGACTCTTGAGGAGCATGAGACGCATTTGCGTACGGTCTTAGACATTCTAAGGCAGGCAGAGCTCTATGTTAAGGAGTCTAAGTGTGAGTTTTTTCAGACAAAACTCAAGTACTTGGGACATATAATTTCCAATCGAGGTCTTGAGATCAATTATGATAAGGTCCAGAAAGTTCGTGATTGGCCTATTTTGAAAACAATAAGGGAAGTAAAATCTCTTTTAGGCTTCACAGGTTTTTTCCATAAGTTTATTAAAGACTATGCCTTAGTTGTGTTACCTTTAATGAATCTTCTTAAGGGAGTGAAGAAAGCCAAAAGTAAAACTAAAAAGGGTAATACGAAGAAAGCTAGAAGGTGTTCGAAAATCAGTCCACTTGTTGTTTGGACCGATGAATTAAATCAAAGCTTTGAAGCTTTGAAGATGTTAGTGTCTACCGCCCCTACTTACACATAGTGGACCCTAGCAAAACTTTCCTGGTGAAAACGGATGCTAGTGGCTATGGGGTGGGTGCAGTCCTTTACCAGGATGGTAGACCCGTGGCTTTCGAAAGCAAGAAGTTGGACCCAGAAGTAGATATTCTAATTATGAGAAGGAAGTTTTTGTTGTCATCCACGCGTTAAAGATCTGGAGACATTATTTGTACGGATCTAAATTCGCGGTTATGACAGATCACAAATATCTTAAGTTTATCTTTGATGCACCTTAGTCGTAAGGCCCATTAAACGGAACTCATTCAGGAATTCGATTTCAACATTAAGTTCCGTCGAGGTACGTCGAATTGTGTCGATGATGCTCTTAGCCGGATTGGAGAGGTTAATCATTTATGCTTTGTTGAGTTCCAATCCGAGTTGTATCTTTCTTTGCGAGACCTTTGTCGAACCGATGAGTTTTTCGGTCACATTTGGCAAGAAGTCATGGAACACTTGACTTTGTTAGAAGAGAATTTTGTTGGCCAAAGATGAAAGGTCATGTCTTGTAAGCATTAGGAATCTAGCATCTTTTGGGTCCTCAATTTGAACCTTACAACTTATTTCACAAGATGGCCAAAAAAAACACCAAAGGGGAGCAATGCATTCATAACTTCAAGTATGCGCCGTAATGGCTAGAATAGACATTCTAGGCATTCTTGCAGGCATGAGGAAACACAATGTATCACTTTATATCACCCCAATAATCTGACACCTACAACTAGTTCTATACATTTTTCAAAAATTATGTGGGCCTACCGAAAACCTGGATTTGATGATTTCAAGCTCCACACTCGTTTCTCGTGCATGACATTGTGCCCACCTCGTCCCAATCGTCAAATAGATGCTCGTAGAGTGCTCATATGCCTCAATCCGACATGCATAAGAAAATTTGGAATAGTTGTTCTGCTCCAGGAGGTCGCAGCCAACTGAAAAAGAGATTGCACATTGAGATAACTGGTTTCAGTGCACTTGAATGTTGTGAGCTAGTTCCACTATCTAGTCCAATCATTTAATAATTATACAAAGTAAGTCTAAGAGAGGAAAGAGGATGGTTGAGGATTATTTGACCAAAGGATTGAGGCCTGAAAAATTTACGAGTAAGGTCTATATGTCAAGTATGATGAATGGTTAGATCATCATGCTATGCATAGAGATACCTCTACGGATATTCAAAGTGTGGTTGTTGTTAGTTTAGAATTTTTGGCAAAGATGTTCAGAAGATTAACCTCAAGCTCAATTTGGTAGCTTTGAGTTTTCTAGAAATGATTGTTGGTTGACAAACACTACAACAACATTACATCATAAATTTACTCAAACCATACATGGGTAAGTTTTTTGTCAATTTTGAGGTTGGCAATGGACTTGCGGTAAGGTAATTGTGATTTATGTCTCTCACCTAAGCACTAAATCATCAACTATGATGAAGAAGACATTATTTAATAGTAGAAGAATGAACTATATAAAGGTGACAAAACTTGATGTTTTGGTGTCGTAGTTTTATTTGAGAGAGAAAGATTGAATTTCAAGAAAGTCGTGCTATAAGACCAAGCTAGATAATGCTACTACATTGATGTTATTCCTTGCATTTACCAAAATTTTCAGGAAGTTTGGTTATCATTAAGGATGCCACAATTATGAAAGCAATCAAATGAGTGAGTGGACTAAGAAGCAATAAGATGGCCTAGGAGCTTGAAGCATTCCTTGGCTGAATCAATCACTCTACAAATTGTTGCACCCTCATTAATAGGATAAGTTAACCTACACAAGGTGTTGTAAATTGAAGACAAAAGTTTTCTCACAAGTACCTCAACAAGAAGTGGAATAGATATGACGGTCACCCTTGCAACAGAACGCATTCCGGGGGGGGGGTTGCATTTTGGAACACAATCTTGAACGCAAAAAAATCTACAATAAAATTGCAAAAATAAAGCTTTGATAAGATCTATCACACAAGAATCTCAAACGACTAGCGTTTTCATTATATAATCTTGAAATAAGCGACTGGAGTAATCACCCATAAGAGTTTTTACTAGTTTCTCCATTTAGCCAAATGCACATAAGAATGAGGCATCCCCACAAGGTTCCAACATTCTTTTGTCAACACCTTCCTAGCCAGATCCTCCAAACATTGACAATCGGTACATGTACATATACCACCAACTCGTTACTACCTAGTAGTACCCCTAGTACATTCAAGACTGGCTAAAACCTTCTTGCATTGAGACATAGTACCCTTAGTGGCTCAACCATTTATCAAGTCTTTTTACATGGCTACACCCCTTATCTATAAGGTTTATTTACACATTTTTACATGTATTAAACTAATATAAAAGGATCATTCATGTTCTTTTAAAAAACAACTAATTGCTTAGGTTCACAATCACGACGTTCATCACATTTTGATTGTCGCCTTTTTGTGAGCCATAACAAATTATGGTTGAATATATTTGAAACATCAATCTGGTCATTTCAATCTTGTAATGAGCTCTCATTATTTATTTCTGTCGCAACTGAATAACATCCTAGATTATTGTACCAATGGTCTCTAAAATATTCATATTGATTTTGTTGTACATTGATGTTATTGGGTCTATAGTAGATGACAAGCACCATGCTTTCAATTACAAGTTGCAGAAGTACTTCTGGAAGAGTCATGTCTATTTCTTAATCTCTCCCTTTATTATTAATATTTGATGTTGAATGGAGGTGCTAACTAACAAGCAGATTGTGTAAGGAGCTTGCCCTTTCTATACATTGTTGATTGATCTCTCAAATGTTCATTGTCAAGGATTAGCTTCGATGGAAAATATTTGCAAAATTAGTCTCTCCCTTTGTGAATAAAACATTCACTTATTTGTTAGCAAGCAAATTCCAATAAAGCATTTCATCATTCTTTTTGTTTATCTTTTAGTGCCACTTTGAGGAATGTTTCAAATATGACATTGCCATTTTATAATCCACTTGCACAAATATATAGTACATGAATTATACCTTTAATTTATGTGAGGGCATAAGTAATTTCTGGATTTCTAGTAGCACTTATTTTGAATTTGTAAAGCTCTTCAAAGGATTACTTTTGAATGAATACAACATCAAATTGGATTTAGCGCCAAGTAGCCAACTACAAGACATGACCATTGATTTTTTGCGGCTTGACGAGCCTCAAAAATGTTGAGGTAATGAATTCTATTCAATGAAGTTGTTAGCACCTCATTTTAAGTATTCTTATCTTTCTTCAATCAAGTGTGACCTTGTATTCATGTTGAGCATCCTATTTGATTAAATATGTTTCAGTTTCTTCACATGAAATTGGCTCTATCACATGATCTTGGCTAAACAATGAAAGCTTGAGGTAATGGTTCTTACTTTCTTCAATCAAGTATGACCTTGTATCGATGTTGATGATCCTTCTTGAAGGCATTGAAATATGTTTCAGTCTTTTCACATGAAATCAATTTTAGCACACGATCTCAGCTAAACATTCACGTTTGCATTTGTTGGTTTTGCTAGACTTGGTTCTTTTCTCTATTAGGTTACGGATTTAATATGCTCCTATGATTACTACACACTTGTGATGTACTACTTGGTCTTATATGCTTTTTGGCATCAAAAGACATTAATAAATCTCTCTCTCTCTCTCTCTCTCTCTTAAATGTGATGAGAAGTGAGTTAGGTAATAAGCCAAGACTCTTGTAGGCAAGATAAGGCTTCTCTCTCTCTCTCTCAAAGTTGTACTGATGGGAAGATAGTTAGGTGCCAAGTATGGATTCTTGCAGCCTCATTTTGGGATGGTGCCTTCTATATTCTGTTGTATCTTCATGTTAGCTTGATCTGAATTCTTGTAAATTTCACTTTTATTTATGAAATATAATCTCACTTTAATACATTGGTCAAGTGCAAGTTCCCAAGTTTTTAGCATAAAATATCATGTATGTATCCAATGTGTACCAAACCATATTACAAATATCTAGCTTATGGTCCATCATGACAATGAGAATTAACCATGATAAGGTTGTTATTGTCTTTAAAATATATTTAATGAATCGATCACATTATTTCTAGTTGCATGGCACAAAAATCACATGTCATAGATTTAGGCTATAATTTTTTGAATTGTTGATGTCCCAAGTCAAATTTTCTAATTGGTTTACTTTCTATTTTCAAATTTGATTCTCTATAATAATAAAAAAGTTATCTTCTAAAAAGTTTTGAAAAAGTTTACCTTAATAGAAAATTGGATATATTATAATAAATTGACAAAGGTTTAAAAAAGTTGATCTTAATAGCACTTTCTAAGACCTTTTTGGCCATCACCTTTTTGAAACAAAACATCCACCACTTAATTATTGTTATTGACTAGGTGCACCGATCAAATTTATTTCATGAAATAGAATTCTATACACATCATATATTGTGTGGTGCATTGATCTTTTGAAGTTTGGCAAAAATCTATGGGTGCAAGACAAAATCATGATTAAACACTATTCAATTTGTATTAAATGTTATATTTGCAAAGCCTACACACCCTAAGATATTTCACTATATTGCTAGAGTATATTAGAACTATGTCAACTTGAAATAACATTGCATTGGAATAAGAGAAGGCTCCCTCCTCTCTCCAACTCATTTTTAATTAATGTTAGATTAGGCCTATACACCTTGAGATATTCCACTATAGTGGCAAACTACATTAGAACTATGTCAACTTGAAAGAGCATCGGATTGGAGAAAGACAAGGTTGCTTCATGTTCCTATCTCTTTTCAATATCACGACAAAATCCGTCATCTAATATTTAACCTAATTAATCCTCAATTCTATGTTGATGATCAAGCCCTCAATTCTATATTATCCCAAGAATTTGTTTTTGAGATTCTTATTTTCACCATAAACTTCTTCTACCAACACTCTAGCTCTAAGATAAGTTTAGACTAATTTGACCTTCCAACACTTTCTCCTCTTTGGACCCATTGTAGGACTCAGAATCATTGATCATGGTCTCTTTCACATACCTAGGTTTTCATTGGGCATATTTTTAATCAAGAAATATTCTATTCACTAGATATTATAGAACACGTCCACCAAACTCAACTCATGGAATTCAACTTCTATGAGCTTTGCAGCTAGACTTGTTGCTCTCAAACATATTAATTTTAAAATTTTCATTTTATTCTATTATATGGTTGATGCTCCACTCCATGTTCAAATTTCAAAAAAAGTTTTTAAATGGCCATTTAAGTTAACTTAATTGGAACATTTTCACAACACTTGATTATATAAAATAGAAAAAAAAGAAGAAGTCAAAAGATGGTAGCTGATTTTATGAAATTAAACATGAGTATTGCATATGTGTATTGGTATTTTGGAAGAGTAGTAAATCACAATATGCATGCAAATTTTGGAAATTTTAATGGCTACTATTAAGTATACACCTTTTTAAGATTGACATAGAACAATATTTGCTACAATAATGGAAATTGTACACATGTAATGTGAAGTCTTATTACTTGTGCAATGCTTTAAGCACATTTAAAGAGTAGCGAGCCATGCTTTCAACAATCCTCTATAAATTTTCAGAGATAATTATTAACATGTGCATTTCGAGCGTTTATTAAAATGATTGTAGTCCATTGACTTAGTTTGGAAGTTTTTGAGTTTGGGCAATACCATTAAAACACTCATGCCTTTCAAAGAAAGATGAATTTATCATTAGTAGCCTAACATTTAATCCATTCATAACATCAAATTAGCATGGTAAAACAAGAAACTAAGAAACTAGACAAATTGTGCAAAGCTACACCAAATTAGACAAAGGTAGATGGAATTTTTCGTTAAATGATCATTCATTACATTAGGGCCTTAAAATAGAGCATGATCAAGCTCTCGTTTGAAGATAGGCATGTGAATCACCAAATGGCAAAAGCCATAGCTCTCAAAAAGATAAGTTCTCAAATCTCATGAGAGAAAGTTCAAAATCAGTGAATGTAGAATAGGCTCAAGTTTAGCACAACTTTAGTTATTGATAGTGTGTGCCTCTAATATGAGGTGCCTTATTGGGCTAAATTGGACTTTCCAACCATTATCACAATTTATGCCATTAATGAAGATAATGTGAGTGTCTAAATCTTTTTTATTAATTAGTTTGATTCGAATTGAGCTAAAATGTTGACATGATGATGATCCGTTTTGAATATTCTTTGGTTAATATCTCACAAAAGTCAGTTGCAAGTCAAAATCCTTGTATTAATACCATTGTTCTTTCACAATCCCTAGTTGCTACAACCTGTTAAAATTTAGCATGTGTGAAGGATCTTAAAGAGATCATAAAGGATCTCCAAGCATGTATGATTGTACACTATTAAAACTAGATGCTCAAACTCGGATTTGAAAGAGCAATCCAACAAGCTTTGAATCAAGATAAGAGCATATGAACACAAGACAAGATCAAGCATTGAAATCAAGTCATATTTTCATGTATGAATGAAAATTGCTCATCAACTCTCGAGTAGAGAGATAATGGTATTGAGCTCTTCGGTTTCTACCAATGTCTCAAAAACAAACTCCTTTTGATTATGTGATTTCCAATTTCACTCATTCACATACTGAGAATTGAGATTCATAACTACACTTAGGGTAGCCAAACTTAGGTTTTAGGCCTTCCCTAGCAAGTTGCAACCTCTTGAATGTGATTGGTCCACATGTATGGCATGTATTAAGAGGTGCACCATTTGCATTGTTTTTTACATTGATTTTGGCTCTCCATGGAGCTTGAGTTCTAATTAATAATATCTAAGTTTAATCAAGCCCAATACTCATGAAAGTGTGTACATGTGATGAGGATCAATGAGGTCCAACACCTTCATGATGACACTTAGCAACAAAAATAACTAGCTAGCTTTTATCACTTTTCACACTCCATAAAAGAGGGCTAATTATTTAATATAGATTTAGAGATTACTCCAAGCGCTGATCTAAACTTAATAAATGAAGCTTTAAGCAAATGTTTGGTAAGAAGATTAGCAACACATGATGAGGTACCACGTGCTCCAAAATGATGTCCTTTGATTGAACCTTCTTCCTCCCAAAATGGTGTGCCACCTCAATATGGTTGTTCCTTGCATGAAAGTTGAGGCAAGGGCTTGGGTTGAAATATTATCACACATAATGGTGGGAGTGTGTTCAAATCTGATGCATTTGAGCTCCACGAGAAGCCTTTTGATTCAAGGGATCTCCTTGGTTGTAGTAGTAAGTGCTTTGTACTCGGCTTCAGTGGAAGAGAGAGATATGGTGTCTTGCTTCTTTGAGAGCCATCTATTGTGGTACACAAAGTACACACATGTGAGTTGTGATTAGAGGTGAAAACCAAGGTTTTTGCAACCTTATAGTGACTTACACAGAGTTATAACAAGATCCACAAAGGTCTTGATCACTATCTATTTCATTCTCCTCACCAATGTCAATAATGCTTGGAAAAATTGTCTTGTCTAATTCACCAAGAATAAAGCACTCAAGCTTGAGCTAAAAATCAACTTTCTTAGTTTTAAACACTACTTCTCACTTAGTTCTAATTCACTCTCTCCTTGAGAGCTGGTAAGGAGCAAAAGAGATTTGAAGCTAGAGTATTTGCCAATTTTTCACTCTATTGACTACTCTTGAGAAAATCAATGAACACAAAGTAGATTGAACTTCTCGACCTCCCTAAGTTCTTTTCCTGAATTTTTCCACTAGAAACTTAG
This sequence comes from Diphasiastrum complanatum, assembly GCA_029204225.1. NCBI lineage: Eukaryota > Viridiplantae > Streptophyta > Lycopodiopsida > Lycopodiales > Lycopodiaceae > Diphasiastrum > Diphasiastrum complanatum. Next base: position 45,481,617 of record CM055101.1, on the reverse strand, counting down.
TTAAAATGCACAAAGATTCAAGTAGCAAGATCCCCTTGATCTCGATTCAAAAGAACTTTTTTGGAAGGTTTCTATAAAACAAAGCTCAAGAAAATTGGTTTTGAGTTGAACCTAGAAACTCACAAAGGTTTCACTTGTCTCGATTACCTCAAATTCGACTTCTAGCCCTCTCTTTGGACTTCTAGTCACAGTTCTTACACTCCCTCACAAAGATGGAATGAAGATTAGATGAGATTCATCAAAGACTTATCAAATCCTATCAATTTTTGCCATTTTTGGACAAAAACATGACTAAATCTCACTCAAACTTCTTGATGTACTTTCAAGACCTGTAAAACAAATTTAGAGGACCTGATTTCAGCCTAGATTAATTAGATCTCATGACCCTATGTCAAATCTAATCAATGGCAGTCACACTTGGTGGCTTTTCCTAAGATTAGCACCAAAAACCTCATCAAGAACTCAAAAATTGAATTTTTAGTGATCAAATGAATATCATGCAATAAATACAGGTTCAAAGGTGCCCACACATGTGAGCAGTATGGATTTGGATCCCTACCAAGTTTGGAATCAAATCCCCTCACCAAAATCAAGATTCTAGCACGCCTTCTCAATACTAGTTTTAGCACCTGCTAGAAATGGATTTGCTTTTGATCATCTATGATCTATTAGGACTTGTTCATCTACGGTTCTACAATCATCTAGTTTCTTACTCTACCTTGGGAACTTGAACCGTCGAGATTGTTCTTTGTGTTTGACACAAATTTCGGAATCATTTTCAATGACAAATAGGCTTTGAAATACAAAGCAAATCTATCGTGCCAGGTTTAACACTTTTTTTTAGGACATTTGAATCTCTTTTCGAAACATAGACTTGGATTTGTTATATGTTGTGAATCGATGAATGGAGTACTATTGGTAATCATACACGGTGATAGATTCGAGATATACCAATGGGATTTTCTTGTTCACCTATGTGGTGCAATCAGTACTGATCTTACTTTGAGTTATAGTTTGTTAAAAGATTTGCTAGACTTGGAACAAAACTTTTCTGAATGATTTCAAGCATTATTTTAGATATATTGATGGCATATGTTTTATCGATAACCCTCTTGTCGCTAGCACTTTTTGAATAAGTCTCAAGAAAGAATGCTAGATAATCCTTTCTGGATTCATCCTTTGGAACATTTTGAGATAGTTGACTGCACCGTAATAATTAATACTGTAAACTTCTTGAACAACACCACTCTTTTGATCCAGTTATAAGAGTTACACACCTTTCCAAGGATGATAAAAAGAGAGACTTACCTTTTCGTTTCTTGCAACATACACATCTGGCATCCAATAGAACTATCTACAATTCACATAAGGTCTTATTTCTTAGGTTACATTGTTGTAGCAAACAACAAATGTTTCTCAAGGAAGTTAGAATGCTAATTCATGCCTTTCAAAAAAATGGCTTTATGAGAAACAAACTCTACTTTGTTATAAATAAACTCTTTGAAGACGAAGTTTTTTCGGGACTAGTATATGACTTAAATAGCAATATTGACAATCCTTCGGTGGGCAGTTAGCTTTCCCTTAGGGGGGAGCTAGCGGCCCCCTGAGGAGTCACTAACTATGGGTCAGTTGGTGAGTTCTCTCTCTCTCTCTCTCTCTCTCTCTCTCTCTCTCTCTCTCTCTCTCTCTCTCTCTCTCTCTCTCTCTCTCTCTCTCTCTCTCACACACACACACACACACACACACACACACACACACACACACACACACACACACATGGATAGTGCCTAACTTTAACCCACTACACTTACACAACTCTTTCTAGATTGAGCTAGGATTACCTAAAGGTCTCGCGCTTAACACTCTTTCATTACAACATCCCTTCTAGTTTCATAAGGTCCTGATTGAGCGAAATCATTCTATGGAAGGGAGCAATTACTTGCTTCACAAGCCACCTTGTGGCTATCTCTACACAACCATATCTTTCAACGTAAAGGGAAATTTGGTGGTTATATAAGTGTGGCTAAATGCAATACTATCACTCTTTCTCTTCCTCTTCTTCTTCTTCCTCTCTTGGCTATCTCACTCTTGGTAAAAGAGGCTTGCACATCTAGCACCCATCCAGATGCTCATGGACAACGATTTATCACTATTTAAGTGAGTGTCTTATGCTACTTTTGTTTCTCATAACGATTCTTGAAGTATTCATAAGCTTAGACTTTCAATTTGTACACCATCTCTACATCCACACCAGATGGATGTACAAACAACATTCCTCAATGGAGTTATCGAGGAGGACATTTACATGATCCAACCAGAAGGCTATATCCTCAATGGTCGAGAAGATAAGGTATGCAAACTCCAGAGAGCTTTGTATGGTCTAAAGCAATCATCCAGACCATGATTATATCGAATCAACACATTCTTGATAGATCATGGATTTGAACCAAGATTTGTAGATTGTAATGTATATTTCAAAGCTATCAATCAATCCTTTGTCATCATCACACTCTATGTGGATGATACGTTGTTGTTTAGCAACAATACCGGACTGACAAAGGACACCAAGAGGATGCTATCCCAAGAATTTGAGATGCCAGATCTGGGAGAAGCACATTACTGTTTCGGGATTCAAATCCACCGAGACAGAAGCAAAAGACTTCTCTATATCACCCAGCAGAGGTACTTATATGATTTGTTGATGAAATTCAATTTTATGAATTGCAAGTTTGTACATAATTCCATGGATCCAGGTCCAAAACTATCCAAGGAACAATGCCCTCAGACCAATGAGGAGAAGGCCAAAATGAAGGGATATTCATATCAATCAATTATCAGATCTCTGATGTATGCAATGATCTCTACCTGGCCCGATCTTGCATACGCCATCAATTCCTTGAGCCAATATATGGCCAACCATGGTATGATCCACTGGAAAGCTCTTTCTAGAGTAATCAGAGATATGTACGAGCTACTATTGACCTATGGTGATGTTGATTCATCTGATATCCATACACTTCATGGATATACAGATGCAAATTGGGCAGGCGATATCGACATCATAAGATCTACTTCTGGACTTGACTTCCTGTTCATATCTTGAAACATTCAAAAGCAAACCTTTATTGCAATTTCATCTATAAAATCTAAGTACATTGCAGCCTCTCAAGCTACTAAAGAGACAATTTGGTTGAGAACTCAGACAATCTGCTCCAACAATTATTTCGTGCGACAATCAGAGTGCTATTGCATTATCGATCAATCCTAAATTTCACTCTATGAGCAAGTACATAGAGATTAAGTACCACTACATCAGGAGCAAAATACTCAACAAGGATATAGGTCTGGAATTTTACAGAACCCAGTACATGGTAACTGATATATTTACAAAAGGGTTAACCAGGAGGCACACCAGAATTTTGTGCTATCTTGAATCTCCAAAACATTTATTTTCTCTACAATTGGTGTGTAGGGTCTTGATCTTTCGACCAGTCTATGTTTAAGCAGACTGTATGTTAGCATCTTCATTCGATATCGGCAAACCTACTACAGCGAGTTGATTAAGCAACTATTTGAAATCATTAAGATGATCACTAACTAAAGTTTCTTCACTCATCTTGACTGACAAAAGTTTCTTTCTCAAAAAGAGACGGGTCGTGACATTTGTCGTTTCATACAAACTAGTCAGAATGTCCCATGCTTCTTTGGAACTGGAACAATTAGCTACATGAGCTATTTGTGAATTAGCTATGATGGCTAAGGCTTTTCCATCATTTGCTACCCATGTGGTCAACAATTTTGGGTCAACTGATTTGGCTATCAAAACATCAACGTATCTCTAGAGTCCTTTCTTGATCAAAATCATCCTCATTTTGAATTTCCACATGTGGAAATCATCACTGGTGAACTTGTTGATAAATTGTATCTTAGAGGTTGAACCTTCCATGATTAAAGAATGATCTAAAATAATAATAATCGTGCAACCGATTGATAATTCAAACATGCTTTGATATCACCTTTGTTGGGAGAATGTGATGTAGTTGACAAGGCAATAGAAGTGAGCTCAAAATTATCTCCCCAATCAAGAAAGAAAAAACAATGAAACTATAAGGATCAAATCAAACTATCGAGATTTAGAGGACTGCTTAGAACATTCGTTTAACTTAGTAGAATATCTAGGTAAGTGTCATAGACAACTATGAAGGGTGCGAATAATCAATCGTTTGTGACAGCCATGCAACCTTTGAACATATTCTAAATTAATCAGTGAAATAACAGTATCGAGAACAGAGAGAAAAAGAATGAGAGAGCATTCGATGATGACTAATGCATGTAAAGAAAATAGAGAATATGTAAATTAAGCTATTGTAATGCAACGATCAGATTGTGAAAGAGAATCACATGCTTGATAATGGTTCATGTTAGTTGTGTGCTAAGCGCTATGATCCTACTAAGCTTATGTAATTGATCGAAGCAACTGACGGATAAAACACTCTCTATATCTTAAATTACTCTCACTATCGATATATTTGGTTCTAAATACTCAAATAATCTGATACAATTGAATTCATGTTCGAATTCTGATATATGATTACATATTTCGATGATTGATTTGACTATCTATATATCTGTCTTATTCTGATTTATGGTATATATACAAAGTGATAGAGTTTAGACTTATCGTGTAATTTGTGAACTAGTGTTTAGTGTGAAAAATTGTCAACTAGTTTATGATTTTTCATGTTGAGTTTATTTGGCAATTTTGAAGCCAATATGCATTTTAAACTTAGAGACAGACTTACAAAGTTAATAAGGCCTAAGAATAGTGGATTTACTATTTTTGACAACTTAGGCATGTTGATAAGGTCACATATAAAAATATTGTAATTGGCTTATTCATGTTCATTGAATCTAGTCATTCTAGATCTAGGGTTTGGAAGAGATCTAGAACCTTCCATAAGTTGATAAGCTTGTGTAAGAGCATCCAAATGAGGCAAAGGGCTACTATAAATAGGCTACAAGAGTGGGAGCATTTCATCTCTCTCATTCTTCTCTCATTCATTCTTATGGAAGATATCTCTTTGGGGTTGGTTTGACAACCATTTTTAAATTTTGGTGATGATATAGTGGATTCTTGTGTATAGAATACTATTTTTCTTATATGTATGAGTTTCCATGTGTGTGTACTCTTGTTGTACGATTGTTGTATGGACTGGAACAGTAAATCAACTTACATAAGTGATTTTGACAAGTTCTTTTTGAGTACATCTTCTATGTGTAGTAGATGCAATATTTCTACATTGTTAATGATGCTAGATGTGCTTTCCTACTAATCCAAAGTTCAAGAGAGAGAGAGAGAGAGAACTTCCTGTTTTCAAAGGGCATAATCAGGTCTTTGTGATCTGATTTTCTTCACATGATATCAAAGCTTTGTTGCAAGCTATAAGTGGAGGAGAAGCCATTTATAGTGAGTCATTTGGAAGTATCACCAATTCTAGAGTGCTAGAGTGATTCCTTGTCAAGATCAAGCATTTTGATGTGTAGAATGGAGATTTTTGTAATCCAAAACTCAATTTAGGTCAAAATACTTGTAGTAGGCTGATTTCTCTCCCTACTAGTTGGATTGTGGTGAGTTTTAGTGCATAAGAAAGGGAAAACATCATTCCTCAATATTCTATATCAAGTTTCTAGCTTTTGTGTGTAGAATGTGAATGATTCAATTTGTGTACTTGTAATAGATCCTAACACCACAGTAGGGCAAACACTAACTGATCCACCCAACCTTGCCTACTCCTTGATATAGAGTAAGCCCCTCCTAGCCCAGTGTGAGGACTGGTAGCATGCTACTGCCAAGTGTCGGCCACGTGGCACTGACCTGGCCGACTGCACGTCGGGACCCAACTGGGAGCCCTATCCTGCTGACAGGGTCCCTAGGCTGTGTTAGGCCCGCCATGGCTATGGACCGTGCTGGGCCACACTACTCACACTGTCTTGCCTTGTTGGTCATGTACACTGGACACGACCCTGATTGTGGTATCTGACCTATATGTGTTCTCTAGAGTTCGGCACTGGTTACGAGCTCGTAACACTCCCTCCCCCTTAAGAACCGTCTTGGTCCTCTAAGACAAAGTCTGGAAAAATCTTGCGAAGGACGCTGTCTCTTTCCCAAGTGGCATTCTCAACAGGCTGATCATTCCACTTAACTAGATATTCTCGGTATAGAGTATGACAAGTCTGCGTCTCTCTACTATCAAGAATCTCCTCTGGTTCATGTGGAGGTTGTTGAGGATCCAATGAGAGAGCTAGAACACTGTCCCGTACCTGATCTGGTTAAGGCTTTTCGTAACTGACTTACATGAAAGACTGGAAAAACCTTACTGTTGTGTGGGAGTTCTAGTTCATAGGTGACCTCGCCTAGTCTCCTACTGATGGTAAAAGGACCACAATACCTTGGAGACAACTTAGCACACACTCCTGATTTGAGGGTTTTAGAGTCAACTGGGACTCTCAAGTAGACTTTCTCACCAGTGGAGAACTGCACATCCCGTCTGTGTGGATCTGCATAATGCCTGGCTCGATCCTGGGACTGTCTAATGCTACGCTTAGCATGCTCTATCATCTGGTTTAGGTCCTCTAAAAAGTTTCTAGCTGCTTCAACTTTTTCTTGTTTAAACCCTACAGCTGTGGGTGAGCGTGGTTGAAAACCGTACATCAACATAAATGGGCTGTATCCTGTAGCTGAATGTTTGGTACTGTTGTAAGCAAACTCTAATATCGAGAGATATTCCTCCCAATTAGTCTGCTTCTTGCTGCTTCTTGTTGACGTATGCACGAAGCATATCCTCCAGCACTTGATTTACCCTTTCTGTTTGACCGTTCGTCTGTGGATGGTCGGTGGTACTCATATTAAGTTTAGTATGGAGATGATGGAATACTGCCCTCCAAAAATTTCCAGTAAACTTACTGTCTCGGTCGCTGACTATGCCGGAAGGTAGACCGTACAATTTAAATAGCCGTCTACAAACAACCTCGCTAACTCTGGAGCTCTAACGGTTGTTTTGGTCGGAATAAAATGAGCCATTTTGGTCAGACGGTCAACTGTGACCCATATAGCGTCATTACCCTTTTGGGTTTTAGGCAGGCCTACTACAAAATCCATGGAGATACTCTCCCATTTACCAGCTGGTATTTCTAAGGGATGCAACAACCCTCCTGCCTTTAAACGCTCTGCTTTATTTACTTGACATTTCTGGCAACTGGTTACATATTGTGGGACGTCCTTTTTCATACTGGGCCAGAAAAATTGCCTACGAAGAAGCTCATAGGTCTTCTGTATGCCTGGGTGTCCTGCGCTAGGATTGTCATGACATTCATATAGGACCTGCTGCCTATAATCCTCTGAATTGGGGACACATACTCTATCTCTATAGAGCAAGTACTCATCCTAAATGGAATACTGTTTCCATTTGAATCCTTGAGTCAACTGACCCTCAACCACTAGGGTTTGCTTGGGTAATACAGGCTCAGAATCCTCAACGTCATCTGACGACGTATACTCGGACTCATCATCATCCTCAACGGAAGCTGCCGTATTCTTGGATGAACTGGCACCAGCCCCGAGAACTGGTTCTGGAGTCTGTAACTGTCTGTTCTGGACTGAGTTCCAGATAATAGAGAAGAATGCATCATGCTGGCATTTCCCTCTCAAGGACTCGAGTAACTCATTACGAATCTGAGTAAAACTCAGTTTGTTTATCATAGGCATTCTGCTAAGGGCATCTGCTACTGTATTGAATTTTCCACGTCTATATCTGATAGACATGTCAAACTCTTGCATCAACTCTGCCCAACGAGCTTTCCGACCTCTAAGCTCAGGTTGATTGCAAAGGTATCTGAGACTCTCATGGTTTGTCAGGACCTCAAAGTTGGCACCATACAAATAATGCCTCCAAGTCTTAAGGGCATGTACTATAAAAAAGAGTTCCTTTTCATAGGCATTGTACCTAGTCTGAGCTGGCTCGAGTTTTTTACTCCCGAACGCAACTGGTCGTCCGCCCTGAGTTAGCGCAGCACCTACTGCAAAGAGTAAAAACCGGAAATTTACAAAAGGAAATCCGAAATTTTTGAAGTCCCTGCCCTCGCTGGTTGGACAACAATCTATCTGGCCCGATTTGTCCAATTTACAGCTCTAAATCACCTCAAATCTCCGATTTGACCCAAGCCTGTAGGTCGCTGGTCTGTAGCGAATAAGTTTGAAGCTCAAACTCCTGAGAATTCTCAACAAACAGGGATGAATTTTCACCTTTTCTCCTCTCTGTCCAACGTTGACCCTGCTAAGAAAATTTGCTTGGAAACCCTTCAAATTTCTTTGGATTTATCTGAAATTTCAGAGGTAGATTTCTGATCCCACAACGATGGACCTGCTCGCTGGTTTCTACTCTTAATCCTTTCTAAAATCTCCTATCAGATATCTGAAATCTGATATAGATTGCTGCCTTTCCAGCGATTTACCTACAGAAGGAATTCTACTTCCTACAGCTGTAAATTCTCAGTGAATTTCAAGGGTTTGAAGGCTGTTCCTACAACGATTTTCCTCCTCTAATCTTTTCTGAAAAACTGAGAAATCTTTCCTATCTTCCGATAGCTTTCTCTACTGCTGTCCTGAACTCCTTAGGATGGAGATGGCTCTGATACTAGTGTAATAGATCCTAACACCACAGTAGGGCAAACACTAATTGATCCACCCAACCTTGCCTACTCCCTGATATAGAGTAAGTCCCTCCTAGCCCAGTGTGAGGACTGGTAGCATGCTACTGCCAAGTGTTGGCCACGTGGCACTGACGTGGCCGACTGCACGTCGGGACCTAACTGGGAGCCCTATCCTGCTGACAGGGTCCCTAGGTTGTGTTAGGCCTGCCATGGCTATGGACCGTGCTGGGGCACACTGCTCACACTATCTTGCCCTGTTGGTCATGTACGCTGGACACGACCCTGACTGTGGTATCTGACCTATCTGTGTTCTCTAGGGTTCGGCACTGGTTACGAGCTCGTAACAGTACTTTTGTGAAAATTTTAAAATTGATTGGATCTCTTGTGTTTGAAGTTGCTGGACTTTTAAAGCTAGCCCAAAATGTGGGTCGAAAAATCAAGATGGTCGAAAAATAAAAGTCTCGAAAAATAAAGATGGTTGAAAAATAAGAGGGCTAAACAATAATGTGGTTCGAAAAAATAAAAAGAGTCAAAAAATAATGTGGGTCGAAAAAATAAAGTGGGTCGAAAAATCAAAACCAGTGAAAAAACTAACAACGGCTCGAAAAATTATAAGGGATTGAAAAAATTATAAGATATTCGAAAAAAATTACAGAGTATCGAAAAAATAAAAAGTATTGAAAAACTAAGGGCTCGAAAAATTTTGGATCGAAAATTTACTGCATCAACAAATTATGAATAAAAAAATTTAGGATCGAAAAATGAAAATCGAAAAACGAAACTCGAAAAATAAAACTCAAAAAATAAATTCAAAAAATAAACTCGAAAAAATAAAACTCGAAAAATGAAACTCGAAAACCAAAACTCGAAAACTAAACTCGAAAAATTAAAAAATTTGTATGAAAAATTTGAAAAAAAATCTCGAAAAATTCAAAAATTTGTAAACACAACTCGAAAAAAATCTTGAAAAATTCGAAAATTTATAAAAACTCAAAAAAAAATCTTGAAAAATTTGAAAATTTGTAAATTTTTTTTTGAAAAAATCGAAAATTTGAAAAAACTTGAATTTTTTTTTGAAAATTTTAAAAATTTGAAAAAGTCGAAAAATTTAATGAATCTGAAAAAACTCGAAAAAGTGGAAAATCTGAAAAAACTCAAAAAATTGAAAACTCCGGAAAACTTGAAAAATCGAAAACTCTAGGAAAATCGAAAAATTTAAAAATCCAAAAACTTGTATAAAATGCGAAAAATTCAAAAACTTAAAAATTCCGAGGAAAACAGAAAAAACTCAAAAAAAATTCGAAAAATGTTAAGATATCGAAATTTTTTTCCAAAGATTCGAAAATTTTTCAGTGGCTTGAAAAATTTACAGTGAATCGAAAAAATTTTAACTCAAAAAATTAAAAGTGGCTAAAAAATATTTAGAGTGACAAGAAAAATTTTCAATGGCTCAAAAAATTTACAGTGGCTCGAAAATATTTAAAGTGATTCGAAAAATTTGCGAAGACTTGAAAATTTACGGATTTTTTGAGTCGATCCTGTATCAAAAAATATTTTGATTTTTGAAATCGAAAAATGTCAGATTATCTTAGTCGATATTGTATCGAATTTTTTTTGAAAAATTAGAACCGAGTAACGAAAAATTTAAAAGTATGAAAAAAATTAGAAGGGATTGAAAAATATCAAGTATCGAAAAATCATAAAGTATCGAAGAATCCAAATTTTGAAAAAACTTGAAATAATAGAAAAAACATCGGATGCAATCTGAAGGTCAACAGATGCAATTTTAGACGGGCGTCGAATGCAAATGAGATGAGGGCGGCAAATGTAAATGAAGATGAAGGACGTCGAATGCAACTGAGGAGGAAGGGCATCGGATGCAAAGTGATCTGGACGTCGGATGCAAAAAATGTGAGATGCAAGATATCGAAAATCCCAAAAAAATGATACATTATAAAATCCCGAAAAACTCGAAAAATATCCAAAAAATTCAAAAACTCGAAAAAGTTAAAAAAAATCCAAAACCCGCGAATAATTCAAAAAAATGCTAAGATCTAGAAAAGTGCAAAAGTTATGAAGTCCCAAAAAAACTTGAACAATACGAAAATCGAAAAACCTGAAAATTAGAAAAACGTGAAAATCCGAAATTTAGGAAATATAAAAAAAATCTAAAAATGAAAAAATCTCGAAAATGCGGAGGGTCGAAAGATTGCGAAGGGTTGAACAAGTAGGGGGGTCGAAAAATTACAACGGGTTGATAAAATTTCAAAGGGGCAAAAAATTGAAAAGAGCCAAAAACATTTCAAAAGATCGAAACATTTGCCAATAGTCGAAAATGACACAGGGTCAAAAAAACATCAAAGGGATGGAAAAACTTGAAAGAGATCGAAAAAACTGGAAAGGAATCGAGAAAAAACTTCAAAGAAACGCAAAATTGTACAGGGATAAAAAAACTAAGGGTTAGATGGAGGGTGGCGGATGCAATGAAAAATGAAGGTCGTCGGATGCAATGAGGGCCGTTAGATGCAAACGAAAAAATGAAAATTTGAAAAAGAAACAAAACGTTGGATGTAAGATCCTGAAAATTTTGAAAAATAAGAAAATCGAAAATTAGGAAATCCCAAAAAATCCGAAAAATAGGAAAACTCGAAAAACCAAAAAATTACAAAATCTCGAAAAACCTGAAAAGATCCGTAGGTTAACCTCCTTCCCATTGGATCGAAGCCCGTACTACACAACAACTCACCCGGTTGATCGTATGGTCAATGGTGGATGAAGTTGTTTCCTCTAATGGGCTAGCAGACTTGATCGTCCAAGTATTTGAATCAATCCTCACAACTTAATCTTTATTCTCAAGTGTGATTCAGTTTGTTCCCCAGTCATGGCATACTTTAGCTAACTTCAGCCAAGGCCTTCCTAATAGAAGTCAATAGGAAGTTGTATTTCCTTCCATGCTCCATCTTCATGCATATAGTTTGGGTACTGATGTTTGAATGTGTTTGTTGTTGTTAATTCTCTCTTAAGGATTGGTTTGGGATTAGTATCAGGTAGATGTACAAGGCTTGGAGGCTGATCTATCATTCTACTCAGTTCAGATGCTTCCTAGTTATCGGCTCCCTGAGAAGTTCTTGTTACAACTGTTGAGTGACAGTTGTAATAAGCACTTTATAGGATTCCCATTTGTATTAGCATCCGGTAGATGTGCAGGACTTGGAGATTGATCCGCCATTCCACTAATATTCAATGTTTCCCGGTTTTTGGCTCCCTGAGGAGTTCTCCTTACAACTGTTGAGTGACAGTTGTAAAAAGCACTTTGTAGGTTCTGTGATTTTAGTTTAGAGGATGTTGTATTGATTCTATGATTCCAGTAGGAGTAGATTTAGTTTAATTCCCTGTTTCTTGAGTAGAATAGTTTAGCAATAATCTGCAGACTGTAAGAATAATGAAAGAACTGAAGCAGTCTGTAGAATGTAGGAAATCGAGTTCCTGACAGATCCTATATCCAAGCTGAGCATCCATTGTCAAGGATCGAACCAGGTCGTAGGTGTGTCACTGATAGGCGGGACACACTACCAATATAATACACAGACATAGTCGCTAGAAGCCATAACAGACCCATTACCAAGCAGACCTGTTGTTTAGCAGAATCTCTGTCAAGTAGAATTGTAGCAAACAAGGACAGATTAGCTGCTAATAGAGGAACAATAGACACTAATAGAGAAGTAGAGGCAGAAGATGTGTGTGCTAACATTGTAGATTCTGCTGCAAACAGTAGAAGATACTAGTAGTAACAGATTTACATCTTTATGCTGACTTGGCCATGTTTTTTTGTTTTCGCTCATTGGCGACTCGTCGCTTTGTTGGCATTGGTGTTCCCGGTACGTTTTGATTCTGGAACTCCTTCTCGGTGATTTGTCGACGTTCCTTAATGTAGTTTGGCGGCTTGATTACTTCACTTGATATCCATTAGGCTCTTTTGACATCTGGAATCCATTAGAAGAATCTCCATCAGAATTTTCTAGCATGTCCCCACTGCGAATTTGGTGACAGTCCCTTGGCACCTGCATATGTCTTTTGTGTTGGCGTGCGTGGCGATGTGAGACCGTTGCAAAAGAGGTGTAAAACTTGATATAGACAAGAGGCTTAAAGATGCGGCGAACAGTTAGAAAAAAATTTGTGGCAACAAAATTGAGGTCGAGAGGGGGGAAAACAAAGAAAACATATGTACAATTAGATAAAGGAAAAATAAGAAAGAGAACTAACAGTGACAAACAAGAATAATTAAAAGTGAGTCCCTTGATGCTTTTTCTGGACTTCTTGTGGTTTTTCTTAAAAAAAATGGATACATGGTGTGGAGACATGCTTCAAGGAGCCTTCTCTAGTTGTTTGGCCCTTCGCATCTTCGTCATCACAGATCTTGCGGTGGGTTTCAGCAACCATGCGGACGAAATGGGACCACAAAGTGCTGCGCGTTATGGATTGCGAGCGGATTGGGCTGAATGCCCAGGTGTATATTCCCCAGGAAATCTGTCATATACCATCTAACCTCGCCATTTTAACGAATGATGTTGTAGATAGACAATGGTAGGTCCAGTATAAAGCGACTTGATCCACGATGGCTGGTGTTTTGAAGGCTTTATTCGGGTCAAAACAATACTCCTCGAAGCACATGTCTCATCGAGTATCCACTTTTGCAGCTGTCAGCAGGGTCTCTACATTATAATAGGCTTCCAAGATGATAGGATCTAGAAAATTAGCCGCATCGGTCATGAATCGATTGAGGGCCCTTTGGAAATTGATCGTTGTGCTCCAACCCTTTTCAGACTTTATTAATAGCTAGTTATAGGCCCCGACGCTTGGAGTTTTCAACGCTGACCAAGATCTTCTTTTGGGCATTGGATGGAACGCTTGATCTACCCTTAAAACCGTAGGAGCTGTGAGATATTCCTTGATCAACTCTGGGCTATGCAAAAGTACCGCCTTCCTCCACTTTGGTTGGGGATGCAGAAGTGACAAGATATCGGCCGACTTCTTCTTTAGGAGCTCCTCGAGCTTTCCAGGTAGCTTGTAGCCACCTCTTGTCTTAATATTTGGATATTGCTTGACAAAGAGGTCCGGCTATTCTAAATCAGGTATTGAAAACACTTTTTGGTACCAGCGCTTGTGTATTGCCACAGGATCGGCGAGGTTGTCAACGGTTCGAGGAGGAACGGTGGATGTGGATGGACGATCAGATTTGGGGGGTGAAGAAACGATGGGGGCGGTGAGGAGGCGACAGAAGGTGATATGACATGAGGTGGTGAGGAGCCACAAGGAGGAGATGCAATCTCAAGCGCATGCATGTTAGGATCGGTTGGAAATGTGGTGGTGGCTTTGGCCTGAGAGACATATTGGAGATCCTTGTCGAAGGTGTGGTCTCCATCAGTTTGGAGGTTGAAATGGGGGAAGGTTAGCTGGAGCTGTTGGTAGTCGATAGTGGAGGTGGATTCAATGAAGTGGAAATCAGAGATGGAGGAAGGATGGCGGATGGATGGATCTTGGACAATGGCATTATAATGTGCCAAAGTCGCAAGGGTAGCTTCTATTACTCACACCTTGTGCACTACTCCCTAAAAAGTGATCTAAAATTTTGCCTTGGCCTCATCCCACGCTTCGAAGGCCATGTTAATGAACTTGAAACTGATTCAATTTGAGAATGCAATGGCATGGATCCCCATCACTTGTGAGATTCAACCATTCATCCACTCTTCCAATGCTAGCTAAAGCCATGATGTCTGTTGAGGTCGGAACATCACATTCAATGATAGTTTGGGAAGGGGAAGAGGTATTAGTATATGTGGATGACATGATGGCAGTAGGAAAAGAAGGCACAAGTATAGATCAGATAGCTGGAAACTGTATTAGAAGGCTAGAAGAAAATTTTAAAAAAGTTTGGTCACGAGAAAAATTCGCAAGAGCTTCGCTAGCACCGATGAGAAATGAACTCGAATTCGGCCCTTATATAGGCAAATTTGGAGGGTCTATTAGACAAAGTGCTGTTTTGGCTAATCAGTTCTAGACAAAAATTCACACGCATATTCATTACTATGAAAATAGCTTTCAAAAAAATCAACTAAGATTTCTGGCCAATGGTGTAGCTTGGTGAAGATTCTTTGATATGGCAAATAATCAACTCTCGCCCAGATACTGCATTCAATGACTTTTTTCAGGATTTCAACCCTCACACAACCTAATTTTGTTGTTATGAATCCATCTGTCAGGTCGATGACTCCTTGATACTCGTCGAAGGTTCCCATTGTGACTTAGAGCTGAACTCTCGTCGTCTGGCTAAAAAATTGGTACTTCTGGTGCAAACCAACCTTCGTCCAACTCAATATCATCTGAGAGCTCAACGAAAGTAAATATGACTGTTTGAATCAATATCTAGCCCTAGTAGTGATTTTTGAATCTTTTTGTTAAAAAAATTCATTCTTGAAAATTTTTTCCTCTTTTTTTTTTTTTTTGATCTGATGACTTTTCTGACTTTTGCTCATCATTTTTTTTTTCAATTGTTTTCATTTTTATTGTCTTTTTCTAAAAAAATAAAAAATAAGTAGTTGAAAACAACAAAATTGCAAAATGAAACAAAGATAAAAAGATCAAATTAACAAGCAAGCAAGAAGATTAGACTGCCGAAACTTGTGTAATCGGCTGCCATTCATCGGAGTATTAATTTTTTTTTAATCAAGGTGTTGCAAGACGACTGCTCCATAAGATAGAATTTCTTTCACACTATATAGTCCTTCACCTGTGAATTTCAATATCCCTTTAATCAGCTTCATTTTGTACATCAAGACAAGATCTCCTTCCTTCAAATCCTTCTTATGTAAATGACAATCTCGCTATGCTTTGCGAGGAGCTTTCTCAGCTGCTAGTGAATTGCCATCAATCTAGTTTCATAAATCTATGCAAAGCTTCATGACAAAGTTGCAAGGATTTAGCGTGACCAAATGTTCAGTACTACTATGCGTAAGGATGGACCAAAAATTTGATCGGTATCACAACATCTTGACCATAAACCAAATGAAAAGGCATTTGATTTGTACTAACTTTGTAAGATATACGAGATACCCATAATACCACATGTAACTTGTGTTCTCAATCCAAGCAAATTGCCTCAATTGTCTTGGTCATGATATTGCATAGAATCTTGTTTGAAGATTCTACTTCTCCATCACCCGTCAAATAGTACAGAGTACTAAACCAATGGATTACAAAAAATTCTCCCATTAAACACCTTGTTGTTTCGTTGACAAAATAGGTACCACAATCGCTCACGATCTCAACTGGACAACCAAATCGGACAATAACGTTTCTGTACAAAAACTTGGCAATCGATTTTGCATCGGCAATCTGTATAGCGCTTGCTTCAACCCATTTGGTCATGTAATCTGTTGCTATGATTATGTATCTAGCTTGAGTACCTCGTGTCGTAGGATGGATAGAGACCAACATAGTCAAGACCCCATTTCTCAAATGATACTTGTGCTAAAACTGGATGCAATGGCTCGTAATTTTGTTTTGTTGGACGACATGCACGTTGACAAACATCACAAGATTGG
The DNA here is from genome assembly GCA_029204225.1 of Diphasiastrum complanatum. Classification (NCBI taxonomy): domain Eukaryota; kingdom Viridiplantae; phylum Streptophyta; class Lycopodiopsida; order Lycopodiales; family Lycopodiaceae; genus Diphasiastrum; species Diphasiastrum complanatum. Next base: position 45,465,307 of record CM055101.1, on the reverse strand, counting down.
ATATACTTTTCTATATCCTTATGAAGCACATGCCACCAGCATTCTGATTGTAAAATTTTATAAACAGTGATATCAACTGCAAAATGACCTCCTCCCATTCCATCAACATGATTAAATCACGTATTTCATGTGGTAAAATACATCTCCAAAAAACATCATCAGCTCCTCATCGATATAACTGTAGCAATTAATTGATAAGGTTGTGCTTTTACAATCAATCTATGTTGTTGAACTTTGGACAATGATTCATTTGGTTGACCCATTATCAAATATTCAACAATGTATCTTGTCCATTCAAGTACTACTTTTACATAAAATAATGCAGCATCTAGCAGTTCATTATCTACTTTTGTATTAATTGGTTCTGACTGTATCCTTGAAACATGATCGGCAAGATATGTTGTTTACCCTTTTGAACCACAACTCGAAAATTGAACTCAAATAGTAAAAGTAACCATCTTGCAATGTGTCCCGTATTGCATGTCTTGTTCACTAAATACAACAAAGGCTGATAATTTGTATAAAATGCAAAGTGCATTGCCATCAAATAATGTTGATATTTCTTAACAGAAAATACCATAGCCAAAGAATGTTCGCCAATCATCTATCTTTTTTCCTCTTTGATTGTATTTCCAACAACTAATTTAGATTCAGTGAAGGATTAACCACCTTTGAAGCTATTCTTAATGCTAAGACTCCTTCTGGACTTTGGCTCCAAGCCTCTCAACCTACTATGGTACTCAAAAATAAACTTGTACAAATTTTTTGATCATATTAGTTGGGGAATAATGTTTTAGTTGCCCATAAGCTTCAACCTTGATAATGCATTATATTTGAATCTAGGTAATCCATCCATTTCAAAATCATACTCTAGTCTTTATAACTCAATTGTAGAATTAGTCAAGGCTTTTCTCTTTTTGTAATAATAATGGAACACCTTTTATATTTAAACATGGCTCCCTCTTAGGGTCACATTTATTAGCTTGCTTTACTTAATGGCCCTTTCCTAGTCCAAATTCCCCCCCTCATATATTCCTCTTCTTTATACTCTTAATTAGAACTCATAGAGATATATATTGCTCATTTTATACAAAGTTTGTACTACACTGTGTGTGCTAACAGTTTGCCAATTTTCTTGCTAAATGTTGAAACAATCAATGTCAGATGTTGTAAAAGATTTCTCAAATGAGATATCTAATTGGCATCACTAAGATTGGAGAACTAGATCTCTTGCACTATGACATCTAGAACAATTCTCATAATTAGAATATATCTTTTATGCTTGTCAAACTTGATTAGCATTAGAAAGTTAACTTGCTAAACATATTGCATCCTTCCTCACATCTCTAACAACACTCCTCTCTGATAAGTTTTCTATGAACTTAAAGCTTTTGCTCGCTCCTTCAAAGTCAAAAGACAAAATCCTCCCTCAAAATATTGTTTTTTTTTTTTACCCACCCAAGGACAAGTGTCAATGGACATCATGCAACAAGTTTCATTATCTCAAGATTAATGAGTATGAACCTACCCTCTCAAGTTAGCGATTCCCTTCTATTTTAAATACTCCTTATCTCTGATCCCTTCATCCATAAGAATTGGAAGCTTAAAATCCTCATCATAGCCCTACATGTCACTCTTCATGTGGAAATCTATGACCATTCCTTTTCCTACCTTAACACCAAATGGTGTCGATATTGAGAATGCATGAAAAGTAAATTTCAAACTCTAAAGAAGATCCTTGAAGAGAAACTTGACCTTTTCTTGTTGTGTTGTTACTCATTCACTCTCCCTCTGAATAAATAGCTCTTACACCAATGTTCCCATTTTGCAACTTAAAACATAAAATTGCATCTCATCTTTTGGATTCTCTCTCTCTCTCTCTCTCTCTCTCTCTCTCTCTCTCTCTCTCTCTCTCTCTCTCTCTCTCTCTCTCTCTCTCTTCATGAGGATTTGACTGCTATGCAATGGAAGGAACACAAGAAACTTATTGAGGAAGCAAATTTTGAAGGAAAGCGGGTTCTTTTTCGTGGCAGCCGGCATTTCTTTGTCACACCTTTGGCGTTGCCACCTATGTGAGAGCTTTGAGACGCATGATTATCCAGTTAGGTTGACAGTTAGAACATTGAAGAGATGCCCAGTCGTTATTCTCTTCTTAGTTAGTTTGGTTTTAGTTATGTTGTTTTGATGACATTGTTCCGTCTTGGTGTCAACTTATTTGATGTACTTGTTTGTCTTATATGCCTTTTGGCATGGAAAAGACGTTAATATGTTATAGACAATCTGACTAGCTTGAAGCAATTTCGTCTTTCTAAGTTTGGATGATTACACCCGCATTCATCTGGAATAGATATTCTAATTATATTTTGGTTATTTTGATTTTGATTACTATTTATTTCCTTGTGTGATATTTGACTTGCTTTATTATCCTAGAAAGTTTGTACTTTATCCTCATGAACTAGGGATTGTCTCCATGAGTTTCTACATCCTTGAAAACTTTGGCTATTACTTTCTCTTGTACAAATAAATATAGATATTATGCATATTCTTGTATTTATATCATTTTTAATTTAATAATCAGAAAGCTAAAATACATGAGCCATTTTTCAATTGCAAAAATTAGTTGTCACTAGAAAGACTATATGATATTTAAAATATGAAACTAGATGCATCTAATAACCATTCTATGACACAAAATAATTTGAGTTTTAATTGCCTATTTTTAAAAATTTTAAATCCTCCATGCTTCAGTATTATGTATCAACTATGACAAGCAATATTAATATCAAGAAAAATCTAAACTATGATATTAGAAAGAGGGTTTTTTTTTGTTACAAAATTGTAATGTAGTTGAATGAAATATATTTGAAAATAAAACAAAATAAGTTCTTAGACAATAGTATTAGATTGTCATCATGACACTATGAAAATGAGACTATTTAGAAAAAAATTGCAACTTACTACCTGATCGAACAACCAATTAATGAAGGATTTCAATTGTAGAAAAATAGAGAAATTATAAAATAAACAATATTTTCAAGTAGGAAAATAGTCAATTGAATGTTTGTTTTTGTATGCAAATAAATCAAAACATTCAACTAATAATACATATGAACATCTAAAATGAATTCAGGAATATTGAAAATTGTTCTAGGCTTACTTGAGTTAGGAAATTGATAATCAATGGATGTGCACATAATCTTATGAAATATATAATTTCAAAATAAAACATGTCAAATGAAAATTTTGCTTATGTACTAGTTGAGTATAATCTTTACAATCAGTACATATATATACATACACACACACACACACACACACACACACACACACACACACACACACACACACAATATTACAGCTGTATATTTCATATAGTATCATAATACAAAACACATTATTCAAAATACATTCGGTCAATTAAAATACTCTATCATTGAATAATAATAATAAAATTAAAAAGTACATATGAAATGACATCACAAAAAAAAATACTATAAATGCACATGAATTCAAAACATACAAACAACTCAACTTAAATACCATTAATGCAAAAGGGTTGCAATTTATAATTTTAACATGTTAGATTGATCACCACATTCTTATGAACAAAACAGATTCATTTATGACAAGATGCCTTTTCATGTTATAGATATCATTTATAATTATTAGCTTTGTCGTGGTAGTGGTAAGCTATTGTGATGATTTGCTAAAGGTGTGAAAATAAAGCAAAATCTAGCTTGGCTATTTTGTGTTCCTTATTTATGAGTAAATCTCACACGTGAGAAGCAACACATTTTGATCCATTACAAGACATATTTTTTCATTTTTCATGGTTCCATAGGTTCCTTCCTATTGGAATCAAGAGAGAGATTGAATACTTCCAATTATGCTATTTGGAAGGTAAGGACGGAGTCCATTTTGGTGCTCCAAGATGTGATGGAGATTGTGCTAGGACTTGAGGAGGAGCCTCAAGTGCTCCAAGAAGTACAAAAAGAGGGCTATGATGGCCCTACATATAATCAAAATAGATGTTTCCAATGGAGTGTTGTGGGAGATTGGCTTATGCACCTCATCCAAGGATCTTCAAGAGGCAAGGCCGAGTCTATGTGGCTCACTTTTCATGGCAAAGAGGGGCAAGTTTCAGGTGGTATCAACTCCAACATTCTCACTTATGCTTTTCTTCCATTATTTGATGTACCATCTTGCTTTATTGAGATTTCTACATCTCAAAGTTCAAGTAAGGCAATACTAGTCTTGTATGATGCCTATTGTATGGACATATTTCTTGTCATTGATGGCTTAGAATGTTTCCAAATCATTTTGAAAGCAAGTGGTTCTGTCATCAAATATATGCTCTTGGATCTAGTAAGAGCAAGAATGAGTTTGTTACTCATAGTTTGAAAAATGATTTTTTTTTTTTCATTTTGTGAGGCAATTTGTAAACTTCTCTTGAGATTAAGTGAACCATCTATGAAGGACACTTACATCCTTGATCAAGTATTTAGCCTCAAGAAGATCAAGATACTGTTTGATTTCAAGATTAGATTCATCATGGAAAAAGTTCATAGTATGTGGACTAGTCAGGCTAGAATTGAAAATCTTGATAATTATCACATTTGCTCATTTCATGATCTTTTAATGATTTGAGCCAACTCTTCTACATAGTACCTCATCCCTTGGCTTATATTGTCAGTCAAATTTTGTTTGCTCTCATGCATGATGTCCATTGTTACAACACACTATGGTTAATGCCATTTTTAGTCCCAATTGCTCAAGATAATTAGAGACATAACAAGTTCATTAACAATTTCAAATCCATTTAACTCTATTTGCTTGTATTCAAAAGCTTTCATTTTGAAGAATTACATCAAGAACAAAAGTCATAAGATAAAATATGGGCTAAAAATAAAAGCCATTGTGAACAAATCTTTCAACATAAACCACCAATCTAGATAGGATTCATTAGTCACCCATGGAACTCTAGGTAAAATCAAACACTATTTTGCACACAAAGATCAGTTCATGCTAATACCCAAGCAACAAATAATCATGCTACTCTGATGAGAGTCTATCTTATTTTACCCTGATCAAAGTTGCACAATAATGATGGAAATATCATCTGTTGACCCGCGTGCTTGTGCAGCTTGAATCAGATTTTGTGCCATATCTTGAAGATTGCAACTTGCCCTGGTTTATCATTATATATGCCAAGTATTAGATGGAAGATTATAGTTATGCTAGAAGTAGTAATTTTTCATCCAAAAAATTTTCATGAAGAAAGTAGACAAAAGAACATAAAAGAACCATCTTGCTCAAGTTTTGGCGAGCTTAAGATAGATAACCGACAATAACACCTACAAGGAAATTCCTTGTTGCTAATGAATTCTATTGCAAATGAGGATATCGTGAATGAACTTTTGGGAGAACTTGGGACAAATCTTTTTCCTAGTCTGAACACTAACAATGAATCGTTACAAATGAAAGAAATCTAGGCAATTGAAACATCCAGGAATGCACATATTGCAACTAAAAAATGAAGATAAAAAACCGGAAACAAAATAAACTTTACCCTAGTTACAAGAATGTATCATACATGACTTCTTGATTCTCAACTTCACACTTGCCACATTTGACCTAAAGAAGTGAAGTTCTACCAAAGAGGTACTATAAGCATGCTAGGACCAAAGAAGACACAAATTTGTTAAAGATAAACATGCGTACCTTGCAGCCAAACATGCATCCACAACTTCTTGATTATCAAGCTTTTCCCAGAGTCCATCAGTTCCAAGAATAATAAGCTCATCAACTGCACATGGAAAACTCACAATACATACATGATGCTAGTCACAATTTTATCCATTAGTTCTTATGCTTTCGCTGGTTTGATACTATGTTAAGTTCCTTGCACTTTCTATCTGGTTGCTGACTAAAATTGATCATAGTTTTGTACCTTGAGAAAGTATCTCAATTGAAACATCAGGCTCCGCAGTTAATCCAAATCCACCACGAGCGCCATTGAGCTTACCATCTGACCAACTTGAAGTACACACAAACAAAAAGTCATGTTGAATAAAATCAAGCAAGCTATTAATGTTTTCCATCTTAAAGAAATCATGGACATTTGCTAATAAAAAATCTCTCTATTCATGACTTGAAAATTCTTACATGTAGCAAAACTAAAATTAACTAGGATCAAGAAATAGAGTAAAATATTCCTTGATAGTCTTAAGCTATATCATCCATTTTAAGTATATATATATATATATATATATATATATTGGCACTTAAATATTGTCAATAAGCTACATAAGATAGTTGCAACCAAACATTTGAAACATCTAAACAATGTTTGGGATTACAAGAACTATATAACTATTTGATAATTCTAATACTCAAACGTTTATACCAAGCTTGCACTACATTTGACGTACTTTAGGTGAAGAGATGTCGAAATATGTTACCGCCTATCATGGAGGATTGAAGTGCATATCACATGCTTGAAAAAGTAATATCATTCGAGTCCATGAAAAAAGAGTTAAAAGCATTCAGCGACTCATAAATCATGTGTGCATATAGCTCAGATAGCTTCTAGGAAGTGAAGGGCAAGGCAGATTTACCCTAGAAGGTTGTGCACATATTGATGACCTAGTCTTTTACATTTCAAGTTTGATATCTTCTCTCGACCATCTTCAAGATTTAGAGCATGACATTGTCACTTGATAGATCTTTTCAAAGCATAGTAAAGGAGATGACATATTGGACTCACACCAACTAGCAGGCTGAGTAGAGAAGATGAAACAACACGGGATTAACATATATCCACTTCGATGTCAAAGAAAATGGCATAGCCTTCTCAAGTATAGTAGGCAAAAGAGATGCCTGATTATACCATAAAGGTCACCTACTTCTAACACTGAATCAATGGATGATCTTTGAAGCTATAAAATATCAGGAAAATATGAGAGCTGGGTAAACACATTGTAATCTTAAATGTACTTGCCAACTTCTATTGCTAAGCAACAAAAAAAACCATTAAAAAATATTTGGCTTTGAAAAGGGCCCTATAAGGATTGCCAAATGTAAAATACAAAACTAAAACTTTTTTTTGCTTGTAGTCCTACCCACACAATCTTTGATGGTTAACTATTCTGTGTATACTATAGTCTGTGGCTGGAAAGAAAATTGGATGGTACCATTAGAAAGCCCTCGATGAGACCAGTTCCAAGTTGTAATTAAGAATTTATGGCTAGTCAAAGCTTGGTCAACTTGATATCGCTTTCAGGCGGGTTGACCAACAAATGTGACCACCAATAACTTTGATTGGCCACATTTGGTTAACTGTAGCTCGAAACTGGGTCATGTTGATATCATTGGAAAGATCTCATCGAGGACTTTCTAATGGCACCATAATCATCTCAATCCGAGCTATTGTTCAAAAGTTACACTGTTTTTTTGTTGAGTTGCATACTACACTATTTGAATGCAAAGTCAAAATCAGAGAATATTAGAAAGAGTATTTGTAGCATCATTTAATAATATACAATAGTTGCTCTTTCAAAAAAAGTAATAGAATAAGCTGTTGCAACCAAGCATAGTTGCCCGTTCCAGAACGAAATAAAAAAAAAAATCGTAAATATTTAACGAAGGATTCCTTCCGACCTTGGTTTCAGCAGATTATAGGTTTAGTAGATTACAGGTTCAGAGCCTCAAGAATTCACGATCTTGAGGAGGGGGCGAACTTGCTTAAAATGGCCAAAAGAGGTGCTGGAAAAGAGGATCAGACCATGCTAGGGCACATACATTGGTGGCAAAGTTTTTGTGACTATCATCTCCTTCGTTCATGGTTCATTCAAATGTCCAAATTCATTTCCTAACATGGTTTGCCACATCATATTTCCCTAATCGAAAACACTTTCTTCTTTTTGCTCAGTGTGCAGATAGAAGAACCTTAAGAGCTACAATTTGTTGACAACTCAAGGACATTAATATGCCAAGGAAAAAGGGTAGGGGTTGTTTTGGAATGAATGTCATCAACAAACAAACAGAAAAATTACTTATTTTTTTTGTAGTTAATGATGGAATCAAGAGAGATAAAGCTCTAAAAAACCAAGGCCAAACCAACTGTGGTAAGCAGTAAGTTCAATCAACAACATCATTTTGTGACTTCATGAAGGAGATGATAGTCACAAGAAGCCACCAATCGAAATTTCTATAAAGTACAATTGCTCATCGTGCACCACCTGTTTTTTTAAAAAAAAAACAAAGATGTTCCAACCCAGTACGTTCCGACCCAAAATGGTCGGAACGGGTTTCTAAGCAACCAAGAGATGCCAAGGACATCAAAACGTCACAAAAAGGGAATTACATATGCAGTACGCATTCCAAATCATGATTTGAATCACAATCTGGGAATTCCTGTTAGGGTTTCTCGGATCGCCAAAAAATTTTTGTTCATTTTTTCAAAACTTCCCAATCGATTTCAATCACAACTAGTGGCAGATCTGGACAATGTCCGATGATAATAAAAAAAAAAATTGCAATTTTTTTGAGATCTGGGACAATGTTTCTGGTCCCGGATCGCTAGCAAAGCAAAGAAAAACAAAATAGTCAAATCTTGCAAAACAAGGATGGATTCCATTCTCAACTTCCTCTAATAGGAGACTTGTACTCCAAGATGCAAATCTCCAAGACTTTCTAATTTGGTTTGATTGAATGAAAGTGACTCAATCTCGATTTCTGAAGCTATAACTTAGCAAATCAGATCCCCTTTGATCTATTTTCATCCAAATGGAACCAAATCTGGTGGTACTATCCCTAGATTATCAACTGATAGCAAAGGCAAAACCAATACTACTTAAAATCTAGGATTAAAGCTTGGAAAATTCGAATCTAAACTTCACTTTGATTAGGCTCTGATACCATGATAAAATTTTACAACAAAATGAATCCCAATCAATGATAAAAGTGATGGAGAATGCACATTTGATTGATCTAGATCCAAACTATGAGATAGAATCAAGACTAGTTACCAATACTAGCTTTTCTTGGCATTTAACTCCACTTTAGGCATATAGATTTGATCAAACACTCCACAAAAAAATCCAGCAAGCTTTAAGAACCTGTTATCAACTTTAGTACCTTCCAATCAATGCAATAAATGCATAAGATCACTCATATATAGTAGTACTAATTCGCCACACAAAGACAATATTAAGGAAAGTGGAAAATCTCGAGTTTTCATCATCATACAATAAGATTTACATTGATATATACATATTCTTCTCGGATCTTTGGTTTAGGTTTACCCTTCAACCATATGTGACCTAAACCTAAAGTCAATACTCTAAAATAGGTCATCAACCCTAGAATGGACCTCATGATCTCGAGATCCACCAACTAGGCAAAAACTGCTAAAAGTAGTCCTACATTCTCTCTACAATGCTAATGTACATTCTGTAATCATTAGTAAAGATGCCATTTGATCTTGTGAGGAATTAACATGATTGGGCATATGCCTAAGCATCTATACATGTGGCATATGCCACATCACCACTTACAAGTGGAATTACATCGAATTAGACAAGCTAGAATTGTGAAATCTCAATAAGTCATATCTCACACATTTGTGCAAATGTTATGCAACGATTATTGCAACCTACCATGGCCAAGTACATCGATGTATAAGGCCACCTCAGCTGACATGTTACGCATGGTTATGAGGCCTCAAGCCCAAAGCAATCAAGGGGGTGCTTAACAAGGAATGGCATTGCTAGTGAATGAAGAGGTACTTAGACCAAATCGAGATATGGCTGAGGCGGGCCCCGGGGCTAAACCTCAAGGAGGCAATGTGCTTGGACAAGAAGCCACTATACCCTCCATGACATAGATTTGTGGACCCAATTGCATAGATGGAGATCAGAGCCTGACATGCCCTGCAACACCATGATGGATACTGAGGCCTTGTTCGAACAATCAACAAACTGGTAGAGCGAGGCCTATGAACTTGCACTTGAAGCCAAGCCACACGGTAGTAGCACTAGCAACAAAGGCTACCTTACTATCTACCTCAACTTCTTTATGCTTTCATCTTTGTGTGTATCATGGATAATATTGCATAGTCTTTTAATGCATGTCTTGATCACTTATGATCTGAATGGGGCATCCACATCTACTGATGATACGTTGTTAAATTTTGTAGCACGTTTTGCATCGCAAATCATATAACTTTTGCTTCTACCCACTTGCCAAAATAGTCAGTTGGCAACAATTATGTATCATGCTTGGGTTCCTCACAGTTGGGTGGATATGACCATATAGTCATTTCTTGAAGGGAGCATGGGTTGGGATGGAGGTGAGGGGCATCTTGTCAATGTTTCGTGGCTTGAACATTTGTTGGCACACACCATATCTATGCACAAAGTAGTGCATGTCTTCATGTGTATGATAGAACACATCCATAGGCTCCCATGTGGCCTCCTCAACAGGACGACCATCCCACTGTACCAAAAACTGAATCTGCCGCTGGCGCCGACTATGATGAAGATGAACATGTAGAATAGCAGCAGGTAGGAGGGGAAATAACTCTGGATCAGTAGGAAACTCAGCATCACGAGGAGCATCATCCTCAATAGCAACACGTAGTAAACTCACCTGGAATATATCACAGGTGTCGAAGCAAGAAGCTGCAACCGATATGTCATAGGACTAAGAACCTCCAATATGTGATAAGGTCCATAATAACGTGGTGCAAGCTTCTCAGTGGAAGCATGGCCCTGAATAAAGTGGTTGAGCAAAAAGAAGGCATAGATAAACCATATCCCCAGACGTGTGTTGGCGCGAGAAATAAGCTCGCAAGCACCTGATAGAAAAGATGCAAGTTTAACAGGTGTATCCTCAGGAGGAAGAGGTATCCCAAGTAACAGGGGTGCATAACCATGAGATAATAAGAAGAGAGAGACACAAGTGCTGGTACTAACTGAGCGATTATAGCTATACTTAGCTAAACATAGATGCTGATCCCAGTCCTCTGATCCCAGTCCTTCCCTGAAGGAGTAACAAAATGGCAGAGATAATCCTCAAGGATCCGATTAAGGACTTCAGACTATCCATCGGTAGTAGAGTGATAAGCAGAACCCATAAAAAGATGAACGTCCAGTATGCGCATAAGCTCTGTCCAAAATGTAGAGGTAAACTTACTATCCCGATCAAAAAGGATAGTACGAAGAAATCCATGGAGGCGAAAGATTTCTGACAAGAATAAGCGTGCACACTGCTTAGTTGTAATAGTACTGCGAACCGGTATGAAATGTGCTTGCTTCGAGAACCTATCAGCCACCACTATACATGAATCATAACCACGGTGGGTACGGGGAAGGCCGAGATAAAGTCCATAGAGATATCGGTCCACTGGCGATGAGGGATAGGCCAGCTCTGAAGCAAACCAGCAGACTTAGCACGGGAGTACTTATTGCGGGCACAAAAAGTGCAGTTGCGAATAAGAATGGCTAGCTCAGACTTCAAGGATGGCTAGTAAAAGTGGTCCTTAAGACGAGCATAAGACTTTTGAAACCCAAAATGGCCACCAATGGGGGAGGAATGAGCATCAGACAACAACTAGGGACGAAGAGGCAAGGAGCTAGGGATACAGAGAGACCCAAAATAATAAAGATGGTGATCGACGATGGAGTACACCTGGTGTGGACGAGAAGAGACAGGAGGTGCAGAACTATACACATCACGAAACCAGGTAGGAATGGTGGCAACAAGTGTGCGTAACAAAGCGGGCAGATGAGATAAAGCATCGACAACATCATTCAAACGACTAGAACAGTATAAAATAGAAAAATCAAAGAATTGTAAACATTGCAACCAACGAAATTGACGATCACTAAGATCCCGCTAGGATAATAAATAACGGAGCGACTGGTGGTCAGTGACAATGTCAAATGGTATATGATACAGGTAATGACGCCACTTCTTAAGAGCATAGATAATGGCGAGAAGCTCTTTCTCATGGACATAATATCGTTGCTCATAAGAGCGAAGCCGGTTGGACTCATAAGCAATGATGTACTGGGACTGGCGAAGCAAGGCACCCAAGCCAACAGAACTAGCATCAGTCTCAACTGGTCAAATCGAGGTAAGCACATGACAGCGGCATCAACAATAGCGCGACGAAGAGTATCAAAGGCTGTCTGACAATCAGGGGTCCACAGAAATGTACGAGATTTCTTTAAAAGAGCATGAAGAGGAGCAGCCACAGTGGAACAGGGCGGCGAAGGTGAGTGGCTAAACCGAGGAACATACGAACATGGTGAACATCGTTTGGTGTAGGCCAGTCCTGGATAGCCTGAACCTTACGAGGATCAAGGCGAATATGCCCATCACAAATAAGAAAGCCAAGAAATTCAATCTCAGCAACAGCGAAAAATTTGGATAGTTTGGCAAACAAATAATGGTGAATGAGTAACTGAAAGACAGACGTGAGATGAGACACATGCTCGTCAAGGGATGTACTAAAAATGAGAATGTCGTCGAAATAAACTAAAACACAATGACCAAGAAGTGGACGCATAATGTTATTCATAACATTTTGGAATGTAGGAGGACTGTTAGTAACACCAAAAGGAAGCACACGAAACTCATATAAGCCAACATGGGTACGAAAAGCAGTCTTATGTTCGTCAGAGGGGTGCATCCTAATCTGGTGATATCCAGAACAAAGGTCTATCATGGAAAAAATATGGAAAGTTCCAAGCTGATCAAATAGGTCATTCATGTGAGGGATAGGGTACTGGTTACAGATAGTGAGCTTATTTAGGGCACGATAATCTACGTAGAGACGTTTGGTACCATCTTTCTTACTAACAAAGAGAACAGGGGCACCAAAAGGGCTATGGCTGGGAACAATAAGACCCTGGTCTAATAAAGCAAATATCTGAAGCTCAACCTCATCATGCTCAGACTTAGACATACGCTAGGGAGGACGGGAGGGGGGAGCAAACCCAGGGCGTAGATCAATGTGGTGGTTAACATCACGCAATGGTGGTAGCGTCGTAGGTTCTAAAAAGACATAAGCATACCGATGTAATAGGTCATATATCACCTGAGGAACAGCTGGTGGTGGTGAAATGGCGACTGAAGGAGCTGCTGTAGCACGCTGTACACATAAGAGAGCCACACAATGAGCCTTAGGAAGGCTACGCATAAATTGTTTCCCACTAATCAGCTGGTAATCTCCCTGGGAATCGATGCCAACAAGGGACTGGGTAACTGAATCATGCACAAAAGTGAGTGTCTGCCATGTCAAATCCAGTGTAACGGCACCAAGAGAAGCAAACCAATCAGCACCAAGGATAAGATCGTAGCGCTCCATAGGGATAACATAAAGATCCACCTGTCCAAAAAAATCCCCAATGCGGTATGTCAAGCCCTGGAACATCTGAGAGCTAGGGAAAGAATGAGAACTGGCAACCTCAACAAGGGAAATCGGCATCTCCAGTCTAAGTGCCAAGATCGAAAATACCGAGGAACCGTTCCTGAATGTGATCAAAGAAAATCGGTTGCCACCAAACAAGATGAGAATGCCCATTCAAAGAAACTTCGCGGCTTTCAGAAAGCACCCGATAATACCACAACAGCTGCAACCAATCGTAGATGAAAAAATAAGAGCAGCAAAAAGAAATATAGAAGATGTGGTGTGCTTTATCCACGAATTGCAGGAGCTATCTGCATGAAAGAGGGAAGGAGAAGAGGGGAGGGGTCAAGGAGGAACATCGAGGGGTCAAGGAGGGGTAGCGAGGGTAGGGATAGAAGGAGAAGGGGGGGGGGGGTGACAACGAGGGGGTAAAGGAGGGGCAGCGAGGGTAGGGAGAGAAGGAGAAGAGAGGGGGTCAGGGAGGAACAACGAGGGGGATGAGGGACAGTGAGGGTAGGCAAGAGGAGAGGCCAACGTAGGGAGAGCAAGCGAGGGACAGCGAGGGTAGGGGCCAGCGTAGGCAGAGCAAGCGACGGACAGCAAGAGGAGAGGCCAGCGTAGGGAGAGCAAGAGGTGAAGGGGAGACATCGAGGGAGGGCAGAGAGCGAGGTTAAGATGAGCAAGGGAGAGGCCAGTGAAGGACAACGGTGGAGGGTGGAGTTCTTCGGAAAAAAAATTTGTGCTAAGGAGAGTGCTCTGATGCCAAGTTACGAACGGATCCACAAGTAACCTAGAAAGTAGCATAAAAGCGAGACTTAATCGTAGAAAGCAAGAAAAGGAGAAACTAAGGAGGCTAAAGGAGAGAGATCCATATCATAAGCTGAGAAATGAAAGTGACACTGGAGCCCTACTTATACCCAACAGGAAGCTCTAAAAAGGGGTCCAGAGGATAATAGTCAACTGGGAGGGAAAATGGTGCGCCCTCCAAGATAAAATGTCAATAAATGAATAATAGGGCCCAAGGCCAACCATATAGTCTAAATGTCAGTAAACAATAAAATAGAGGGCCTAAGGCTGGCTTATGCATAAAAGTAAAGGTAAAGTAGGTGCGACTGGACGTAGCGAATGTAAAGAGCCAAGTCCATAACTAGTATATAATCATGTAGCAGCAATCCCATGCCTAGGGGGATCAACAACTGTAGAAGATGTAAAAGACTGACAAGTGCAGCAAGGGCATGAGCCTAATCCTCAAGCAACGGTGTATGATAAAAAACATCTATGGGTTTTCATGTGGCCTCATCAATAGGACGACCATCCCACTGAACCAGAAACTAAATCTGTAGTCGATGTCGACTATGCTGAAGATAAACCTGGAGTATAGCAGTTGGTAATAAAGGAAATAGCTCGGAATCATCAAGAAACTCACCATCTTAAGGAGCATCAGGTTATTGACAGCTTTTGTGCAAATGCTTTTGATAGGAATACAGAGATCCTACATGGAATATTCTCTGGTTTTTGGAGAGATATATACTCTTCTAGAAACTCACCCATCTCCTCATTGTGATTTCTGATTTCAGAAGCCAGGATCCGCTTTTCTATACATCTCTTAAATTAATATAGTATGTTTTTTCGTGCAACACGCGCCTGGCTTTGTAAAACACAAGCTCTGTATTTTTTAAATGGAATGTAATGTATGTGTTTATGAAATGTTATGTTGTGTCTCAATTATGGTGGGCATGGTCACAAAGGTCCTTCCAGTGCATGGAGATGATAGGAGTGGTCGTGTCGCCTTTATGTACTTAAGGATTTTACCACGTCATTAATTGCTCCTCCTTCAAATCCACGTCAAATGTTTTTTGTGAGCTTTCAGAGACAACATCCACTGGTTTCCAATTAGTGGATTTTCCTGTCGAGGAACAGAAGGTCTTGGAGTACCATGCAGAATGGCTTGCAGCTGAGAAATATGTTGAGACCCACCGTAGTGTATTCAAGGATGCTGAAGAGCACCTTAAAAAGGCAGAGGAGGATACAAACTTGAAGATCAAGCTATGCAAACTGCTCAAGCTATGCAAACTGCTCAAGCGATGCTTGACCACATAATTTTCTTGGATAAATTTTTCCAGTGATGTTTATTATCCTGCCACTCTCAGCCTAAACCCTAAACCTACACACTACTATGTCTTATATGATGAGATCGGTATTTCCCCGGACGAACTATAACTGCAACTGCAAAAATACTGAAACTGCGCCTAAGAACTACAATTGTATTCAATCATACCTGAAGAAGAGCATTTTGTAACAGGACTACCGAAGCGAAACCTATCTTTCGAATGAGCCAACTGCTTTTCGGGCTCTGGTGCACCACCTTCCAAGAAAAGGGTGAAATTTTTTTCAAATGCAGATCATGAGGGTGCAAAACCAGTGGGTGCTGTCTCCGAAAGCTCACCAAAAACGTTTGACGTGGATTTGAAAGAGGAGCAATTAATGACGTATTAAAATCCTTGAGTACATAAAGGCGACACAACCACTCCTATCATCTCCATGCACTAGAAGGACCTTTTTGAACACTGATTTCTTGCAAAGCTTCCTGGCCAAATATCTAGATGAAAGGGTGTTGATCAATGCCCCAAAAGGAATGTTGCTTCCTTGGGTGTCCGAGTTCAGGAAATGGGCAGTGAAGCCAAACCCCAAACCCTAAACCAGTATGAAGCCTGCCTTTCAAATTGTGTTCTATTTGCAAAACATGCTCAAACTGACTTTCACAAACCCTAGAGTATGCTGAATCTCAATCATTATTTTTAGATATTTAGTTGTGGTTGAACTTCCACCGGTAGTTGAACTTACACCGGTAGTTGAACTTACCCACTGGTGGCATACATGCTATAGATAAAATAACAACTGGATAAATCGCTTAAGCAATTTTGTACTGGGAAACCCTAAACCTAAAAGCGGCTAAGTTGACGAGGAAACAAGCTGAAAGGCACAAAGGCACTTACAACTGCAATAGGGGGATCCATGTAATACATCCATTCCAAAGATGATAGTGGGCTGCTGGGAGACTTTTCCAAAGATTGCTTGAATTCCAAACTTAAGACGGAGTTGTAACCCCCACTCTGTAGTACAAAGTTGGTGATAAGGCAATACATAGTTTATAAGGGACGTATTTTAGTGAGCATTCATGTTTGGCGTCTACCACGGGATGGATCTGAACACAAGCAAATATCTGCCAAGACTATGCGGTAGTATAAATCCAAGGAAGCTCTTCTTGCCAGAGAGAGAGAGATAGCGACAGAGCGAGGGATAGTCTACTTGTTTAAACTGTTAGAATTGTTTGCTCTTTCAAGCCCATTCGCACTCCATCTCAGTTATGGGAGGCATGGGCAGTGAGTAGGTTTTTTTGCAAATTTTTTTGGCACTGTTTTCATTTTTTTTAACTGGAGGGGGCAGGCAGTCGTCGTCCACCCCCTGATAATTAATTTCGAGGGGGGTTAGGGTTGGGAAAATTACTTTAAATTTTTTTTGGGCATGTGGGAGGGAGCTGGGATTTTGAAAAAAAAAAAATTTGCGCCCGGGGTGGACACGTCCACCCCAAGCGCGCACAGGCATGGACGCATTTGCTGGCATCACCAAAGAGATTAATTCCTAAGCTGGCAGTTAATTCCTCGCTTTGAAAGCCAAAGAAGGAAAAGCAAATGAAAAAGAAACACCAATTAGAATCAAAAAATGATCTTCATGTGATTTCCTCGCTATACTGTACTTCTGCATTGTAGATATGATGTGAAAATGCCGACAATCACAGAACAACTATTCTGCAAATATTGCAAGAGGGCAAGCACAGAGAAGTGGCATTTGAGAACCTTCTTGTTTTTCCTTATCCGCCTTAAAGAAAATAATATGTAATGAGTTGTTTGTGATCATTTTACAAGAACTAGCCAAGTCTACAAATAATCATTTCATAAAACCTAGCAAAATCTACGAATAGTGCAAGCATAATTGCACATGTTTAAAACATTTAGTGTAGCTCCTCATATAGCAAAAACACAAGCCTTAATATAATTTGCATTTAGCATAATAATACAAAAAAATGTAGAGGCAAAACTCTTTGCACAAACTAGTCTTTAATCAAACCTAAAGCTTTCACATGGTTACTTGCAATTCTACAAAGCATTATCAAATTCAAAAATAAAATTTGATGGATCTTCAAGAGAAAGTTTTTTACTCTTTTAGATAAGCATCTCCAAATGCACGTGATAATGCAAGCAAGCCACCAACACGCCATGTGCCTCCAACATTAACAACCTACAAAACAACTTGAATCATACTGCATGCATTAACCCCACCATATCTCAGTAAAAATGCATATAGGGATCAATTCAAAAACAAACATTGGTTATCCGTAACTATAACTATAGTTTGAAGTATAACAAAAGTTTCATACTTGCCAGTTCTAGGTATATGAGGGTTTTCTAATTTTTTGTACACAATAATAGGTCATCAATCCTTACAAAAAAAGGTATCAAACCTTTCAGGAAGCCAAAGCTATAGGTAGAAAGGCGATCTATTGAGACAAGTAGGTTTGCTAGCTTGATGCCATTAGCGGCTCCCATCAATAGGGAGTTTGGGCCAACATGCATGTGAGCATCCTAGGGCCCCATCCACACCACCTACGTATTGGAGTATGGAATTGTAATGGTATACATCCATCGTCTACTGCTGGAGATCTTATCACTTCATTATTGGGAGAAATCTATTGCTTTCATGGAGACAAACGAGAGCCCTGAGTGGGCACTACCTAACTTGTACAGGTGGGATTCAGCATACAAGAAAGAGATGAGATCCATGAGTGGTAATAGGTTTTGGTGGGGTTACATGCTTAATCAAAAAGTCACTACGTACAACTATAGAGTTTATTAGCCACGATGCACACACATGAGATATATGGGCACACATCTTAGGACAAGACATCAGTTTGGATAGAGATCTCTTCGTTGCGACTGCTACTTTCCTCTAGAGTCTTCTTCCGTGGAGGGCATTGGCTCTCTTTATGTTGATCCACATATGCTGTCAGATTCATAGATCAAGGGTATGTTCTTCTCACTGGTGACTTTAATGCCAAGACTACTACTAGATAGATTGACTTTGATGACACTGAGCACAGAAAAGAAAGGGTTTACTACTGTTTTGTGGACTTCAAGAAAGCCTTTGATTCTGTACCACGCTCCCTACTCATTCAGAGACTTCAGGATCTTGGTTTCTCCACGGATATTGTTCTGGCAGTGATGGCTCTTTATGAGAAGGTCTTGGGATGCTTCCGACATGGTACTTATTAAGCCCTCAATCCAAGGATCCTAAGCATGCCAATCACAAGCAACACAAGGGAACCTGATGGTGGACAAACCAACCCAACCAAACCTAGATCGAACGGATCTAGCCCCCAAGCTATAGATCAATCACAAAGAGGAGTGTGGCATCGCGCCAGCAGCATCCTGCCACCGGTCATGCTATCAAGCATACACTAGTGAGAGCCCAATAGGTATACTTATACCCTCCAAGGCCCATGCATCACTAGTAGTGCATTGTGACACCTCACTGGACACCTCTGCAGCCTATTTGGGCCACGTCATACAGTTTCCCAATGACTCACTGATAGACCCATACCAATCCACCATCAAGTGTTTAGGCCTACAACCATTAATTATGACCATGTACACATAAGGGCCCCAGTTCCCTTATAGTCAAAATTAACTTACGGGTTGTTGGTCTACCGGTCCGTAGCGTGGACACGCTACCCAAGACCAGTCATGGGCATGACATTCTTCTCCCCTTATTCAAGTTCTGTCCTCAGAACTTAAAACTGGGAAAGATCCTCCTTAAGCTTCCTTCCTGTTTCCAGGAATCATCATCGTCCGTACATCCCTCCCATCGAACCAGATGCTCAGTAACTAGACGATTTCTTAATCGTTTAGTTCTTGTATCCAAGATCTTTTACGGGTTCAAGACGAGACATACCCGATGATTCATCCAACAGGTCCAATTGATCTCCAGATCCAAGATGCTCTCCTTCACGTAAACTTTTCTTGAGACGGCTTACGTGAAATATGGGATGCACTTGTGATCCTTCCAGAAGTTCCAATTGGTAAGCTAAGGTTCTAACTTTTGGCAAACAACAACTATCCAACTCTCTTGAGTTTTCTGGGATAGCATTCCATCCTTTCCGCATGGGAAAAGATAAGTCCCAAAAGTTCTCGTTCTATGCACACCCATCTGTAAATGAATCCAAAATGACTCATAAATTATTCCTTGCATCAACCCACGGATCTCAGTCCATACTAAGATCAAGTTGACTACTCCCAGCAAGGAACAGTTTTCAACAAACTCCCATCTTGCAATAGAACTCCAAGTTCTGACACAAATCAATCAGACTTGTTATCAGCCACTTTTCTACCGCAAGAGTACTTTCTAAATTTCTCCCCTTTAAATCTTCAAACCAGATATCTACTATAATCCACAAAGGATTTCTGTAATATCTAAATATCCTATCGTTTCTGATTCATAAAACAGGTCCATCATCGATATAACAGATTCCTCCTTGAATCTTTGACCGATGTTTCTCCTTGATAATTCTCTTTTCTTCCTACTTCTCCCCCTTTTTAAGAGGAAACAACACGAGATTCCAAGGGGCGCATTCATTCAAGATTTGCCCAGGAGATGAGTTAAAGAAGAGATCCGAGAAAACCTTGAAAGCCAAAGAAGTGTTGCATCATTGTAAGCAAATACCAATGATGTCCCAGCACAGTGACTTAACAAAAGATCTTCTTTATTACCAAGCTATAGAACTGACCCGTAAATAAAAAAAAGGAGTTCTTAAAGATTTAAGCAAGGAAAACCGTTTAGAAAAAAAAACGTCATTAACCTTTTTTGTGACATCGTCCAAGGTCAACGGGTAATCAGAATTACCATCCAAGAAATCACAAAAAAATTGGGTCAATGAGTGTTAAAAAATTCACCAATATATCTTTACAAAGAAATAGCTTGCCGGGTTTCCGGTTTTGTAAATTTGAGATATCCAAAAAGGGTCATGACCAATATCTCAAATTTCCGACAAAACACCCGTTTTATGACCAATAGTATTTGGCATCACTAAGACTTACGACCATACCATGGTCAACTGATCCAGTTAGTTTCAGATCTTCATTTTGGAATTGCCTGTGTCCCATACCACAGATTCTTCCGCCACGAAGGCCCTCCACTTCCTGATCAAAGTGTCACAAATAATAATACAAGTATATGAAGTTCTCGGGAATTTATAAAAAATTCCAACTTCAACTCAATCAAACATTGCCACCCCTAACCCGAATTACATTCATCCATTTGCATATGAAAACCGAAATCTCACATTCGGTCATTTTGGGTATAAACTTTCCGAGAGAGCAATGTCCTTAAAAACGTAGTTTTTAACGGACGATACCTTGCTATCTAATATATACCAATGATTTTGCAAACTGGATCTTAAGCAACAAATATGCGGAAAAACCAATGTATGCATCAAAATCTAATTCACACAAATTTTTCTGGCCATTACGTTCCATAGTGAATTTAATTGCTATTAAGTTACGTAGTCTATAACTACTAAAAAGAATGTCCATGGAAAACTCCAAAAAAACGAAAAAAAATCCATAGTAAAAAAAACTTCCAATTCCCCACCCGCCCTCAACCTAACATGGCCACCTACTCCACTTAAACACAAAGTTTACTAAATGTTTAACCACCCACCCACCCCTCTCTCCCAAAGCAAAAACTTCGGGGCCCGAGCAGAAAACCCCTTCTGCTGCATTCCGAGCCCGAGAGAGAGAGAGAGAGAGAGAGAGAGAGAGAGAGAGAGAGAGAGAGAGAGAGAGAGAGAGAGAGAGAGAGAGAAGAGATGGTCATGGAGGTAGACGCGCTGTTTCACTCACCATCCCACTCGTTTTCAAGCAGGAAGAACCGAGATTGGAGGGCGCAGTGTCAGGCGCTGGTAGGGGCGGAATGGAAGCCCATAACTGCTATTTTTTAGCTTTCCAATAAGCAGTTATTTAACTATTTTAGATGCTCGAAGCTTCAAATGCAATCCTTCTACTGTTACAGTAGATTACTAGTGCTTTTAGGACGATTTTACAGATGATGGGCGCTCCTAAAGCTTGAACTCTGGTTCAATCATGTATAAATTATCCTTCGTTATGCAAAAATTGCCTTCTGCTGCTATTTTTGCAATAAGGATTGCTTTAGGATGTGGCTAAGTTTGCTTAAACCTCCATTTGTATTCACAAATGCATAAGCAATTATACATTTACAGTTTAGCAGGCTTAGATTACATTATGTCTGAGGAACAGGGTAGATGCTGCCCAATTTTCCTTTGAACTAAGAATTTGCAGGTTTGGCCATTCATCACACAGAATAGGCTTCTAAATGACCCAAACCACCACAATGATGGCCTTACTGGCTCATTAACCTGAAACCCATGTTAGTTTGCTGGAAAATGCAACAAAAACCTGCAACTCCATAAAGAATCCCCATGCAAAACCTGTAAAAAGTCACCAACACTCACAGCCAGTGATTAGTCTTTTTTGTGCTTCTTTTCCTGCTTTTCCTCTGATTCAAGCCAAGACTGGCTCAATAAAAAGCAAAAGACAGCCAACAAAACCACCTAAATCACTGTTTAAAGAACAAAAAATCGTAAAAACCATCACTCACTCTAATTGATCCCGTTGCTAATGGAAAAGTGTCCCTAATGAAGTAAACGACAACACAAGTGAATTGAAAACCGGAAATTTACTTCTAGAAAACCAATATGAAGTGTCTAAAAATCGAACCGATTGTATACCTGGTAGTGCGCTTACCACACAACCGATCACACTTCAAACAAGGGAATCAACCAGAAGCATAATCCGCACTTTTACCACATCATTGCTTACTCCACTGAATTCTCGAAAAAGTGTCTAGATTCCATATCACACAACGGAAAAATCCCCACAATTCGAGATTTCTCTTGAACACAAATCAATGGCAAAAACGTGCTCAGAATTGGCTCTAATACCAATATAAAGTCCTCAATCCAAGGATCCTATTCTAAGCATGCCAATCACAAGCAACACAAGGGAACCTGATGGTGGACAAACCAACCCAACCAAACCTAGATCGAACGGATCTAGCCCCCAAGCTATAGATCGATCACAAAGAGGAGTGTGGCATCACACCAGCAGCATCCTGCTACCGGTCATGCTATCAAGCATACACTAGTGAGAGCCCAATAGGTATACTTATACCCTCCAAGGCCCATGCACCACTAGTAGTGCACTGTGACACCTCACTGGACACCTCTGTAGCCTATCTGGGCCACGTCATCCAGTTCCCCAATGACTCACTACATGCTACCCGAGACCACTCATGGGCATGACAGTAGTGGTATCTCTGATCACATTTGGAGCACCATTGGGGTGAAACATGGATGCTCTCTTTCGCCGGTTCTTTTTGGATTGTACATTGATGAGTTAGAGCGAGCCATCTCACAGTGTGGAGGAGCTGGCTGTAGACTTGGCACCATCTTGATTGCTATCCTCTTGTATGCGGATGATGTGGTACTAGTATCCATGACCAGAGAGGGATTACAGAGGCAGCTAGATTGTTTACAGGGTTTCTGTACCAGATGGGGATTGGGGGTGAACACTGCGCAGACCAAGGTTATGGTCTTCAACACTTCTCGAGCCTTCATGCAGCGCCAGGAGCTCCTTTGATGGACGGGCCTTAAAGGTAGTTTCCTCGTATACATATTTGGGAATACTCTTTTCTGGTCCTACTTTCAGCATGCTACAAGCAGCCACCACTCGACTTGGGAAGGGGCATTCCTCCCTTGTTCAGCTTGAGCGGTTCTGCTTCAGGAAGTCCATCAAAGATGCTCACAGTAAGTGCCGACTTTTTGACACTATTGTCACTCCCACAGCCTTGTATGCAGCAGAGACATGGTGTACAGGTCTTCCATCATCACACTGGGCCAGCATTTCACGATTACAGACCACCATGCCAGCTCGTATGATTCGGGCAAAGTCCTCGGTTCCGCACGAGATTCTTCTTGCAAAGTTTGCCATTCCACCCATTCAGATAGCTGCAGCTTTCCAACTCATCGCATATATTTAGAGAGTTCAGGATCTACCAGATGCAGACACGAGGTATACATGGGCCTCACTTGCATCCTCACACTTCCTTCATGACCAGGGCTACCAACTGTCGTGGTTCTCACAGGCATCCCATTTCCTCCTTGATTCCTTTGGCATATCCATCACAGAGCCCCCCTCAGGCACCCAACAGTATATCAGCCGCTTCTTATATAGAGCATACCTCGACCGTACTTGGAGGCGACAGCTGGGGGTTAAACCCGCCTATTACTGGACTCACTTCATTGAGCTTGACATAGTAGGGTTCCCAGTTTTGCCACACTATTTGGACTCGGGATTGTCACACAGCCTCAGATTTACATTGGGACAGCTCCGCGTATCATCACATCAGTTGGCTATTGAGACAGGGAGATTCCAGGGTACCCCGAGAGGAGCGAATTTGTCAGTTTTGTTCCTTGGATAAGGTGGAGTCAGAGGAGCACTTTATCTTTAGATGCCCGGTGTATTACGAGATCAGAGGGATATATCACTGTCTGTTTCGTGATTCGCCTGTCACCCTACGATCCCTCCTAGCCTATGAGGACTCTCGATGCGCCGCTCTCATGATACGAGAAATGTTTATTCTACGATAGGGCCTATGTCAAACAGCCCAGCGGAGTCATATTTCTCAGCCATCCCGTATTACATCCTTTTATAGCATCAGCGAGACAAGGTTGGATGATAGTGTCATACCGTATTCATGACAGTTAGCAGTATATATGCTCCCACATGTTTCATATATCATCGCATCCTTTTCAGTTTCAGCTTTCAGTTTCAGATCATAGCAGTTAGATTTGTATTTCTGTTATAGTCTTGGAGACGTTTCATACGCTCCTACGGTTACCACATACTTGACATGTACATTTACTAGTCTTATATGCCTTTTGGCATGGAAAAGACATTAATAAAGCTTTCTTTCTTTCTTTCTTTCTCTCTCTCGGGATATTCCACTCACACTTGGTTTCTTCTTTGCCTATCCAAATGCGAGATGTGTTGGTTTGCTATCCAGATGAGAGATGCTCTCTTTGAGACCTTCTCTTCTGTCAGAGGATCGGGATGTTGACCACAGCCAGCTACATATTACACTTTTCTTTAAGAAAAGATTCAAAGAAGATATTTCAGACAATGAGATTGACATTCCAGCTTGACGACCGAAGCTCCAACGTCTTCCTTGGCCATCCAGATTCAGAGCTCTCCACCCGAGACCTCCATGTGTCTCACACCAAATCACACAGTTTTTCTCTCAGTTAGTAGGTTTTTTTTTTTCATGGGCACTCTGTAGACATTAATACATTCTATTCTCTCTCTCTCTCTCTCTCTCTCTCTCTCTCTCTCTCTCTCTCTCTCTCTCTCACGCGTGCGCACGCGCGCCATGCCACTCCGCCGACCTGCCCGCTCCCCCACCCACACTCCTGCTGATGTGGCAGCATTCTCTGCCACATCAGTAGGGCTGCCACCTTTTGAGGCACCTGCTGAGGCAACGCTGCCTGCCTGTGTGGCAGCACCCCTTGCCCCCGTCCGATGCCTCCGCTATGTGTACTGCTGCCTCTGGATCTGCTCCTCCCGGATTGCTCCTCTTTTCCCCACTCTTATTTATGCTACTGCTGCCAGTTTTTCCTCCCTCCAAGAATCACAACCTACAGTAAGTATTCCGTACACACCCTCGAAATCAACTGAACTTTTTTCAGCTTGGCATATTGATAAGATCAAGGTAGATTTCCAAACTTTGAAGCAAGAAATTGCACAGCAAAAGGGAATGGTGGCCTCTTTGGTAAATGAGAAGAACCTATTGCAGGCAAAAGTCACATCACTCGAGCAATCAATTGGAACCATGCTGGCTGGAGTTATCTCACAGTGTGGTGGAGCTGGTTGCAGACTTGGTAATATCTTGATTGCCATCCTCCTTTATGTGGATGATGTGGTATTAGTATCTCCGACCAGAGAGGGGCTACAGAGGCAGCTGGATTGCTTACAGGGCTTTTGCCCCAGATGGGGATTGGGGGTGAACATTGCGAAGACCAAGGTTATGGTCTTCAACACTTCTCGAGCTTTCATGCAGTGTCAGGAGCTCAATCTCGACGAACAGACCTAAGAGGTAGTTTCTTCTTACACTTACTTGGGGATACTTTTCTTTGGTCCTACCTTCATCATGCGACAGGCAGCTACCACTCGACTTGGGAAGGGACACTCCTCCCTTGTTGAGCTAGAGCGGTTTTGCTTAGAGGGCAAATGTATTTTTAAGCGAGTTCTTCAATGCACCCATAATCTTGTGCTGGTCTGACATGCTTCACATTTGACATCATTCCTAACAAAAGACTATGTAGAGCTATATTCAACACTATTTGAAAATGATATAATCCACCGATACTTCTTAGTGTTCAGCCAGAGTTGTTCTAGCATAAATTGCTAGTACATAACTAATCCAGGGGAATCGCACAAGATCAGAGTGTACCATTATCAGTCTTGGCTGAAATCACAAAATAAAGGATGCATTTTTGGATTTTTGAGAACTCTAGTTCAATGAGTTATGAGAAGTCACATACACTTGCCGCTAGATGAGGATATATCATTCTATTTGGGCTGAAAATTGTGAAAAATCATGCACATGCACAAAAGTTTCAGTTTTGATTATTTTCAGCAGAATTACACACTAAAACATGCATTTTTGGGGGCATGCAACAGATTTACCGGCAAGGATGATTTGCTTTTGCAAGAGGTTACATAGTTATGTATTCTTCTTTACGATTCCAAATCAAGTGTAGGTTTTTACGACACCCAAAAATATAGTGAGCACTCAAGTCAAAAAAACCATATTAGATAAATGACTTGGAAATCGATTGTAAAAAAGTTAAACAAGGAGATTATACCAATGGTTTCTTTGGAGTGGGATTCTTTGCCTCAATACGCTTTCTCTCGGCTTCTACCTCAGGCTGAACAAAAAAAATGAAAACTGTCACTGCAGAGAAAACTAGTATTTCACGATAAGAGATTTAAGTTTGACATACAGGCATGTGAACAAGATCAGCATCATTGCCATACATTTCACCAATGGATTTGATTCTCTGTAAGAAGTTGGGAGAAAGATTTCAAACATGAAAATGAGGACTGTACAAAACCTAAATTCTGGATAACGCAGTCTTTGCTTACTTTACGGTGATCAACCAGCATATACATAAGGTGCACACAAGAAAATATTAAAAAAACTGTACAGAACTTGCTAAAAAAGCAAAATAACCTGCATACACCTACCTGAAAATATCTCAAAGGATTCTAAAGTGCTCCTTTCAGATTTTGGCCTTCCTTGGTCAGTTAAATGCATGTTACCCCATAGCAGACATGAGGGTCCGGGGCGGACGCGGGGTCAGACGCGCCCATTTTTTTAATTTTTTTTTAGACGCTGGATGCGTCCAGCGTCCGGCGCGGACGCATATTTAATATACGTGTCTGACCGCACTCAAAACATGCACGCAATAGATAGAGAGAGAGGGAGAGAGAGAGAGAGAGAGAGAGAGAGAGAGAGAGAGAAAAAGAGAGAGATATGGTTTAGGGAGAGAGAGAGAGAGAGAGAGAGAGAGAGAGAGAGAGAGAGAGAGAGAGAGAGATGCTATCGGGTTGAGGGAGGGAGAGAGAGAGAGAGACAGAGAAACAGAAAGAGAGATATGCTTTAGAGAGAGAGAGAGAGAGAGAGAGAGAGAGAGAGAGAGAGAGAGAGAGAGATATGGTTTAGGGTATAGGGTATAGGGAGGGAGGGACACACAGAGAGAGAGAGAGAGAGAGAGAGAGAGAGAGAGAGAGAGAACCCTGCAGGGGAGTGACTGAACCCTATGGTACCCGGACGCCAGTGTGTTGTGAGGCCCTTTCGGTCGATATGGCAGAGCGCATATCAGTTGACGTGAGCGTTCACTCTTTATCCGTTCGCACGCAATTTATGTTGTTCTGTGTTTTTCATAGTTTATTTTAATCATGGTATATTGCTTGATGGGCTTCTTTGTGTGCAGAGGGAGAAGCTTTTGGAAGATGTCCGTAGGCACAACGAACGACATCGGAAGCAAGAGGCAGACATTGCAGAGATGCTTTGACAGGCTCGGCAGAGACACCCGGGCCCCATATAATGTCTAGATTTTTATGGTAGCTTTATACATCGATAGAATTTCATCAGCGAGAGAGGTCTACAAGAGCTAACACAGATTCCATAAAAACCCTTTCTTACCATTAATGAGGCATATGAGATTAACAGTAGGACTTGCATGTAGCATCTCAGATCTTTACTATCATTTTGAAGACCATAAGTGTGATGAGAAAGAGGTCACAAGACCAACATGAAATGGGAGAAGAGAGCATCCACAAAAATAGCAAGATGACTAGGAAAGAGTTACGAACGGATCCACAAGTAATCTAGAAAGTAGCATAAAAGCGAGACTTAATCCTAGAAATCAATAAATGGAGAGACTAAGGAGGCTAAAGGAGAGAGATCCATGTCATAAGCTGAAAATGAAAGTGACACTGGAGCCCTACTTATACCCAACAGGAAGCCCTAAAAAGGGGTCCAGAGGATAAGAGTCAACTGGGAGGGAAAATAGTGCGCCCTCCAAGAGGGCCCCCGTCCAAGGTAATATCTCAATAAATGAATAATAGGGCCCAAGGCCAACCATACAGTCTAAATGTCAGTAAACAATAAAATAGAAGGCCCAGGGTCTGCTTATGCATAAAAGGTAACGGTAAGTAGATGCGAATGGATGTGGCGAATGTGAATAGCCAAGTCCATAACTCTCCCCGACACAAAAGAAAGCCCCGCCATGAAATGAAGAGGCAGCATAGGATCAAGCAACAGGTCCTGGTATATCAGCAACTGTAACAAAGGAATCAATAAGTGCAGCAAGAGCACGAGCCTGGTCCGCAAGCAAAGGTGTATGATAGAACACATCCATAGGTTCCCATGTGGCCTCCTCAACAGGACGACCATCCCACTGTACCAAAAACTGAATCTGCCGCCGGCGCCGACTATGATGAAGACGAACCTGTAGAATAGCAGCAGGTAGGAAGGGAAATAACTCTGGATCAGTAGGAAACTCAGCATCACGAGGAGCGTCATCCTCAATAGCAACATGTAATAAACTGACATGGAATATATCACAGGCCCGTGTCGAAGAAGGAAGTTGCAACTGATATGTCACAGGACTA
The DNA here is from genome assembly GCA_029204225.1 of Diphasiastrum complanatum. NCBI lineage: Eukaryota > Viridiplantae > Streptophyta > Lycopodiopsida > Lycopodiales > Lycopodiaceae > Diphasiastrum > Diphasiastrum complanatum. Next base: position 45,436,522 of record CM055101.1, on the reverse strand, counting down.
AGGACCTCCAATATTGGATAAGGTCCATAATAACGTGTTGCAAGCTTCTCAGTAGAAGCATGGCCCTGAATAAAGTGGTGTCGAGCAAAACGAAGGCGTAGATAAACCATATCCCCAGTCTGAAACTGAACATGCCGCCGATGACGATCAACAGAAGTCTGGTACCGCTGCTGGACGTGCGGAAGATGTGTGTTGGCCCGAGAAATAAGCTCGCGAGCATCTGATAGAAAAGAGGCAAGTGTAACAGGCGTATCCTCAAGAGGAAAAGGTATCCCAGGTAACAGTGGTGCATAACAATGAGATAATAAGAAGGGAGAGACACCAGTGCTGGTACTAACTGAGCTATTATAGCTATATTCAGCTAAACATAGATGTTGATCCCAGTCCTTCCTTGAAGGAGTAACAAAATGGCGGAGGTAATCCTCAAGGATCCGATTAAGGACCTCGGACTGTCCATCGGCAGTAGAATGATAAGCAGAACCCATAAAAAGCTGAACATCCAATATGTGCATAAGCTCTGTCCAAAATGTAGAGGTAAACTTACTATCCCGATCAGAAAGGATAGTACGAGGAAATCCATGGAGGCGGAAAATCTCTGACAAGAATAAACGTGCACACTGCTCAGCTGTGATAGTACTGCGAACCGGTATAAAATGTGCCTGCTTCGAGAACCTATCAACCACCACCATACATGAATCATGACCACGCCGGGTGCGGGGGAGGCCTAGGATAAAGTCCATAGAAATGTCGGTCCACTGGCGATGATGCTTCAACCTGCTGTGTTCACCAATAGAGAAATCATCAATGGAAGCCGAGATCAATTTTGCATAAACAGAGAAATCCGAAAGCAGTATGAACTTCTGCAAAAAGTTGTTCTTGTGAGTCTGGGTGAATGAGGAGGGAGCATCCGTAGCGAAGGAGGAGGGAGCAGGACAACAAGGGGGGGGGGGGGATAGCGTGGAAGGTGAAGGAGGAGGGAGCAGGGGCAGCGAGGGAGTAGGGGGAGGGACAACGTGGGAGCAGGGGTAGCGAGAGAGGAGGGAGCAGGACAGCCGGGGGGGGGGGGGGGGGGAATAGCTTGGAAGGTGAAGGAGGAGGGAGCAGGGGTAGGCGTCCATTTACATTTACTTTACTTTATGCATAAGCAGGCCTTGGGCCCTTTTTTATTCATTAGTGACACTTAGACTATATGGTTGGCCTTTGGCCTTATTATTCATTATTAGGCCATTTGGACATATTACTGGAGAGTGGGGGCCTTCTTGGAGGGCGCACTATTTTCCCTCCCAGTTGGGCCCTAGCCACCAGAAGCTTCCTTTTAGGGCTTCCTCTTGGCTATAAGTAGGAAAATTGTGTCATTTGTTATTCAGCTGATGATATTGATCTCTTTCTTTAGTCTCCTTAATCTCTCTCTTTCCTGCTTTCTAGGGTTAAGTCTTGCTTATGTGATGCTTTCATAGTTTAGCTCTAGATCAGTTGTGGCTCTATTCGTAACTTGGTATCAGAGCACTTTCCTGATTGCTGCATTTCAGATCTGATTTTCTGATTGGGTGCCCATTTTCCTTGCTGATTTCTCTCTCTTTGCTGAGGGCTTTCGTCTCTTTGCTTCAGCAACATTCAGCACAGTTTGGAGGAGGACCAGCTCCTATCAAAGCATTTTCCTTGGTGGAGCTTTAGCAGATAGTTAGCGGAAGTACTTCCGCTAAATTTGGCGACCGAAATTTTTTTATTTTTTATTTTTTTGGGCAGAGTATTTCCGGCGCCCAAGTTCCAACCCTCTATCACCCATTTCCAGCTTGTTTGCAGGCTCTCCAGCGCCCAATTCCCTCATCTCTTTCGTCCGTTCCTCCTTCCATTTTCAGCCCTCTTTTCACTTTTGTTTGCAGGCTGTCCAGCCACTTCATACTTGTCACTTTCATCCGTTTTTGTCTCCATTTGCGGCCATTTTTCACACCTTGTTTGCAGGCTGTCCATTGCCCATCCTCAACCAAATTTCACGAAATTCCGACTCCGTTTGATACTCCAATTTGTCACTTGCCTCCTGGCTGTCCAGCGCATTTTTACAGCCTTCATTTTCACTTTTTTTCATTTGCTGATTGTTGTCCTTTCTTAGTTGTGATAATAGTGGTTTTAATAGACTAATTTGGGGTGACGACAAGAGTCCGCTCTCTCAATTTTTCGTCTATTCCTTCCACTATCATTATGGCACATTCACCTACCCCGAGTGAGACTACTCAAGAAACCTTATCCGATCAGTTTCGTCGCATGGACGAGACCCTTTCTGGCCTCGTTCTTCGCTTCGATACCGTTATGACCGGCTTTGCTACTATGCGGTCACAGATTGATTCTTTACAGCCTCATGGTCCTGGTAAAGCTCCCATTTTTCCTTCATTTGGGACTCCCCCTCCATTTGGATTTCTATCTTCCTTTGCCAGTCAGCCTGGTGGTGGACCGTTCATTCCACCTTACCCATCTCCTGCTCTCTTTTCACGTCCCCCACTTCCTGAGCCACACTTTGCTCGAGACTTTTGTGATAGGGTACAACTTGCTACCTATTCCGGTTCCTCTGACGGGAACTTATTAGAGAATTGGTTTGCTAAGCTTGACACATATTTCAGATCTACCCTAAGACTAATCCTCAGAAGATCCAGTTGGCTGCTTTACATTTAGATGGACGCGCCGCCACGTGGTGGCGAGTTTATAGAGCTGATCCTGATCGGGAAGGGCTCCATTTATGGCATACTTTTCGCCGTGACCTCCGTCATGCTATGATTGACCCTCAGTGGCTCGACTGCCAACATGATACATTCCGTAGTCTCACTCAGACCACTGATCTTGCTTCTTATACAGATCAGTTTATGGAGCTTTCTTATCTTTTCACAGATCTACAGTCTACTGAGCTTATTTCTCGTTACATTGCTGGGCTTCGTGGTGCTTTTACGTTATGATGTTTCTTCCTTCCGTCCTCCCACACTTGTTGAGGCGATGTCTCTTGCCAGTACTTTACAGCATAAGTACTCTGACACTCTTCCTTCCCGCTTCTCCCGACCACATCCTTCTGCTTCATCTTTTCCCGCTGCGTCCACCCCTACACCTGCCCCTTCTATTCCAACTCTCTCCATTGTCCCTTCGTCTCCTCGTCCTCCGACTCCTCGACCTGCTTTTGTCCGACGTTACACGTCTACAGAGTTCGTTGACCTTCAGCAGCAACGTCTTTGCTTTCGTTGTAAGAGTCCTGACCATTTTGCCTATGATTGCCGTCAGCCTCTCCCTACTACTACTACTATTTTTTACCATGAGGGCACTACTCCAGATGATTCCGATATCTACATTCATATTTCTGATGAGCCCGACCTATCCTCTGAGCCTTCCACTAATTTACTTCCTGCTACTTGCCATGCTCAGCTTGCCTATGCTACTTGGACAGGGCGTCCTGGTCCTCGCTCCATTCGGTTACGTGTACGTATTACAAGTCGTGAGTATATTGCTTTAGTAGATACTGGCAGCACTCATTCTTTTATTAGCAGTTATATCACTAGTTGGATACGTGCTTCACCTGTTCCTGCTTCACAGCCTCTCACAGTTGAGGTTGCCAGTTCCCATTCTTTTCCTAGTTCTCAGATGTTTCAGCGTTTACCATACCGCATTGGAGATTTTTTTGGACAGGCAGATCTTTACATTATTCCTATGGAGCGTTATGATCTTATCCTTGGTGCTGATTGGTTTGCATCTCTTGGAGCCGTTACACTGGACTTGACACAGTAGACATTGACATTTGTACTTGATGCAGTTACACGCTCACTTGTTGGCATTGATTCTCAGGGAGACTTCCAGTTGGTTACCGGGAAGCAGTTTATGCGTAGCCTGCCAAAGGCTGACGATGCAGCTCTTCTTTCCATTCAGAGTACATCAGTTGCTGCTTCACTTTCACCATCCGTGGGTCCTCTTCCTCAGGTTGATGCTGCTTCGGATTTACAGGTTGTTGCTCTGTGCCTTGCGCCTATATGCCTTGATTCACAGATATCGTATTCAGTGGTCATTCCTGGTTTCATTGATATTGAGACCGTATACCTTGGTGGTATTTCTACTATTGCTTTTGCGCATACTTCAGATTGCCCTCCTGGTTCGGTGGTTGGTGCAGTATCTTCTCCATTGGTCTCTATATCTCCATCTCTTGAGTCTGTTATGGCCGATGTTCCTGCTGATTTCTATGGGGTTCTTCATGGGTCCACGTTTGATGGTTCCCTCGCTATTGATGATCGGGTTGTATCTTCTTTCGCTTTACTCCATGGATCTCTGCTTGAGGTTTGTGATCTGCCTCATGATATTTCTACGGTTCCTGACATGATTCATGCGCCTTTGGCCCTTACTGTTACACATTTTTCATCCGAGGATGTTTGCCAGATGGTCACTATTACTTATCTAGGGTATTTATATGCTGGGATCTTTCTAGATGAGTACACGGACATCCTTCCGTCCTGGTGTTTCTACATATAGGTTTGCTGCAGTCCATGCCGATGCTATGGATATATGGCATTCCTGGTTATTACATATAGCTTGGTTTTCATTTGGACCTGTTGATTGGTGCTGGTTTTTCCATATTACTGATCGCCTATGGTGCAGATATCTCTATGATTATGCATGTGGCTCTCTATCTGTTCCTTGGATTGTTGCTCATTGTCAGGCTTGGCATATCCTGTTGGCTTGGGTTATTACCTCCGTTCCAGCTACTGTTTGTCTGGGTGATCTTCAGGTTCCTTGTCATTTCAGGTTGCTCCATATCGCCTGGTCTCCGATGCTGAGTTGCCACTTTGTTCTGGTGTTCCGAGACCATCAGGGTACCTTGAGAGAATTCCTTCTCCTCTCTTGGATAGTTTTTGGGGATGTTGCCGCCATATACTTCAGTGTTGCTCATATGTGCTTTGATACTCATTCCCAGCTACACGTGGATATTGCTCCGATGCTTGCTACTGATGTTGCGGAACCTGTTCCTCGTTCCAGTGCATTTCTTCTATTCCTCACTTGTGCACCTGGTGTGTACTTTGGGATTACACTTGTGGCCAGTTCCGATGGGTCATCCGATTCTCCATCCGTTTTTGGTGTATCCTATGATGGATTGGTATGTCCATATGAGGCCTTTCTGGATGAGTTTCTCGGCTACAGTTTGTCAGTTGGGGCCTCTACTATTTCTAGATTTGTTGCTACTATTTTCATGCATCATGTCTTTTTAGATGATGCATTGATTTCTTGGACCTTCTGGAGCTTTTGGCATGTTGCTCTTCTCGTGATATGGGCCTTGAGGGTAGCGTATGCCATTGGTACTTCTCATTCATGGGCCCTATGGATACCTTGGGCTTTTGACCATGTTGGAGCATATTTCTCCATTTTAAGCTATCCTTTGTCAGGATGATCTCCTTGGTGCTAGTCTTCCGATGCTGGTATCTTTTCTTGGGGCACCTTGCGCATATGATTGATGGTTATGTGTATCATGTGGCTATTCGCGATGAGTGTCCATCTCTTTTCCAGTTTCCTTATTGGCTTCCTGGTGCTGATGCAGTTCTACCTTCTCGGGCTTTTTGGATACCTTGGTGCTCGAGAGCTTATTACCCGGGCCAGTTCTCATTTACAGCATGTTCAGCAGCGTTATCAGACCTCAGTTGATCGTCACCGCCGCCATGTTGAGTTTCAGCTTGGAGATATGGTTTATCTACGCCTACGGTTTGCACGTCATCATTTTGTCTAGGGCCGTGCTTTTACTGAGAAGCTTGCACCACGCTATTATGGGCCTTATCGAATTTTGGAGGTTCTTAGTCCAGTTACATATCGCTCATAGCTTCCTGCTTCCACACGCGCCTGTGATGTATTCCATGTCAATTTATTTCGTGCTGCTATTAAGGATGACGCTCCTTGTGATGCTGAGTTTCCTACTGCTCCAGAGTTATTTCCATTTTTACCTGCTGCTATATAACAGGTTCGTCTATACCATAGTCGACGCCGCCGGCAGATTCAGTTTTTGGTCCAGTGGGATGGCCGTCCTATTGAGGAGGCCACATGGGAGCCTATTGATGTCTTTTATCATACACCATCACTTGCAGATCAGGCTCGTGCTCTTGCTGCACTTGTTGATTCCTCTACATCAGATGTTGTTCTAGCTGTTGATGCAGCAGGGCTTGCTGCTACTTGATCCAGTTTCTTTTCGGCAGTTGGGTCTTTTTCTTTTGTGCCAGGGAGAGTCATGGACTCGGCTCATTACATTCGCCGTGTCCATTTACATTTACTTTACTTTATGCATAAGCAGGCCTTGGGCCCTTTTTTATTCATTAGTGACACTTAGACTATATGGTTGGCCTTTGGCCTTATTATTCATTATTAGGCCATTTGGACATATTACTGGAGAGTGGGGGCCTTCTTGGAGGGCACACTCTTTTCCCTCCCAGTTGGGCCCTAGCCACCGGAAGCTTCCTTTTAGGGCTTCCTCTTGGCTATAAGTAGGGAAACTGTGTCATTTGTTATTCAGCTGATGATATTGATCTCTCTCTCTTTAGTCTCCTTAATCTCTCTCTTTCCTGCTTTCTAGGGTTAAGTCTTGCTTATGTGCTGCTTTCATAGCTTAAGTCTTGCTTATGTGATGCTTTCATAGTTTAGCTCTAGATCAGCTGTGGCTCTATTCGTAACTAAAGCGTTGATAGTAGGAGAGCAAGGAACTAAGCTTTTATGTTAGAGAGAAAGTGAAGACGTTACAAGGTTGCATGAGGCGTGAAGCCTTTAAATAAAGATGACTTTCTTATGAGAGATTTTGGTAGTTATGACAATATTATGCATAAGCAGTAAAGCAAGCCACGTATTGGAATGCAGTGCTAAACAATGAATAGCAATGACATTTCCATTGAGCTCAAATTTGTTGTGCTGTTTTCTGGTATAGACGCTTGGTGTAAGCAAGTCAAGACAGATGCCTTCAAATGTGCCACTGATACGAGGGAGCTCATGCAAACCATTGGTTATCATCTGTTAAGGCATATAGGTTCAATCTGAACTATGAATGATAATGCTATTGATCATATGTGTGTAATCATGATCTGTATGAGCCAGCTGATAATGATGTATTGATTCTTTATTAAAGTCCAAGGATCGGTCCGCCCTGATCAATGCATAAGCAATAGGCCGAGTGATGATAACTGATGATATAGCATGTTTCCATAGCAGTATGATAGCGTGGAGGATGCTATCGACTAATTGTAGGTCGGATGAGACAAGGACTTTTTTGCTTCAGAGCAGGAGTCGTATGCCAGGAAGGCAATGAAGACACAGTTACAAGTAGGATATGATTTTATTACGAACTGGAGAATCGCCTCTATCAAGGAAGAGGAGGGCATCAGACAATTTGTTTACAAATTATTAGCATTAATAATTTTCACTCAATACAACAAGGCAACATTAATGCCCTTGCCAGTTACTGAACACTATTGCCTCCAACGTGACTGCTTGAGTTGTTTATTTCAAATTTTGCAAGCCTGTCTCTCTCTTGCAGTTCCACAGTCACAATTGCCATGTGTGGTAACCAGGTGAAATACTGATTGGCCATTCTAGTCCCCACAACTGTCCAGCTCCACTAGCATGAACACTTTGGTTAGCACTATAAATCAGTGGTTAAAGCTAAAAAAATTACTTAACTGCACTAAACTTGGACTCTCTGTTAGCACCATCTGTTAAGAGGCTATCGAGCCATATTAACCCAAGTACAAGTTTCTGGCCCCTAGATTGGTTATCGTAGATACTGGGAATATTGAGGTCCTAACGCTATCCCCCAACTTAGTGCTAACTTGGATAAACGTTCTCTTTGCTAAAAGAAATCCATCAAAAACGTCAAAGACACCCTCTTTAAGAGTAAAATCCTTGGGTAAGGGGTTGTTTCTACCAAAGCAAAAGTGTGAATTGGGCCAAGGGAAAAATGTGACTTCCTTATATCAGCCTCCCACGTAAATCATGCTTTCATGCATGAGCGGTACATGCTGTGCATGTCAGTTCCTTTCTCCACGAATGCTTACTGTGGCTATATCACCTGATATTGGCCTAACATACGGAGTCACATCCCCGTGCAACTGCGGCTATCCACCATCATTTTTCATGCAGCTAACAAGCAAGAATACAAGTGGATATGTTGATGCAGGCTTCAGCTAATTTGGCAGCGATGCAGATCTTTGTCAGCATCACCTATCTGCAGGTCCAATTAATAGAAGTGGCGTCAGACACAAGCTTTGCACTAAGCATGAAGAGCAGCCGCTGGCATGAGGGCAGGCTAGTATATCACATGCCTTCAGCAGTGATGCATTTTGGGGCACGCACCACTATCACGCTTTTGGCTACAAACGCCGCCACACAGTTAGCCTCTATATGCATGCAAACTGCTCCACACACCTCTGCCTGAGCACTCATACTCGGATCTGGAGATCATTGTAGGCATCTCCATACTGCAATGATCTGCCTGAAATTATTGAATGTAGCAATTACTAACAGACACTGTGAGAACAATCTGTTCTCATCTGTCATATATGGTTGCCGGATCAAAAAATTGAAGGCAGTTGATTCCACTACCCACTGTGTTCACAACGATCTATGCTTGTAAGAATACAATCAATATGGAAAGTTTGGAGATTACTGCTCATTCAAACACTGATTTTTCTGACTTTTAAGCCATATTTTACATGTCTCTGGACTAATATGTGACACACCTATGTAGTCAATCTCTAGCCATATTTCAGAGCTCCTAGGGTTGCAATTTTCCAAATCTTAAATAGTATCCACATTTATTCTTAAGAACTAGACAACGGCTATGGCTAACTCGCAAAAGGATATGTATGAAAGAAACATTAGTTGCTTAGTCAACATAAACATACACCATTTTACCTTATGGTCAACCGTCAACTGAATGGCACACTTATCCCTTGAAAGCACAACACGTGCATCCCCAACATTTGCAGATATAAGATAGCGCTTGCCATCTCAACACACAGCAGGGAACACAATGAATCTCATGAGGTATTGCAAGTCAAGACATCCATTATCCACATAGGTCCACAGCTGTAACTGAGAAATCTAAGATGCCTTACAAAGTTCATGCTCATACAGTTAAGCAAATGTAAATAAACATGATCCATAAGCTAAAGCTGACAAGTGCTCAATAAACCTGGTTATCTATCTGCTTTCTTTGCATAGCCTCATACAACAGCTTAAGTATGTGTAGATGACCTTTTGTAGGCAGCAGCACAGCTGTAGCAGCTGTGGCTCCACATCTGGATCCACCTAAACCCCGTTCTCTTAAACCACCCAGAAAACCTTTTGGCTGTGCCTGTTTGTCAGTTGATATTTAGGAGCCATTTCAATTTACCTCGTAAAACTATTTACTAGATCATAGTCTAAATGAAAAGGTGAATCCTGGCACGTTGTTGGTTCAAGAGATTTTGATTTTGTATTGTAACATTTGCACATACCAAACTCATCTATAAAATTTAAATGATCTAGTCAAGGACTTCAATGAGTACAAAAACTTTCTAATCACTACAAAAATGAAATCCCTATATTTCTGGCTATACCTTGATAACCAAATCATTTAAGGGAATTTAATCCCATAACCAGTTGAGTAACTATAAGTCCATAGTTCCCATGAACCGTGGACGGTTCACCACAGTTCTTGGAATCGTAGAGTGAACCGGACGGTTCACAAAGTTTGGTTCTAAGAACCGTGGTGAACCATGGTAATTAATTGATTAATTACTTTTTTTTTTTCCTTCCCACCCCCAAAAATACCCCTAAAAAAAGCCAAAAAAAACCAGAATGAGGGCCAAAAACACTGAAATGAGGGCCAAAAACAGTGAATTGAGGGCCAAAAATCCGTGGGAGGGGTTTTGGGGGGAAAAGGGTAAAAAATTAATTATTTAATTGATTAATTAATTAATCACAAGAATCGTACCACAGTTCATGAACCGTGGTACGGTTCACCCCACGGTTCCAAGAACCGTGGGTTCTATGACTATAACATCAAATTTACTCATGAAACAACAAACAAGAGGTTTATTGGCATCTCAAGGTCCTTGTTTACTTCCACACAATAACTATTGTGTACAGTTACGAACGGATCCATGGAGAGACTTAGTCTATAAATGCATCCCCTCTCGATCAGGATCAGAACGAAAAACTCGCCACCAAGTGACAGCCCGACCATCTAAATGTAAGGCGGCTAACTGGATTTTCTGAACATCGGTTTCAGGGTAGATTTGGAAATAAGTATCAAGCTTAGCAAACCAATTCTCTAGAAGATTCGCATCAGAGGAACCAGAATAGGTAGTAAGCTGTATCCGGTCACGGAAATCGCGAGCAAAGTGTGGTTCAGGGCCTGTCGTACTGGAAAAGGGGTGAAATCCAGGAGGTGGAGGAGCTGGAATGGGAGATCCACCAAAATGGCCACCAGGATAACTGGAGGACGACGATGTCCCAAGGATAGGCGTCATAGGATCCTTGCCAGGACCATGGGGCTGTAATGCATCAATCTGGGACTAAAATGAGGCAATATTTGTCATGACAATATCTAAACACGAAGAGAGGCTAGAAATAGCAGCATCCATGGCCTGACGAATATGATCTATCAAAGCATCCTGAGGGTGATCACTCATGGTCGGAGAATGAGCTTCCGACATAATGAAGGAGAAATGAAACTAGAGCAAGAAATAGGTACGCCATAAAAAAAGCCACGTAAGCGACTCTCACAAGAACTCATAATAGAGGTAGGTAGTCACCAAGCAGAAGACAATGGAACAGCTGCAACCAGGTGGGTGCAATGTAGGAGGGACAACGAGGGAAGAGTGCTGGAATAGCGAGGGAGGGTGATGGGACAGCGAAGGTAGGTAGAAAAAAAAAAATTCTGCTCAAGAAAGTGCTTTGATGCCAAGTTACGAACGGATCCACAAGTAATCCAAGACTAAACTAGAAAGTAGCACATAAGCAAGACTTAATCCTAAAAAGCAAGAAAAAGAGAGACTAAGGAGGCTATAGGAGAGAGACCCATATCATAAGCTAAAATGAAAGTGACACTAGAGCCCTACTTATACCCAATAGGAAGCCCTAGAAAGGGGTCTAGAGGATAAGCGTCAACTGGGAGAGAAAATAGTGCAATAATCAATATAGAGTTGTTTCAAGGTGTCTAAATAATGTGGTCATTGCCAGAATCCAGCCATGATAAAGAGAGCATAAAGAGCACAACTAGAATAGCTTTTCTTTAGGCTGGTTGGTAACATACAATCAAGAACTATAAGACAACATAAAAAGGATCTTCTTAGAAAGCATTTTGTTGACCAGCATCCAGCATCATATCGCCCGAAGACCTTCTCATACGAATATGCTAAAGTTGCAAATCAGAATCAGAATTCCAAAAAAGGACTTTCATCGCATTGTTGTAAGCTTCGAAAATCTTCTGATAGACATACTCATGCTTTAAGTGATACAAGGAAGGGCCAAAATTTTCCACAATCCAACTATCCTAACCAAAGGAGAGTGCTATTGATGTTGTAATCCAAAAACTCTAGATCCACAACATACAGAATGGGCCCGTCCCATTTCAAATGTCCTTCTGTTGGAACATACTTTTGTTTTAGTATTAGTTACACAAAATTTGCATTCAAAACGTAGGCCTGCTTGGAAAATTGAACATATCGAGGGATTTTTTGAAGACGAGGAGAGGAAGTTGGTAACCAGAAGCCGAAAGCTTAACATGGAGGAGAGTGAGTTCCTAAGGTCCTATATAGGCCCTAAAGTGCCTGTCCATGTGGCCATGGATCCCGACTGTATAGCAAACATAACTAGTTACTATTGATACCCCTCATCATGCTTATATTGCATAGGCCCTCTCAAGGTTATTAACTACAAAATCTAGATCAACTTTGAAATCTCTAGGAGACCCCTTAGCATTAGCATAATGCTTAGCCCTATCTTGAGCACTACAAATACTCTCATGAGCTAATTGCAGCATTTCTTGCATTTGATGCAAGAAATCCACAATCTTTTGAATCTTAACAGATTTCATCTCCACATTAATTGGAGATCTAGGTTGAAAACCGCACATAAGAATTAATGGACTATAACCTATAGTAGAATGTTTTCTACTATTATAATCAGGTTCTATCAAAGGGAGGTAATTTTCCCAATGAGATTGCTTGTGAGAAACATGTATCCTCAAGATATCTTCCATAGTCTAATTAGTCGTTTCCGTCTGTCCATTTGATTTAGGATGATTAGTAGAACTAAAACTAAGGGAAGTCTCAAGCTTATGGAAACCAAAAGTGACCTAGGAACTTCAGATCTCTATCACTAATGATATTGCTCGGCAATCCCATACAACCTGAATAATCTTTCAACAAAGATCTGAGCTAAATCTGAAGCATTTATAGTTGACTTAGCTGAAACGATTGTAGCTAGCTTAGTTAACCTACAAAATAGCACTTGTGTCGGTTTCACGATGTAAGGTTAGTCTAAAGCTGCAATCTATAACAAGGAAGCAAAAACAATCATGCTTTTGAGTTTCTCCGAACACCGATTCAATTCATGTTCCACAAAATAGGTGGACTAGGTTGACCCCCTTTCTTCTTTTTGTTAACTCTACCCTTGGTCAAACTATTAAAAAATGTTGCCTCTACTACCAAAACTTCAGACGTCAATATCTTTGGCTAAAGATCATTGGACATTGTAAGTTGTACTACTGTTAGAGCCTTTACTCCCTGTCCCAGTTACTTACAGTTTTCAGAGACAAATGTACATTTTGCAATTATTGTAAATACTGAAATGGCTAAGTCATCAGCCTGTGGTGACCTTCGTAAGCAAATTATAAAAAGATTGTAATTAGTGGGCATTGGACCTCATAGAGTCGTGCTTAGCTTTGGCATGGGGTACAAGGTCATTCATTAGGAGTGGTTGGACGGACCTCCTAAAAAGTAGGAGTTGACTAGTCAACGAGACACGTGTCATATGCTCACTAAGACACTTGGACCAGTAAATGAGTGACACATGTCAGGGTTGACCGGTCAAACGTGACACATCACATGCTCACTGAGACACTTGGTCCAGTGTATGAGTGACACATGTCAGCCTACTCACTTGCCTATGTGCCAGCAGTATGCAAGTGTTGACTGTGCATGGAATTGGCCATGTGTCAACATTAGGAAGGGTCAGGGTTAAGGGGTGCTTGAGGATTGTGCATAAGTGAGCCTAGAGAGAGGCATTCCACATCACATTCTATGCAACAAAGGTTGGGTGGGTTTTGGTGCCTTCATGCTACTTACTTGCTGAGAATTGCATAAAGCTTGAGTTTTGAGATCAATCTATGTGTGGTTTATTGTTGTTTGTAGGTTGAGTTTAGAAAGGAGTCTGACATTTGGTATCAGAGCTTAGGCAAGAGATTAAGGCATGCAAGCACTATGGATCAAGCAAGAAGGAGACCTGAGTTTTTTTTTACAGATTGGGGTGGGGTGCCCTCCTACCAGCACTGTACTGCTAGAAATTTGCATCAATTCAGCTAAAATAAAAATTGTTTTTTCTGCAGCTGTTAGGACAGATCTGAGGCTGCATTAAATGCATGAAAAACAGGGGGTTAATTGCCCACAGTCAACAACAGCTCTATCGCAAGACAGTAGGATACAATAGGGACTGTTTTGGGATCCGAAACCAGCGTAGAACAGCAAAATACAGAGGGCAAAGTAGGGCTGCAGGAGCATCTCTAGATAACAGGGTTTTGGAGTCTTTTTGGGGCTGGAAATTGCTGCTCTAAGTCTAGGAATACTGCCACTACAAGCAGTTTTGAGGAAAAAGCCTGTTCTCAAATCTGTGTGAAGCCTATTACACTTGGCTCATGTTGAAATTTAGAATTTTAAGTCTGATTTTTGGGCAAACACACCTTTCCTATCATCAACCTCTAGTGGTGAGCCCTGAACTTAGGCGGTTTTTGGCCTTGCGGTAAGAAGAGGCTCAAAAGGTTTAAGAGTCAATTTGTGCAAAGGCAAGTTTCAAGGTGACCTGAAAGGAGGAGTAGGGGCTTCCGAGGACAAAGGATTGTATGGGCGGTCTAATGTCCAAAGAGGTCAACGTCCTTCAGTGCGACAACTAGTTGACAAAGATTGTATGGGCAATCCAATGTTCAGAAGGGGCCAACGATCTTTGTTGCTAATACCGCAAGACCAAGGTTGTTCCAAATGAGAAATGTTTGCTTTGGTTACTTGGTAGGATGCATGTGGAAGGAATGTCCACGGACTCCAATGCGGACTTCATACAATTTGCTAGTGAAGCAGGCACAAGCACCTATGGCTATTGAGGATCTGGAGCTGGATGAACTCCAGGGAAGTACCCTTCATCTTGTGAAAGTGTTGATGATTAGGTAAGGTTGATGTTATTTCTTTTTGCCACAATTGTTTAAAACGATGCAACACGTGTATCAATTTCCAAGTACTTCTTGATTGTTATGACCGAACAATTGTGTGGTAAGAAAGTGTGTTCTCCTTGACACTAGGTCCTCCCATAACGTACTTGACTCTGATTGAAAGGTTGAATGTGAGCACACAACCATCCTTGTACTAGTACACAGTCATCAGGGTTGATGGAAAGGGTTGGGAGTATGCCATGAACCATTCAAAGTTAGGTTAAGAAGTTGGATATGAAGATAATGTGTTTGGCGTGTTTTGATGTGGTACTAGGGATATATTGGCACGTAGCACAGAAGCTCTACATCGCTTGGGGTACTCATGTGTATCAGTCTCAGCGCGATGGTAGAATCCATTCACTTCAAGGTCAGCCCAATGTGCCTCCAGGACCTTTGATCATGGCAGCTTAGTATGTGGGGGTTCGTTGTAAGTTTGTGCTTTTGTTTTTGTTTGATATGTTTACTGCTGGTTGCAACATATGATAAGAACAAATTGACTTGACTTACCTAGGAACCTAGACCAATAGACGGGTGACGGCATATGTGTGTGGGCTTATCGATGCTTGAACTCCCTAGGGGAAAAGGACGATATGAGACGTCAATGTTCAAGGAGTTTGTCAAGCATCGATATCCTATTCCACATTTTGATGATCTGGTATCGTTTGGTGCTACTATTTTAGCAAAGTTGTTCGAAAAATGGAAAGGCTAACTCAATATTCGTGAAGGGCATGCACATATGGCTGCCTTGAAAACTTGTATCGGTCACTTTGACTTATGTTACGCCTTTTAGATTGACGAACGCCACAACAACACGTATGATGTACTTAGACCGTTTATAGATGACATTTTGGTTTACAGCTGTGGTGACGTGTTGCATGTAACTCACCTTAGAGCTGTTTGTTAACCTTGAGGGATAAAATCTTGTTTGCTAATGATAACAAAAGATAGCGTATTTGAATTTTATCGTGTCAGCTTAAGGCATTAAACAGAGTCAACAAAAAGATGTTGTTCTCCCTTCCGTGGCCTATACCTACAAAGTTGACGGTACTAAGAGGCTTTCTTGGATTGGTTGGGCTAATGATAACGGGCTAATGATAACAAAAGATAGCGTATTTGAGTTTTATTGTGTCAGCTTAAGGCATTAAACAGAGTCCAAGAAAAGTTGTTGTTCTCCCTTCCGTGGCCTGTACCTACAAACTTGACGGTACTAAGAGGCTTTCTTGGATTGGTTGGGTTTTATTGCAAGGTGTGAAGTGTTGTTCACTCATGACTGCACCTTTGACTGATATGCTATAGAATAATAAGTGGACAGAAGTTCAGCAACAAAGTTTCGACGTTCGTGCTTAGCTTTGGCATGGGGTATTGGGTCATTTATTAGGAGTGGCTAGACTAACCTCCTAAGAAGTAGGAGTTGACTAGTCAACAAGACACGTGTCATATGCTCACTAAGGACACATGGTCCAATAAATGAGTGACACAAGTCATGGTTGACCGGTCAAACATGACACAAGTCACATGCTCACTAGGGCACTTGGTCCAATGTATGAGTGACACATGTCAGCCTACTCGCTTGCCTATGTGTCAGGTTACTGCGCAAGTGTCGACGTTAGAAATGGTTAGGGTTAAGGGGTGCTTGAGGATTGTGCATAAGCAGTAAAGGTTGGGTGGAGACAAAGCAGCCAGATCCTTGTGGTTTTGGTGGATTCATGCTACTTGCTGAGAATTGAATAAAGATTGAGTTTTGAGAACAATCTATGTGTGGTTTACTGTTGTTTCTAGGTTGAGCTCAAAAAGGAGTTTGACAACTATAGAAGGATGTGAGATCATCCACATGTGCAGGTAGTAAAGCACCAGGCACACTTTTTCTTGAGGTAAAGCTTCCAAACAACTTGTAGGCTTCGCATGCCATCAGAGAGGCATCAACAATCTTGAAGTAGGCGATTACGCAAGCGTCGCTCCCTTCGATCTAGGACTCTTTTTGGCCCATAAACTGTGGTGTCTTTCTCCTCTAGAGACACTAGACCTTCCACCAGGCTATCGCCATCGTGCAAACATTTCTTCAGTTTGCTAACATAAAATTCTGGTTGTACCTTGCATCCCACAAGTAGCTGTAGCTTATAAGCTACTTGGCTCACCTTCTTAATAATCAACCATGGTCCACAATACCTAGGAGATAACTTGGCGCACTTTCTTGTGCGTAGCACCTTCGACTTCAAAGGGACTAGTAAATACACCCCATCTCCATTCTCAAATTCCCGATAGGTACGGTTCTCACGGGTATAACTCTCTGCCCTAGCTACAGCCTTGGACAAGTTATCTCGTGCCATCTCTAGCTTCTGCTACATCTGAGCCAAAAACTCTACAGCACTAGGTACCCTATGCGGAATCCCTATGATTGTAGGACTAAGTGGCCTGAAACCATAATTGAGCTCAAATGGACTCAATCCAGTGGACGCATGTCTCTTATCATTGTAAGCGAACTCCAATAGTGGTAAATGCTTTACCCAGTCTGTTTGCGTACTACTAACATATGCCCTAAGCATATCTTCCAAGATCTGGTTCACTCGCTCTGTCTGACCATCCGTCTGAGGATGCTCAGAGCTACTCATTTGCAACTGTGTTCCCAGCTTGGCGAACACCTCAATCCAGAAATTTTCCGTAACCTTGGGATCCGTGTTAGAAACAATGGAAAACGGAGGCCGTGTAACGTGACAATATTCTCAACAAACAACTCAGCAACTTGCAGAGCTGTGACCTTCTTGGTCGTTGCGATGAAATGAGCCAATGGAAAACCTGTCTACCACTACCATAACGGAATTGAGTCCCTTCTGGGTCTTGGGTACCCCAACAATAAAATCCATAGAGATGCTTTCCCACCTTCCTATAGGTATCTCAAGTGGATGTAGCAAGCCCAGAGGACTTACTCTTGTTCACTTGACAAGCCGTGCAACGCTGGACGTACTCTCTTACATCCCGCTTCAATCGTGGCCAGAAATAATGCCTTCTTAAAAGCTCATTAGTCTTATCAATACTAGGGTGCCCTGCGCAGGGACTACTATCATGGCATTCATGAAGTATCTTATGACGAAGATCCTTCACGTCTGGCACGAAAACTCTTCCATTTCTCAATAACATACCATCCTTCACGGTGTATGTTAGATATGTACTGGTGTGTGCCTCTGCGGAAGCGACAGCCTCGACTGACTCTTCCGTTTAGTCGACTACCCTGCACGCATTAGGCCACACATGCTGACAATGCGGGTCCTTTTTTTTTTTCTTGAGCCTTCTTAATCTCCTCCATGAGACCACTGTCAACCACAGTAAAGATAGTGCATTAGCGACCACATTTTCCTTCCCTCTTCGGAAGCGAATTTCCAACTGAAATTCCTGCATCAGCTCGGCCCACCGAGCTTGGCGGCCTTTCAAATCTGGCTGAGTGCCACCAAGTAATGCTGCAAGAGATGCTGGAAAAAAAAAATTCTTCAAGTAGGCTGAAAAAACAGCAAGTATGAGGGTGGAGATGGGCGCTGAACAGCCTGCAATCAAATGTGGAAAATGGCTACAAACGGAGACAAAAACGGACGAAAGTGACAAGTATGAAGGGGCTGGACAGCCTGCAAACAAAAGTGAAGAGAGGGCTGAAAATGGAAGGAGAAAAGGAAGAAAGAGATGAGGGAATTGGGCACTGGACAGCATGCAAACAAGCTGGACTTAGGCGCCGAAAATAATCTGCCAAATTTTTTTTTTTTTTGGCCGCCAAATTTAGTGGAAGTACTTCCGCTAAAGCTCCGCCAAGGAAAATGCTCTGATGGAAGCTGGTCCTCCTCCAAGCTGTGCTGAATGTTGCTAAAGCAAAGAGATGAAAGCCCTCAGCAACGAGAAAAAAAAAATCAGCAAGAAAAATGGGCGCCCAATCAGAAAATCAGATCTGAAATTCAGCAATCAGGAAAGTGCCTTGATACCAAGTTACGAATACAACCACGACTGATCTAGAGCTAAGCTATGAAAGCATCACATAAGCAAGACTTAACCCTAGAAAGCAGGAAAGAGAGATTAAGGAGACTAAAGAGAGAGATCAATATCATCAGTTGAATAACAAATGACACACATTCCCTACATATAGCCTAAAGGAAGCTTCTAGTGGAAAGGGCCCAACTGGGAGAGATAATAGTGCGCCCTCCAAGAAGGCCCTCACTCTCCAGTAATATGTCCAAATGTCCAAATAATGAATAATAAGGCCCAAGGCCAACCATAAAGTCTAAGTCTCAATAATGAATAAAAAAGGGCCCAAGGCTTGCTTATGCATAAAGTAAAGTGATTGTAAATGGACGTGGCGAATGTAATGAGCTGAGTCCATAACTATGTCACACACATCTCCTCCTTGATCTACAAGTGCTTTTGCACCTTCCAATCATAGGAAAATAGCTATTTGCTCCTCTCTCTAAACATATTGCTAGGGCTCTAGTGAAGCTTTCTCATCCAATGCATATTCGATAAGGAGAATTATGTAATGACAATTACACGTGTATCTCCTTTCATGGTTACCAAAACAGATGTTCAAGGGTACATGATCCGATGTACTTTCTACTTAGCTTGAGATTTTTTGAGAGAGACATGCATTTGTGCACATAATGCACACCACTAATCCCATATATGATTTGAATGGAAAGATTAATCATGTTGTTTCGTTTACAATACATAGTTTATCATATTTTACCTTCAGAATAAATCTCATTGATCATAACAACAATGCGTAGAAGAGCAGTCCTTAAATAACATCTTCCAACAAAGGGAGCTTAATGAAGATTTTCTTGCAAAAGAAGTAAAAAATATAGCTAATCTTTTGCTTAAATGTACATGCTCCCACATAGCCCAAGAAATAGCTTACAAACTTCTCAATAATTCATCCAATATAATTTATGTATTTAAGAGATAGTAAATTGATTCTTCCAACAAGGAGAGCTTATCAAACACTGAACGTACCAAGGCTAGTTGATCAGCAGCAAGGTATGATGATATGGTGGCTGTTACAAGATCTGATCCTAAAGATGTCAAAATAATCAAGGATGAGCAGGAAGATTGTATTTTTACATTTAAAAAGTAGACCAATGCCATATCCAAGCATAAGAGTACAACTTTCATAAAGCTATTTCACTAAAGGAGCATCCGGTGTGATTAATTGCTAAGGTCACAAGGTGAGAAGAACTTATCATGAGACAGTATGGAAGCCATTGAAAATCATAGTTACTATCAAACATCAAATGTTTATGTATGGGGAGGACCGCGTTGCAAATGTTGACCTTCAAAACTTTAATTTTCCAACACAAAAAAACAAACAAACAAAAACAAAACAAGAACAAAAGAACTGAATTAGAAACTTCTCTAGGAAGTTTTGTGAGGCCAAAAAACTTCAATCATAAATTTGAAATTTTCAAGAATTTACTTTTTTTATATAATCAAAAAACATATATTTCACACCATGGCGTTACACCTTTGGATTACTTCGAAATTGATTCTTAGAAAATTTGGCAATTAATAAGGTGTGTGCACACACTAGGGAATAGTTTGCCATGTAAGACTACAATTTACAGGCATGTGGCTGGCTAGTTCATATCATGGGTGTACATTAACCGTTGAATGTACCAAATGCTTAGGGTAGGCATATATACTCGACCAGGTAGACAACTGTATTGTCCATCTTACAAATGACTACGGGCAACTTAAATGTACTGACTATTCAGAGTGGACAAGTGTGACATTTACTCATCCAATAATCTTGTGATCAAGCACGTTGTAGTGATAAATGAAATGCATGTCCATTGCATGTAGGTGCTCCTATCTCCAACACATCTTTCACCCATGGTCAATTTGCTATATCTTCAAATAAGAGGTCTAGACAATGAGCAACACATGGGGACCAAAAAATTTAAGGGTACTTGTCAGACTCCAAATCTGAAACTTCACTTAAAACCTAGCTTATCCCGTGCGCAACAATCATCAATGTCGATCCCTGTCGATTTCCCTGCATGTACAATCATCAGAGCACACGAAAAAAGGTGGAGCTGGCTGCCTTGTCTCCTTTCAACCTTTGTTGCATAGATTATCATCAGGAATGCCTCTCTCTAAGCTCACTTATGCACAATCCTCAAAGCACCCCTTAACCCTGACCTTTCCTAATGTCGACACATGGCCAATTCCATGCACAGTCGACAGTTGCCACTTGGCAGTACCTTGACACATAGGCAAGTGAGTAGGCCGACATGTGTCACTCATACACTAGACCAAGTGTCCCAGTGAGCATGTGCCACGTGCCACGTTTGACCGGTCAACCCTGACATTTGTCACTCATTCACTGGACCAAGTGTCCCAGTGAGCATATGACACATGTCACGTTGACTAGTCAACTCTCTTACTTTTTAAGAGGTCAGTCCAGCCACTCCTAATTAATGACCCAGTACCCCATGCCAAAGCTGAGCACGACTCTCTGAGGTCCAATGCCAACTAATGACAGTTTATTTACAATTTACTTACAAAAGTCACCACAGGCCAGTGACTTAGCCATTTCAGTAATTACAATAATTACAAAACGTACATGTGTCTCTGAAAACTGTAAATAACTAGGACAGGGAGTAAAGGCTCTAACAATACTTTTCATATACAAGCTTCTCCATGGCAACACAATGTGCAAAATCTTAGAATTCAAAAACTAGATATTAGAGTTTGGCCTAATTTAAGACGATACTTAGTTATGTGCGAAATTTTAGACGATAACTAAGTATCATCTTAACTATAGGGCTCGTGCATAACTAAGTATCGTCTTTTGCACATAACTAAGTATCGTCTTAACTATAGGGCTCGTGCAACAATTGTTATGCCCTATAGTTAAGATGATACTTAGTTATATAGGGCTCATGCAAAAATTACCATTTGTAGTAAGTTTGAATATGATTTGGGACTATGAACTTTCAACCATGATCCATCAACAATTTCCAGTGTCAAATTACTATTTAGAGTTTAGGAAGTTAATGTTATAACTCAGAAATCAGGAACTTAAAAGTTAAGATTGATAATTACTAACCCAGAGTCAAAGTGGTAGCATCAGAATTTGGAAGTATCAGCTCTTTAAGTTTTAAGTTTAGGCCAAACTCTAACATCTAGTTTTTGAATTCTAAGTTTTTACAGGCATGAGGAGATATTGTGGAAGTGGCAAGGCAAATGGGAGTGATTCCACCAGCCTTTGAATGCCATGGCTTGCTTTCTTCACCCTCTATGGAGGAACAAAGAGCAGTTATGTGATGCAGACGAGGATAGTGCACTTACATTGAGAGCGTCTACACCAATACTATAGTGCAACATGCACTTAGGAATGATCTCAATGTCTTCAGGTACGGGTAATGTCCCTCCTAGTGTTAGGAACAACATAACCACGAGGAAGGCAAAGCTAGTCTGATCCACCCAGCCAATGCACTCTTTTATAGAATGCCCCTCCTAGCCCAATGTGAGTTTGCATGGGAGTGGTAGGTGGTAGTTACTGCCAACATCCACTGTACATGCTACACGCACTAGATTACTATTGCATGTGGGGTCCATCACTGATGGATTGCATGCCCCCTGACTGTCATGCATGCGTCCGCATGTGTTTGCATGGGCATTACTGGCCCCCATACCAACTGCATGGTATGCATGCATGCCTCTAACTCACACTATCCTCTGCTCCCTGGTGGTTAGCTGTTCCCAGATGTACTGTTGGGTCGATACTGTTACGGTCTCGTAACACTCCCTCCCCCTTAAAAGCTGTCTTGGTCCTCTAAGACAAAATCTGGATATAATTGTCGAAGTATACTACCTTTTTCCCAAGTGGCATTCTCAACTGGCTGATCCTTCCACTTGATTAAATATTCTTGATATAGGGTATGATGAGTCTGTGTCTCCCTAACACTGAGAATACTTTCTAGCTCACGTGGAAGTTGTTGAGAATCCTCGAGAGGAACTAGAACACTGTCCCTGACTAGATTATCTGATCTAGTTAAAGCCCTTGGTAATCGACTAACATGGAAAACTGGATGGACTTTAGTACTGGTCGGGAGTTCTAGCTCATAGGAAACTTCGCATATTCTCCTAATAATGGTAAACAGACCACAATACCTAGGAGACAGTTAGCACACCCTCGTTTTTTGAGGGTTCTAGAGTCAGATGGGACTCAAAGAGAGACTGGGGAGAACTGTGTGGATCTACATAATGCTTAGCTCGATCCTGGGCTTGATTAATGCTATGCTTAGCGTGTTCTACCATTTGGTTTAGGTTTTCTAAAAAGTTTTTTTGATGATTCAACTTTTTCCTATTTGAACCCTACTGCAACCATACATTAGCACAAATGGACTGTATCCCGTAGCTGAATGTTTGGCACTATTGTAAGCAAACTCTAATATCAGAACATATTCCTCCAATTAGTCTGTTTTTTGCTAACGTCTGCACGAGGCATATCCTCAAGTAGTTGCTTTACTCATTCTGTCTAAGCGTCCGTCGTCTGTGGATGGTCTGAAGTACTCATATTTAGTTTGGCATGGAGATGATGGAATACTGCCCTCTGAAAACCTCCATCAAACTCACTATTCGGGTCGCCGACTATGCCGGCAGGTAGACCGTAAAGTTTCAATAGCCCCCACTGCTAACAACTGTGCCAGAATTGGCGCTGCTGTAACGGTTGCGGGCTATCGGGGTCAAACGATCAATTGAAACCCGTAGAATGTCCTGACCTTTCTGGATCTTTGGCAGGCCTACTATGAAATCCATGGAGACACTCTCCCTTTTACCAGCCGAAATTTCTAAGGGTTGCCATAACCATGTCTTCCCTAAGACGCTCTGATTTACTAGTCTGACACTTTTGGCGACTCGTTACATACTGGTGGACGTCCTCTCTAACACTAGGCCAAAAGAAACGCCTCCGAAGAAGCTCATAAACTTTCTAAATACCTGGGTGCCCCATACTAGGATTGGCGCCTAAAATCCTTTAAATCAGGGACTCACACTCCATGTTTGTAGAGTATAATCCTTGTCAACACTGACCCTCAACTACTGTTGGTATACTTGGGTAATTTTACAGACTCTAAATCCTCAACGTCATCAGACGTATGCTTGGACTCTTCATTCTCAACGAAAGTTGTTGTATACTTGAATGAAATATCATAGAAATTTATAGATTTCTACTTTGGACTATATTCCAAACTGTGGAGAAATGAGGATCCTACTGACATTTCCCCTTTACATGTTCTTAACCTATGTACAACTCTTTGTACTGAGAAACAAATGATTATACTTAAAACTTGCTGGATTCTATCAAAGTTCAAGAGACTGATCATAACTTCTTTAACTTGAATAGAAATGACTAAGCTTTTAAACCATTTTAAAATACTGTAAAATGGTTCACCAGACGCTACTCCTAAGTATCTCATTGATCACCTTAAGTTTCCAATCCAGCTTATGAAACATGCAAATTACAACTTGCAAAAAACTAGTTTGCATTCAACTTTGAGCAATTCGAAACGAAATGCTCATTGTAAACTAAATACTTGAAAATTTTCAAGGAGAGACTATTTTCTTTCAACACTTTAAAACTAATCCAATCACTTAAACTACTTGCAAGGAAATTTGGTTCACTAATTTCAACTTTCTTTTTCACTTGCATATCAATATTTCCATTATTTATTTTCTCCCCACCATTGAAAGTGCGTTGATAATTCCTTGAAAGAGGGTCGATGGTGAAGCCATCGATTGCACTGAAAATAGGCACCCTATCTGTTACATACCTATGTAACTAGCAGTACTTCAAACCCCTAATAGTCCATTTAGTGTTGGGGGCTAAATGGCAAGGTACCCTTAGGATTAAGGGTATGTGCCCTTGTATAAGGGCAGGCAAGTGACTATACCTTAGTTGGAGGTATGGAGTCACATGACCCTTGGTTAAGGGGTACCGGAGGTATGGAACCTAGAGAGGTGTTAGAAAGTCATTGGATGACTATTTTTCTAAACCTTGGGCCTCAACTTTGAACCATATCACTTAATTGGTCTAGGACCAAAGTATATATGCACAACTTGGGCAATGGGACCTAGTAGGAGGGCGCCCTTCTAAAGTGTCCATTGAGTTCCCAACTCCCACAAGAAAGGCATTCAAAGAGTCATAGGTTATGGAAGGAGTCTCTTGACCTTCCATAAGCCTATGGAGGCTCTTGGAGATTCTTTAACTCCCCTAAGCTTCTCTCTCTCTCATTGGATGAGCATGGAACTCCATAGTGCATTGGAGGGGTCCATGGGCCATCTATATGAGGGTAGTAAGGCGCCCATTGGGAGGGGGGAGATCTCTTTTGTTTGCTTTGCTTATGCTCTAGTGTTGCTACTGGTGTGTAGAGTGCTTTCTTGTGGTAGTATGCTTAAGGTTTGGATCTTGCTTATGGTATGGGACATAAGTAGGGTTTGGATCTTGAGTATGCTATGGAGTGTTGTGGTATGCTTGTGATTTGTTTATGGTTAGCAAGGGGGTGCTAGATAGGTCTTGCTTGGAGCTTGGATCTAGCTATGGTTGGGTGGTGAATACTTGAGGCCAGCTTGTTATCTATCTTTGTGTTTAAAGAGTAGGGACACAGGTGGAGGAGAGATCCTTGGAGGCTTGCAGATCCTTACTTGCAGGTGGAGGCATCCTAGCTTGGAGTTGGGGAGCATCTTGAAGCTTGCAGGTTGCTTGGAGGACATTTGGAGGCTTTACCTTGGATTTGGAGGACTTCCTCACCTCTATTTGTAAAACTATCTATTGAATTTAAATGTGTGAAACTGAAAAAAAAATGGCACCAGAAAGTGCACTAGTTGGAACTCATTAAAATGAGCTGATGAACCTCCTCTCAATGCGATGAAATCCTATGGCCTTTATTCAGATTCTTTGCACGATCCAATACACTGCACCCAAATGACTCCTAATTGCTTTTTTGCAAGAACAAACATGCATGCAAGAAGAAAAACTGTCCTCCAGGAGGGCAATTGAAATCCTCTTATTGATTCTCGAAAAACAGGATGACAAGATGGCTCTGATACCAGTGTTAGGAACAGCATAACCACGAGGAAGGCAAAGCTAGTCTGATCCACCCAGCCAATGCACTCTTTTATAGAATGCCCCTCCTAGCCCAGTGTGAGTTTGCATGGGAGTGGTAGGTGGTAGTTACTGCCAACACCCACTATACATGCTGCATGCACTAGATTACTGTTGCATGTGGGGCATCACTGATGGATTGCATGCCCCCTGACTGTC
Organism: Diphasiastrum complanatum; assembly: GCA_029204225.1. Taxonomy (NCBI): domain Eukaryota; kingdom Viridiplantae; phylum Streptophyta; class Lycopodiopsida; order Lycopodiales; family Lycopodiaceae; genus Diphasiastrum; species Diphasiastrum complanatum. The sequence goes on along the minus strand of CM055101.1, from coordinate 45,410,774 downwards.
CGCATGTATCTGCATGCGTATGCATGTGTCCGCATGGGCATTACTGGCCCTCATACCAACTGCATGGTATGCATGCATGCCTCTGACTCACACTATCTTCTGCCCCCTGGTGGTTAGTTGTTCCCAGATGTACTGTTGGGTCGGTACTGTTACGGTCTGGTAACACTCCCACACTATTAGTAGGTTGTAAGTAACTACTAACTACATTCATAATTTCATCGGGTCTTTCTTGAGATCTTGCCATACAAACACTCATGAACGGATTTCAATGTGTGCGGGCGTGAACTACTGGAATTTGTGTGTCTAGGAGCCCTACGTCGAGAAGGACAATTGCAGCCTATCTCCTGGTAGGACAATCATGAAATTGATGTTCCGAGGCTACAAAGGCTTGTCGTACACATTTCGTCATAGGATTGTCATAGCAACTGCATGCGAGAGGGATTGGAGTTTATTCTCTCTTAATCATATGAAGAGGAATAGACTCTTCATTGCACAATTAGACAAATTGGTGAATGAAATTCCAACTTGTAGCTTCTACAAAAGCTAAGGAATGCAAGGGTGCTCATTTACGCAAAATTTGAGTCATAGTTGCAGCAACACGTTCCACTGCGAACGCGTTTCGCAACGCGAAACGTGATGAAAAAAAAAACCAGAATATATGAAAAAATATCCCCCTCCTCGCGGCCAGAAACGCGCTAGTCATGGATGAGGCAAATTTTTTTGCAGTGGGCTATAGGAGTTGGATCTTCGCGTGTGAATAGTCGACAACGATACGGAGGTGGTGCACATGGTGCCAGGGGGTTTGAGCTTCGTGGGGAGCAAAACCATCGATTTTCGATTTTTGGTAAGTGTAGGCATGATATTTTGCAAGTGTTGACATTGAGCTGTAGGCAACCAAATCGAGTGAAGTTTGGATCTAGACCACCTTTCATCATGCCCACGGTAATTCCTATAGCGTCAATTTCAGCCGTTACGATGAGTCCAGGAAGATTTGAACGCCACACTCCAAATGCATGTGTTTTTTTGCCATTTTCACAAAATGACTTGTAGGCAACGGATTGAGGTGATGTCTAAGCCTAGAATGCATTTCCAGATGCCTGCAGAGACTCCTGAGACCTCCGTTTCGCCCGTTTTTGCCTGTTTCACAAATTTCAATTTCCATGCCCTAATTCCATGTTTTTTAGGGTTTAGGCGTGGAGCATCGTGCAAGCATCTGCCTGGGGCATGGTTTAGGCATACACTGCACTCCTTTACGCCTGCACAGACTCCCATGCTAACGGCATTCGCTTGTTATCGCTCATACTGAAATTCGCATTCTCAATTTTTTATTAATTTTTATATTAAAAGGATCTAAAGCATAAACTTGGGAGTTAATGCACCTAAACTGGACCATCCTATACCCGAAACATTCGGCAAACTACACATTAATAATGCTCTTAATTAGAGCTTTCATCTGATACCCATATTGCCCAAAAAAAAACAAATCAAAAAAAGAAAAACCCGTTTCTGAGCGTTTCTACCAAAAACCCGAAACACGTTTCTGGACCGCGTTTCGGCACGCATTTCGAAACATGTTACGGGAATCAGAGTGCAACTATGATTTGAGTTATAACTTCTTATTTGTAATGTGCATCGTGTTTGAGCTTTGAAATTTGAACTTTGGTCAAAAGTTACTACTTAAAACTCAAACCTAAACTTTGGTGGAATTCTATAGGTAAATGATAATGAGCTCACCAGGGTTCCAGATCTGCCACCAAAGTCACAAGAGAAGGATGTCTACACATTGCTCTGCAATGAGGCCCTGTTGTTTGCATATTTATTCCAACTTGGTACTTGGTATTCACTATAAACTCACAAAGTCTGAAAGTTCAAAGTTCAAAGTTCAAACTTGTAACTTGTAAGAATTAATTTGTAAATTGCAAGTTGTAACCTTTGCCCATCCTTGCACGCAAGACCTACCACTCAAACTGTTGCACGTCGTAGGGTAGAGGTAGCGGGTGTTGTAGGTCTGATCTCTCGAGCAGTCGAGGAAGAGATGCTAGAGGGGAAAGAAGAGGAGACAATGGCCTCAGAGAGTGAGGATAATAGTCAAGTTATTCAAGTTAGATGCATGTGTTGAATCTAACCAAATGATGATGGTTGTCAAGGACGAAAGAGTCCTCAAAGTCCTTGGGGGGTGATGAGACTGTTGAGATTCAGAGTGACAATGATGAGGCTCCTGAGCATGCACCTGCATCACGGGTGACTAGAAGGAGGCTACATTAGACCGTAGACATTAGCCTTTAGCTATCAGCCCTACTCCATGAATTTTAACTTTGAGGTGTTTGTTTACAATGTATAGACTAATACATATTAGATATTGTAATTTTCTATTGACATTTATAAAAAATGGAAGTTGGAAGTTCCAAAGTTGGAAGTTCCAAAGCTGGAACTATGATCTATGTGTGACATCATTCATTTTGCAACTTGAGTTTGAACTTTGTCATCAAAGATTTTGCAAATCTTACAACATCCTTAAAAATTATAGTCTTTAATGATCTGTAGGCATGAGCATTATTAACCCTAAAGTTTAAACATCTAACCTATCAATTTTCAATGTTACATGACCATTGAGCTTGACTCTTGACTCTTGACCATCAATGTATCATGACAATGTATGTACTATGTAGTATGAAAACTAGAATCATTGAATGATGGATTGTGACAAATTACAATAGAAGACTCAGGAGTTCCAACTCCCAAGCCAGGACTCAAGATTCAAGATTGATCATTGATTAATGATAATCTACATTGCAACCTACATACTTGTTTTTGCCATAACTATAGTTCTCATAGATAATGCTCCAATGAACTTCGGAGATTTTAGATCCTTGAGAGTAGGCAACTTCCTCTTTCAAAACCCCAACTCAGCTTCATGGCCCATTGACAATGTCCTTTCTGCTTCCATAACCGTACCACTGACTCTCTCAAGAACACTAGCCCCTGTACCTTTGAGTTGCATCGGCTTAAGAGTGGCTTCGATAGCATCCACCTTGGAACATACTGCATCTAATCTCTGTGAGTCTTGACTGTTGTTGCTTGCGGATGCCATAGCAGAAGAATAGGTAGCAGAAACAAAGCATGCGAAATCAAGCAACTAAAGTTCTTGAAACAAAGCAAAAACAAGCTCTCAACACCTCAAATCACTACACAGATAAGTCACCCTAAATTCCTAGAAGAATTGGACAGAATAGACCTCCTACAGCCAAGTTCTAACTACACATAGAATCTTACTTCTCCAAAAATCAGCAAACTAGGGTTTCAAACTAAAAATTGGCAAAGAACAATGGATGATCACAGAATCGGAAAGCGAAAAGCCCTACCCTAGCAGCGACCTACCCCAAGAAGCCTATTGCAACTGACAGATCTGAAAAATACTGAATATTGAAGAAGTTACAAACAGATTCACAAATCCTATGTGGGCTGGATTTTCACAAATGCAAAGAGAATAATCAAGCCATGTAATTGAAAATGCTAAAAGGCTGCCAGAAGATCAGCAATCCACCTTAGGGCTTCAATCTGCTATCTTATGGGCTCCAAATTTGCCAACAGAACACCTATAGTAGAGCGCTGGATCTCCAAGAATGCACCAAACCCTAACTGAAGATGCCAATGATGCCAAATCCCACACAAGTCTCAAAAGCAACTGCTCTAATACCAAACTGTTACACACAAGCTCACAAACCCTAAGTAAATACACTGAATTAACCAACAAATTTGTCACTTGATTAATCTCAAGCAAATGTACATAGATCAACAAGCAAACATGAGAGCTCTGTTGCAAGTCTCCTCTCAACCATAGCTGCATAGGAACACCATAGGGAATGCCTAACAAGGCTCACACTATATCCCCTCAAGCACCCCTACACCCTGACACATCCTAACGTCGACACATGGCAAACTCCATGCACAGTCGACACTTGCCACTTGGCAGTACCCTGACACATAGGCAAGCTAGTAGGTGGACCAGTCTGCCACGTGTCACTCATGCATTGGACCAAGTGTCCCAATGAGCATATGACACGTCCTGTTGACCCGTCCACTAACCGTCGACAAGTGTCACTCATACATTGACAGTCGACACTTGCCACTTGGCAGTACCCTGACACATAGGCAAGCTAGTATAGTAGGTGGACAGTCTGCCCCATGTCACTCATGCATTGGACCAAGTGTCCCAATGAGCATATGACAGGTCCTGTTGACCCGTCCATTGACCGTCCGACAAGTGTCACTCATACATTGGACCAAGTATCTCAGTGAGCATATGACACGTGTCACATTGACCGGTCAACCCTTCCTACTTCTTAGGAGGTCAATCCAGTAGACTCTCATGAGACCTAGTACCCCCTTGGCCATCTCGGAATTAATCACTAAAACAAATATTTATATTGTAATTTACAATTGTCTCCACAAGCTGGTGACTCATCTCAGAATTAATCACTAAAACAAATATTTATATTGTAATTAACAATTGTCTCCACAAGCTGGTGACTTAGCCATTTACAATTTAAGATGTTGGTGTGGATCTCAAGAAACTCAATGCTTTTAATGAAAAGGCCCACTTTCTATTTTCTTTCACCAAAAACATACATGAATTTATGAAACAATTGTAGTAACTACTAGAATGGGTACTTCACAAAAGACTGGTGAGAGAAAGTAGATTCAAAACCTGAAAGATTCTCTTTATAAATAGGCCACAGGCTTGTCTTCAACATCCTGAAAGCATCATAATAGCTAAAGCAGCTAAGTACCTTAAAGAAATCTGGCTAATTTCAGTAAACCTCAGGTAGCTACTAAAGTATTCCAAGACAGAAATTTAAAGTGCCAGGCCATTTGTGAATGTTGCATGTACAACTTGTGCAAAATATGAAATCTTATTGTTGGGAGAAAATTATAACTTTTTGAATAAAGGTGACTGAAGAGTTTGCTCTGTGAGCACTTCCCATTAATCTATGTTTTTACATCTTGAAGAAAAAAGACTTAGCGCAGAAAGATATCAATGAGGAAGGATACATCTAATGCTTACTCTGCAACAGCAATTCCACCATGACCATCAAATACGCCAAAGAAAGATGGCTGTGAGTCCCTTGGGCTCAATATAGCACTATAAGTCTCCTCCATATCTGGGCGTCCAGTACCTTGACAGGTAGCAGCTCCATAGCTATACCACCAAAGACAATTGTGTGACCAAGATGGCCTGCAAATGCATTCTTTATATAGCTGTGGCATAGATACCAGCCTGCATATATGCAGCGGAATGCATTCCACTGCATGTACATTCCAAAACATTCGTTCCGGACAGCGTTCCGCTGTCCGGAACACTATTTTTTTTTGAAAAATTCAGAAAAAGAAAAACAATAAAAATTCTTTTTCATTACAAAAACTCAAAAAAAAAAATTTAGTGAATGTTCCAGGAAACTCTAATGGGATTTCCCTGAACGAGTTCCTAACGTGTTCCGGAACGCCCCATGCAACTATGATACCAGGTATCTAATCTCTTATGGAAAAGTTATGTAACATGAAACTGTTGAAAATATTAGTAGTTGAACTATTCTGGAAGAGATAAATGCATTCAACCACTGACCACGTCTCAAGCACAGCAGCCGCTTGTACTGTTCTCTTTTGTCGTAAGTATTTTACAGCTCTAACTCTGGCTGCAACCAACTCACTCTATTACAAGCTGCAGTCAAATATTCTAGTCATATCATTGAGCAAGTAAAGTAAAATTTTATATAAATTCGTTACATCTACAACTGATGGTAATCATGTACAACACATTAGTTGCATCAAGGTGATGCACAAAATGTCCTAATATGAATGAATTGAAATGCCGATATCTCTTGATACTAAAATCACAAGACCAACATCAATCAGCTAAGTGTAATATTTTGGGGAATCAACATTATGGCAAAAGAAAGGAGAACATAAAGTTAGCAAACACTCATGGCTTTGCATACTGCCACATTTTAACCACCATATGCATTTGATCTTAACCATCATACCTTGACTATTTGGTGCTTGCTTGATTTCCGACAGTCAATTGAGGACAAACAAAGCGATAACAATAATAGTTTTAGGTCTAAGCTCAATAATATGCACTGCAGCAAAAAAATCTTGCTTTAGGTTACCCTTCAAAAGAAACCCTAACCCAGAAAGATCGTTTTAAAGTTTATTCTGGATAATCTGGAGATTAAATTCTGTCTGAAGAAGCATAATTCCAACCATACTCCCATTTGGTCAAACATTATTACTGTTATTGCAAGAATAAACCTTCAATATGAATACTTTACTCATCATAAAGTCAGATCTTCCTAATTGAAAGTATACTAAATCTACATGATTATTTTGAAAAACCAACGGCTTTAAAACAACAGCAAAAGAGTCTGACCCACCAAAATTCATGTTGTCAGTTGCAACTTGCTACATAAGCATCCTTTGTTAGCAGTCCATACAAAAACTCACAAAAGAGTTATTAAAATTTGTAATGCTAGTTAAAAACATATGAGAACCCTCTCATACGGGTTATTATGACTATGAAGCCCTTTTCTTTCATGAATGACCAGTTAAATTCCACTTCTTCTAAAATTGAGTGTTGGCGGGCCATGGAGGTCGCTCATCCAGTGTTTCTGATATCTAGCGTCCCTAATGTATTATCAAGCTTCCCTCAATGTATTAGCAAGAAGAAGGAAGATCATGACCAGCAGGTGGCACTTTAATCATGTAGCCTAGGCGAAGCAGGACTAAATGGCCATGAATCTGATTCCTTTTTCTACTCTTGGCAGCTATTTCCATATCTAAACTCCATTGATTTAAATCTCTACAACACTTTTCAAGTTGGCTTATCAAAAAGCATTTGTTTACATATTTTACTGCATATTAGTTCGATTACTCAGCAGCCAAGTATGGATAACCGTATATCAAATGCAGCTGTATCTTATGTGTAGATACCCATATTGCCTAAAAGAATTTCAAAAAAAAAAAAAAATTCGATTCTACACGATTCTGGGAAAATCCCGAATCGCGAATCGGAATCGCGATTCTGATCGCGATTCAGAATCGCGCTGCAACTATACTTGATGGCTATCTTAACTATATTAGTTCATTTCAATTTAGAGCTAATAAAAGAAAAAACGTTTCAGACCGTATTGTATAGAACCTACAGTACGTTCTGGCTTCTCAAAATTGAAAATAAAGATAAGAAGACAACTTACTGCAGGAGCTCCCTTGCTGGCTTGGAGATTAAGAAAAGAGGTGGTCAATTGCAGAGTGGCCAGACCAAGTGTTCAAGAAGGGTCATAAGGGAGCTCCTCAAGCATATAGAGGTGATGTATGCCTAGCTGTACGCTTTACTACTTTAATTGAACATGCTATTAGACAATTGCATGTGTAAAAGAGAATTTTCTAAGCTTTAATACAAATGAACTACCAATAAAAAATTCTAAGCAGGAAGAGGTGCCACAAAAAGTGGTTTTGCACTTCTAGAAAAGCTGGAAAGGGATGAAGCTAATGCCGAAACTTATTGAACAACTATAGCTGCATCTATTAAATGACAAGAAAAAAATACTCATGATCTTTGAAAAAATGACATGGCACAAGTAGTTGACTGAAATCCAAGTAAGACTTAAAAGTGATATGAGCATAATTTCATATATTTATATAAAATATATGAAAAAAAAAAAGGTGGACGCGTCCGGACGCGGACGCGCGTCTGGACCCTTCATCTTTGAAATTTCCATTCAAACAAATGAGTAGCCACACGTAAATCAGGTTCATACGCTGTCTCTACAATAAAATCAACAAATGTCAAGGTTTATTGGATTGTCTCCAATGTGGACTTATGAATGGAGGTTAGCGACTCAAAATAGAGAATGAGTGAGTGAACTGTATGAGTGCAAAAAAAATGTCACAATGCATTGCATTCCTCACTTCTAAAGAATTACTAATGTCTTTGGGTACCCAGACAATGCATAAGATTGCCAAGAGTACAATCAATGAAGTAGACATCGTCTGGGATTGCAATGTGTTTCCACTACATGAAGGGTACCGATTGTCTAAGAAGCACTTTAACATAATATCCCCACATTTCTATCGGTTCCTTAGCTCATATTATGACGATTTTGTATACTTCAGCTTTTTGCTATATAAAGAAACGATTACTATGATTTCGGAAGCTTGCATGAGATCAGAAGGGACGCAATATTGGTAAGTAGTTGCTTCTATTGTGGAAGCATGATGGTTTTGCTAAAACGGTGATCATACTCTACTTTCGGACAATCGAAACTGAAAATTTTGATTCTAAGCGGATGCACCACTTTCTTGAAGAAAACTGCTAGAGTGAGCCCTCAGCGTAAATAGATAATTCATTCTCCTATAATGGGATAATTTCGGGACCTTCCTACCTATGTAGTAAGGTGGAGACAAGGGCATGCGTTCAAAACATTCCTACCTATTGCGTATAGAGATTCACAACTACTCCTGCCTCATACTTGATTTCAGCTGCTCAGAATTTTGCCATATTGCAGATTGTGTCCTTGAAATTGTAAATCAGCTTAACCCAGCAAAATGCAATTAAGCATGCATGCCCAAGACCAAGACCCTACAGGGGATGGATGATAACATACAAGACCATTGTGAGGATTAGAGAATAATTAATATGCAACTCATTTACCCAAGACCACAAGACAGACGAGATAGATAAACAGCATTCAAGGCAAGGACTTTTATTCAGCAGGGAAGGCCCCACCCATACGAAAGCAATGTGAAAGAATTTTATTGTTAGTACAAATGAAATCTATGTCTGAGCTGAAGAAGATTAAGGATTATAACCAATGTCGCCACCAAGTGAATTTCCATGCAGCAGCATCCGTCCAACTTGGAATTGATGAAAACAGTATCGCCGACGGCTCTGAACTACCTACCCACCAACAAATCAAATTCTATTTAGATATCAGAAAGAGTGAAAATGTCGCCAATGCATTATCCAAAAACATCATCGACGTCGTCATCAATTCGCGAGCAAAGCAGGTTGAGAGAAGGAGGAGGTGTGATAATGCATGCCTGATGAAAAAAGCTTGCGGGCTGGACGATTATGGTGGCTTCCATCGAAGAAAACTGGGGTTGGATCACAAAATGAATAGAAGAATAAGAGGAATAAGAAGTGAAGGAGCAGAAGGATGGATGGATGGATGGGAAGAGCCGAGAGGAAAGATTGAGTTGGTTGGCTGTCCTCTCCTCTCTCTCATCTCGTCTCACAAAATCCTGTGTGTTTCTTTTCTTCCATTTTATTGTGCTTATGGCAGGCATTTATTCAGGCCATTTTAGTCCACATACCCAACAAGTAAGCATCTGTGAATGCGAAAAGTAAACACGTGGCTGTGGTTGGTTAAGGCGAAAAGTAAACACATGGCAATCGTACATGTGCAATTGCTATGTCAAATATCTTTCATCCAATAGTTGGCTACATCCTAATGTTCCTAAGACTCAAATTGCTACCCTCATTACCCGAGCATCCTCAATGAAAGATACTTAGTATGATATTCATTTAAATACTTCATTTTTATGCCCAAAATTTAGAATGAAAGATATTTGGTATGATATTCACTTAAATATTTCATTTTTATGCCCAAAAATTAGAATCTTTAAATCTAAAGGTCAAAATTTTTGAATAGACTTAAAGAGTTCAAGTGCCTTGTTGAAATCTTACATTATTCAAATTTTTAGAGTTGCAAAATTTTTTGCTCTAGCATAGTGAGATAAATCTAGAAAACTAAGAGAAAATTGACAACAATCAATGGTTGCTTTCAAAAGATCTTTGACCACCACGTAATATCATTTTTAACATTTTAATGAAGAAAAGGGAGGCGCCTCCCTGCGCGGAAACTATGTGCCTCCCCTTCTTCTTTTTTAATTGCATGTTAAAAAAAATGTAGAAAACGAAATCACGGTAGGGAAGGCCCCTTCCTCGAGCCCCTCCACCTGAGGAAGGGCTTCCGCCCTCAGTCCGATGCCCTTCTTGGTTGGCCGGAAGCCCTTCTTGGGTGGAACGCCCTCAGAGTTACAGCCTTCAAGCAAACACCCTTCTTGGGTAGAACGCCCTCAGAGTTACAGCCTTCAAGCAGACACCCTTTCTGGGTACGCCCTCAGAGGACAACCCCCACCCCATTCTAAAAGTGAATTAGCATGATCAATAGCTAGTTTTTTTTGACAAGAATCGATCTGACCAACATGCAAAGAGAGAGGCAATTTCAATGTTTTCCATTGAGGCTCACAATGATTTGTCATTCACATGAAACACAAAAAATGCAAGAGTGCTATTCTCTTACGATGATAAGTCTATTTTTTATTGCCAAAGTCTACAAATTTATTGCATACAAATAATGAATTTCACTTAGAAAATTGAATCATGATAAATCAAGATTTATTGGTTCATAAAGTGTTAACAAAAATCAAAATTTCTAGAAGTCTCAATCTATGTGACTTTTCAAAAAAGTGAATACTTCAAACTATAGCTTGAATTCTCCCTCATAGGAGGAGTCATATAATGCGAGATTTATCAACGATGTGTGACATTTTTACTAGAAGAATGCCATGAGTTGGCTTGTGGGTGGATGGCCACTTTGTTGGGCAATTAACATGGCAAAGATACTACGCTGGTTTCTAGTGGCCCAGACTACTCAAAGACTCTCATGCACATGTGAAATGTTGTGATATTTGTGAGAGGTTGAATACCCGAGAGGATAAATCATGCTCTCAAGCATGCCTACCTTTTAAAATTTTGAAAGTCAATTTTGTAGGGCCAATACTCTATGCCTTTTTTGACCCCTAAGAGGCACGTGCAATTGCTAAGGACAATGCTTAAAAAAGTTGTGTTATAATTGTTTGAGCAAGTGATAAGAAAATTTGATGCTCCTAAGGAGTTGATATTAGACAAGGGAACACACTTCTTGAGCAAAACAACTAACTATCAAGTATGAGACAATCACTTTTCACCCTAAGGCCAATGGCTAGGTTTAAATCACCAACAAGCAAGCACTAACTATATAATCAAGACACATGGTATTCGAAATCAAAAGAAACTGAGACAAGGTGTATTGATCTCTATGGGCATATAAGATGTCTACAAACTACACCCCTTGACATCTCTAACCGAGTAGGAGGCTTATAATAAACACATGAGACTTGCCCATGCTAGACAAGGGAATGCCCTCAGTGCAAGTTCAATTAAGTCTACCCACAAATGAGGACATGAAGCCAAAAAATACATTTAACGAAAGCACCATTCACAACAATATCGTGCTGGTTTCGGGGGGGGCACAGGCATTGCTCGCCATCGTCGTCATCGCCTACCGATGCAATTTCAGCCATCCATGGACGGATACATATCCATATATTGATGGATGATCTCTTCTTATAATATTGATGGATGATCCTTTTTCTTCTGAGGAGATGTAAGAGGGAATTGCGCACTCTGCTGCGTTGCATTCTTATTCAGGAATAGACAGCACAAACTGTTCAGGTAATCGATTTTACTTTAGTAATCTCTACCATAGTTTGTATTTGCATTTCTCTGCATGCATACTGGAATTTAATATCATCAATCTTTCATACTCTCCCTAATTCCACTCATTCACTGGCTCTATTGTCTATCAATGCAAATTCTGGTCTTGGGCTCCTTAAAGACGTTTTGCTTGTACATTTCGAATGCAATTGAAGATAGCTAGACAGGCTTTCGTGAATGTTCTTCAACAAATCCTCCTTTGACAAAGAGATCGCTGGCTTCAGTGCAAAGCCGCGTTTTAATTTTGCTACTTGTGCATAAATGTCTAATTTGAAATGGTGCGGAAGCTCTTCACGACTAGACAACGTTCACACAATTTAAACAAGACATTATATTCAAATTCTCCGAAAACATCCCAATACTCTCTCATAAAGAGCCATCACTGCTAGGACTTGTGTCATCAGAGAAACCAAGGTCTCGTATCCGCTGAATGAGTAAAGAGCGTGGGACAGAGTAGAAGGGTCTCCTGAAGTCAACGAAGCAACAATAAACTCGTTCTTGCCGGTGCCGAGCTTCCTCAATAATGGCTCTGAGAGTAAAGATATGATCTGTAGTAAAGATATGATCTGTAGTAGAATAATGGGCTCTAAATCCAGCCTGGCCCATAGCATGCAATCTCCTGGTCTCTGCCTCAATACTCATAGCTGATTGAAGAATAATGCCATACAACTTCGTGATAACGTGCCCAATCATAAGAGTCCGATAGTTACTAGGATGCATGGGATCACCATTTTTGTGTATGGGATGGATGATGTTGGTGCACCAAGAAGAAGGAAACCCGGAGACAATGGCTTGATTGAGCAGAGTGGCCAGGAGAGGTGATAGTAAATCAGCAGCATGGATTAAAAGTTTAGATTCAAGGTCATCAATATCCTTGACTTTACTGGTGTTCAGTTTCTTGATGGCATTGTGGACCATATCAGTAGTGAAGAAGATAAACTTAGAAGGTCTAGGGGAGATGGAAATAGGTGTGTCAGTATCAATGGTATATAAGGCAGTGGCATAATCAGTCCAAATGCACAGATCATCAAGGAGCGGAGGTGGAGCACGGGGAATGAATACACGACAGAATGCGCCTATGGAAGAACTATAGAGTAGACCAATAAGTCGTCGCTCTTCCAAACTATCATATGCCCATTTCTTACGACGGAATAAGCGGGTAAAGAGACGACGTGTGGAAGAGATGAGGTGTGTGTATGCGAGCATGTGTGACAAGGTGATGGTGGGAATGACACTCATCGTCATACCAAGGTGGGCGCACCGATCTAGGCTTGGTGTTTTGTTTTTGTTTGTTATGATGGGGTTTATAGGGAAGGAAGCAGCGGCAGCCGTATGGAGTGTTGTGGTAAGGAAGGAAGCTTGCGCTTCAAGCGAGCTATGATGTGGGAGGATAGAAAATGTGCCCGATAAAACTGCATCTTCACCCCAGGCGAATCCTGCCAAGTGCTCTGAAGATATGCCCTATACAGATGTCCTCGAACATACTGATGAGTACCAGCTGGTAGATCCATAATGTGAGTATTCAATGAGGAGAGGAGACGACAGGCCTGAGAATACCTCAGAATGTAGGTGCTGGGATGACGACAAAGCTGCTGCAGCATAGTGTGTGCCTCTACCTTGAAGATCCTCCAGGCATTGTATGAATGTGACAATATGGAACAATGCCTCTATTTAAATAGGGGGGACGGCAAACTCCGCCAATATAATGTGATGTGGTATAGAGGGCTTAGCCCGTATCATCCGAGATAGCATATGAATCTGAAGTCGTGAGATGCGCGCCCACTCGGTAGCCGTCAAGCCAGTACTCCATGTCTCTGATGCGTATAGAGCTGAGGGAACTACCATAGTGTCAAGGAGTCGACACTTACTAGTCACATCTCTGATGTGTGAGCTGAAACATAGTCTCTCCAAATCCACCAACGATGCATAGCCCTTCCGTAACCGGGAAAATGCCGCCCGTCGCATGCTGACAGTGGGACCAGAAAATACCACGCCTAGGTATGTGTAGGAGTCAACTGCCTCAAGTGGATGCCCCTCCCATAGAAGCACCTGTCGCATCATGAAGGATCTGGGTTAAACATCATAACTTTGGTTTTGGCCACATTCACTGATAATCCCCACTAAGTAACAAAAGAGTGAAGCGCATCAAGATGCCGCTGCAGACCTTCCCTCGTCCTCGAAAGCAAAACCACATCATCAGCATATAATAGAATAGCGATAACGAGGTCACCCAATGTGCATCCCTCACCTCCCTCTGTCTGTATAACTTGCTCAAGCTCATCTATATATAAACCAAAGAGTGTAGGTGAGAGAGGACATCCCTGCTTAACCCCAATGGTACTCTCTATCGCTGGTGATACAACTGTTGATACTCAGATCCACCCAATAACTTGTCTATACAATGCCACAACTGCCTGTATGATATCCTCCTGGAAGCCACGGTCCCGAAGTCTCTGTATCAGTAAATGTCGAGGCACAAAGTCAAAGGCTTTGCGGAAATCCACAAAGCAGCAGTATACACGCTCTCTCCTGGCCTTAGCCTCCTCAATGATGGATCTCAAGGTGAAAATATGATCTGGTGTAGTGTATCATGTTCTGAAACCTGCCTGACCTATGGCATGCAGTGCTCTGGTATCCATCTCTGTACTGATCTCTGACTGAAGAATAGAACCATAAACCTTGGCAAAGAGGTAGCTGATCATGATGGTACAATAGTTGTCGGCTTTCATGGGATCACCACCTTTATGGATAGGATGAATAAGGTTTGTGGACCAAGGGGAGGGGAAACCAGATGTGATAGCGTGGTTAAAGAGGAAAGAGAGGAAGGGTGAGAGGATGTCAATGGCCTGCTTCAAAAGTTCAGCCTCTAGACCATCAATGTCTTTGGCCTTATGGAGGTTTAATCGGTCGATGGCCTCTTCTACTATGGTTGGGGAGAATATATCAGAAGTGCGTGTGTATGGGTGTGTGGGAAGTGGAGGAGTGTCAGGTACAGTGTACAACGATGTGGCATAGGTTACCCATGTGCTAAGATCTGTGATCTGGGGTGGAGGTGCTCGTGAAAGGAATTTTTGCCAAAATGATCGCGACGAGGAGCTAAAGAGAAGGTCCATCATCTTCTTCCCTTGGCTGATTTCGTAAGAATCAGGCCACTGCAGTAAGCCATTATAAATGGCCAATCCATGAGCCTCGCCCAACTGAAGCATCTGCTCTCCATATGCCGTAACTGGACCCTCTGCATGTGCTGATCGTCGCCGGAGGCCAAGATCATCCCAGTCTAAAGCATGTATCCGCTGTGGATCATCCTCTACTCTATGGAACTCTGTCGGCCTGGACCCAGTCCTGGCATTAAAGTCGCCAGCCAAAAGAATATAACCCCGCTTCTCGTATCTGATGATGTCTGAAGAGATATCCATGTAAGGTGACTCCTCATCTGATGTGAAAACTGATGTGTCCGGTGGAAAATAACAAATGACTAGAAAGAGGTCACGGTTTAGTCCCATCAAAGTCCGGTCCACCAGAATCCAAATATAGCGAGCTCGCTCATCAGTATGCACCAACTCGACCCAAGGCCGAATGAAGTCGCGGACTAAGCAGGCCACCCCACCAGAACCCCGATCTATCAATGCTCTCGTCGACCTCCGATGTGCAGAGTTCCAGCAAAAACCCGCAACAACCGGTAGACCTCTTTTCAGACTCTCATGTGTCTCGGTGAGTAGTAAGATATCACCCTCCGCACAAAAATATCTAAAATCGCCGGCAGTAGCTGAAGAGTGAATGCCATTGCAGTTCCATAACCTCAACCGCAATGCTCAAGAAAGGCCCCCCGAACCGCTACCTAGTCCGAAGGGCCTTAATCCCTATTTGTCAGGATTCGGAGGATCAATGTATCAAGCCTTGCCATCCCGATAAATTACCCTCTTCCTCAAAGCTTTTGCCTCACTGAATGCTTTTTTCCGATCCGCAACCTGTATGGGAGTGAGATCATCATCCATAAATATAAGTGTACTTCTAAGCTTGGCCCGCAGTTTGAGGGTTGCCCGTCTCTCTTCCAAATTCGTGAAGCAGACTATGAGTTTATAAGGGTCTCTCTTGGTTTTCCAAGCTCTATTTAACCCTTCGGAGTGGTGGGAGAGTGTGCTTGAAAGAAAGCTGGCTGCTTCGGTCATTGGATCGTTGGTGTCTTCAACTCCGCGGACCCTAATATTCAAGGATTTGTACTCTCGCATTCGCTCTTCAAATATGGTGGCTGAAATGACTCGGTTGAAGGATGGTGTACCCTCCTTAACATCCTCCTTCAAAAGAGAAGCCCACGATCTCGTTTCAGCCTTATGTTGCTCTATCTTCTCTTCCAACTCTTGAATCTTTGTAGGTTCTCCTTGTTTATTGCTGCCTCCAAAGAAGTAATCCGGGTTAACATGATCTCTCGTCAGCGGCCATTGATTGAATGATCGTTTGAAGCTGTCCCATTTCCTTTCGTAGAGAGGTGGATTCGTTTTTTATTTGCTCGATGTAAGAGAAAATGTATTGCTCAAATGACTTGGCAAGTGTGTAGATCTCGGGTATCAAGAAAGAGGAGGCAGTAGGTGGAGGGCAAGGAGTATGGACTGTAGGCAACACTGACTCATCCTTCACCTTGCGTAAGGCTCCATCTGTAACAGCAGCAGTACCATCATTACGGCTCTGAGCAGCATCAGAAATTGTTGCAAAAGAATTGGAAACAACAGTGATGGACCTTGTAGCGCTGGTGGAGAACGAAAAAGGTACTTTTCAATGATGGGATCTGCAGCGCTGGCGGACAGCGAAGGACGGGAATCTGTAGCGCTGGTGGAGATAGTACTGACGGGGGATGCAGCGCTGGTAGACCCTGAGTCTGCATCGGTGTTGTTGTGGTCAACAAAGAGGGGACCAGCAATTGGGGTGATGGAGGGACCAGCGAGGAAGGGTCATGGCCAGCCAGCGATGGAGGTGAAGGATGGGCCAACAGGGAAGTAGCCTGGACACGGGCAGAAGTGTGTGGGCTCCCCTTCCCTTTCTTGGCCATAGACAGCGGTAGAGAAGAAGCGAGGCCCTACAGTAGCGCCATCTCCACGAGAGAGAGAGAGAGAGAGAGAGAGAGAGAGAGAGAGAGAGAGAGATGGAGAGTGACAGAGAGGGAACATGTGTCGTATCTCTTCAGTATGGTTCATTATGGTTTCAGCCATGATTCAGTTTGGTTCAGTACGATTCAATATGGTTCAGTATGGTTCCTTGTGATTCAATTCGATTTGTTGTGATCTTAGATGGATATATATACATCATAGTACCTCGTGGTACCGCTGGTATGGTACCGCCGGTACCATATCAGTGGTACCGCCGGCACGGTACCGCCCTGGGATCCGCGGTACCAGGGCAGTACCATTTTTAATATTTTTTTTATTTTTTAATATTTCTTTAATAATGTTTTTTTGCATATTAACTACCAAAAAAGGACAAAAAAAAAGTAAAAAAAGGGGGTTTTGGGTGTAAAAAAAGAGGGTACAATGGGAGACCAACACAGGGGGGTAGCATCACATGGGGGCAAGTACAGAGGCACATGGGCATTGTGGGTGAGCAGACCATGGGCCCAATGGGAGACCAACACAGGGGGGAGCATCACATGGGGGCAGGTACAGAGGCACATGGAGGGATGATGGGGATCCACATGGCCGATCAGGCTGTGGGGATAAATAGGCACTCACAATGCCATTGTGGTTGGCATTTTCAGAGGCTGTGAGAGAGCTAGTGATAGACAGTGAGAGAGCAAGCGAGAGCCAGTGACAGGCTGTGAGAGGCTGTTTGAGAGCCAGGGTGCTGTGAGAGGGTGTTCAAGGACCAGGGTGCTGTGAGGAGAAGGTCGATCGAGATGGCAGAGCGCATACCACCGAAGCCCGAGGGCGAAGCCAGGAGGAAGCTTGAGGAAGATATCCGAAGGCACAACGAGAGGCATCGGAATCAAGAGGTAGATATCCGAGAGATGCTGCGACAAACTCGACAGAGAAATCCGGAACCGGAGCCACCCGCCCCCGCTGTGGGTCCTGTCCCCACTGTCGAGCTGGATCTGGATGAGCAGATCGGAGTGAATTTCACACGACGGCAACTCATCATGGTCAGGGAAAGGGCGGCCAGACGTCGGGCTAACCAGGAGGCAGCTCGGGCTAACCGAGAGGCAGAGCAAGAGCGACAAAACAATGCACCAGATGAGGGCGAGGAGTCGGTGGAGGATCAGTGAGAGATGTTTAGAATAGATGAGGTCCAGCCGTATGTGGCGGACTGTTGCTATGTAGTTTTCGGCAGTTTATGGTGCAGCAAATAACTAGATTGCTGCTTAAAAAAATGACAGTATATGTGATGTTATCCTGATACAACGGTTGAATATATACATAATGTTTTTTGTGCAACGCGAGCCTGGTCATGTAAGATGCAATGTTTGTAATTTTTTTAAATGCAGATGTATTACATGTGTTTATGAAATGTCGTTTGGGGTAGGGGTGATTGTTGTGCTCATGATGTAGGTGCATATATGTGAAGCTAGCATTCACTTCAAACGAAATTAAATGAAAACAGGATTCAGACACACACATAGAATTTTTCGACATAAAATAAAGCATCACATGTACAGAGTGACATACGCACAATGTGCAGCAAATAATGTAGGCCAAACACTGTATATAATGTGAAAAATCATCTGAGTACAATGGTAGACCGTCTGCTAGAGACAAACTACTGAAACTAAAACAACAGAGCCACAATCAATGCTCTGGCTGTGACTCAGACGAATGCTCTGGAGACAACTCAGGGCCCCGAGCTGACTCGCGCAGCCGATATCTCTGCCTGTCTGGAACTGGCATGGGCTGTGTATCCGAGGGGGAAGACTCGTCATCCTCATCCTCCAAATCAGCCTCCGCATCAGCCCCCAAGCAAGCCAAACCAACAACACCTGCTCCAACTGGCTGTGATACTGCACCTCTACCTGTACCTGGAGCCCTGCGTGGTCGTCCTCTCCTCCCTGGCAGTTTCTGTGCCTTGCCTTTCTTGTTCGGTGCACCCTTGGGCCTGCCTGGTCTCTTGCGGACAAGAGGAGCTATCAATGCCTCGTCACCCCCATGCAAATCACCTGGCTGGCTAGGTTGGGCCCAAGCTGAGGCCGGCTGGGATAGGGAAGCAAAAGAGGGAACTCCCTATGCAACTGAGCGAGGAGGATGAGCTCATGGAGTGTGTGCCCGTGGGGCTGCTGCAGGTGGAGGAACTGGCTGTGCAGGAGGTGAGTACAGTGGAGATATGTACTGAAAGGGGCGTTGTGGTGGCCGGTACTGGTACATCGTGGGTGCTGCCAAAGGAGGAGGATGTGACGTGGGTGCTGCAACTGGAGGAGCCACTGTGGATGTGGGCGCTGCAAGCGAAAACTTGGGCACAGATGGTGGCCTGCCATGGAGACCTGGTGCTGCAGAAGTGAACGGCGATGGAGGGGCTGCAGGCCTAAATGGCATCGGTGGCACTGGAGGAGCTGTGCGACGCACATACACCCTCTGAGGAGCTGGAGGAACTGTAGGCACCTCGTGTAGCTGCTCTGGCTGGGACTCTGTGTATGGCATGCTGGCAAGAGATGATGGGGGCGCCCTGACACTCGGCATCTGCTGGGCCTCTGAATCCAATGTGGCAACCAAGTCGGCCAGCTGGGCATCCGAATACAAATGCTCTGGGCTCTGGGACTCATCCTGTGCACCAGCCTCTAAATCATCCTGTGCACCGACCTCTGAATCATCCTGTGCACCAACCCCTGAATCAACCCAAGCCTCATCCCGTGCCTCATCATGTGCACCCTGTAGACCCTGCATGGCCTCCCAATCTGTGCAATGAAAGTCATCAGGTGCCTCCTCTAGTGTGCTGTCGTAGTAACGGCCATGACTCTGTGCTGCACGCATCCAAACATCTGCAGGACCGGCATCTAAACCACTCTGCCCTCTATCAAGAGCCTCCTCCATCATGTCGACATAGGTAGGTATGCCACTGCCCCCCCCTGTGTGCCCTGCCGGTCTGCCGGTATAACCTGTGCCATGTGTCCCACCTCTGCCACGTGATGCACCTGTGACCCCTGCCCGTGGCGTGTGCCCTGCACCTGTATGGTCTGCCTCATCTCTCTCTGAACTGGCAAACACAACCCGAATGGGCTCATCCTCATCATGCTCATCCTCTGACACTGGCTCGTCTGCCTCATACAATGGGGGCTCTCTGTGCTCAAGCCCAAGCTCTCTCTCTCTCATCTCGACAAGCTCCCTCTCTCTCTCTGCCATCAACTGTGTGCCTAGGTCATCTGCAGGCATGGGATGGGTGCTGTCCGTAGGCAAGTCAACCTGGCGCTTCAAATCTAATATCTTTGTCTGCAAGGTTTAAAATTTGCATGTCAGAGAGACAACTTTATCAAGTAATGAAACCAACATACCAGGAGTCAACCAACATGCTATGAAAGATTAGCTTATCACCTGCAATGCGCTCGTAATGGTCGGAAGCCTCCTGGCGAGACGTGCGTTGGTGCTACAGAACACCAACCGCTCCAACTGACTCACTGACAACCGGTTCCTTCTCCTCGTGTGAATCAGTGCCCATGTGCTCCAATTACGCTCACACACGGAGGCAGCACAGTCCTGTGGTGCGTGCATTGAAATACTTCAACACATTGTGGCAGAGGTGAAACTTCAACGAAACACAAAAATGGAGGATAAAATGAGATGCATACCTGAGAAAGGACACGCAGTGCAAGACGCTGTATAGATTGGTATGTGCTACCGAACATGGTCCACCAGGTAATGGGTAGCTGCCTCCTCTCTGGATCCTGGGCAGCTGGGTGGCCGAATGTGCCCATGCCGAAACGAAATGCAGCGAGCTCCTCCATGAGCCTAATAGGATCCAAACCTATATGTGGACCCACCCTGTGAATGTACTGAAGCCAATCGGGCTCGAGCTCCCTGTCTGCGATCTGTGTCGGAGAGAGGAAGAGGGGATGCAGCATGTGTGCAACGCTGTGGATACTCCTGTGGAAGTAGTCCACCTCGTCTCCCATATGAACTTCAGCTCTGTCATCCTGCAGGTGAGGGGCATGTGGTTTAGGGCATTACGAAATAGCTTAACATTGACAGAAAAACAAACTAGCAAGTACTGAAAAGATAAAGGTCAATTGCAACACTGTACCGCTTACCTCTCTGGCTACAAGATGGGCAGCTGCAGGAACTGTCCAATCTGGTCCCTGAGCTCATACATACACCAGTCCAAGTGTCGACCCCTCGCTGTCAGCCATGCGGAGCACAATGTAGAGTGGTCGAAGCAGTCCTGACAATGTCTGTGCATCCCTCCAGAACTGGTCTCCCCTCACCGTGGAAGAAAAGTGCTCCCCATCCTCAGTGTGCGAAAATGTACTGGCACCCCAAAGATCACTGGCAACCATCTGTAGAAGCTAGGCCCTGCACCTGATCAAACGGTCGATGACCACCAAGTCGAATGCAAAGCGCGTTGGGGTTGGCTTACGGAGGTCCAGATGGCTGAACACCCGGAACATGGCAAGAACACGCCTCTTTCTGGTGACAAAAGTCACCAGGAAGAGGGCCTCCCGGACGATGGCTCTAACCCAGGGAAGTGCTCCAATGTCCCCCATCAGAAGGTCTATGCCGTGGGCTGCACAGGGGGTATGAACAATATGAGGGAACTCGGCCTCTAGCAGTACACCCATCTGAATGCAGTTCGTGGCATTGTCCGTCACCACCGTGACGACATGCTGTGGGCCTATGGCTAGGATGGAAGACCTGATGACATTAAACATGAACTCTGCAGATATGACTCTCCCCCCCCTGCTGCAATCCACTGCCCTCAAAAACTGTGTGCCCATGCAGCTGGAGACCAGTATGTTGAGGATCGGCCTCCTCCTGACATCAGTCCAGCCATTGGACACGATGCTGCAACCGTAAGTGGCCCAGTGCTGACGCAGAGGCTCCATCTCTCTACACAAGGACTCGACCCTATCCCTCAGCATGTGTGTGCGAACAACCTCTGAACTAGGGACTCTCCAGCTAGGGCTGACAGACTGTGCAAGGCGGAAGGTAGGTGCCTCCTCTGGTGTGCTGTCGTAGTAACGGCCATGACTCTGTGCTGCACGCATCCAAACATCTGCGGGAGGGGCATCTAAACCACTCTTTGCCTCCTCTGTGGATCCTGGGCAGCCGGGTGGCCAAGTGTGCCCATGCCGAAACGAAATGCAACGAGCTCCTCCATAAGCCTGATAGGATCCAAACCCATGTGTGGACCCACTCTGTGAATGTACTGAAGCCAATCGGCCTCGAGCTCCCTGTCTGCGATTTGTGTCGGAGAGAGGAAGAGGGGATGCAGTATGTGTGCAACGCTGTGGATACTCCTGTGGAAGTAGTTCCACCGCGTCTCCCAGATGAACTTCAGCTCTGTCATCCTGTAGGTGAGGGGCATGTGGTTTAGGGCATTACGAGAAAACTTAGCATTGAAAGAAAAACAAACTAGCAAGTACTGAAAAGATAAAGGTCAATTACAACACTATACCGCTTACCTCTCTGGCTGCAAGATGGGCAGCTGCAGGAACTGTCCAATCCGGTCCATGAGCTCATACACCAGTCCAAGTGTCGACCCCTCGCTGTCAGCCATGCGGAGCACAATGTAGAGTGGTCGAAGCAGTCCTGACAATGTCTGTGCATCCCTCCAGAACTGGTCTCCCCTCACCGTGGAAGAAAAGTGCTCCCCATCCTCAGTGTGCGGAAATGTACTGGCACCCCAAAGATCATTGGCAACCATCTGTAGAAGCTGGGCCCTGCACCTGATCAAACGGTCGATGACCACCAAGTTGAATGCAAAGCGTGTGGGGGCTGGCTTACGGAGGTCCAGATGGCTGAACACCCCGAACATGGCAAGAACACGCCTCTTTCTGGTGACAAAAGTCACCAGGAAGAGGGCCTCCCGGACGATGGCTCTAACCCAGGGAAGTGCTCCAATGTCCCCCATCAGAAGGTCTATGTCGTGGGCTGCACAGGGGGTATGAACAATATGAGGGAACTCGGCCTCTAGCAGTACACCCATCTGAATGTAGTTCATGGCATTGTCTGTCACCATCGTGACGACATGCTGTGGGCCTATGGCTAGGATGGAAGACCTGATGACATCAAACATGAACTCTGCAGATATGACTCTCCCCCCCCTGCTGCAATGCACTGCCCTCAAAAACTGTGTGCCCATGCAGCTGGAGACCAGTATGTTGAGGATCGGCCTCCTCCTGACATTAGTCCAGCTATCGGACATGATGCTGCAACCGTAAGTGGCCCAGTGCCGACGTAGAGGCTCCATCTCTCTAGACAAGGACTTGACCCTATCCCTCAGCATGTGTGTGCGGACAACCTCTGAACTAGGGACTCTCCAGCTAGGGTTGACAGACTGTGCAAGGCGGAAGGCCCTTCTGAAGGGCTCAGAGTCGATGATGGCAAAGGGTAGGTTCAGCTCGTAAATCAGACTGGCCACGGCCTGTGTGGCCTCTCTGTCCATGTGCGGCTGATGCGCGCTGCGAATGGTCTGCTGCACAAGGGCTCTCCGTGGTGGGCGACGGGTGGTGGACCTCCAGCACGGTGCACCAACCGTGACGGGAATGGACGATGACGCGACAGGCTGGGCACTGGTGGATGCATCGGCTGTAGACGTGGAATGGGGAGAGTGGGATGCACTGGCAGGGATGGGTGCAGCAGCATAGGTGGGGTGCACTGGTGGAGGGGCAACATCTGGCATGGGGTACAAAAACTGCTGGCTGAGGAGGTCATCCGGATGGGAAGGGAAGGAAGAAGGGATCTCTTCCACATCCTCGAAGGCCCGCCCAGTAGCATCCTGGGCCTGCTCGGGTGGCGGAGAGTCCATGAGAAAGTCGTAGACTGGTGGAGTGCGAGCAACAGTGGGTGGTGGTGGAACCGCAGTGGCAACTAGCGGATGCGATGGGACGGGATCCACCGGAATCTGAGCAGATGGGGGTGCGTGAGGCAGAACTGTCTGAGGGGGATGAGGGGCAAAGGGACCGGAGGAGGATGCACTCCCTCTCCTCGTGCGTGCTAGCCAAGCAGGCAGCAACTCTGGGTCAGCCACATAAGGAGCGGTGCAAAATCGGAGAATGCCCTCCGAAATGGTGTTCTCCCCTGCCACGAGCCGCGGCCCGTAGGTGTCCAGTAGTCGCTGCCTGTCGGGGACGGTCATGCTGCCACAAGGGGCAGCATTCAAGGTGCACCATTTTTGGCGCGTGCACCGAGTAGATGGCCTTTAAGGTGAGTGAGGGATGTAGCAAACTCGACGAGACAGTATCGGCAGCGCACGATCTTCTGACCGGTCTTGTTGGCCTTGTCGGCAACCCGCCTGACAATGTCTACCTCGTCCCACAGACCGGAAAGGTCGGATTGCACCATTGCAGATGAAATGAGGGATGGATTGCTGGAAAAAAAACAGCAGGGTTCACTGTTGAAGAGACGCTGAAAATGGGCGAAGGTAGGGCGAAGCAAGTCAGTAGTCTACATAAAGATGTAGCCCCTGTTTTGTTATTGACCAATAGAACTGGTGTCCCCCAAGGCAATTTTAATGGGTCTAATATGGGCCCATACATAAATAATTCTAGGGCTCGAGCTCATCCTATATAGAAAAAGCAATACATGAGAACTATTGGGAAGTTCTATTTGATCTACACCCCTAGAGGGAGATACATCCTCTTTGGAAAGATATCAGCAAATTTTTGTTCAATATCTCCAAAAACATTTCCTACCAAAGAATCCTCTACGCTAGGATCATTTGAGGATACATAAATAGACAAATGTAATAATTCTGTGGACATTTTATGGAATAGTGGCTTCACTCATACCTGAACTATCTTGCAAATAACAAAGGAAAGAATGGTACTCAGAGCATTTCAAACATTGATTAGCTTCCAAAGTAGTTACATAAGGCAGATCAAAAGCATTTGCTTCTCCCTCTAACTCTAAGGAGCAATTGTGCCAGAACTTCAAAGTGTGAGTCACATTCTCTTAGAATAAAACCATTCCTTACAAAAAAATAAATCTACCTTATCTAGATTCATTATGTGAAAGATAAGCCCATCTACATAGTCTTGAATCTTCAATGACAAGTGAGGGACGACCTCCTCCTAGGTTTCACGTTGCTCGCTTGTCACCATCTTTGACCACATACTTATGGTCACTTGACACAATGGCCAACTTAAGTCTCTGCACCAATTCGGAGTTTGTAGAATTTTGAGTGGATCCATCGTCAAATAAGACATTCATGGCTTGGTCCTTCTCGAACACATTCATATTAATGATGTCATGGGGGCCAAAAACTCTTGTATTAAAGTAATGATGGCATAGCTTCAAAGTTACAAATAAATAAAGCCTAAACGGATAAAATAGGCATTTATTTCGAAAAAAAAAACCTTAATGGCTATTCTATTGGCTCATGGATCTCCTCTCCATGCTCCTGAATAGAGTCACAACTGACTCACCTACAACTGGCCTAATCAAGCCTCCTACGATAACCAGCATCTCATACTACTGGCGATCGCACTCGGCGTCCCTTCTCCATGTAATAGAAGCAAAGTCCATTGCTCTTGGCCTTGTCAAAGTCAATGGCCTTGCCTTGTCCAACTTAGGGCGTTTCTTCCTTTTAGCTTGGAAACCAGTGTTGGAAAACATCTTTTTCCCTTTCTTTTGAAAGGGAGCCGAAGATTTATTCTTAGGTTCTTGCTTAAGAGCCTACTACTCCTTTCTTCAAAGTGTGGCCGAGTGCAATGCACCTCAAGCTAATACTCCTTCGGAAAGTCGAGAATGAGGTGACAGTTGAGTAAAATTGGGTCCATGTGACTGCACACCTCGTGAAAAGTTTGTAAGAAGATATCATGTGGCCTTGTTCCCATTTGCAAGGAACATTCATGTCCACTATTTGATGCTTGTTATGGACACATTTGTCCATATGATGGCCATCACATGCATCACTGATACAATATTATAATGGTACCATTTACTTGTACAGTACATTCAATAGTCGCATATTTTTTGATGTGATTATTAGTAGACTCGCACTTTTTATCACATTTGATAGGCATGGTTCATATTTTGAGCCCTTATTATTTAAATTTTCATATTCCCTACAAGTCAATTGAAGGGAGGTAGGTTTTGCTTAGTAAAATAGCCATCAAAGCTGTTCATTTGTTAGTGTATGATTTTGGAGACTTCAGTTGCTAATGCCCCAGCTAGGGCTTTGGCGTGGATTTCTATCAGGTCTCTACCCTCATGAGCTACTTCATTGGTGATTTTAGTCCCTAACTTGGTATCAAGGCACTTTTCTACCTTAGTTGGAGTGCTACATTTTCTCGACACTTGGCAGATTTCTATTTTTTGGTGGATCTTTAGCGGACATTAGTGGCAATTCTTCCATTAAAGTTAGGAGCAGATTCCCCAAAAAAAAAATTTGGTGGATCTTCTAGTGGATCTTTAGCGAACAGTTAGCAACAGTTTCTCCGCTAAACTTGCAGGCAGATTTTGCAAACTCTCACATTTACTCATGATAGCAGCCCATATTCCTTGACAAGCATTGACTCTTCACCGGATTACGAGCTGATTTCTAGTAAGTAGTTCATACTTAGCCTACCCAAGGCTCATTGTGTTGAAGGAGCCCCAACCTGACCTAGTTCCAACAAATATATTGGTTCCTCAAGTGTTTTCTAACCTTTTGAGTGAATTTTCATCTATGTTTGATAGACCCCAACTTCATTGCTGCCATAAGGAGACATGACTCACCATATAGACTTGCTTTCTGGTTCTTCTCCTCCCTCTCATGCTCCTTATTGTATGTGTTTATCTAAGCGTGTTGAAGTTGAACGTCAAGTTCGAGCCCTTTTACAACAAGTTCATATTTTTCCTAGTCATAGTCCTTTTGGTGCTCTTGTTCTCCTTGTTGATAGAAAAGATGGTTTTAAGAGACCTTTGCATTGATTATCCTGCCCTCAATAAACTCACCGTTCGTAGCCAGTTTTTTATTCCTCATATGGATGGCATGTTTGATCAATTGGGTGAAGCCAAGTTCTTTATTAAGATTGACCTTCATTCTGGTTACCATCAGATACATATGCATCCCGATTTTGTGTACCCATTCTAGCTTGTAAAAGTTCAAGGTTCTCCCTTTTGGTGTTACCAATCCCCCTATTTTTCAACATGCCATGACTCATCTTTTTCGTTCTTTATTAGGTGCTTGTGTCATTATTCATTTTGATGATATTCTTGTTTTTAGTCTTTCTTTGCACAACCATGTTATCCATTTACGTTCCGTTTTTCATCTCCTTCTTACCGATCTTCTATATGCCAAGAGATCTAAGCGTTCCTTTGCAGTTATTGAGATATCTTTCCTTGGTTTTGTCATTTCCAACGGTCGTATTCGCCTGGATCCTCATGAAGTTCAAGTGATCTCTTTGTGGTTGGTTCTCTCGTATGTCCACTCTCTCATATGTTGCTATCACTTTTTCTTTGGGAGATATTGCAATGGCTCAAGCACAAGCTACAAAGAAAACTAAGGAGGTTTGCGATTTCTTAGAATATCTTTATGAATCCAAGAGTGTGACTGACATTCTTATGTTGCAATGACAATATGAAAATGATGGAAGGAAAATTCCTGGGTCTACATATTTTACATATCGAAAGAATAAAAAGTATGGCTAGGCAAATGTATGTAGCATCGAAATGTAGAAAAGGCAATTTGTGCTCAAAACTTCAAGGAGCTTTCCGAGTTTCCATAATCCACTGATCATGAATGTGGAGGAATGGGTGGAATATCTATACTTGGTAGGGTTGTCACTCATCTTGGTACTCTCAAGTCTCGTGATTATTGGACTCATTTTGCATATCCTTATCTCACCTTTTTGAGAGTACATGACTATATACTATGGTTTACATCATGTACATACTTAGAGTGTATGGGCGGGCCCACTAGTGAGGGTCATTCGGGACTGCTCTCAACCTCACTTTTTAGAGAGAGATATAGTTGGGATCTTGATTTTACCTCATAATTTAGACCCGAGATTATCACATACCCTCAAGTTCACTTGGGGGCAACTTTGGGTTTCCTCACATCAGCTACATGGTGAGAATAACCATCTCTAATGTATTTCCCGAGAAGATAGATTTTGTTATTTGTGTACTTTTGGCGAGGTTGAGACAGAGGAACATTTTTTCTTCAAATGTCCTCTCTATTATGAGATCAAAGGAGGGTATTACTATCGCTTTCATGATTAGTTGGTTACTCTTCGCTCATTGACATCCTATGTTGACCAGTTAAATTGATGGTACAAGAGATGTTCCATCTGAGGAGTGATATATAATGCGGCAGCAACATCAACATGAGTACTTAACAGTCCTATATTACGTCCTTGTTCTCCAGACATAGACTTCATGTCCGCACAAAGGTAGAGTCAGAGGATGAGTCGTTATTCATTTTAAACACCAAGGCCAAAGACCATATTCCCAGGTATTGATACGCATGGCACAGACCTACACAACTGGCTTCACAACTTCGCACATGGCCTCCACAACTTAAGACACCTAGATCTTCCACCATTGGTCTTTTTTGGGCGCTCATCTCATGAGATGGCATGTTGGCTATCATTTAGTTAGGCTGGCTCCAATATATGGTTCATGGGAACTCTTGTTATGAGTTCTCTTATGGCTCTTTATCTTGATCGTCTTTTTATCTTCTATTCTTAGTTTATTGTTAATTGTTACAAATTCTCCTCAGAGATGCTTTATGCTTTCTAAATTAGACCATACTTGGAATCATAGATCCAGCGGTACCAGGATCCGCGGATTCCGGTACCGCGGATCCATACTGGTACCGTGGATCCATATTGATCCGCGGTACCAAAAAAAAAATTTTTTTTTTTTTGCGAAAATAACACAGAATTTTTTTTTTTTTTTTTTTTTTATGATGCCGCCCTGGTACCGCGGATTTTTGGGCGGCACCATAACCGCGGTACCACCATTATGGTACAGCGGTACCATAATGGCGGTACCACGTGCCACTATGCTTGGAATATACTCTTTTAGTCTTATGTACCTTTGGTACCTTACATATATGAACAAAGCTTTCCTTCTTTAATTATCATAATTGTTCTTATTCTATGGAAGGACATGCAGGTTTTCTTTTAGGAGTATTCATGTCTGTGGCCTTGTCCTGCACTCATGGCATCATTGAGATCAAGCTCTTTGTGAATGAAGCTCCAAAGTGAGCTGTCTTCTCCTTTTTGTTGCTATTTTCCCACATATGGCTATATGATAGATTGTTGGCACAAATGGACATAGTGAAATGTTTCTTGTAGGAAGAATTCGTAGCTGATAATTAATGTGGAAGCTAGCAAAAATCATCTTTCAGTTGTCCACACCCACTTACACATGGTCAACTTTCGCACTTATGCTTGTGATGCATCCTCTCTATTCATTCTAAGAATGTGAGACTATTGTTTTTACTATTATGCATGGTCTATTTTGAATGTAGTTAGGAGATGAGGTATATAGAAGAGTTACGTGAACTTGGAAGAGTACCAAGGCTTTCACGAGATAAATCATCTCGTCACTATCACTAAAATGAGATCCCTACATGGATTTGGGTTTTTGCTAATAATTGTTGGTCTCCTTGTAGGGTAAGGCTCATGAGAAACTACCTTGTTCCGAAATTCACTTGCGCCTCCTAAGACTCTTTTCGAGCTTTTTTTTTATGCAATCGCACACAACGAATGTTTTTCTCATGTTCCTCCTTTCTTTTCATGAACTGTGGCATGGATAAGCATTGCTTGTTCTTCTACCTTCTGGCCTTGTACTTCATATATAAAAATGTCATCATAGTAGTGTTTTTTAGTATTTATATATCCTTCTCTACGTGAGGATACAAGTTTGCATTTATTCCACGAAACGCAAGCATATTTGGATTGATTTAGGTATTTCCATCACCACTTCTTGGTATTAGTCATAGATACCATTGATTAACCTTTTGGTTTAATTTGTATTATTCTATATGTATGGAACGTATTGAGTTTTGTACGTACCAAAACAAGTCTAAAATGCATTCTCGTGAATTATTTTTATTTATGGAGAATTTGCTTACTTTAGTGGAGGGTACTTTGCTATAGATTATGGTCTGTAAGTGCTTGTGTATGTGTTTTCAGCCTAGATCTCCGTTTTTTTGGGAGATGGTTAAATCTATTAAGATTAGGTTGTTGATTTCTTGCATGTGATGATTTAACTTGTTAAGAGTAATTGCAATACTCTGGACTTAGTTCTAATTAGGTGAGTCTTCATGGATCTCCTAGAGATTTTGGTCAATAGAATTGTTGTGGCTTGGCATATTTGGATATTGTAAGCAAGTGTATACATACTAAGAAGCATTGTCAATTGTCTGCGAGAAATTGTGGATAGTTTGAGACTATGAGTAAAATAGCCTTTTTTAGGCTTTTGAACTTGATCTTTGAAATAAAGAGTCGATTCACCCAGTGTTTCATGTAATTAAGATTACATGAAGGTGATATATTTTATTTGGAGAAAATCAACCCAACCGGAAGATTTATGGCTTAGTGTATCTTTAGATACTAGGTTAGTACTCCTGTGCAGAGGCAAACAATTGGAGAATTGTCACATCTCTAAGAGTACCTATTCTAGATGAAAATATCAGACTGAGGATAATGATTTTTGGATAAAAGTTAAAAGCTTGAGGAATGATTTCCTTGTCTGTTTTTTTCCCGTTCTGAGGACAGAACCTGTTTAAGGGAGCAAGAATGTTATGGCCATATCCAGCTCAAAGGAATAGTCCTGATTTGGTAGACCCGTTGATTGTTGGTTACGCCTCGATTTAATTCCATGTCAAGGCCAGTTTTGTAACTAATAACCTTGAGAGGACCCAGACACTCCTATTGAGACATGTGGAGCAATGCATGGCATGTGACCGAGGTATGCATGAAGATTGCATGGGATATGTGACCCAAGTTTAGCTGGATTGCATGGGGGCTTGCATGAGCTCATGCAGAGGCTTCTCACATTATATGTATTGGTAGCCCTCCTGCATTCTAAGGCTATGGTTCTTGGTTACTAGGTTTCTCCCTCCCATCAAGCATTCACATTCCATGGCTCGGGGGTGAGGCGTTCGGATACATCTGTATTTGGATGCCCGGTTTGACTCCCACAGTCTCTTGTGGTTTCACTCCTATCTTCATCTTAGTTATCTCCTGGTAGTCTTTACACTCCCTCTCTTTTTCTATTGACCCAAAGTAATCCTTGAATCTCTCTCTCTCTGAATTGAACATTGTCTCTGATCTCTATGGCTGTCTCTCACATCTAACTTTGAATTCATCCGTGGTCTATATAGCACTCACACCATCTTGGCAGCTCCACAAGCAAGGATATCAGCTTCCATTATCAACAATAACTCTGAAGTTTATTGTCATTGTGTCAGGAAAAGTAAGACATGGGACTTACTTAGATCAGATAGAGTTTATATGTCCAACCATTGATATTCAAATAAGGGTGAGCCTCTAGAAAATATACAGATCATACAGGAAAAGGATCTGAGCTCTGAAAAGTAGTTCGATCCCGAATATGAGACTGTTTCGTAAGAGCACAGAAATGTAGAAATGAATTTCGGTTGATAGCAGATTTGCACAGCTTAAAAATGCAATTTTCCAGTGATCAGGTTAAGGGCCAGTCAATGCCAGATTTTAGGTTGTCATTAGCTTTCTGTAAAACAAAAATGATCCCAATATGTTTGACTTGGTAGAAGTATAGGCTAGAAATCAGAATGACTGATACTTGTTATAAGCTTCAGAATGGAATAACTAGATTTTGATAGCGCCAATAGACTATACATTAGGATTGAATCAAGATGTATTTTGATATTGTTTCTAATATCTGTTATGAACCATGAATCAGAGTTCCCTTTGCTGCAATGGATCTGAATACAAGTCTTATGTAGAAACAAATGAGTAGCACATCCCTCAAATGATGTGCTGTCCAATAATGCGCAAATTTTAGAATGCAGACCAAGAATTGGAATGCTTTACAAATTGAATTAGAGAAGAATAATTTAAAAACTTAATGCGCAGTACATCAGATAGCTCTGATACCACAAATGTCATATGCCCATTTCGAGCAAATTATACAACAAACTACAAAGAAAACAATACCAAAACAAAACGGTGTGAATAGACGCCACTGAACCCACATTTGATCACCGAAGAGTTGCATTGTGAAATTGGAGTACATTGTACTGCCATCATGAAGATGAGGCCCATAGCTTTGTTACCATAAATGTCGTGTGCCCATTTATTATTGTGTTACAAACTACAACAAAGAAGAGATTACTGAAACAAAACAATGAATAAAGGCCAATAAAACCACATTAGATCACAGAAGAATGGCATTGATCATTGTGAAATTGGAGTACATTTTACTGGCATTAGGAAGATGAGGCCTAATACTAGGGCAAGGCAAAGCTTTCATATAAATGATAGTCACATGACCTGCCTATCCCTGGGCCCGACTTGCATACACTAATCATTTTTCAATTAAAGCTCTTTAGAGGCCTTTAGGTCTTTTCAGCCCACCATTTCCCTCTACGTTGAATATGGCTAATTCTAATTCTTAATTTTTGCCCCAAATTTCCCATTGCCTTACAAACGTGTACCTACAAGGTCTCACTGTGTGAACTAACCTTCCTTGACCACTGCTGCTCTGAGAGGATCCACAGACTGCTTGATAGGGGGACTGAGATGATCCAAATAACTGCATACTGTTTGAGACAGGGCCAGGGAGTGATGTCAGAGGAATGTGGCTATGGGACCTGATCAAGGCCAGCAAGGGTACATGGCCCAATCAGGGTCTTGAGAGAAGCGGTGAGCCTGCCTTGAATAGGCGGCCAGGATGGCAGGAAGCATGGACCATTGGCAGGTACCAGACAGCACCAGATTGGTGGGCAGGGACTGCAATTGCGTGACACATATTTTTGCATTCCAAACAATAAGTCGCTTCGAGAAAGCTTTTTTTACTTGTTATCAAACCCTTTGTCATTTATGTTGCAAATAGAATGTCTCAAAATTTCTGGCTTTCATCCCAGAGTTTTTCCTTGCTAGATTCAATATTGATGCACCATCCATGTTGCAATCAGGACATGCAGGAATTTCTTGGAGCTATGCAAGGCAGGCTACTATGATGGAGTCTATTTTCATGTTAGTCTCTCTCTTCTATGATACTCCTTTGACAAGGCTTTGGCAATCTTCTTCGGAGTTTTTTGCATTATCAAAGCACCATAGAACAATTAATTGGAATGTAAGGTTCAGTGTACAAAAGTTCAATATTCTCCTGGTATCTGTTCTTGAATATAGAAAACCGAAAGAAGAATTATGACCACATCCCATCTTAGTAGGTCCTCTCTCCCTCTTTGGAGTCCCGTTATCCAACTTCTGCTTTTCAGTGCGTCTGTCTGTCCCTCCTTCTGACCTTACTGGTTCTACATACTTCCTCCACTGCAACTTCGTCTCTTAATCCCTTTGCCCAATGCTATGCTCTTTGGCTCCCCCCTTGGCAACTTTCTCTCTCCCTTTCTTCTCTCCCTCCAGTTTTTTCCTGTTTGGCTCTCTTTCTCCCGTCCTTCATGATGGTTTCTTCTTTGGATAGAATTTTCCCTTCCTCCATTCTGTACGAATTCATTCAGAAGAGATGTACCTTAACAGAACAATCTCTTGAAAAGATTGATATGCTCAAGCGAATGCATTCACAAGTTATCTTCTTCCAGTCTTAAAAACCTACTGGTTGCCGAACATTAACTGTTGACTTTTAAGATGATAAGTTTTTGCATGACACATTAGAATCTTCTTCATACCTTGATTGCTTTGCATATGCTTAGAGTTAGGGTTTCAGGGTGAACAAGCAAAGTCCCTACACATTACAAGGATCTTTGCAAGGTAGCTTACCATATGGTTTATCTTATTGATCTTAGCTATGAACTCTTTTAAATAGATAACAAGTTACACCTCCTCCTTAGTTAAATAGGGCTAGAGCTTTACTAGCATATTCTAGAAGCTTGCAGAATATGACAAAATGGGGATACAGTTTTGACTATGCAATCAAATTGGGTACATCTGTTGGGTAGCAATTAGGCAGGAAGTAACACTTACCTAAATCATTAGTGAATAGGAAATTCATTCAAAATTCGGTATGCTCCTGATCAACGAGGAAAGTTCCTAAGCAAAATGACCTTATTGCACATGTGTTTAGCAAAGGTTAAATTTGAGAAGGAATGATTGTATGCAGGAAGCATAGAAGCCCCTGTTGTGCCCATCCCCTTCTCTCACACACACACACACACACAATTAACAATATTAATCTACAACTTTTTTTGTAGGTCTTTCTGACTATAGCATTGAAAAACAGAGGAAAGGTCATTTAATCCCAACTTGACCTTTTTTCTACTCAGAACAGATTTAGGATTGATGCTTTAGCAGGATTAAAAAATGATAATGTGGTGTAGAGGAATTAAGGTGTGGTATGCTCACTCCTACCAATAGATCCACTTGTACTAATAGAAGGATCTTCTACTAACGAATGCTCTTTAACAGATTGGCTGCAAATCATAAACTTAGCAAATGGACCATAATCAATGGATCCACTACAAATCATATCCATAGCTAATGGATCCAATACAAATCATATCCATAGCTAATGGATCCGATGCACATCTATAGGGGTTCTTTTTGTTTTGAATCTGAAAAAGAAAAAAGAAAAAAAAGGAAGTATCTTACAAATCTAGAAATAGAATAAAATCACATACAGAACATGTACACAACAACGACATTATGTACGTGCACTATGGAAATATGGCAGGAAGAAGAGTATGTCCATCATTTTTTAGTTCTCTATTTGGGTTTTTGCCCTTTTCAATGTCAAGTATCAGTAATTGTGGAGGGAAAAAGTGCTACTCTTGAAGGGACAAAGAAACTTTATTATGCTCTAGGACCTCTGTAGCTAATTTTCCAACTACATGACAGTGTTTGAATAACTCTGTCAAAAGAGACCCGAAGCTTAAAAAAAAGCTTAAAGAGCAAAAGCTTCTTCGCAAATCTTTCGTACATCTTTTTGTTTTGGAGAATCACTAGAGCGAGTATGGAACTTCATTGAAGTTGATCAAAATTCAAAGATTCTCAATCTGTGATATATGAACCAGTAGCAAGAAATAAGATGTTTAAAACTGCATCAAGCCCATCCAAAAACTATGTAGGTTCTCTAAATATTGGATAGCAAAAGCACCGCAAATCAAGCAAGAACACATTAAAATCACTTGAAAGTCGTCATAAATGGAAAGGGTTAAAAGATAGAGATATGACAGACTGAGTTGCTTCAAATCAGTCTGCATCACTATAGGACAGCAATAGTGACAATAACTAAATTTAAGCTGAAAGACATGTCGCACGCTATTAATTGAAGACCTGACAATGGGTATCTATCATCTTCGATGTTGGTTACCTTTTCTATGGTAGGGTTTGGGCACAAACCTGGAGGAACCTTCCAAAAAGTTCTGTTTGGTCCAATTAATCAATCCACTTTATGGGTCCAAATGGAATTCACAAGGCCCCTACAATTTGTGTCCCATTTATATATTCTTGATTGTCCCCCACAGCCCGTCTTCCCACTTGTTATTCATATCTGAACAAGCTATATCTCACAAGGAATCACTGGAAAATTGTTGCATGTATACACGTTAGCATTGTGATGCTTCAACAAAATTGACAAGCTGATGTCAGGAGCAAAATCTGTGGTATTTGTGTTGTGAATATAAGCTTCAGAAATCCAACATTCAAATCTTGAGTAAGAATTCAGGTTCATATGTCAATTCAAGGTTGACTTTTGCAAAACTATTTTCTCGTCTTAAATTGGTGCCCTTTGGTTCTTCATATGTTTGGTTAGAAATTTTAGTCATCAGGCAATTGTAAACAATCTGAGAGGCTTTTTATCATGTGTCATGGGCATGCAATAAAAGACCAATTTCTGCCAAGTTAGGTGTGAAGGTGAATCTAGACTGTTGCTCTAAGGCAACCTTTATCATAATGATTTTGTTTGTGATCTGTAATTTGCAATTTTTGTTTTTATCTTGCTATGTCCCTACCCATGTGCTCAGTGGTATCTAGATGCAAACTTCTGGATAATGAAAAGAAGATCTCAACCACTCAGCAACATTTTTGGGGGCCTTAATGTGCTATGTTGATACTTAAAGCATGGTGTCCAATGTATAAAAACTGGTACAACTCTGAGCAAATTACCTGAGTTGAAGTCTATGCAATTCAAAGTTCTTTTTGTTTCATTGCAGAAGATAATTCCTGGATTTATGTGTCAAACGGGAGATCCCTCAGGTTTGCCTCAGCCCAGCTGAGATTGTGACCGGAACTTGGCTCCTAGGTTGGATTTTGTGCTCAAAATGTACTAGCCGCACAGATCAATAGGGCAATTCATATCTGGGAGGTGACAACAGGCTAACTAACCTATCATTACTTCTCTGGCTAGTGATACTTTTATTTATCTATGCTTGATGCAGGCACTGGAAAGGGCGGTACATCTATATACGGTCCACGATTTGACGATGAAATGTCAGCCAAATGCAATCATAATAAGAAAGGAATTGTTTCTATGGCTAACTCTGGCAGGAACACTAATACCTCACAATTTTTCATAACTTTCAAGCCTGTAAGTGTAAAGAAACTTGAGGTCTTGAACTTTATAATTTGGAAAGGCTTTGTTCTCGCTCTTTAACTTCATGCACAGAAAAGGGAGAAGAAAATGGCGTTTGCCATCACAATGTTGAGCTGCTATTGTTGAGAATTGAGAATGATCTTCTAAGCTATTGGCACTAGTACTAAATCTGTTGCAGATTTTTGCTTCTTCCTTTCTCTGTACTATGTTAATTTCATCTGACCTACTGTTGTAGTTACTGTTGTAGTATCTTATTGAACTGGTAATATAAGGAAGACTTTACAATCCCAACTCTCTGTAGCATGCTAGTTCATAACCAACCTATAAGGTTTGGAGATTAGTTAATAGGCTGCTGGTGCAGTGTCCTCATTTAGATGGAAGACACACTGTGTTTGGAGAAGTCAAAGATAGCTCTTTTGTGGTTATGGATAAAATTCAACTTGTTGAAGTAAAGAATGGGCGACCAGTTTATCCGGTTAAACTGTGAAGCTCTACACTCCCTTTCAGAATGTTAGCAGTGCAGTTTTGACAAGATCCTAAAATCTACATCTGCATAAAAGTATCTACTATTTGGATCAGTCTTTCCTTTATAGCAAATATTACAGGTGTACCACTTGTGTTTGCCTCAGTAATTTCACGAAGAATGGTGCATCAAGTGCCTTTTAGAACCTTCTAACCCAAAAGATTCACTTTACAGATATGTTGCTGAAGTTACAAACGATCCATGGGAAGGTGTATGCCTACCATTTGGAGCTGCAATACCTGTAAAGCCTCTTATTTCAACTGCTGGACCGTCATGCTCTATCCAATAATGTTACACTTCTCTCTGCTGATCAGGTTCTCAGGTTGGCATTATCCAGATTCGTATTTGAGCTGTATCACATTTTCAAAGCAGATGATACCATTCAGGAAATTTGTGCTTTGACTTCCTTGGAAGCATGTACTGTGCAAGAAAGCAGTTAGTGTACATTGAATTGACAAATTTCTTGCAAGAAGACCACCTGTAGAACTTGATTTTTTGGCACACCATAAGCAGCCAGCTTCAAACAATCGCATTGTCTAAAAGGGATGTACCGGACGTTTAGTTTACTTGGATAGTGAAACAAAGATTGGCATGCATATTTTTTATGTGCATGTGTGAACTCAAAAGCAAGAGTAAGCAAAGGGAACAAAGTATTCTTGAACAAGTGCAAAGCACTTAAAGCTACTAGGCTGAAAGTTGAAAGTATCCAAGATACCATATATTCAAGCAATACATACAATAGAAAGCAATAAGCACTCTTGGTCTTTGGATCTGTTTCAAACTATGGCATTTACATGGTGAATTTGAAAGTTTTGTGAGAATAAATATAAGAAGAATTTATTCTATCCTAGGCTGGAGAGAGTTTCCTGCATTCCTATCTTAAGTTTTGGTTGTTGGCTAGAGATTCATCAATTTGTCGTAGTACATGCCTTGGGGAAAGGATGACCACCTTGAATAACAATGGTAAGCTCAAAGAATTTTGAGATTCAATGGAGTTTTTGTTGTTGGCTAGAAAGTTATCTACTGCTCCTTAATAATTGACCCTATAGCGCACAATGGGGAGTTCAAAGAAGTTCAAAGTTCAAGGTTCATGGTTAAGGACATATATGGCAAATTCATAAATAGTTGATTGGAAGGTCTTTTGAGCCGTCATTTGTTCAGAACTTAAAAGTATAATCTGCACAAGCAGGTTGTCTAACTTTCTGGCTGCTTGAAGTTTCTTTGGAAAATCTAATTGTATCGCTCATGCTCTTAAAGATTCATGGCTGTCTAGCATATTGACGATGGTTTTGTTGAAAGATTCAACCATGTTCCGTACGTGTTTGATTGTAAAGCAACAATCTCTATGAAGCACAATACGGGTGGGTGATAATGTGTGTGGGGAAATTTTCAATCATGCATGACAAAAGCATAGATGAAACAATTTTGCAGAATTGCAATCTTACATTCTTTATTGAAATTTATTTGATACTCTATTTGATGCGTTTCTTGATTGGTTCAAGAACTTCTAGCATTCATATTTCTGTGGTAAATTGTTAAATGCAGCTAGTTTTCTTTCCTCAAAAGTTTTCTCTATGTGTTTTGATAACATAAGCTAATTATTTGATAGTTTGAAAGTGCAAGTAAATTGAATTCATCCTTGAGAGAGCTTTGATAACTAGAATTTTCTAATTGTGGGAGTTGCTTGGAGGTTTGAGAGCAACTCATATATTTAGCCTGATAGAGAAGGAACGAAATATCTCACTAATCAAGACAATTTGGTAGTGCATTGAAATGTCTCAAAAGATTGAAAAAGAAATTCTATTAGTGGGATAAGATGGTGATGGTAACTTCACGTTCATGCACCAACCTTTTGTTTAATTGGGACATCATAGTTGTGTTAAGAGAATTTTTTAATGATTTCCTTTCAAACACCAAAATTCACAATCAACTAGAATTGAAGCTTGCAATGTGCCATATTTAATCTAATAGAATTCAACCATTATAAAACTAACTTTGTATAAGATGAACCCATGCTTAACACATTATAATCAAGGGTAGCTTTTCATGTAAGTAACTTCGATAGATTCTCTAATCTTTGCTTCGTTGACACACTTGCCTCTTTGACAATGTTGGATTGCAACTCTTAGACCGGGAACAATAAGCTTTTGCAAGCATCAATTCATTTGAAATGGCAATAAATATGTAGTCTCCTATATCTACTTAAAATAATAAATCCTTGCTTTTATTAATAAATCATGGGAAAGCCCATCAACGTACAAAAAGATGAAAGCATATAGAATGATAATGCCGAATGGCAAAAATGAATACTGAAAAGCTTAATAAAACTTATAATAGTAAATTAATTACTCAAAACCAACTGCTTGATGTAAATCACTAACTAGAATAGTGTCACTAATAGGTAATGCAGGAAGCTTTGAAGCAGCTGCTCTTGCAAATTGAGCTCGTGCGAAGAGTTGAAAGTGCCTATGAATGTTGCAATGCGATAGAAATACATTGACAATAGAGATACAATGACGGATGGTAACGTAACACTTTGTCCTTGGTGTTTCACAACAAGCTCCGCACATAATGACAAAAATTCATTAAATTTCTTATGAAGAAGGCAAAGGGGATGAAATCTTTACCAAGTGCATGATCATTACAATCTCATTCCTTCTCTTGAGTTGCGTGAGATGCAACAACCCCTTGTGTGGTGAAAGAATGATAAAGAAGGTCCTGACGAGAGGGATCAGCAATAACAACATCTTCCAAACTGCGAATTCCCTCATGCGAGAGAATAAGGTTACCACGTCGTCGAGACAATTGCAAAGAGGGCCTTGGTAAAATGTGTGTCTGCTCTCAAACAACATGAAAACCATTATCATGAGCAATAGCAGCAAGAACGTCACGAATGGAATCATGTGGCACTATATGACCTCCATCGG
This sequence comes from Diphasiastrum complanatum, assembly GCA_029204225.1. NCBI lineage: Eukaryota > Viridiplantae > Streptophyta > Lycopodiopsida > Lycopodiales > Lycopodiaceae > Diphasiastrum > Diphasiastrum complanatum. Next base: position 45,370,913 of record CM055101.1, on the reverse strand, counting down.
AGGGGCACCACATAAGATGAGTACCCAAGGGATCTAACTCATGCCCACACGAACACTTAGAGAGACCAATTAACATTGGATGTGAAAGTCCCAATCTGGTTCGAAGGGCAGTGATAAATAAATCGTTGTTGAGTCGCAAGAGTGGAAGAACTGGACGTGCAACCGACCAAGCCCCTGCACCTGGACTACCCTACTGAAACCTGAAAACTAGTGCAGAGGCAACAAGAGATGATCGTGTCTACTTGTTACACCTAGATTTATTGAGTTTGTGAAGTAGCATCTAGAATCTAGTGTGTATGTTGAGCATTTCATAACATGATTAATTCATAAATTTTATTACATCCCCATTTCTTGTTGCATTTGGCAAATGTAGGAATTGCCTTAATGTCTTTTTTCAAATCCTTTAATTCCGGTGCAAGCAAACTTGTCAATATCTTTTTTTCTCGTTGCAAGCATCCCAAACCATCACTCATCAATATCGAATTACATTATTCTAACTATAAGCATATATTTATATTGAAACATAACCCGCAAGAATTCTTCTACAATGCTTCAAAAATTTTCTTTTCAACTCTAGACATACATTCATCTACAGTTCCACTATTCATCATTGTATCCGCATTACAAAAAATACGTTTAAAAATACATACTAAATTATGTAAGGCCTCATTCGCTACATAGCCTTATACCCTATATTATCTCCATATGAAAGACTCTCAGGCTTGTACGATGCCCACCCACCTCACCCACAAGATGTTTGATAAGCCATCAGACAACCCCTCACTATTGCCCAAGGCAAAGAAAACCATGAGGGCTAAGTGGCCTCTCCATCCAATCCCCAACAAGTCGTATCTGAATTGCCCAATTCCTCCAGTATCATTCTGATCTTGCAGGAGGGGAGTTATAACCTCCCATACCTAGCCTCAAAGGGTCAGGTCTTTTTTCTCAACGACACCTTCACCAAGCTCCAGCCATAGTCCATATGGTGGGAAAATGTGTTTGTCATTGACCCATAATCGTTAGAAGTGCATCTCTCAGTACCATGTGACATCATAATTGATCTAACATATCACCCTATAAAGAGACAATTGCATGAGCTCGCCACCTCTTGCTACCAAGCAAGGGAAGGAACACCTTGTTGGATTCTCAACGTTCTTTTACCGGTTTCCACAAAAAGATATAGGGACAATTCAAATAGAGTGGTAGTGGAAGCAACAAAGAATTGTCGGGTATTGAATCTCATATTCAAAATTATGGCTACATGGGACAACCGCTTCTAAGGGTTTTGTTTAAAACCCAACCAAGAATTCACATTAGGCCTAGAGAATCTCCCCATATACCTCACTTTCCATATACCAACATTGCTCTCTTCTATCATAATTATGTGTATGGAGAGGTGAGCAATAACATAATAGCTCCATGGCATGCACCCTACATTGGAACCTATTTCCAAGACAACACAACTACGAACTTTACTCCAATAGCAGTTTGCCCAATTGGTCCCTAACCAAATTAGACATAATGAGGAGGACCAATACAAGAAGATTCAAAAGACATTTGTGGAAGCCAAAGAGTAGAGATTGGTGTGCCCTTGGGAGAAGTACTTCCATGTATTATACTCAAAAAGAAAACAAAAAGAAGCTTTAAAAAAAAGCAAAAATAAGGGCTCAATTTTTTTGATTGTTTTACATCATTCTTTCCTTTTATATGGTTTTTATTTACAGTTCCTTTATATTTTCTCTTTTTTTACTTTTCACTTTTTTTAAATTAGGTTGATGGAGACCTTGGCATTTTGCGAGTTTCTCCTTGACCATAATTCAACATAAGGGTAACATAATGTGGTGTGCTACCATTTTCATGCCAATACATGATTTTTTAAAAGCAAAAAATTATGGTTTGGTACATAGTCAAAAATCCCAATGCCATCAAATTTTAAATAAGTTATTTACAAGACAATTTGTTACCCTTAAATATAGGTTTATTTGATTATGGGAAAAATGTTCACGGAGTTGTAAGGTGAGCATGCCAACATGCTAGCCCATAAAAAAAAAATCCAAATACTTTAATTAAAAAGCTGCCTTTATGTCTGTGCTTGACGATTTTGAATATTATCGTCGATTTGCCACGTTGCAAATGGGGACGAAGCCCTTGGATGTCTATGTCTACAGCCCCTATCTTACACATAGTGGACCCTAGCGGATCTTTCCTGGTGGAAACGGATGCTAGTGACTATGCGGTGAGTGCAGTCCTTTACTAGGATGGTAAACTTGTGGCTTTTGAAAGCAAGAGCGGAATCAACTATCATGCATAGCTAAGTCATCTCCAAAGGGGGAAAAAAAAATAACAAATATAATTGTTCTTTTTTACTGACAGGTTACGTGCTAGCTTTTATAGCTCCATAAGCATTTTTCTATATTCAAAATAAGCCTATATGTAGAAGATAGCAAAGGTTTTTTTGATGGACCTATTGAGCCTTTAATGAAAAGTTTTCCATAGTCCAAATAAACCTATATTTAAATGGTAGCAAAGCTTTGATGGACTTATTTAAAATCTAATGGGTAGTGGAATTCTCAACCATGTACCAAACCACAATTTTTATTTATAGAAAGTCATGTAGTGGCATGAAAAGGATAGCACACCATGTGCTACATTTTTGTTGAATTAGGGGTAGAAAGAAACTTGCAAATCTCACAAAAAGTTTACTCATAGAACATCAAGACCTCCTATGTAACATTTGAATGTATCTTCTTTCCATCTCATATGTCAATTAGGATAGATTATAATAGGACTTATGCGTTCAAACTAAAAAGTAGTTTATTTAGTCTCTCACACTATCTCTTTTCCCTACTTTTCTCTTCTCCACGTCCACCCACTTCATTGACTGACGTATTTCATAACACTTAGGAAGCAACACAACACATCAAAATCAACTTGTAAAGCCACATCCAACTTCCATCACTCATCAATGCACATATTCAACATCCAACAAAGTAGAATTGTACCACCACAACACCTAGCACTTTAGTTGGGAGGCATGTTAGAAGATCTCAACAAATCTGTTAGAAGATTTCTAGTTGCCCAATTACGCACTTTTGTAGTAAAATATGAGAAACAATGTGTGAAAGATTTTAACTTCATCCATGAGCGTACACTATATATCCATGGTATAATGACAACAACATGCGACAACATCGATGATATTCATCATGATTGATAGGCCTAACAAAATTATAATATGTATTGGGCAACTTGGTTTCCTTTGCAGTTTATTGGGCTAATTTCAGTTATGCAACTTAGTTATAGACGACAGCCCATGATATTTGGGTTTTGGTGACTGTTGCTGATTGGCTTTTCGCATTCAGTGGCTATTGGCCTTTGGCTTCCCATTACCAATGTCTCTTGGCTATTCATTGTCGGACACTACTCCCTATATAACAGAGAGTTTTTTTTTCCTCGCTTCAATTAGCTTCTTGTATTTGTCTATGATTGATCTGTTATAGACATTGGAGGTTTGTTTTTACTAAATGAAAATGCTTTATGTTATGCTACTGAGTGAATGAATGTAGAGTTCATAGAAATGGTGACTTTCACATCGTATTAGAGTGGTGAGGAGTAACCTTGTACGATCCATGCATTTATTAGTTATGTAGCAATTTGAGGAATAGCTAAATGATAGACAATTTGTGATGGTTCTAGCATTGATTCTAGCTAGCAACTCAGAATATTTGAAGCTTGTTTGAAGTCTCATTCAATGATGTTTATTTGGGATGCATTGATTATGCAATTTTTGTGCAAAGAATTGTTACATTTTTTGTGCTACAGGAGCACGCATTTCTCTATGTTAGATTGTAGCAATTTCTAGCTTATCTGTTGGTGCATTTCTATAGGTAGATTGGGCACATTTTTCTAGGAAAATTGCTCACTGGTTGGCTACCTTTTGAGTGCATTGATTTCTTTTTCTACCTTGGAATTTGAGATCAATGGTCATTAGTTGGAAGCCTAGTTGTTGCTCAAAGCAATATAATGAATCTACCTACAATTTATGGGAAGTACAAAGGCACTGCTCACTATATAAGATAGAGTTTTTTCCTAACATTAGTTAGCTTTTTGTATTTGCCTATCATTGTCCTATTATAGACATTGGAGTTTTCTCTCTATCAATTGTCAAAAAAAATTCTATTATGCTAGTGAATAATGTAGAGTTGTTAGAATTATTGAATCTTTCACACAATGCCCTTGATTTTGTATTGAATTATAAATAAATAAGTTACACACCGCCTAACGATACTCCTGTACATTTGCACAAAATGCAAATGTACCATAGTCAAATGATTTGCAAATACAAGAAATGTGTTTTAAAGAATTTCATCTTATCATAAATTTTCATATTATGGACTATAGATGACAAAGGCTAGCTTCTTTCAAGGCCTCATCTGATGGGGCAAGGGAGATAGAAGAACGCGAACAGAGAAGAGAGCAGAAATATTGCGAAACAGCTCTCCCGTTCTAATCAGCTGCTAGGTGCAAAAACAGTCTAATAGACAGCTTATGCTAAATGTAATCACAGCTTTAAGTGTTCTAATTGCCCAACAGGATCTTAAAGATTAATTCATACTCTAAAATAAGAGTACAGTCCACCGAAGAAATTAGAGATGGTTTGTGTGTGGTGCTACTAAAATCAGATTCAATGTGAAGTATAGTTTTGAAATAAATGGAAGGGTAGTATGATATCGCGAGTTCCTCAGGCGTCAAAGATAGCCATCATCTGATCAGAAACTGAGGAGTCGTAGACGTCTGTGTTCTGATCAGAGTGAGTAAACAAGCATGATCAAACAGCAATGAAAGTGCGTTCAATCACAACAAGCATTCATCTACGTTGTACATAGATAAAAGCAAGTTGCTGCTATATTACATTGAAGCACAATACAAAATAGCAATTACAACCAAAAATGACAGCGTAATTGGGAGGCTCAAATAATGCATCTCATGGACGGAACAACCCGTAATCTGTGCTTGGATGATCTATTTATAGACTTCATCCATGTATTAATTACATTGAATGCTTGTCACCTAATTATGAAAGTCGTTGTACTTGGAAGTATATGGCTTTTGTGACAACTGTACACAGCATATATACAGTCAATAATTTAGCATCATTGACGTGGACGAGGACGTTGCTGGAATGTTCCTCGTTTATTTGAGACGACCTTTGGGATTTTTCTCTCTTCGCATTTTTCGCAAGAAGCCGAAGGTGCCCCAAAAAGACGGTGATGTCTTTAAAACAGCTTAATGCATGAAAATAGATTACCTTCGGGATTTTCTCTCTCTTCGCATTTTTCACAAAGAGTCGAAGGTGTGTTAAAAGCAGTTAAACTTTTGAACTATCTTATTCTAAATGCAAGTTTTGTGGAAGTCCTTGAAGATGGCCAAGTCTTCAATGATTTCAAGTTATTAGACCTGACATCTGAACTTTGAAATTATGACAGGATTGGTTACCCTTTGCTGGAGATCAGCCGGAAGCCCGTTGTAAGCATTCTTCAAATAAATTGGTTGTCTAAGTTTGTGATTCCTGCAGGTATCAAATGAGCAGACGTAAAACCAAAGTTGGTTTCACTTGACCCTAGATCAATGATCAATAAACATATAGGAAGAATCATGAAATAGAAATTAGTCATTCACCAAGGAGGCAACTGTGGGCTTAATTTCCAACAGTCCCCCTTAAGGTCACGGTTGGTGCCTTGGTATCTTCGTCAGGTTCAGCTTGTTGAAAAATTTCTAGTGCTTGATCCTGGGAAGCGCTTTGGTGAAGATGTCTACGACCATTTCTGTTGTGGAGCAGTATTGAAGGATCACTTGCCTTGAGAAAACTTTCTCCCGAATGAAATGATACTGGATTTCTATGTGCTTGGATTTGCCTTGAAATCTAGCATTCAGTGCCAGTGAAATACAGCTCAAGTTGTCACACAGAATGGTGGTAGCATTAAACTGAGTGTGATGTAGGTCGTAAAGTAATAACCTGATCCATACAGCTTCTTTTGAAGCTTGACATGCTGCGATGTACTCTGCCTCTGTCGAAGAAAGCACAACTGATTTCTACTTCCTTGAGTTTCACAAAATTGGTCCCCCTGCCAGATAGAAACAGAACCCGGAGGTAGATTTCTAATAGAGACTGTTCCTCCCCAATCTGAGTCAAAGTAGCCTCACAGGATGAGTGGGTCGATAACATTTCCATCATAACATAAAATGTGGTCTAAACTTCCCTGAATATATCTCATCACTCTCTTTAATGCTTTCCAATGAGAGATCCTAGGTTTAGACATGAATTGACTTAATGTGCTAACAATGTATGCTAAATTTGGTCTAGTACACAGCATTGCATACATTAGAGATCCGATTAGTGAGTGATAAGGGTACTTCGCTAAGTCGAGTACTTCACTATTAGTCTCAGCACAAGAAGGTTTAGTCAATACTATATTTGGATCCATTGGAGTATCAATTGGTTTGCAATCCAACATGTGAAACTTTTCTAAAATGCCTTTTAGATATGCATACTGGCTAAGATAGATCTTCTTCTGAAGTCTATCTCTAGTAATGTGAATTCCTAGCAAAGAAAGCTCCTAAGTCAGTCATGTCAAATTCCTTTGACAGATCACTCTTAGTAGTGTGCAGTAGAGAAGACATCCGTATTCTGGATATTCTTGGCTTACAAAACCATGTGGTTGGTCCATGAATAAATCTTCTTCCAATTCTACGTGCAAGAAAATAGTCTTTTTCTTCGACATAGTTTGAATCTGAAAGTTCGCTTTGATTCTGCTCCTTTTTGTTTTTGGGATTCTGATAACAGTCTACTGCTGCATGACCCCATTTATGACAATGAATGCATTCAATTTTTGGATTTAACCAACACTTATCTTTTGTGTGACCTGATCTTTTGCATCTGTTGCTAATCTTCTTATCACCAAAATTTTTCTGTTGGTTTCCAGATTGTTGATCATTTTCTTAGACTCATTCTTTTTAGACGACTCTCTCTTAAACTTAGACTTCTTAGAAGATTTATTCTTTTGAGTAAATAGAGCATTTTCGGAATCACCATTGTTGTCATAGCGTTCATGAGCTTCTACTTTCTCTTTAACTCCATCTATTTCCTTTTGAAGTGTCATTGTCGCATCTTTTGCCAATAAGGTTCAAGTTGTGTGGAATGACCTAGGTAGGGCTCAAAGAAAATAACTAAGCTATTTTTCCTTTGAAATTGTATTTTTCACACCAGAATTCTTCAAAGAAATAAACAAATCGAATGTATTCAGTTCTTTGTCGTCCCATTGTATGTAAGTTAATTGGTCTTCCAAGAACATGATTTGATTATGAGATCGAGTCTCATTCTTGGTTTGCAATTCTTCCCATAAATCTTTTGCATTCGAAATTAATGTAAGATCTAGCATTATATTGTCATGCACTGAAGACGCAATAATTGCTATAGCTTTGTCATTTCTTAAACTCCATTCTCGAAGTTCTTTGCCATGAGTAGCTATTGGCTTCTCCTTTATTGGTTCTACCCATTGTCATAGACCTTCGCCCTTCAATATGAGTGAAGTCTTTAATTTTCAAATCAAATAGTTTGAACCTTTTGGATCCAAGATCGTAGTGATCTTAGCCTGAATATTATTGATCGACGACATCTTCTATTTTCTGAATAACTCCAGATGCAGCTTGTTGATGTATGTATGAAGAATGCTGAGAGGGGTACGAACATACCACTGTATCGACTCTGACTTGTTCTGATACCACTATAGGAAAAATAGTAATAATTCTTCAACAGAGAACATGATGAAAGTTTGAATAAATCAAACTGATATCAGTGTCTTCAATCGGGTTTTTTTTTTCTGATCTACGTACTAATAGAAAAGTATTTACCTTGATTGAATTAGCGTGCGAAAATAATATGCAGAATTAAGAGACAACTTAAGACCATTTTAGACAAATAGAAATTATTGATCAAAAACAAATTTATAATTCTGAATCTGAATCAGTATACGTCTCTTGTTGTCTTATCTCGTTGTTGTGTCTCTAATTGAATGAGTCTTAGAGTCTCTTCAGTGTGAGTTTTTTTGGTGTTTTACAAAGAGTAGTGCACATGTATTTATATTGCTACAAGACTGCTCTTTTGGCCTTTTAATTACAGGTCCTTTGGCCTTTTAATTCTGTAATAGTAGAATTAACCATTTACAACAGTTGATATTCAAATAGACGCTCTGATACCAGGGTCGAATAATTTTTGTTCGCAAATATTTTGCGACAGTCTATCTCTTTGTTACAGCTTCGTGTTCATGACAGATGACAGTCCTTGAGCTTGAAGAAGAATTCAGAATTATTTGTGACAGTTTTCGACTGGTGAGCTTTGAACAAGAAATAAAATATTTTGCGACAAGATATTGTTCGCGAATCTTTTGAGCTTCAACAAGAAACCACGAGCTTCTATAAAAAAAATTTCACGAATCCTTCGAGGTTGATCACGAATAGAAATGTTTTGAGTTCACGTTCGTTTCTTTTTCATCCTTTGTCAAGTAAACTGCACACGTTGTTAGTAGAATCGAGATTTGTTTGATCAGGTGTTCTACAACGGTCAAGCTATTTTTGGCCTTTTCTTTTTCAGTTGTTTTTGGTATTTTTCATTTTCTTATTCCTCAGATATTTTTGTAGGTCTTTTCTAAGTTTTGTCGATCAGATAATGAATTTGGATGCAGATCAAACCGAAATGAAAACGATCTAGGATCAGAATCAAATTGGGATCAAAACGAAAGGTAGATGGATGTGAAGTGGCGTAAATACAAAAGCAATAAAAATAAATAAAAATAAAAATAAATGCAGATGGGTTCTGATTGTCAAATGTCCAAAAAAAAAAATTGTTTTCACTGTTTGCGAGTCAGGCACTGCTAGTCAAATGCAAGTCAGACAGACAAGTCATAACTTTTTGACTCATTGAGCTACCTATTTGCTACAAATGATTCTTAGAGCTATCTGGAAAAGTGGCGAATCAAATGGAGCAGGTGGCGAATCAGCAAATGGGCGAGTCAGACAACAGACAAATTTTGACTCATCGGACATATACATGGTAGATCAGGTATTGTACTAGCTACTATATCGATGGCGAGTCAAAATGTTGAGTGATCAGGGAGAGATCTATGTTGGCGAGTCAGAAGGCGAGTCAAAGAAAAAGACAGTAAAATCAAAATAGACGAGAAATTTGAAATGGTGAGTCGAATGATGAGTCAGACAATTTGACTCGTCGACTTTCAAAATGATGGCTATGAGGCTGCTGTTCACTCTATGATGATGGCGAGTCAAATGGACAAGTGAAAATGGAGAAAATTAGGTTGGCAAGTTAGGCTTCTGTTGGCGAGTCAGGACGCGAGTCAGAGGTTTGACTCGTCGAGATCACAGAACAGAGATTGATGTCTGCTCAGCTCACTAGAAAAGTGGCGAGTCAGGAAGGTAAGAAAAAAATGAAAAAAAGTTTGTAGGCAAGTCAGAAACCTGTCAAAATGCAAATAAGCTAAATGCAAACAAAAAACCCATCTAGAGTGTAGCTTAGCACCGTCTCCTCGACAACAGTGCCAAAAAAATGTTGGGCTCTTTCCATGCCTCAATCATCGCAATCAAGAGGGCAAGGACAAGGTTTGGATCTCCAACCGGGTGAGTTGTGGTGTAGTACGGGCTTCGATCCAATGGGGAGGGGGTTAAGATACGGATCTAGATGGGAATCTAAGCCTACCAAGGGTGTCAATCTTGGCATCGGATCTAGAAGTGAAATGTCCTAGATGAGGGGGTGAGGCTTCTTTCTTTTCCTATTGGTTTTCCTTGGATCCTCTTCTTGGATTTTGGCTTTTCAGGTTATCTATGCCTCTTGGAATCTAGATCTTCTTCTCTTGAGGCTTATCTTCTCATGGGAGGAGAGCAATGAAAACAAATCCTACCTAATGGATCTTAATGATCACTTCCAAAGGGATTTCTAGCACCTATTTTACTAGGAATCCGTTAGAAGAATTTTCATCGAAATCTTCTAACAAAATTTGTTGTGTGCATCAATGCTCCAAGCCTTGGTAAATACATTTGCAATCATGTTTTGCGTCTGACAGTACATTAAGCTTACCTCTCTGTCGAGAATACTCCTACATAGTGATATTGAATCTCAATGTGCTTACTCCTAGAGTGAAATCTTGGGTTGGCCGGTAAGGCAATGGCACTCTGATTATCACAAAACATAATCTTAGGATTAATCTCTAACAGTAAATTTCTCAACCAAATTGTCTCTTTGAATGCTTGAGAAGCAGCAATGCACTTTGTTTTTGTGGATGAGAGAGCGATAGAGGTTTGCTTATGACTGTAGATAGGACCACCGTTGAAGAATAATGTAAATCCAGATGTGGATTTACAAGTATCTACATCTCCTCCCCAATTTGCATCTGAATATCTACTTAGTTGATGAATATTGTCATTTTTTACTTCTCCATAGTAGATGCATGGGTCTGTCATAGCTCGCATGTATCTCATGACTCTGATAAGAGCCTTCCAATGTATGATTGTATAGACCATTACATACGTGAGAAAGCTTAATACTGATACTTTCTCATTTGCTCTTTTTCCTGCTTTGTCTGAGGACATTGGTCCTTCGATAGTCGCAGGGCTGAATCCATTGGCGAGTGAGCTTCTTTGTAATTAATCAGATTATATCTTATAAGAGTATTATAAAGATACTTTCGTTGAGTAATGTAGATCAACCGTCTCTCTCTGTCTTGATGGATTTGAATTTCAAGACAATAGTGAGCCTCACCCAGATCGGTCATGTCAAATTCAGAAGACAACATCTTTCACCTGATCGGTACTGTTGTTGAAAAGCAATGTATCATCGACACACAAGGTGATGATAATAAAGGAATGCTGCACTGACTTGAAATAAACATTAGAATTGGTAGTGCTTGGTTTGAAACCATGTTGGATGAGGAATGTGTTGATTCTCTGAAACCAAGCTCTTGTTGATTGTTTCAAGCCATAAAGTGCCTTATGGAGTTTATAGACATGATTCTTCATACCTTAAAAAATGTATCCTTTGGAATGGATCATATAAATGTCTTCTTCTAGAACTCTATTCAGATAAGTTGTCTGTATATCGAGTTGATGTACTTTGAGATCGGCCGCAACAGCAAAACATAAGAGGACTCGGATCAATGAATGGTTGAATACTGGACTAAAGGTCTCATTGTAGTCGATGTTTGGGATCTAACAAAGTCCTTTGGCTACTAGTCAGGCCTTCCTTCAGTCAATACTCCCATCAGCTCTGTACTTATCTTGAAGACTCATTTACAATCGATGTTAGAAGATTTTGATAAAGATTTTTCTAGTGAATGATTCTGATAAAGATTCTTCTAACAGTGTTATCATGCTGCTGAACTACGCCAAGGAACGTTGACGATCAACCAAAAGCAGTTCTAGAATTGATTCACCGAGAAAGCCAATATCAGAAGGTCAATGAGATTGCAGACCAGCCGACGAGCAAAAACAAAGCCCAACATCTCCCCAATAGATTCTACGACAATGGGAATAAAAACATGGCCGAGTCAGCATAAGAATTAGATCTATCAGTAATATAATGTTAGATACCCTTAAATAGTGCACTATACTCGTAAGCCAAAGGCGCGAGAAGTAGAAATAGTTCTAAAATACCGATGGGCCAAAATGTGAAAGAACCCAAGTAGTTCTAAAATGCTTTTTGGTTTTTAAACTTTTATGATAGTCAAGTTATCATGGCACATGGTTTCTGGGTAAAGCAAAAACCCTAACCCTAACTTTGTCTATAAGTAGGGATGTGACACCATTTTGTATTCACTTTTCATTTGCAAGAATAGAGAGAGAGAGAGAGAGAGAGAGAGAGAGAGAGAGAGAGAGAGAGAGAGAGAGAGAGAGAGAGAGAAGCAAAGCCTCATCCTCCTACCTTTTCTTTTATGTGAAGTCCTTCTCTTTTGCCGTTGTTTGTTTGGTTGTGGAATGACGAATGCTTGTATGTGTTTCCTAATCATGTTATCACAATAAAGAAGATCATTAGCACAAGCTTTCATCCTCCTAATCCCCAAAAACACACAATAGTAAAATAGGAGTTAGAAACCTTCATGAGAGATCACTGTGATCTATTAGTTAGTTTGACTTCCATTGTTCCCTTCCCTTGAGAAGCTAAGTCTCAAGAGGAGAAGGTTTAGAGCTCAAAGAGCCTAAACAGCCCAAGAAAAGCCAAGATCCAAGAAGAGGATCTTCACATGTCAAAACCCTAAAAAGAGTCAAGGAGATTGTCAAGCACCCTATTCCCAAACTGAGCCATTCCACCATTGGATCATATGCCAAGATTGACACCCTTGGTAGGCTTAGTTCCCATTTAAATCTGTAGCTTAACCCCCTCCCCATTGGATCGAAGCCCATTCTACACGACACCTCACCCGGTTGGAGATCCAAACCCTAACCTTGTCCTCTTGATCACTACAATTAAGGAGGCACAAAAAGAGTCCAACATTTTTTTGGCGTCGTTGCTGGAGAGACGGTACTAACCTACTGTTAGATGGATTTTTGTTTACCTGTTGCTTGAATTTTTCTTGCATTTTCATAGGTTTATTACTCACCAACATATTTTTCTTTGTTTTTTCTTTACTATTTTTTCTTGCCACTTCTCTAGAGTGCTAGGCAGGCTCCAGACACTGTTCTGTTATAAATTATAACTCGCCATTAGAGACATTACTTGCCCTGTCACCTACTACTCACCAGAGAGCTTGTTGACACTTTTTTTTTAGCCAAAATTACTCATCATCAGAGTAAGGTAAATAGCAGCCTCAGAGCTATAATTTTGGTGATCAGCGAGTTATTAGGCTATTACTCATCGTCAGAGCTTTTTCAATTTTTATTCATTATCTTTACTCGCCATCAAAACAGTGGCCTGAAAACACAAAGATCTATCATCTGAGAGACTGGTGAGTTATAATTTTATTACTCGCCATCAGAGCCATTACTCGCCATCAGTTTCTCATTACTCGCCATCTTGACAGATTGTTCTGATAATCATTTTTGGCAAGTGAATAGCCTGACAAGTTTTATCCTATTACTCGCGTCTGCTATTACTCGTCCAGTATAACTCGCCATCAAAGAGATTCTAGAATTTTTCTTGATTTTTTCACAATCAGAACCCATCTGTATTTTTCTATATTGTCATTTTCCTCGATTGCCTTTTGGATTCGCAATTACACCGCTTCACATCCATCCGTCCGACTTTTGTTTTGATCTCGATCTGAGATTCACCATTGCATCAGTTAGATCCCTTACCAGATCCAGCATTTGATCACCTATACATCGAAAGTGCTTACACGAAATATACCTCAGAAAAAAGAATTAGAAAAAGAACAAAAGTATCATAAAGACGAAAATATTAAAAATAGTCCTAATTCCCATTCCGTTGTATGCATCTAAGATCTGGAAGAAGATTATCCACCCTGGATCTCCCTGAACTCAAAGAGTTTGTCAACATACCAATCGAGATATTACCTGAACTAGTTGACGTAGATCCACCCCCAATGGACAATCCTAGGTCGTTTGTACCTCATGCAGTCTGGAATTTTTCCAAGATCGACCATTCGAGGTTTGATGGCAAGGGAGATCCATGACGATTTCTACAGATCTACATCCAAGCGTGTAGAGCCTATGGAGACGACAGCCCGCAAGAGCTGTTAAGGTATTTCAATCTGTGCTTAACCGATACCGCCAAAGATTGGTATTTCAATCTTGAGCAGAATGAACGTGATGATTGGAATATTTTATAGGCTGAATTTATCACAAGATTCAAAACCACTCGCTTTATTTCTGGTCCATTCTTGCAATTGGTCCGAATCCGTACGGATAAGAAGAACGAGTCCCTACGAGATTACATTGAGCAGATCAAAAGACTACATGGTGGATGCGACCCTGATAGCATCCCAGACCATAGTATCCTAACCTGGTTCGTGGCAGGATTATCTAAGGGGATCAGATAGCAAATGAAACGAAGGGACAAATACGCGTCTTTTCAAGCAGCTTGTGTTGATGCCATCAAGAGAGTGACGATAGTGAGAGCACTAGTTTGGATTCCGTTAACTCCGACGAGGAACGAAAACGCAAAAGGGAACGAAGAGCCAAACGTTAGGACAAATTGCACAATGACGTCTCTGCCTCTACTACAATAGCGCTGACACCATCATATCTGTCATGGAGAGGCTGCACACGCAAAGCAATGAGCAAAAAGCTCATGTCTGACCTTACTGCGGTTGTAGACCAAAAGCTGAAAGGCATGCAACCAGGCCCTACCCCCGCCTATCTGAGGAGAGAATCCACCTGATGTCCACACTACCAGGGCAACCACATAGAAAACGAGTGCCTGTAGTTGAGATAGAGATTAGAGCGACCAGCTCGATACTGTCATATCTGTAATATGAGCAACCATGATACAACCATATGTCACTATAATCTCAGGAACCAAGCAGCCCGCCGACCTACACCCAATCTTGCTCCGTTGGCACAACGCCAAGGTGCTCTATCCCAATCACCACTTAGACTGACATTACCTCCCATTCTCCCTAGAACCCAAGGTTTAGTAGTACAAAATTTGCAACCAGTTGCTCAACAGCTGAATATGGTCGAAGTGACCGAAGAATCCTACTACCCTGGGGAGGAAGCGCAGGAATCCATTCCAATGCATTTCATAGATGGAAATAACGGATACTTAGTACCTATCTATGCCAATCAGTTTAGAGGCACTGGATTTAGAGCTCCCATCAAATGTTAAGGATGTGGAGAGAACCATAGAATTGTCGAGTGCTAGGCCTAACAAGCCACAAGATAACTTTGTGCCTCTATGCCGAGATTGCGAGTATGGACACCCATATCTCACATGCCGAATTAGATAGGAGAATAAAGGAAAAGCCTCTGCCCCTCTACATTTGATGACTGTGGTAGGAGAGCCCAAGGCATCTACGATGCCAGTATTCATCCAGATGAGAGCCCAGAAGAGAAAAGAAAAAGAGCCATCCAAGTCTGTTACCACTGGTCTTGCTAGTGGATCTTTAGGCTCTTCATACGTAGGTGAGTACCCCAATCCCACAGGTGAGCAAGGTAACTTTAGGAGAATGAAGGAGTGGGTGAAAGAAGCCCAAGCCCTAGATCAGGCTAGAGAAGCAGTCTGAGAGCATGATCAACATCAGCTTGATGGCGCTAACGATCAACAGCCCACCGCTTCCCCTCGCTCCCTAGTGAATCCTAAGTTACTGCAGTTCATCCGTGAGCCCGGATAGAATGCAAACGAGCATTCTAGTTTTGAAGTCCCTTTCCATAGCAAAGAAGAGGAAAAAGACCACACCACTATCCTAGTCGATCAGCTGAGAAGTGATGTTAGGATGCCCTTGGGCACCTTACTCAAGACGCATCCAACCCTCTAGGAAGGATTGAAAACTTATATTGATGGACTAGGCAGTAGTGCATCTAATGCCAGATGAAGAAGTAGAGAGATCACAACCAGTCCACCAAGTAGGGGTGGGATGGGAGAAGGATGCCAAACATGTGACCTTACTCGCATGGTAAGCGCTTCTGTGGCTTTGAGCCTCTCTTCTTCTGCTTGTTCGAATTCTTGTTGGTGTACAAAGAGTGAGAATTGACAATAGAGGTACTGGAGGGTTCATTCCTTCTTGTCACTTCATGTAGCAGCATCATAATGATTTGTGATAGAGTCAACTCTAGGTGTGTGGTGATCATCATCACTCAGTTATCATACGATATTGGCAAGCTTGAAAGCAGTGTCATTACTGCGTCTTGATCGTCTATGACAGATCCGAAAATAGCCATTTGTTGTAGTAGGTCCTTGAACTAGTTAATGTAATTATGTAATGGATCACCATTGGTCATCTTGAGGGAGAAGAATTTTCTCCTGAGATGTAGCTTGGAAGCTACGTCACGCACTTCATACAGGGTGCTCAAGATGTCCCAGACTTCCTTGGAGGTCTGAGCTTCAAACACATGGCTAATTTGTGTGTCTGATAGTTGAGGATGATCAGCACAAAAGCCTTTCCATCCTTCAGCTTCCATCGGGAGATTGTAGCATCGTCGGCTTCGGGTCTTGCTTATGACAACATCATACAACTCCTTAGCCATTAGCATAGTTTCCAAAGTTAAATTTTCACAGATGGTAATTGGATCCATCAAGCTTGTCCGCGATGGGATTGGCTTTCCCTTGGGCATCCATGTGGAAGTTAGTCTAAGTGATAGTAATAACTATCAATGACTTAAGAGTGAAAATATAATGCAATTTACAAAACAAGAAAACGATTGTTCTATCGTACGATAGAACCAAGTTCTATGGGAGGCTTATCAAGCTATAACAATAGCTTTGATACCATGTCGAAAAAATTTGGAGGTCCACGGTGGACAGATGGGTCGAACAATTGGATCAGAGTGATCCTACTACTGCATGAAGGTAGTGGTCGACTGATTCCCTTGGTGCATGCACTACTACTACAGTTGGCGAACACTAAACAAAGTTTGATTGCGAAAGTAAAAGAGAAGACAGTCAACAAATCAATTGGAGAGTCAGACAGAAATTGGAAAGCATGCAACACTGACAAAATCTGAATGCAAAACTAGACAATAATTTATTCAGATTGAATGTATATAAATACAAGTCAGATGATGTTGGTGAGCAAAAATCAATAGTGGACAAAATCGCGTGCTCACAAAGCTAACTATGATCTGTAACAACTATGAGCTTATACTGACAATCACTCTAGAAGGAAAGAATCAATGCTTGAAAGCATATACTAAATGTGTCTCTGATAAGCTGGCGTCTCAACATGTATGGGCGCTTGAGCGAATATGGAACCAGCTCACATTGGCACTAACATGTTTTCATCCATGATTGATTGATTACAATGATCAACCTACTCCACATTGTACATTCAGTTTTTGTGATCCAAATGAAAACAAATCAATTTGTACTTGATTCTATGCTTTTAGGCCGTACTACATCCTGTATAGTACACACGTGCCAACTCGGATTTAAATGTTGATCAATGCTTTTGATTGTTAATGCTTGTTGTTTGTCAAATTGCCAATCTAGATCAACTTTTTTGTGTCTAGTTTTTGGATCTACGACTTGATCTTGATCCTTGACTAATAATGGAAGCTCAACTTAAATCTGAGATCTATCAAGACTCATATACCTACGCTCTACAATTTGATCCAGATCTTCTTTGGTTTCTTACAGAATGTAGATTATTACTAATCTAACCTAAGCAAGAAACAGAGAATAAGATTGAATCTAATCCTACTAAAAACACCAGAACAACAAAACTGAATCTAACTAAGAATTGCAAATCCTACAAAGTGTTTATTACAAATCTCACTCAATATTTGTAATAAAAACTCCTTAGGGAGCCAAGCACAAAGCAACATCAAATGTGAATGGGTAAGATTAGCCACTAAGCCCTGCACGTCTACCTGATATTAATCACAAAACCAATCCTAAAAGGAGGAAGAATCAACAACACCACATTCATACACAAGTACCCAAACTAAATGCATGAAAATGGAGCGTAGAAGGAAATGCACGTGAAAGTTTCTTCAATTGTCAAAGCAATAGCATTTCAGTACATATCCTATGCTTGGAAACTCATGGAGAAGGCCTCTATGTATACCCACGAGTTAGTAATCCATTTCTATTACAATTTGGATTCCACCTCTTACAAGTGAGTGAACCCTATTCTATAAAGGTTTGGGTTCCGCCTCTTACATAATAATAGGAGGCCTCTTTATTAAAAACACTTCTCAAGTTGAGAGGGCCCAAATTACTAGCTCCCACATGATTTTCCATTTCTGGGAGTTACCATGGGGCTCACACAAATGTACGACTGAGCCTAGCACTAGTAATTCTCATGCTCTCAGACCCGGCTCTCAACATCTCCACTGGAAGACCTTTTGAGTGGTGAGGTACTACATCGACACCTCGGGGCATGGCACCAGCTAACATTATCCTCCTCTATGGTGTTGCAGGTCCCACCGAACTGCTTCAACTTTGACGTGTGGTTCTTGGAAAGGCATAGATTAGTGTTTACATGCGTAAAACCAGGAACTTATTGGTTGTTGTTGTTGTGTTTCTCAACAAAAACGTCAATGTCGCAACAGCTTATCAAGATGGCCCTGCGTAATTGAGTGCCTCTTGTTTGTCCTTTTCAGGTTTCTTTCTATCAGGAGACTTCTTGTAGCCGACCTTCCTTCCAATGGCTTCAAATGTGATGAATTTGGTTTTTACGCCCCTTGGAATAGGTCCTAGGTATTGTCTCATTCCAAGTATGAATTTGTTTCCATGCCATTCCTCAATCATCTGCACGTATTGGCCCGAGGAGAATGCTGCTCGAAAATAAAGTCTTGCCCATGAGTATATCAGACACTTTCTCTATAGAGCATACCTGAGCCGGAGATGGCAGGGACAGCTCGGGATCAAACCCGACTTTCACAGGACACACTTTCTGGAGCTAGACACAGTTGGATTTCCAGTTTTGCCACACTATCTCACCTCAGGACTATCTCATGGGATCCGATTTATTCTGGGCCAGTTCCGAGTGTCCTCACACCAGTTGGCGATTGAGACTGGACGCTTCCAGGGTATCCCACGAGAGGAGCGGCTTTTTCAGTTATGTTCATTATCTTATGGTTGAGACAGAGGAGCATTTCCTTTTCACATGTCCCTCATCTCATATGAGGACATGTTTACTATGAGATCAGAGGGCGATATCATTGCCTTTTTCGTCAGACACCAGTTACATTACAGTCCCTCATCTCTCATATGAGGACCCTAGATGTGTGGCACTTATGATACGTGAGATGTCCCTCCTGCGTCAGGACCTATGTCAGATAGCTCAACACACCTATCCAGACACACAGTCTCAGATTACATCCTTCTTCTCTCGTCGGAGATTACGTCCTGATGCAGACATGACTGACAGCGATTGCGACGACATTCCCATACCTAGGATGCGGAGACGACGCACCACCCAGCCTCAGGCGGTCACAAGAGTTACACACCCTACTAGACCTCTTACACAGAGACACACTATATATGCTCCTGTTCACAAGCGACGTCAGCGGGCTCCTGCACTTCCTCATGCTACAGCTCGCATTACATCCTTCTACAACGCCAGTACAGACCTGGCATCTTGACATGGATACATTTGACTACCATGCACAGACATTATCATTTATGTAGTTATCTTAACTTGCATTAGATGTTTTTTTTTTTCTTTATTACAGTTTTTGGAGTTGTTTATACGCTCCACGATTATTACATACTTGACATGTATTTCCTTAGTCTTATGTGCCTTTTGGCATGGAAAAGACATTAATAAAGCTTCTCTCTCTCTCTCTCTCTCTCTCTCTCTCTCTCTCTCATGGATGCTCCTTCGTTTAGTTTCACTCTGCTTCGCGAACAGACACGTGGAAAACTTCAGTGAAATCGCCTCTCCAAGCTTACAGGTTTTTTTTTCAAAAAACATCCTACACCTTCACATAATAAAGTTCTTCCTTTAACTTAGTGGGTCTCCCACTTAATAACTATTCAAAGTACTCCATAAGACTTTTTAAATTTTAAATTCCCTTATTGGAGGGAAACTATTTTCCCTCTCTGAGTCACACCTTCCAGAATGCTATCCGGACTGACACTATAAAATCATGCTTTTTTGAAGGTTTCTCTCTACAACACCAGAGAAGAGTGGGTTCTCTCCTATCATATGCTGAGTGTGCGCCTTACTGATTCACGGATCATCACTTTGCTATTATATGGTACGTATTCATCTCTCTTTGGCTTGGCTTCATTCCCACGGTAATGATGCTTTGATAACTA
This sequence comes from Diphasiastrum complanatum, assembly GCA_029204225.1. NCBI lineage: Eukaryota > Viridiplantae > Streptophyta > Lycopodiopsida > Lycopodiales > Lycopodiaceae > Diphasiastrum > Diphasiastrum complanatum. Next base: position 45,350,968 of record CM055101.1, on the reverse strand, counting down.
CAAGCTACTGTTTATGTTCATTTATCACATAAGTGAAGCTAATGTGCTTTCGTAGGATGGAGATACATGGCTTTCCAACGATGAACACCACTCCTTGCATGAAAGCACTTCCATCCTACCTCAATAGGTAGCGATGGATAGTTACTTTCATCTGGCCACTTATTTAGCAAAAAACAACTCATACATACTTCGCTTGACAGCGATGGAAGAATAGTCTCATTCATTGAGTTACTAAGCACTTTTCTACATAATAAAAGGTCGTTGTCCAGACGGCTCTTCACTTTGTTTTCAATTCATTAAGTAATGAAGTCGTTGTCCAGTGATGGACTCTTTTCTATGATAAAATGCATTGATCAAGGAAGTCGATGATGTCCAGCGATGGACTCTCCATTACACTGAAAATGTTTGATTCCAAGAGGTCGTTGTCCGATGGACAGCTGACTTCTCTTTTTGTCAAGTTTAATGGTTCATAGAGGTCGCTGACCAGGGATGAACAAGATGGATACTTTTGCCTCCTTTGGCACTCACCGATTTACAACTTTACACACTCAGCATCCTATTGTCCATCACTGGACAATAGGAGTATTTTTTCTTCATTTATTAACTAATCCTTGCTATCAATGGTAGAATGAATCTGCTAAGAGTCTTTGTATATCCTTGGTCTTTCTATATGAAACTGATAATTGCTTTTGATGTAGCATCTTTATACTACTCCGACGTCTTCTTTGTATGTTTCCGTTTTCATCTATACCGAAACATTAGCTATTTCAAAAAAAAGGTATGGCACCAACTGATTTTACATAATGCAAGTTACCTCACTCATTTCGAATACATCTTAGATATGCTCCTCTCTACAACTTTTTACAAGCAAATAATTGCAAAGAAAAAGAGTCATCATGAAGCAAAGGAAACGATGGCATCCTCTCAAGAAGCCACGTTTGCAACTATTCAGGTATACCTTTCTAGAGTAAGTAAACACTTTATGACTTCAGCAAGCATGGTAAGTTTAGTTGTGCGCACCCTTAATATATAGCGCTCTTCTATACAGATATGCTTTTACTTCCTCTTTTCGGAAAAAGAAACAATACTAAACCACATTAAACCTGTATATGAATCAAATTAACACACCATAAGATGAAACCATGTCATAAAAATGCATAGTAAGAACTCCAACATTGCAATCTTAGACAGCATGGATATGCATAAGATGCATGGGTTCTATGTAAGGATTAGAATGCCACAGATCTGCCCTAATACCTAGTAGAAACATTAGCAATCTCTTACTTTTTTAAAATCATATCTTTCCTACACACAGTGTCCCTATACCATGATTGTTACGTTACTCAGATGTAACAACCATGAAAACACTTTACTTTAACCCGTCTTTGTGTTACTCTCTAGACTCCTGGTGAGATACGACTGGAAAGCATTGATATGCTCAGGAGTATGGACAGTAGTGCGTGACATACCTCACTGGGTCACTAGGGTCAGTATAGCATGGATTTGCTCTGACACCAGCACACGTGTCCACACCAGGTCTTTTGACTAAGAAAAACTTTAAACGGTTAAAATTTTCATACTTCTCTATGTTTAAAATGAACTGATAGGACCAATTGACCGTAAGCTGATCAGTATGGCACTCGCCTTGATATGGGACATGAATAACAACTGTCGCTCAGCTATGACACCTGTCTTTCTCACTAAACTAACTTGAGCGGTTTTGTTTTGTGAGATGGTGACAGGTATTAGCTGGATGTCTTAAAAGTGGTTATGCTTTATGGTGCTTCACAGTACTGTATTTTACTTTTCAACTATACTTTACCTTGTTGGATTATGAATAAAGGCTTTAAAAAATTTCAGTCTTGCTTTGTCAAGAGGGACTAAGTGCAGTTTTGTATCTCTCTTCCAATCCCAATAAGTGGAGGATGGGCGTGGCACCCCAATAATTGTTGGTTCCCAATGAAATATTGAGATGCTCAAAGACCACCACTCAAAAATTAGCTTGCCGCTCAAAGGTTTTGGCTTGAAAAACGAAAAACTCTAAATTTTCACTTCAAATAATGTCTCTTGTCTACTTATAGACAATCTCCTTACATAACTATCTTGAAGAATAGTTAGTCCTTGTTAAGTCTTACTAAATCGACTTTGGCCCTTGTTGGCCTATTATCCTTATTTAGTACTTTGGAGGGCCTAAAGAGAGAATCACCTTATTCTGATCGCTAATAACTCCATTTGGGCCTAACAAAGCTTACATTGGATATGATGATGCATTGATAAATCCGATGTACTAAAAGTATATGACACTCTCCCTACTCATTTGCATCGAACACGCCCTTCACTCGGATGCAAGGTAATCTTATTCTTGATGAAGATGGTTTGGATGTTCAAGATGCGAATGATGATGCTTTTGTAATGTTGGGTACTGTTCTTGTGCTAATTCTTTCTATTTTTAGTGGCACATTTTTCCACTGTCAATGTTTTTCAATTAGGTTTTGAGCAAGCTAAAGTGTTGCAATTTTATTTTTTCCTTTTTCTTCCACGAGGAAGTAGGGTGTCATATTCTTTTACATCCATGACCCAACATTTTCTTATGTCTTGAATTTCTCCTTTTATCCCTTGAGCATGTGTTCAAGAATCTTGATGTATCATTCAATGGAAATTTTCTTGTTTACTTTTCTCATAATGTCCAATCTTTCTTTCAATGGTGAGATATATATCTCTCTCTCTTCATCACGAGCTAAAGATCTGATAGCTGTTTGTAAGTAGGTGCCAATAACTCATGCATTTTGTAGTAAAGAAAGAATAATACAACTCTTGTTCATCTTAGTCTCTCATTTTCTTAATGTGCAACTTTTTGTTTTAGATGCTAGTAATGTATTGAGTTTTATTGAATAAATTGAAACAAAAAATTAATGTGTGGCAAGTGCATGAAACATTTCTCTCTCTCACTCCTCGCCAACCTTCACATAAGCATGCACATCATAATATGCCACTAGACAATAAAATCCCAGAAAGTGGTCAACATTTAATTCTTTACAATCTTCTAAAACCCTATTTGTAGCTTTGTGGGGGTATAGAAATGGATAGACGATTGACTCTTGACAATCTCATGGAGGTTCGTTTCATCTAAAAGCATTCCATTTTTTAGTGAGAATGTAACAAAAGTAGTTGCCACCCCACTTAAGAGTGCATGATGAAACAGGCCAAAGTTAATGTGTCGGGCCTAGGTATAGCAAAGCAGTCCAGAAATCCTGCGAGAAAGTCCATGTGACAAGACATGTCTAATTGTGTAGCCCATAGAAGCATGGTCCGAAATAGAACACATTTTATAACATGAGCTAGATTCTTATTTTTCTCAGAACAAACTATTTTCAAAAGTGTGTAAATTTTTACAAAACTAGTTAGGCAATGGCTACCTTGAATAGTTGATTAAAACATAATAGTTTCCCTTGTACGTTTAAAAATACTTCTATGATTCATAAATATGCTACTTTTAGCTACTTTCAAATAGCCTCAATTCCATTTAAATAGTGGTTGAACTACGACAGAAATTTAAAAACTCCCGAGTTGTATCAACTCTATGTTGAAATTGCTAAATGGTATGCATAGCTTGTCAACAGCGATGGCAATTATCAGATTTAATATCCACTTTCAATCTCATAATTTTAGATTCAATGTTTGTAAAACGTTCAAATTTTTAGCGTAAGTTTTGAAGGCCCCAAAATCTCCAAAGAAGTTCGCCGCAAAAATATGATTTAAAGAAAAAACAATTTGGAAATGATTTTTCTCAGTTCAAAAAAGAAAAATCAAAATTGGAGAGTAATCCTTTATTGGATGCACATAGAGCAGACCTCCAATTGAATCCAGCTTCACATAATTAGAATTTGAAGAGTAGTCCATGTTGGACCAAACATAAGCTAATTGGATGGACAGCAATGCCCCATCCCCTGAGGAATATATTGGAAAGAACCAATGCTTAAGGGATAGCAAACACATGACATAGAAGTAAAACATTTCCTCTACATAGGTGGTATTGACAGGGCTTTAAATATAAGACATCAAAGCTGAGATTTAATAGATTCTTACCTGCTACTGTACCAGTAAAAGGTCACATGCACCTGTCTCACAAACATGAAAACATCATATAAAAAAGATGAATTCTCTCCAATCTGCAGGCATTCCAGTCCCTAGAGAGGATAGCAGAGAAATGAATGTCCTCCAATTACATCCACACAAGGTTCTAGAGAGGACAACAACCAAGGCATGTATAAGATTACTGCAAATCAGGTCCCCTTAAGTCATGCAAAACATCCTGTTTGAGATCACTCATGCAATCACAGTAACTGCATGAGGTTAAGACGTACTTTTTTTAGAAAAAAATAGTACTGCATGATACATTTTGAGGCATCTGAGATTTGTTGAGTAGTTACTTCAGAACTACTTGTTCCATAATAATTAGACTGATTGGGTGATCCAACCCACATTATGATTGCAAAAATGGCAACTTGTAGGACCAAACCGATAAGTCATATAGTACCAGATTTTCATAAATTTTATCTAGCCACGTTTGTTCAAATGAGTGCAAAGCTGTTTTCCAGTAGTTACAGTTATTTAGAGTGGCCATCACCATCAATAAGAGTGGGTGCAATGGGTGACGAGGATCGCTTTTTGCTCATAAGCTTTTATTAAAGGAAAATGAACTCAAAACGTTTGTCCCGTAAATTCACTTTGCCAAGCGAAGTCGATGTCCAGCAAACATGAAGAATAATGGTCCCAACCAATTTTGCTCGCATCAAGCTAATGAATTTCTATATGTTAGAAGTTAAAATATACACTATAGAAGTGAATCTTGTGTAGAGTTATCTCAATACTGCTGGATTGTGAGGCAACAGGTTCATGAATTGACTCACATTTTTTTTCACAGCACTTTGTTCCAACTTTTTGAGTCCTATATGATGATTACCCCATGCATGTGCTCAACAGTAACTATTTTTGTGAAACTATACCAAATGATAATCTGGAACATGCATCCTCCTGTAGCAACAACAGTCCTCACCACAACCAGAGATACAAGGAAAACGCCAACTTCAAATGTGTACATGTAGAGAGCAACTTTTCCGCCAAATGAGGTCTGGATTTAACAAGGGTAACATCATTCAGTTCTGACTGTAAATTTGACGTGTTAAAATACATAAACTCTAGTTCACTGCAACTTACGTGTGTGGATGTCAGTTTAGTAAATTGTCCTACTCCAGTATGACCATTTTCCTTGTCAGAAAATTTGTTCGGAGTTGTGATCTTGAGCTTCTTCCTCGACGCCGTCTTCATCATCACAGTCTTCACCCTCACAAATTTTGTGGTTAGTATTTCGAAAAAGTGGAGGCAGCCCATCATCTGAGTCAGATTGATCTTCATCGACATCATTTCCTGTGCAATAAAAAATTTAGATTTCCACTAAGCAGCTCTCAGTAAACACAAAACTAACTCATGGCATGAAGCATTACTTCTTTACCAGCTCATAATGCATGAAAATGGTCAATATTAGTGCACAAGGACTGGCGGACATTCCAACTTAATAGATGATATTTTCAGCCAAACTTACAAATACTTTACCAAAGGCCTTCTTAATATCAAGGGAGCATGCCTACCAGGCATATCGTTTGATATATCCATCCCTTCAGCATTTCCTGAAAGCCAGCTGTTTTGTACTGATATGACCTCCAAACCAGTCTTACATGCACCATAGGCCTTCAAAAGCTCCCTGAAAGTGATTGCAATCAATGTGTGAACCACTGATTGAACCATGTGAAAAAATAGTAGACCTTAATTGAACCCTTGCAGGATTACTTTCTTAATCTTTACATGTTTCAGTAATTTCTGGTGCAACTGGTCAAATGTTCAGTGTGACTGTTGTTAAGAAACCATGGCCTTTGCCTCACATAGAATCTGTTTAACCAGAATGATCTTACAAGCTTCTTCATAAATAAGGGTGCCCACAGAGTGTGACTTTCTCCAGCTTCCCAAGGCAAAGACAGAGTGGAGCACAGGAGTCGGCATGCATTCAAATGACAAGTGTGAGACTGCCCTTATCTGGCGTAAATGAGATCAGTTTTGCAGTACATTGCGCGCACTAAGGTAGGCATAAAGGTTCAGGCAACCTATAGCTAGCTGAAAAAGTTACAAGTATGACACAGCTAAAGCTTGAACAGAGGATCATCCTATCCAGCAGCTTGTTGTAATTGTTGGAAATGTACAATGTGCATAATGGAGCAGAGCAAAAGAATGAAGGAAAAGGAATCTCAATCAGGGACAGTGAAATTCCAGCTGTTTACATGCAAAAGAGGATGAATTGATGGATTGTGTTATCAGAAAATGCAAGCATATACATAGCAATGAATGGGTACCATTGTAGTGGCTAAGACGCAGCACCTTGAAAGTTCTTTCAAAAAGTAAAGACCATGCTTCACATTTGTTTTGACGTGCAAAATGCTATAAAAGAATTTCTTTCAGAGAAGACTAGTACAAATATGATTAGCAAATACAACATTGAGAAATTTGTGTTTGCACTCTGTATGTAATGATTCCCAGACATCTAGAGCATCAAAGCATCAACATGTCAAACAGAGCTCCAAACTACTGCTTGGGAATCAAGGTCTGAGACAAGGCAATCTGTTTGGAACAGAAACTAGTGATACCGGGACTCGGAAGGATGATGTAAGGCCGTGAGCCAAAGTGGGCACGAAGGATTTGAGATAAGATTTAAAATTGATCGACGCACGTAGAGTAGGTAAGATCCCTGGAGGTACAAATGATACTGGGATGCGGGAAGAAGACTAAATGGTTGTTGCCGAAAAGGGACGCTAAGAATAGCACATTGAAGCTCAAGAGGCAGGAGTGTGCCGAGGGATGCCTGGATGGGGCACAAGCATGCCAGGTTGGACACTGAGGATCAACTTTAAGACCCTTGGGTGACAGACCTCATTGACACATGCATTCACATCCAATGAACATGGACTCAGGGGCCAAGTAGTTCAAGTGGTCTTGCCTTGCTTGATCACTGGTCTTTTCTCCTCTCTTGTTGTCTCATTTGCTGTCCAGGCTTCAACCATTCCAACACACAAGAAACAAATCCATTCTCTAAATAAATTCTCATGGTAGCTTTTGGGATAATATTTTAAAAAAAATTCTATCAACCTTCCTGCTATGATTTATGCTGAAAGATTCCTTCACTGTGTCCTCTATCCTCCTTAACTTCATAATTCATTCCTAATGTCTATGCGCCATCATGTCTTTGCTAGTTTTTCACAAAATTGCTAGGACAAATGCCTCTTCTCGGGCTGAGCTCCCACCTCTCCAGTGATTGTTGTACCTTCACGTAAAACTCTGCCCCTCTAGTCTCAAGATTGCTTAATCTATAAAAGAAAGTCCCTTTTGAGTGACCAAGAACTATGGTGCCATGTTGTCTTTATCCCTTTTTACTTTTCCTCATATAGCTTCTCCAGGTATGCATGCTACTTCCACACTCCATTTTCCACAAATAATCATAAAAATTTATCTGTGATTTTAGTACATGGCTTTAGTACCTCAATTGCTTTTCAGGACAGGTCTGTTAATATCTTGCATGACATGTGCTATATGCCGTCTGCGAGAAATGAGAAACATCATATTTGAATTATAAGAATTCCCACATTGAATTTACAAATATTTCAGTATAGTTTAATAAAAGATTACACAATCATGCAATTTATGGACCTAAGTTGTATCTCGCTTAGACCCAAGGTTAAAGATTCACCTGAGTTGAGGAAATTACAACAGGAATAGTGTCTAAAAGCTTGAAAACTTTCAAAGGACAACAAATTCATGATGGGGATGCTGAAGGTGGGTATAATGAAGAAGAGGGGAAGACAGTTTGTTGTGACTAAATAGAAAGAATCAAATGTGTCATCAACAAAACTTCAACGCAACCTATTTGCCATAACACGGACTTGAAACCGGTTTCAATAAACAATTAACTGCCAACAACTCACAATGTCATCTCGTTAGCTTTTGTATGATAAGGCTTTCATGCGTATTGACGGCAAGTTGAATTGCATGCCTTCTCAAGCATACACTATCTTTTAAATCTGGAGAGCAAAAGTAGTGCACAAGCCACATGTTCTTGAACATGAGGATAACAAATTGCATGGATATGATATAATTCTTGTGCTAGAGTTATGGGAAAGGACATTTCCAACCTTTTTCATCAGGGAACGTGTTTCCCTGGGGAAAAGTTTTTGGGGAAACATTTCTCCCCCTAACAAAAAGCATATCAATTTTTTCAAAGCAAAATTTGACCTTTTTAGCAATCTCTAGGAGTGTTGTTGACTTTTTTTGTATGTATTTTCCTTTATTTTATGTATACTTTCTTATCCAAATATTCAAAAAAAGTGAATGGTTGCCCCTGGCCTTAAAATTACAGATTATTAAAGTCTTCATCCAGAAATAATTGCTCAAGATCTAGAATACTTGAAGTTAAAATTCTACATAAGAAAGTTCCAATGTGACCCACATCTTTTTCTCAAAAAGTAAGGAGTCCCCCCACTCTTACTATTCTTCAACATGTGAGCTCAAGTCTGATACTTAACCTTCTAGTACCTCACAAAAAGAACCCTGGGCCCTGCAACTAATGTCACGTGAGTACTCACAATATTCATCAGAAGAAGAGTCTAAAGTACTTTGTGCTTAGAAAGCCAAAGGCCTAGAATTGCATTTGAAAGAGTCTAACTAACTTAGCGTACTTTCTGTTCTACAACCTAATAAAACCTGCATTGCAAGTACTTATGAGAAAGAGATCACTTGCATCTATCTGTGATGACTTGAATTTAAAACAAAGAAAAATCTGACTGCACCCCCGCTAGTGACCACCTTGTCCATCATTTACATAACAAACATTGACCAAGATATGAAACTAGAAGCTGGAATGGAAAGAGGAAGAAAGTTTGAGACAGAAAAGCTTTACCTATTCAAACTTCGAAATGATTCACCCCAGTTGAACTTATCGAGAAGTTTATCAGCTATTTCATCTTCTCCACTACACAATAACCAAGTGAACCATGTAGAACAATGTGAACTTTATACAGACTTGCACAACACGTAAAGACCTTCTACACAAGTTCTTAACACGTATAATATGCAGTTATGAACTGATTCACATATATGACATTACATCATAGTTTTGGGAAATGTTTAACACCTGAGAAATGCAGGCCCCCACATGAAACGGGAAACAAGAAAGGGGATACATTAAACGAGGAAACAATACATCAACATCTGTTCTAGATGCGATGGAAAATTCAAAATATGCATCATAAAACATGTGATATAGCACGTACAAAGTTTGAAACATTAAAAAGTGATTTTTTAGTGTTCAAACTTCAAAGTTTACACTTAACTTCTATAAAACATAACAGCCTATTACATTCATACTAGATAGACAAGTTATCACCACTTACCCCACTACCCTCACAGGAGGATGAGGCTACCACACTCTCATCTTGGCATAGATGAGCGTCTCCTATGTAAATTTGATCACTTTGACAAGCGTAGATTAGCATTCACAAAAACTACATCACTAGCCCTACTAGAGGTGAGCGTCTTACTTTTTCTGGAGACAACATGACCAAACTTGCTCCAAAGTCTCTCACATGAGATAACATGAGCCGCAACCGCATGATAAGAACCCCATGATAAGATCCTAGTTCCCAGATTTTGCAGCTTTGGTGTATTTGCACCATAATCCTCCCACCATTGTACTCCACCTGCAAAAGAATTTCACTTTTGTGCATGTTTCCACCCTATCATCTCCTCCTTTCTCCTATGCAATGATAGTTGGGCATTCACTTCTCTAATTTGCTCTTGAAGCACCAGCTTATTGAGCTTTGCCTCCTAGCCAATCTCAACCTCTCGATCATCCCTTTGATTCTTACCTTGATATTCAAGGTCAAGCTTATAAGTTGCAACATGAAGAGGAGTATGAAAAACATCCCAATATTAAATGCACAACTCCTTGAGCTCTTGCCTTTGATCCTATCCTGCACTGCAACTTCAACTTTTTCTATCATACGGTCCATCCCCTCAAGAACCTTGCATGTGCAAGACTCATCTCCATCAGCCAACTTAAGCGTTCACATGATGGGCTGAAGAACATCTGTAATAAGCTTGCACCTCTCCCAAAAATTATCGCATAAAGCAGAACTCCTCCTGCATTACACGATGTAGGGCCATTCCTCCCACTCTTACCAACATTTGTTGTAGTTTGGTAATTGGTTCAAAAAGCAAAAAAAATCATGATCACATTGTTTCCAAATCTTGTTTCAAAGTACTTTACAAGTTCCTTGGAGGCATGCTTTCAAAACAAGCCCAAAGAAAGGTGATGTCTGTGATGGAAGTAGTTATTTCGTGGGCTTCTTCAATTGTGAGTGACAATTATGCCGATTTGCAAATAGCTTTCAAGATATTGTTCAATGCATGGGCCACACAACCAGTCCAAAAGATGTTGGTTTCCGATGCTCGATTAGAAGGCTCAAAATCCATGACAATTGAAAGATGCTTTGAGGACCAACATATTCCACAACTTGTGACTAGCTTCAGCCAAGTTGCTTTTGTCTTTTGTGAGCTTGAAGGATCAAAAGAACTGATTAAAAATGTTTTACCTCTAAAGGTCTACCTTGAAGAGGTCTACCACACATGTCACTCCAACCATCAGCAATCAGATTGCACATATCTCTCTCCCACCCTTCCTTGATAGAAAACGTTTTCTTGATGTTTGTTTTCTCCTCATCTAGCAAGCGTGTTCGCAATGCATTGATAGAAGGTAATGTATAGGTCTATGCCCATAAGGTACCACTTCTGGCAACATAATTTGAAAGAGAAGATTTTGTGCAATAATAAAGGATATGCCATTTCCAAAGTTACACTTTGCTATAGTTGTGTCCTGTTAGAGCCCAGTCTCACTCTAGCATGACCTCGGCCAAGTTGTTAGAAAACCGACTTGCTCATACAAGTAACCCAAGACAAGATTCCTATTGTGATGAAACAATAGCCAAACACATGAGAGAGAACACAAGTGATGGGAAACTCCAACTATGTCCCATTGCAAATGAGGTAGGGCGCACTACATACTTATAAACTTTGGTCTATGCCAAAAAGCAAAAGAAGCCTAAAAGCAATTGCCTAATTAATGTCTCTATATATGGTAAAAGCACCAACACCTATCTATAGCAAAAACTTGTGCTCCTAATCAAGCACTAGAATCTCAACCTTGAGTCTAGCTAAATTCTAACTTAACTTTACTGAATATAGGTACGGGCTCCTAGAATTAGCACGCAGGCATGGCCCAATAATCCTAATTAATCCTAAATCAGAACATTAGGGGTAATAATGTAAACATTAACTCTAACACTCCCACTTAATGTTTACATTGTCAAGAATCATGAATAGCACAAGTATGCATGTGTATCCTCCATGAAGCCCATGTAATGAAGATCCTCAATTCTGATGTAGAATCCACGATCAACTCTGTTCTCATTACTCGATGTAGAATTTCCTTTGTAAAATGATGTAGAATCCCTTTGACTGTCGATCCTTTTATATGAACATGCTTCATATGACTTCCCAATGTCTTGCTTTAGTCTTCATGTCCCTTTACTATACATGTGTGACCACCATGAGTGCTTCCTTGACTTCCTTTGAATCAAAGAACTTTGACTCCCCCTTAATCGAATAATGTAGACATGATAACCTTTGCTTGAAGGTTGATTCCCTTGGTCTCTTTGAACATCTTCCAAGCTACCACAAAGGATCTCACCAACATTCATAGAGAAAATGTAATCTTCTTTGATTACCACAACACCATCATGACAACCATAAGTAGGAAATAGATCTACAAATGTCAACATCAAATCTCATGCATCAACACCCACGTTAGAAACCTGTACTTCATAAGTAGGTGGTATGCATGTGTATCCCTCCATGAAGCCCATCAAATATGCAAGTAATAGAGCATCCCCAATAGAAAGATAAAACGTATACATCCTCACACAAAGTAGGCGATACTCCCCCTCAAATACTTTCTCACACAAAGTACTTGACATTAACTTTTCATGGAATCTCCTACCTCTATCTCACACATACAGTCATTTGCTCCAAACAGCTTTCCAACTTAGAAAAGCATCTCATCATGACATCTATTTGTCTTGACACTTTATCATATGCAAACTTCCCAACTAGGGCATGTCCATCTTCCTTGAAGAAACCTGCTTCATTGAAGAAGACTTCATTTTCTAAGACTAATCAAAACCTGTCAATAGAAAGGAACCCTGTTGTTTTTCTTGAGGCTAAACAACAACCTGTACTGTTGATTTCCAATGGCTAATCAACAACCTTGGCTTCTAAATCTACCACATGAACTTGGATAGATTCAAGAACTTGAAGAAACAACTTTTCTCCAACTCAAAACAGATCTGCCTAGTAGACCGTAACATTGATCTCACATGAACAATCAACTATGACTTGGATGATATCCAAGAATTACTTGACAACCACAACAAACAATCACTTCGATTAATCATAAAGCTCAAGTGATACATGAACTTGGATAGATTCAAGAACTTGAAGAAACAACTTTTCTCCAACTCAAAACAAATCTGTCTAGTAGCATTGATCTCACTTGGTACCACCACATGAACAATCAACTATGACTTGGATGATATCCAAGAATTACATTACAACCACAACAAACAATCACTTCGATTAATCATAAAGCTCAAGTGATACTAGTTCAAATAGACAAGAAATTCTACAACATAACCAAGTTACTATGACTTGAATAGAAACCAAAACTGATACAACGTAGAATGATGACCACACAACTTGTCACATCTATCACTTGTAACAACGAACTTATCATTTGCCAACATGATAAGAAACTGTGAATTAATGAATATCGCTTTACCTATATAGACTCATAGTCTATACTTCTTATGCAACTCCCTTTTAGAGCTTGCACCTTTGTTGATTCCAACCTCAACAAAAATCTTGTCCAATCCTAGAACGTCTGAAGTTGACCTTCCTTCAATATGTTGGTTGGTAGCCACTTTTTGCAGCTTCGATGACACCATGATCTCTGATTGTCTTCCACTACCATCTCCCTTGTTGTCTCTTGTTTCACGTAGTTTTCCTAGCTTTATCAATCCTTCCACTTTGCGACGAAACTGTAGTGATTACTCTTGTGGATCCTTTCTTCACCTTGCACCAAATTGCAAAACAACTCCTAGTTGAAATGTCGGTCCTTACTCCTAAGACCTCCTTCAACAACCTGAGTTTTGGAACAACAACAATCTTTTTCAGCAACCTATCTTGCTAGTTTTGCAGCAATCTTTCGAACCCAGAAGTACGCTATCAACCTCCTTCAAACAGTAGATCTGTAGCGAACTGTTTGCAAACTGTTTGCGAACTGTGATCTGCAATCAGGGATCTACCTTGCAGATGTGTTCCGATCCAATTCTTGCAGATGATCCCACTTGCAACGGCCCTATTCCTATGTTCTATGTTCCAATCAAAAGCACCTTAGCTTTTGAATTCTGATCCTTCTGAAATCTGAGGCAAACTTCTTGATCTCCTTCTCACGCAAAACAGCCCTTCTCCTTGCACACCAGATCTCACAAAGCTACCACCGTTGTGAAAGAAAATTGAACTTGAGAGCTGGCTAGGGACACCACCTGCACCTACGTTCTCTTTTGAAGATGATGGCCAAATCAATCCCTTGTGAATTGATTCCGTTCGTTGAAGTGCCTCCTTGTTCTCTCGAATCTTGAACCATGCTCTAATACCATGATAGAAAACCGACTCGCTCATACAAGTAACCCAAGACAAGATTCCTATTGTGAGTGATGAAACAATAGCCAAACACATGAGAGAGAACACAAGTGATGGGAAACTCCAACTATGTCCCATTGCAAATAAGGTAGGGTGCACTACATACTTATAAACTTTGGTCTAACTATGCCGAAAAGCAAAAGCAGCCTAAAAGAAACTACCTAATTAATGTCTCTATATATAGTAAAAGCACCAACACCTATCTATAGCAAAAACTTGTGCTCCTAATCAAGCACTAGAATCTCAATCTTGAGTCTAGCTAAATTCTAAGTTAACTTTACTAAATATGGGTCTGGGCCCCTAGAATTAGCACGCAAGCATGGCCCAATAATCCTGATTATTCCTAAATAAGAACGTTAGGGGTAATAATGTAAATATTAACTCTAACACAAGTATCAGCGAAGACTAGTGACCGGAGTGGACATCTGTCCCAAGTAGGGACCGATGCGTCACAAGCCGTGACCCGGTGTGACCACCTGACAAGTTGTCATAGATGCGGTGGATTATGACCGTCGGGATCCTAGCCATCAGTGACGAGATGCTAGCCGACAACTAGCCGGGGTGACCAAGCGGACTATAGGTCTTTGGCAAGGCATGGGGGGTGGTACCCTATGAGTCACTCAGTGTTCACAAGTCACAAGTAGCATGCATGCCAGGTGGACTGATCACCCATTGTTGGATGCCATGTGCGAGGTGACAGGAATAGCAAGTAGCAAGACTCAGAAGAGTTCTTTGTTGATTTTCAAGGTACTATAGATTTCCTAGTTTTTTTTCTATGTTGATTTCTTGCCATCTTTTCCAAATTCCCTACTGTGTCAATTTACAATGACACACTCGAAAAAACCCCGAAGGCTCTCTCTCTCTCTCTCTCTCTCTCTCTCTCTCTCTCTCTCTCTCTCTCTCTCTCTCTCTCTCTCTCTCTCTCTCTCTCTGGAAAATGCCAAAACAAAACGGTTCAAACCGTTTAAAAAAAAAAAAAAAACGGGTTCAAAATGTTTTTAAAAAAAATTTAAGTTTTTTTTTCCCCGATTCGAACCCAAAAAAACGGTTCGAACCGGGCCGATTCGAACCAACGATGACATTAGCTTTCATCATTAGTTATAAATCAAATGCAATGAAATAGAACATTACATTATTATGTGGCAAACAATATTTAAGTTCAGGTTCATAGCTATCTGTCAAAAGAAGTTTGGTTTTTACTTAATGTGTCTTCTATTCAAATCAAGCTTGCTGCATTATCTCCCTTAAAGTCCTTGCTAAAAAACATGAGGCTCAAAGTAAACATTGTGAGCTTGATCCATTTGCCTCATTAAAAGTTTTTGGTTGAGAAAGGAAAGAGGAAGGAAAGATCAAGTATATGGGATACAGTTACGAATAGAGCCACAGCTGATCTAAAGCTAAGCTATGAAAGCATCACATAA
This sequence comes from Diphasiastrum complanatum, assembly GCA_029204225.1. NCBI lineage: Eukaryota > Viridiplantae > Streptophyta > Lycopodiopsida > Lycopodiales > Lycopodiaceae > Diphasiastrum > Diphasiastrum complanatum. The sequence continues at coordinate 45,335,633 of CM055101.1, read as the reverse complement.
GCAAGACTTAAGCTATGAAAGCAGCACATAAGCAAGACTTAACCCTAGAAAGCAGGAAAGAGAGAGATTAAGGAGACTAAAGAGAGAGATCAATATCATCAGCTGAATAACAAATGACACAGTTTCCCTACTTATAGCCAAGAGGAAGCCCTAAAAGGAAGCTTCCGGTGGCTAGGGCCCAACTGGGAGGGAAAATAGTGCGCCCTCCAAGAAGGCCCCCACTCTCCAGTAATATGTCCAAATGGCCTAATAATGAATAATAAGGCCAAAGGCCAACCATATAGTCTAAGTGTCACTAATGAATAAAAAAGGGCCCAAGGCCTGCTTATGCATAAAGTAAAGTAAATGTAAATGGACGCGGCGAATGTAATGAGCCGAGTCCATAACTCTCCCCGGCACAAAAAAAAAGACCCAACTGCCGAAAAGAAACTGGATCAAACAGCAGCAAGCCCTGGTGCAGCAACTAGAGCAGCATCTGATGTAGAGGAATCAACAAGTGCAGGAGGAGCATGATCCTGATCCGCAAGTGATGGTGTATGATAAAAGACATCAATAGGCTCCCATGTGGCCTCCTCAACATGACAACCATCGAACTGGACCAAAAACTGAATCTGCCGGCAGCATCGACTATGGTGAAAAACGAGGAATGACCACTGAATACAATATATGTGAATCAAGACATATAGGCACAAGGCACACAGCAACAACCTGTAAATCTGAAGGAGCATCAACCTGAGGAAGAGGACCCACGAATGGTGAAAGTAAAGCAGCAACTGATGTATTCTGAATGGAAAGAAGAGCTGCATCCTGAGCCTTTGGCAAGCTGCGCATAAACTGCTTCCTGGTAACCAACTGATAGTCACCCTGGAAATCAATACTAGCAAGTGAATGATACGGACCAGCATGAGTAAAGGAAAGTGTCTGCTGAGAGAGATCCCAAGTGGAGAGAACCAGGCTGCACCAAAAATAATGTCATAGCGCTTCAGAGAAATGATGTAGAAATCTGCCTGACCAGAAAAATCACCAATGCGATAATCCAAGCCCTGAATCATCTGAGAACTGGGAAAAAAATGGGAACGAGCAAGCTCAACACTAAGAGGCTGGGAAGCAGGAACAGGTGTAGCACGAATCCTGGTGGAAATGTAACTCCTAATAAATGAATGTGTACTGCATGTATCCACTAAAGCAATATACTCTTGCCCCGCATCTAGAATAATATGATCCACAAAGGGAACAACATACGTAGGCATAATAACGGAAGCATCAACTGATAAGTTCTGGCCTAAATATGCACCTAGAAGAACCGCATACTCATCTAGACAGGTATCAACAAAATCAGCTAGTGAGTATACAATAGGACCATCATGAAATGTATAACCGTATGCCATATGGAGATCTACTGGAGTAGCCAAAGCATCTGAAACCGTAGCCACATGAATAATATCGAAATAAGGAGCATAGGCGACAACATCTATAGCATGGCGCTCAGGAACACGAGTAGCATCAAAGTACTCAACAACAATATAGAGGTAGAGGCAAAGGTAGGAGCAACGACGCACGCAGACGCAGAGCCAGGGCATCACCACCACCGACATCAGCCTCGTCATCAGAGAGGGACTTGTTGGATTCTGTCAATCCCTATTGTTTGTTTTTTTTCCAAAGATCATGGATCCAGAAACGAGTTTCTGAAGAATTACAAGACCTAGCTATGGAGTATCTTAACTCAGATGCTAGATCAACTATGAAAGCTTGAGAAAACTTGGCTATGGAAATATCACACACAAGGAGAATTGCATGAGCATCTCACAAACTCAAAAGTCTCAAGAAGAAATGAATTGCTAGTAAGAGAGAGGAGGGCGTGGGTCCTCCAAATCCCTTGTGAGGCAAGCACCTCCTTTACATGCATGGAAAGTCTAGGTGTCAACCATGGGAGTGAACTACTTGGCCAAGTGGGCCACTTGCACTAATTTACATAACTTAACAAAAGGGGGGGTCATGCATTTAATTAAAACATGCCCCATGAGTTATGTACAACTTAACTAATGCTTAGCCAAAAGGGGTAAAATAGGCATTACTCTTCAACACCCCCCCTTAATGGCAATTTTATTCAAACTGACACCCAACAAAGTTCTGAACTTTTCAAACTTATCTTTACTAAGTGGTTTAGTAAAAATATCAGCTGTCTGGTCGTTGGTGTCGCAATAAACTAGCTCGATCTCCCCACTGTGCACTTTCTCTCGTATAAAATGCTGGTCCACCTCTATATGTTTTGTCCGTGCATGATAGACTGGATTCCTTGCAAGTTGAATGCAGCTTTGGTTATCACAATGTAACAATGTAGGTCTTACTTGAGCAATCTGCATGTCCTCAAGTAGACGGCGTAACCAAATGGCTTCACAGGCGGACCTCGTAGTCGCCCTGTACTCAGCTTCGGTAGACGATAGAGCAATAGTAGGCTGCTTCTTACTGCACCACGATATAGCCCCTGAACCTAGGCTGAAGCAATAGCCTGTCGTCGATCTCCGATCGTCTCTATCACCTGCCCAATCAAAATCTGAATAGCCTTCCAGCTGAAGGTTCCCGTCATCCGTGTATCCAATCCCATAAGTCACTGTCCCTCTCACATATCGTAGGATCCGCTTTGCTGCCTTCCAATGTGCTTCGGTAGGCTTGCACATGTATTGACTTGTGATTCCATCCGCATAAGCAATATCTGGCCTGGTGGTAGTAAGGTAAATCAGGCTGCCCACTAACTGACGATAGAGCGTCTCATCTGCAAATGCTGGACCATCATCTTTTGATGGCTTGTTGCTTGCATCCATGGGTGTGCTGATTGGTTTGCTTTCTTGCATGTTAAACTTCTTCAATAATTTCTGTGCATACTTTGCCTGTGAGATAAAAAGACAACGCTTTCCTTTCCAAACTTCAACTCCTAGGCAATAGTGTAGCAAACCCAAATCTTTCATTTCAAACTCATTAGAAAGATTCTTCTTAACACAAGCAATAAGCTTCTTATTGCTTCCCGTGATGAGTAGATCATCCACATAGAGCACAACAACCACAAAGTCTTCTCCTTCCCTGAAGACATAAAGATTGCAATCAGACTTACTCTTCTCAAACCCTTGCCTTGCAAAGTACTCATCAATTCGGCTATACCAAGCCCTTGGCGCCTGTTTGAGCCCATACAAGGCTTTCCTAAGCCTGCAAACCAGATTCTCCTTGCCTGTTATTTCAAATCCCTGCGGTTGTTCCATGTAAACCTCCTCCTGTAGGTGCCCATTAAGAAAGGCACTCTTGACATCCATTTGATGGACATGCCAATCAAAATATGAGGCTATAGCCAAGACGGTCCTGATAGATGTCATTTTAGCAACAGGTGCAAATGTCTCATCATAGTCTAGCCCCTCTTGCTGAGCATAGCCTTTCGCCACCAACCTTGCCTTGTACTTGTCCACTGTTCCATTGGCATGAAACTTGGTCTTATAGACCCACTTGCAACCTATTGGTTGCTTCCCTTCTGGCAATGTAGTGAGCTCCCATGTGTCATTCTTGACAATGGAGTCGTACTCCTCCTGCATGGCATGTTGCCATACCTTTTCTCTCACGGCTTCGTGAAAGAATTGTGGCTCATCTGCATTCAGAATAGTGGACATAAGAGCAAAGTTAGTCTCTTGTCTCTCATGAGACCTAAGAGATCTTCTGACACCCTGTTCACTGCTCTCTCCTTCTTCAATCATTTGACCTTCTTTGATTGTTTCCCAATACCACCTAGGTAGCTTCTTCCTAGCAGTAGGTGATGTGGATGGTGACCACGTATCCCATGGTACTGTTTTAGTCTTCCGTTTGTCCCCAAATTCTGCTTCTGGTACTTGGCCAAAAAGAGGTCTCGAACTAGTAGGTTCGATTTCCTGTTGTTGCTCCTGCACTTGAGGCTTACAGGACTCTTGACCAAGATCCTCATCCGTGGAATCAATCAAGGGTATGAACTCAGTAATTCCTTCCTTCTCCTGCTCCTGTATCTTGGGTGCACGCTCTTCATCAAAGATGACATCTCGACTTAGGATCTTCCTCCTGTTTTCGAGATCATATAGCACATAAGCTTTCTCACCTTCACTATACCCAAGAAAGACACACTTTACGGATTTTGCATCAAGTTTCTTCCGCAAGTCCTTTGGTATATGTGCATATGCTGTACACCCAAATACTCGAAGGCTGCCCACTTTGGGCTTCTTGCCACTATATGCCTCTTCTGGCGTGATTCCTTCAACTGCTTTGGTTGGACTTCTATTCAATAGAAAAACAGCAGTTGCTACCGCTTCTGCCCAAAAGGAATTTGGCAACCCCTTTGCCTTGAGCATGCTCCTCACACACTCAACTATAGACCTGTTTTTCCGCTCAGCCACGCCGTTTTGCTGCGGTGTATGTGGAGCAGTAAATTGTCTCTTTATCCCACATGCTTTGCAAAGATCTTTGAACTCATCAGAAATATACTCACCACCCTTATCTGACCTGAGAGTCTTTAACCTCTTTCCTGTGCGGTTTTCCACCATAGCTTTCCACTGTTTGAAGTATTTGAACGCTTCAGATTTCAGTTTCAGAAAATAGACCCATACCTTCCGAGAGAAATCATCTACGAAGGTCATGAAATAGTATGCCCCCCCTGCTGATTTGACCTGCATGGGACCACATAAATCTGAATGCACAAGTTCAAGAATGCCCTTGGCCCTGGTAGCTTTCTCTTTTGGAAACTTTTTCCTCTGTTGATTCCCTAATGCACAAGCCTCACATGTATCTGAAGAAGACTTAATGCTAGGAAGATCTACTACCATTTTGTGCCTGTTCAAAACTTGCAAACTTTTGTAACTCAAATGACCATATCTCTCATGCCAAAGCTTGTCCCGATTAGTCTCTCTTGCAGACAAGGCCTCTTGGCTAGGAATGGTTGTGAAAAGCTTGTAAAGACCTCCTTCTTGCATTCCCTTGGCTACCACTTTGAAGTTCTTCTCTTTGTCTTTTACCAAACATTTAGAATCATTAAACTCTACCACCATGTTCTGTTTGGTAATGGCACCAACAGATAACAAGTTCTTAGCCAACCCTGGTACATGCAACACACTTTTAATTTCCTTCACCTCACCTGATGATAGCTGTATTGCAACTGTACCTTTGCCCCTCACCATACGTGTAGAATTATCTCCAAGGCAAACATGCTGGCTATCTTCTGTCTCCTCATAGGTGCTGAACCAATCTCTATGAGGTGTCATGTGCTTTGAGGCTCCAGAATCAATGTACCATCCACCAAATGTGGATTCAGATGATAGGGCTGCGGTGAATAGCTCAAGCACACCAGATTGCTCCTCCTCTGCAACTTTGTCAACAAAGTGACTCTGCTGGTTCTTTCCCTTCTTCTGATCACTTTGCTTCTTCCTGCATTCAAAAGCAAAATGCCCATACTTACCACAATAGTTGCAGTTGCCCTTCCTCTTGGGTGTAGATGAGGAATTGGTGCTTGACTCCTCTCCAACCTGTAACTTGGACACCTGCTGCTCCAAGCTTTGCTTTGAGTTTTTCTTTTTGCCTTTGCCTTTCTTCTGAAAGTTTTGCTTCTTCTTAGAAGCAAATGCAAGCTCTGGATTATCTTCCCTTTCAGAAAGATTCTTCCTTCTCATCTCCTCCTGTAAAAGAAGACCACATAACTCCCCAAAGGTTGGGAGTTTCTCCCTAGCAGAAAGGGACATCACATAGTCTTGATAGTTGAATGACAAGCTGTTCAAGACTATGGGAACAATACTCCTGTCACTTACTTTCTCTCCAACTGAAGCAAGCTGATCCAATAGGTCCTTGACCTTTGTAATATGATCACCAATTGTTGCACCTGCTTCCATCTTGAGAGTATGTAACCTGTTTTGCAAATACACCAGCTTGGCTGAATCCACTGTTTCAAACATAGACTTCAGAATTGTCCAAGCATCAGCTGCATCCCTTGCATTGCAAATGTGAGGAATAATATTGTCCTTGACAGAAAGATTGATTATCCTATGAGCTTTATGTCTCCTGATCATGTAGTCCTTCAATTCAGGATCAGATGTTGGTACAGGTTTTGTACCTGTCATGACCTCCCAGCAATTCTTATCCATCAAGATATTAGCTATCTTGAACTTCCACACTCTGTAGTTTGTGCCATCTAGTTTGCTAGATTCACCCAGCAAACTCTCCCCAAGACTTGCCATGCTAAAATCTGTGCTTAAAACAGAAGCTCAACTTGAAAGAGATCAGAAAAGAACAGCTTCCAGCAACAAGGGTTTAACCCCAAACTAGGGTATGTAGCCACTTCAAGGCACCCCTTCAGCTCCTGCTTTTGTCTTTGCCACTTGGTGTGGCCTCACTAGCACAAGCACTAGGCTCCACTGGAACAGAAACCAGAAGCCCCTACAGAAAGTGCGCCCTACTTTTGTGTAAGCTCCTCCAGAAAAACTCTCCAAAACTTGGCCAGATTTAGAAAGTTTTTGGATCATCCCACTCCCCTTGCCAATAGCTCACCAACAGTGCAAGACTCCACCTGATCTGACACCTGTAGATCAAATGCTCCCTCTTTCAAGATTGAGGTGCTTGTAGAAGATAAGAATCTTCTCAAGAATCTAAGCACTGAAGTTTCTCTCACTCTCAGACTCACAGGCTAGACAACCTGCTCTGATACCATGAAGAATTACAAGACCTAGCTATGGAGTATCTTAACTCAGATGCTAGATCAACTATGAAAGCTTGAGAAAACTTGGCTATGGAAATATCACACACGAGGAGAATTGCATGAGCATCTCACAAACTCAAAAGTCTCAAGAAGAAATGAATTGCTAGTAAGAGAGAGGAGGGCGTGGGTCCTCCAAATCCCTTGTGAGGCAAGCACCTCCTTTACATGCATGGAAAGTCTAGGTGTCAACCATGGGAGTGAGCTACTTGGCCAAGTGGGCCACTTGCACTAATTTACATAACTTAACAAAAGGGGGGGTCATGCATTTAATTAAAACATGCCCCATGAGTTATGTACAACTTAACTAATGCTTAGCCAAAAGGGGTAAAATAGGCATTACTCTTCAACAGTTTCTAGAAACGTTTTTTTTTTTTTCAGAAAAGTGTTTCTGTGCAACTATAATATACATATACATATATATATACCATAGTGGCACGTGGTACCGGTGGTACCGCCATTATGGTGCCGCCCAAAAATCCGCGGTACCAAGGCGGCACCATTTTTTAATTTTTTTTTAAAAAAATTTAATTTTTTTTAAAAAAAAATTAGTGGGCAATATGGGTATCAGCTTGAAGCTCTTGACGAGAGCAGTGCATTTATGCAGCGTCAGCTCAGATTTGTAAGGCCCCCGTTATGAGGAGAAGCCATTACTGAGCACGGTTGTTAGTATATACATGAAATCTGCAAATATGACTCTCCCCCCTCTACTGCAATCCACGGCTCTCAAAAACTGTGTACCCATGCAGCTGGAGACCAAGATATTGAGAATCGGCCTCCTCCTGACATCAGTCCAGCCATCGGACATGATGCTGCATCCATATGTGACCCAGTGGCGGCGTAGAGGCTCCATCTCTCTGGACAAGGACTCGACCCTATCTCTCAACATGTGTGTACGGACAACCTTTGAACCAGGGACTCTCCAGCTAGGGCTGACAGACTGTGCAAGGCGGAATGCCCTTCTGAAGGGCTCAGAATCAGTGATGGCAAAAGGTAGGTTCAGCTCGTAAATCAAACTAGCCACGGCCTGTGTGGCCTCTTTGTCCATGTGCGGCTGATGCGCGCCGCGAATGGTCAGGCACATGGGACAAATCCGGACAGGTACACCGTCACATGGGTACTGTGGGAGAGCAGACCACGGACCCAATCGGAGTGCAGCATGTGGTACAAGTACATGGAGCAGGTACATTAGCACATCACAATTAATGGGGACAGGTACAAGGGCACATGGAGGGATCATCAACAACTGCACATGGGGGAACAGGCTGTGGGGTTAAATAGGCACTCGCGAGGCTGTGAGAGAGAGGCTGTGAGAGGCATTGTGAGAGTTATTGTGAGAGGCATCGTGAGAGCCAGTTCGAGAAACAGGGTGTCGTGAGATGGCAAAGCGCATACCACCAAGGCCTGAGGGCGAAGCTAGGAGGAAGCTCGAGGAAGATGTCCGAAGGCACAACAAAAGGCATCGGAAGCAAGAGGCAGACATTGCAGAGATGCTGCAACAAACTCGGGAGAGACACCCAGAGCTGCAGATCCCCGCCCCCGCTGTGGCCCCTGCTCCCGCTGTCGAGCTGGATTTGGATGAGCAGATCGGAATGAACTTCACATGACGGCAGCACATCATGGTCAGGGAAAGGGCTGCCCGCCGTCGGGCTGGCCAGGAGGCAGCTCGGGGTAACCGGGAGGCAGAGCGAGAGCGACATAACAATGCTCCTGACGAGGGCGAGGAGTCAGTGGAGGATCCATAGGAATGTTTAGCGTAGATGGGGTCTAGCCGTATGTGGCTGACTGTTGTTATGTAATGTTCATCACTCCCTGTGCAGCTGAGCGAGGATGATGAGCTCCTGGGGCTGCTGCTGGTGGAGGGACTGGCTGTGAAGGAGGCTCAACGGCGATATGTACTGAAAGGAGCGCTGCGGTGGCCGGTACTGGTACATCCTGGGTGCTGCCAAAGGGGGAGCCAGTGGACTGGGTGCTACCAAAGGAGGAGGATGTGGAGTGGGTGCTGCCACTAGAGGAGCCACTGTGGATGTGGGCGCTGCGAGAGAAAACCTGGGCACAGATGGTGGCCTGCCATGGAGACCTGGTGCTGCAGAAGTGGACGGCGATGGAGGGGCTGCAGGCCTGAATGGCATTGGTGGCATTGGAGGAGCTATGCGGCGCAAATATACCCTCTGAGGAGCTGGAGGAACTGTGGGCACCTCGTGCGGCTGCTCTGGCTGTGACTGTGTATGGCATGCTGGCAAGAGATGAAGGGGGTGCCCTGACACTCGGCATCTGCTGGGCCTCTAAATTAAATGTGGCAATCAGGTCGTCTAGATGGGCATCTGAATACAAATGCTCTGGGCTCTGGGCCTCATCCTGTGCACCATCCACTGAATCATCCTGTGCACCAACCTCTGAATCATCCCGTGCCTCATCATGTGCACCGTGTAGACCTTGCATGGCCTCCCAATCTGTGCAATCAAAGTCATCTAGTGCCTCCTCTGGTGTGCTCCAATTGCACTCACACACGGAGGCAGCGCAGTCCTGTGGTACGTGCAATGAAATGGTTCAGCACACGTGCACGGGTGGAACGTCAACGAAACACAGCAAGGGAGGATGAGATGAGATGCATACCTGTGAAAGGACCCGCAGTGCAAGACGCTGTATGGATGGATAGGTGCTGCCGAACATGGTCCACCAGGTAATGGGGAGCTGCCACCTCTCTGGATCCTGAGCAGCCGAGTTACCGAACGTGCCCATGCCGAAACGAAATGCAGCGAGCTCCTCCATGAGCCTGATAGGATCCAAACCTATGTGTGGACCCACCCTGTGAATGTACTGAAGCCAATCGGCCTCGAGTTCCCTGTCTGCGATCTGTGTCGGAGAGAGGAAGAGGGGATGCAGCATGTGTGCAACGCTGTGGATACTCCTATGGAAGTAGTTCCACCGCGTCTCTCATATGAACTTCAGCTCTGTCATCCTGCAGGTGAGAGGCATGTGGTTAGGTTTGTTGCAAATTTTTTTAGGCACCTTTTAACTTTTTTTTAACAGGAGGGGGCAGGTGGGTGCCATACACCCTCTGATAATTAATTCCAGGGAAGGGGGGGTAGGGGGAAGAGAATTGTTTTTATTTCGTTTTGGGGATGTGGGACAGTGAGGGAAGGAACCTGTATTTTTGTTATATTTTTTTGAAAAAAAAAATTGAAAAATGCCAGACGCGTCTGGACCCGGACGCTGTCAGAATTTGAGATACAAATTCTAGATACTAGTCCTACTAGCACTCACACAAAACTAAGCATAGAGAGAAAACAGATCATAGGAGAATTGAGCAAATGCTCGAGCTTATTGAATTGAATGGAATAATTGTGGTGGGGCGCCAGCCTTCTTAAATAGTTTCTCTAATGATTGATAAAAGCCAATGAGCCTAAAGTAAATAGCAAAATAGCAAAAGCTATTTACTAATAATACTACCTATATATGGTAAGAACTAAAAACGAGCTTCTAAGTACTAAAATAGATCCTAATCTATTCGTAGTGCGCCCACCTACATGCATAAGCATTAAAAACGAATTTACTATAAATAAAATGGCCCCTAAAAATAGCACGCAGGCATGGCCAAACTATCATTAAGGGGTATCAAATAAACATTAATTCCTAACACTCCCCCTTAATGTTTACTTTGTTATCTATTACTCCTAGAAGTTCTCTAAACTTCTGAAATTTTTCTTTGCCAAGACCTTTGGTAAAGATATCCGCAACTTGTTCTTCCGTAGGACAATAGATAAGCTCCACTTCATCACTTTGAATTTTCTCTCTGATGAAGTGTTGTTGTACTTCAATATGTTGTCATGCTGTGAAAAACTGGATTTTTCGCCAATTTAATACAACTTTGATTTTCGCATTGAAGAACCGTAGGTGAATCTTGTACCATATGTAGATCATGTAGAATCCTTCACAACCATATTGCTTCACATGTTGCACTTGTAGTAGCTCGATATTCTGCCTCTGTAGATGATAAAGCAATAGTATGTTGCTTCTTTGAACTCCAAGAGATAGCACCACAACCAAGACTAAAAACATAACCTGTAGTAGATCTTCGGTCTTTCACATCTCCAGCCCAATCAGCATCCACATATCCCTGTAACTTCAAATCATCCTATCTACTATAGAGAATACCAAATCTCAAACTGGGCTGAATATATCTGAGTATTCACTTAGCAGCTTTCCAATGAATCTGCTTAGGTTTAGCCATAAACTGACTAACCATACTCACAGCATAAGCAGTATCTGGTCTTGTAGTAGTTAGATAGATTAAGCTTCCAACTAGCTTTCTATATAACGTCTCATCTACATCCTGATCTTCCTCAGCTTTAGTAAGCTTACATCCACTATCATATGGTGTAGAAATAGGCTTGCATTCTGACATATTGAACTTTTCAAGCATTCATGAGCATACTTAGATTGAGAAATGAATAGTCCTTGTGCTACTCTCTATACCTCAATACCAAGAAAAAATTGTAGTGAACCAAGATCTTTCATATCAAATTCTGATGAGAGATCTTTCTTGATTCCCTTTATCATACTATGATCTGATCCTATAATAATAAGATCATCACATGCATCACTACAATAACAATATGATGATTCCTGACCAAAACATAAAGTGTATGCTCCGAACTACTTCTCTAAAAGCCAAGCTCCTCAAAGTAGTGTCAATCCTCGTGTACCACGCCCTGGGTGCCTGCTTAAGTCCATATAATGCCTTGTCCAACCTGCAAACCTTATCTTCATGTCCTGCTACAATGTATCCCTCTGGCTGCTCCATATAGACTTCTTCCTCTAGAAATCCATTCAGGAATCTTTACATCCATTTGTTGAATATCCCATCCAAACTGAGCTGCCAATGATAAAACAGTCCTCATAGTAGTAGACTTACAAACTGGTGCAAAAGTTTCCTCATAGTCAATCCCTTCATGTTGACCATAACCTTTTGCCACCAATCTTGCCTTATGTTTATATATAGAACCATCTGATCTGTACTTAGTCCTATAGACCCACTTGCATCCAATGGCCTTTTTACCTGTAGGTAGCTGAACAAGTCTCCAAGTCTTGTTCTTCATGATTGAGTTGTACTCCTCATCCATAGCTTTCCTCCAAATATCCTCTTTTTCAGCCTCTCTGAAAGTAGATGGATCCTTGGTCTCTAATACTGTGGCCATATATGCAAAATGTACATCCCCATTTTCATGATGATCCTCTTGTCGAACCTCCTGTCAATCTTGATCTTCATGTTGCTTTTCAAGTCTAGCTGATCTCCTAGTTCCATGTGTACTGGATCCCTGTTCCATAATAACACTATCCTTGATAGTTTCATAGTACCACCTAGGCAATCTTCTAGCTTCTGATGTAGGATGCTTCTTGCTGGGTGAAGTAGGAGGTGAATAAGTATCCTATATACTTGACCTCTCCTTCCTCTTTCCTATCTCAACCAAAGACACTTTAGGTTCTTGAATTGGCGTAGGCGATACATATGTCGATTCAGGTTCCTGTAATAACTCGTCACGTAATATAGGGATTCCACCATCTTGATCCTTATCAAAATATATCTCTATATCTTTATGAGTTGCCTCCTCATCAAAGATTACATCCCTACTTATAATTATTTTCTTAACCTCCAAGTTAAATAACCTGTATCCCTTCTCTTGATTATCATAACCAAGAAATAAACACTTGATCGCCTTAGAATCCAATGTGCTCCTTGAGTCCCTAGGTATGTGAGAATAAGCAATACTTCCAAACACTCTCAAATGACTTCCATCTGGCTTCCAACCCGTGTAAGCTTCCTCTGGAGTTCGATTCTCTACAACCTTTGTAGGACTTCGATTCAAAAGATAAACCGTCCTCTTAACTGCTTCACCCCAAAACATATTTCGAAGATTTTTACTCTTGAGCATACTCGTAGTTTCCACTATGAACCGGTTCTTTCTTTCCGCAACTCCATTTTGTTGAGGCATGTCCGTATTTGCAAATTGTCTCTTTATACCATGATCCTTGGAAAACACCTGAAATTCCGTAGAAAGATACTCTCCCCCTTTGTCCGAGCGAAGTATCTTAATTTGTCTATCTGTTTCTTTCTCCACCTGTGTCTTAAACCATGTGAAATATTTGAAAGCTTCACCCTTATTCTTCAGAAGATAGATCCATGTCTTCCTAGAATAGTCATCCACAAACACCATAAAGTAACTTGCTCCTCCATAAGATTGAGACTTCATAGGACCACACAAATCTGTATGAACAAGTTCTAGAACATTTTTCGCCCTGAATGTACTAGGCAAAAATTTCTTTATATGATGCTTGCCTAAGACACAACCTTCACGAACCTTGTGATCAGAAACGACTTGAGGTAAACCTGTAACCATGTTAAATTTCCTCAAGACTTGTAGACTTTTGTAATTCAGATGTCCATACCTCTCGTGCCATAACTTACTCAATGATTCAATATCCGCAACACTTGCATGATGATCCACCACCTGAGCTTGAAGTTTATACAGCCGCCCTGCAAGTATGCCCTCAGCTACTACTTCATCATTTTTCTTCTTGATGAGACACCTTTGTTCATCAAACTGCACCACCATGTGTTGCTTTGCAATAACTGAGAGCAAGTTTTTCTTGATTCCTGGTACATAAAGCACATCCTTTATGTTTCCAATCTTCCATGAAGGTAGTTGTACTTGTACTTTTCCAACTCCCTTTATATCATATGTGTAGTTGCCTCCCAACTTCACATTTGACCCATCATCTAATTTTTGAAAATTAGATAGCCAGTCTCGCCTAGGTGTCATGTGCTTCGAAGCTCCTGAATCAATAAACCAAAAATCATCTTCCTTCAAGAAGCCACCACCAGAAGATGTCGATGCCGAAAACAACTCAAGATCCAAAGTGCTCAATTTTGCATTAGATGTTTCTTCTTCTTCAACAAAATTCTCGTCCTGCTTTTTCTTGAATTTGTTGTGCCAGCACTCCTTTGCATAATGTCCTGATTTTCCGCAAATGAAGCAATTTCCTTTTCGAACCACTTTCTTTCCATCTTCTGACCGATTTAATTGATTCTCCTCCATATCTTGCTGCTTTTTCTTCTTCTTCTTCCCTTTGCCACCCTTCTTGGAACTTTGCTCTTGCTTCTTTGCCAGGAATGCATGTTCCTTGAAATCGTCCCTGTTGACAATATTTTGTCGTCTCATTTCTTCCTGTAGTAAGATGGTATTTAGCTCATCAAAAGAAGGCCTCGTTTCTCTTAACGATAGCATCATTACGTTCTGATAGGCCAAAGGTAGACAATTAAGTACAATGGATACCAATACTGAATCTTGAACACTTTCTCCAACTGCAATAAGTTGGCCTCTCAGATCTTTCACTCGAGTAAAGTAGTCCGTTACCGATTCACCTATACCCATCTTCAACGTGTGAAGCTTATTAGTCAAAAACAAGATCCGTGACTGATTTACTGTTTCATACAAGTTCTTCAGTATATCCCAAGCCTCCTTGGGTCCAAAAGCATCTCTGATATGAGGTATAATCATATCTTTAACTAATAAGTTGATGATATGATGAGCTTTTATTCTACGTCTGATACTCCCACAACTCTCTGTCAATGGTAGGAGGTATCTCGACACCTGTGACCACTGACGATCTCCCAATATTCTCTATCTTGGAGAATATTTTGCATCTTGAACTTCCATATGTTGTAGTTCGTTCCATCTAGCTTGCTAGACTCCGGCAACACAGGGTCGTTCAATCCTACCATTATACTGATCCGTAACAAATCTCGGATCTACCAACAATCTAATTGTCAAAGACTGAGAATCTGTGGCGAATCTCAAAACTTTCTCGAATCTGTCCTGAATCTTTCTCGAATCTTTCGTGAATTTCAAATCTTTCACGAATCTCGAATCTGTCGCGAATCTTTCTCAAATCTTTCGTGAATCTCAAATCTTCCGTGAATCTCGAATCTGTCACGAATCTGTCGTGAACAGTAAACTTTCGAGTCTGTGATCATTCTGTAGAAAGCGACAATCCAGAAGCGATCAACCTGTCAGAAACTGTCGCGAACAATAATCGTTTGATTCCAGCTCAGCGATCTACAATTCTGGCAAGCAGGCAGCAATCAGTAGTCCAAAATCTTGATTCCAGCGGACTGCTTCCAACAGTAGTCCAGCTCAACAGCTCCTCCAATCAAATCTGGTTGCAACCTTGCAAACAAACTCTCTCTCATAAAACCTGCTCTGATACCATGTCAGAATTTGAGATACATATTCTAGATGGAGATACTAGTCCTACTAGCACTCACACAAAACTAAGCATAGAGAGAAAACAGATCATAGGAGAATTGAGCAAATGCTCTAGCTTATTGAATTGAATGGAATAATTGTGGTGGGGCGCCAGCCTTCTTAAATAGTTTCTCTAATGATTGATAAAAGCTAATGAGCCTAAAGTAAATAGCAAAATAGCAAAAGCTATTTACTAATAATACTACCTATATATGGTAAGAACTAAAAATGAACTTCTAAGTACTAAAATAGATCCTAATCAATTTGTAGTGCGCCCACCTACATGCATAAGCATTAAAAACGAATTTACTATAAATAAAATGGCCCCTAAAAATAGCACGTAGGCATGGCCAAACTATCATTAAGGGGTATCAAATAAACATTTATTCCTAACAAACACGCCCCTGAGGCGTCCATGTGGACGTGCGTCCGCACCCAGGGTCCGCTTCCTTAGATATATATATAAGAAAAAGAAGATTATATATGCGTTTCGGACAACATTCCACGTAGCCCAAATGTAGGTGAGTAATTGGTATCATTACAACAATGAAACCGATCACCTATTGACTTCTTGTACATTGGATTAGGTTAGTTACATATCCCTTTGGTGCATCAGTGTGTGCGTGTATGCTTCTCATCATAAATGAGTCCTCCACAAAAGCAACTTCATGAGGTTAAAATTCAAAGATCAAGTACACAAGGGTAACTAGCTCTCAGGACCAACCACTCTCTTGCAATAACGACAATATAACATCTACATTGACGCACACTAAAGTAAATATGTAAGCCACAAAACATGCACTAAACTAGTTAAGATAACACAAGGCATGTAAATAACCAAGGGAGTAAGACTTGAATGAGCATAAAGAGTATTTGTACCAAATGATGAGAGCTCCAGCTAAAGCTTCCACACATGACAACTTGCAAGGTTTACCATAGTTTGTTGGATTTGCAGCCACTAACCATGGTACTGTACACCAAACAATAAGTATTTCAAATCACCACAAGGAAACAAGCACACAAGTTGAACATATCTCAATCAAGAAAGAGTGGGTTCAGAACTAAAAGAGAAAAAAGTGCAAAAATGCTTCATTTATCAACAAAGAAGCTACCACAATGAGACCACATAATTTGTAACAACAAAGACATCATGCATAACACAAAATATATGCTACCAAATCCCTAATCGCATCATCGGTGCGAACCCAAGGCACCATGGTATGTGGCCCCAATTTCATCTCCGAAGTCACATGACATAAAAGCTTATATCATTGTGCGAACTAGTTCACTAGATGAACACATGCCATTATTCATCTATCTTAGCCAAACTATTTTGTATAGTTGATATATTGACATTGAACATCATTGGTCCCACTAATCATTGGTCTCAACATCTCAACAAAGGTAAAGGGTGATTTAAATGGTATTTGATTGTTACATATATGAAGCTACTTTTGTAACCTCTTATGTAGCTCTTCCTTTAGGTCCTTCTGGCAAGAATTCCTCCCTCAAACACCTCCACCTCCACCTCCACCTCCCTTGACCGACCTCTATACCTAGACCCAATGCACCGCCACTCTCTAGACAATCCTTACTTCACTTATCACTATTCCCTCTAGACGTTTGAAGTTCTCTCTAATCACAACACAAATGATTCGATGAGCTGAAACAAGAGCGTGCTCGGATATAGAAGACCTTGAGGTTGAGCTACTCGTACATGTTGTCGACATCTTATCCAACGTTATAGGAACTCTCCTTACTATTACAATCACTATTGGCTTCCCTCCTCCTAGTGCAACAATGTTATATACCCCATTCACAAGAGTGGTGACTCCATGAGGTTCAAAAACTATCACACCATCATGATTGGTG
Organism: Diphasiastrum complanatum; assembly: GCA_029204225.1. Classification (NCBI taxonomy): domain Eukaryota; kingdom Viridiplantae; phylum Streptophyta; class Lycopodiopsida; order Lycopodiales; family Lycopodiaceae; genus Diphasiastrum; species Diphasiastrum complanatum. Next base: position 45,318,707 of record CM055101.1, on the reverse strand, counting down.
GACGTATTATATAAGGCTGAGGATTATGGGTCTACTCTCCAAACAGTAGTAAGCAGAGAGGCAGAGTCCCAATAGCTTCATGCTAACAGACAGGCTGGTTATAGCTCATATCATTGCACTTCATAGCACATTCTCACCCTAAGGTCACTCATTGAGGAGGCTAAGTTCAAAAGAGAGCGAGCTCATTGCTAGTTTGTAGACTTCAGACGTGTCTTTTAACAATTCCCTTGACACATGCTTATTCAGAGGCTACAGGATCTTCACTTCTCACAAGACATTATACTTAGCAATTATGAAACTCTATGGATGGATCATTGGATGCTTCCGTTCCTCTGGAGTTATATTTGTGTAGGTCACTAGCATGGTTGGGGTGGAGCAAGGACGTTTACTCTCACCCACACTCTTCAATCTTTACATTGATGAGCTTGAGGCAGTCATTGGCCAACATGGTGGTCAAGAATGTAGGCTGAAGATCTCTTGATCCATTTTGTTATACCCAAATAATGTTATCCTGGTCTCCCCAACCAAGAAAGGCTTGAAGTAACCATTCCTTTTGTCATACACAGGGACAGACCAAAGCCATGGTCTTTAATACATCCAGCTCCCTCATGCAGCAACATATTCTCACTTGGTTGAACAGCCTCTGGAGATTGTCTCTTCGAATACATATTTGGGTGTTCTATTGTCTAGCATAATATTCCAAATGTGACTGACAACCACTTGTTCACTAGGGAAGGGCCAATTCTCCTTAGTCAAAAGCTGGAGCGACGCTCTTTCAGGTGACATATACGGGATCTGCATAGTAGGTTGTCACCTCTTTGTCGATTTGGCTACACCCACTACTTTATACACATTAAACATCTGGTGTACAAGGCTTACAACTTCCGATTGGGCCAAATTTTCTAGTCTTCGCCCCAATTCCACCTCCGTTTGCTAGGAGTCTATTGCCCAATTTTCAAGCAATTCCAGGACTTTTTAATAGGCCGTCCATCGCCTTCTAACATGGTATTTTTCCCACAATCCGTGATCTTTTGTTGAGGGAATAATGCCCTCTTCCTGAGTGACTGTGGCCTATGTACTACCTATCACACGCTCTTCTATAGTTCTAAACTTCGCCTAACTATTGCTGGAAAATCGCCCTATTGGCTGCCCATGAAATCAATCTGTGGTGGTCTTGATCATGGCAATGTGTGGCAACAATATGGCTAGAAGTTCATTTGTCTGAGTGGCAAAACGGGCCATCTATGATTCTGACAAGTAAGACAATTGTTGGCATGACCTGAGGTACACTATTTTTACCATGAGGCTTAGTTGTTGTGCTCAGAGTAAGTGATACCATAATCTTGTTCTGAATGGTAATAATAATCATGATGTTGTGAGCAATACTGTATGCGAATGATTTCCTTTTTCATACTAGCATGCATAGCATTAACCCTACTGGTTATGATTACTTGAGTTCTTGGAAAGAAAATTGCTTTTTGTAGAAGCCTAGAGTTGGCCAATCCCTTGAAACACAAAGAAATGCCTGTACCCAAAGGGGTTGAAACATACCGCCATGGGTAAGAATCAACCCACCCACTGATGTACCATCTAGAGCACATTGTCAACATATACATTGAAGCGCAGTAGCACACACACATACCTCAACAAAACCTTTCAATAGCTCATTGAACGTAAAAGCCTGTATGATACACTATTGAATGACTAACATATCTCTTTCCCCTGGAACCAAGCCACTCTAAAGGTGTCCATCTTGTCAAACATGACAGAAGGCAATTGATGTGGAAAGAGAGAGTAATGGTGGCAGGAGTGATAGTAACCTGATAATGCCCTCCCCCCCCCCAAGTGTCACTGAATACAAATGTACTCTAGACGGCCTTCGTTCAACCATCATTTTTTTACTGATAAAGGTGATGAGTCTGCTTCATCATTAAGATTTTAGGGAATATTTATGAATGAATGTGTCAATGTGAAAGGCATTTACTAGGTGTGAGTAACATGCAGCGGTCATAATCTTTATATGCATTATCATGCTACCAACAGTTTTCATTCTTAACAATTATATTTGTTGCTTTTTTAGAGATATCTTTTTGAGTCACAAAAATAGAATGTTGCTCTAAGTATAAGATCATTAATGAGGATAAATAGTAGTTTGGGGTGAAAACATTTCTTGAACAACGTCACTTTAGGATGTGTGTTGTACCATTATTGTACTGGATTGGTGGAAAACACTTTGTTGATAACCCACTGTGGGCTTCTACGAAGGAATTTCTGGCCCCACTCTCATCATCAAGAGTCATATCGTGTCTATGTAGGTAATGCAATGCCGGGTACCACAAATGCATGAGACACTTGTCAGAATTTGTGATACAAATTCTAGATGAAGTTACTAGTCCTACTAGCACTCACACAAAACCAAGCAAAAGAGAGAATTCAGATCGTAGGAGAATTGAGCAATGCTCTAGCATAATACAATAATTGTGGTGGGGCGCCAGCCTACTTAAATAGATTCTCTAATCAATGAGGAAAGCTAAGAGCCTAAACTAAATAACAAAAGAGTAAAAGCTAATTGCTATAATTACAACATATATTGGGTAAAGTCCCAAGATGAATTTCTAAGTACTAAATAGATCCTAATTTAGTTGTAGTGGACCCACCTACATGCATAAGCTTTAAAAAACGAATTTACTATAAATAAAATGGCCCCTAAAATAGCACGCAGGCATGGCCAAACTATCATTAAGGGGTATCAAATACTTAATGTTTACTTTGTTATCTATTACCTCTAAACTTCTGAAATTTTTCTTTGCCAAGTCCTTTGGTAAAAATATCCGCAACTTGCTCTTCCGTAGGACAATAGATAAGCTCCACTTCATCACTTTGAATTTTCTCTCTGATGAAGTGTTGGTGTACTTCAATATGGTTTGTCCTGCTGTAAAAAAGTGGATTTTCGCCAATTTAATACAGCTCTGATTGTCGCACTGAAGTATTGTAGGTGAATCTTGTACCATATGTAGATCATGTAGAATCCTTCGCAACCATATTGCTTCACATGTTGCACTCGTAGTAGCTCGAAATTCTGCCTCTGTAGATGATGAAGCAATAGTATGCTGTTTTTTTGAACACCAAGAGATAGCACCAGACCAAGACTAAAAACATAACCTGTAGTAGATCTTTGATCTTCCGCATCTCCAGCCCAATCAGCATCCACATATCCCTGTAACTTAAAATCATCCTGTCTACCATAGAGAATACCAAATCTCAAAGTGCCCTGGATATATCTGAGTATTCGCTTAGCAGCTTCCCAATGAATCTGCTTAGACTTAGCCATAAACTGACTAACGATACTCACAACATAAAGCAATATCTGGTCTTGTAGTAGTTAGATAGATTAAGCTTCCAACAAGCTTTCTATATAACATTTCATCTCCATCCTGATCTTCCAGCTTTAGTAAGCTTACATCCACTATCATATGGTGTAGAGATAGGCTTGCACTCTGACATATTGAACTTTTCAAGAAGTTCATGAGCGTAATTAGATTGAGAAATAAATAGCCCCTATACTACTCTCCATACCTCAATCCCAAAAAAATATTGTAGTGAACCAAGATCTTCCATGTCAAACTCTGATGAAAGATCTTTCTTGATCCCCTGAATCAAAGTATGATCAGATCCTGTAATAACAAGGTCATCCACATACATCACTACAATCACAATATAACCATCTCTGATCAAAACATAAAGTGTATGCTCCGAACTACTTCTCTGAAATCCAAGCTCCTCAAAGTATGTGTCAATCCTCGTGTACCACGCCCTGGGTGCCTACTTAAGTCCACATGTGCCTTGTCCAACCTGCAAACCTTGTCTTCATGTCTTGCTACTATGTATCCCTCTGGCTGCTCCATGTAGACTTCTTCCTCTAGAAATCCATTCAGGAATGCACTCTTTACATCCATTTGTTGAATATCCCATCCAAACTGAGCTGCCAATGATAAAACAATCCTCATAGTAGTAGACTTAGCAACTGGTGCAAAAGTTTCCTCATAGTCAATCCCTTCTTGTTGAGCATAACCTTTTGCCACCAATCTTGCCTTATGTTTATCTATAGAACCATCTGATTTGTACTTAGTTCTAAAGACCCACTTGCATCCAATGGCCTTTTTACCTGTAGGTAAATGAACAAGTCTGTTCTTCATGATTGAGTCGTACTCCTCATCCATAGCTTTCCTCCAAATATCCTCTTTTTCAGCCTCTCTAAAAGTACATGGATCCTTGGTTTCTAATATTGTGGCCATATATGCAAAATGTACATCCCCATCTTCATGATGATCCTCCTATCGAACCTCCTGTCGATCTTGATCTTCATGTTGCTTTTCAAGTCTAGCCGATCTCCTAGTTCCATGCGTACTGGACTCTCCCTATTCCATAATGGCACTATCCTTGATAGTATCGTAATACCATCTAGGCAATCTTCTAGCTTCTGATGTAGGATGCTTCCTGCCTGGTGAAGTAGGAGGTGAGTAAGTATCCCATATACTTGACCTCTCCTTCCTCTTTCCTATCTCAACCAAAGTCACTTTAGGTTCTTGGATTGGCGTAGGCGATACATGTGTCGATTCAGGTTCCTTTAATAACTCGTCACATAATATAGGGATTCCTCCATCTTGATCCTTATCAAAATATATCTCTGTATCTTCATGAGTTGCCTCCTCATCAAAGACTACATCCCTACTTATGTATTTTCTAACCCTTCAAGCCATATAACCTGTATCCCTTCTCTTGACTATCGTAACCAAGAAATAAACACTTGGTCGCCTTAGAATCCAATTGCCTCCTAGAATTCTTAGGTATGTAAGAATAAGCAATACTCCCAAACACTCTCAAATGACTCACATCTGGCTTCCGACCCATGTAAGCTTCCTCTGGAGTTCGATTATCTACAACCTTTGTAGGACTTCGATTCAAAAGATAAACCCCCGTTTTAACTGCTTCACCCCAAAACATATTTGGAAGATTTTTACTCTTGAGCATACTCCACAACTCTATTTTGTTGAGGCGTGTCCGTGTTTGCAAATTGTCTCTTTATACCACAATCCTTGCAAAACACCTAAAATTCCGTAGAAAGATTCTCTCCCCCTTTGTCCAAGTGAAGTATCTTAATTTGTCTATCTGTTTCTTTCTCCACCTATGTCTTAAACTGTGAGCAACCAAAACTCTCTAAGCTGCTCAACTCCTGAAGGCCGGTGTGTGGAATGATCCTCCCAACCATAGGTACCCCTCCTCGAGTCCACTACCTGCTATTCCTGTCAACATACACGAGGTACCCCCCAGTGGTTGATCAGGCCATCTGGCGTAAACACTGCATGCGACCTTTGAATAGTGAGTGACTCACGGGATACCACCCCCATGCCCCGTCATCTCCGATGATACCAACTGGTCACCCCGACTGCTTGCCGGCTAGCACTAACAGCTAGGGCCCCGACGGTTACGCGACCGCATCTCTGACAGCTTGTCAGACGGTCTCACCGGATCACGGGATTTCGTGATACATCGGTTCCCACTTGGAAGCGATGCCCTTCCCGGTCACTGACCCTTGCCAACTTGGCCTCAGGCCCTCTAAGTGACCGGTCATGCCGAGGTCATGTCAGAACTAGACTGAGTCGTAACAATCCTTCCCTCTTTTGGCAAGTCATCGGTCCTCGATGACAAATCATGGGTAAGACTTCTACAACTGTTGCGTCTCCCAGGTAGCATCAGACAATGGATGACCTTTCCAAGCCACTAGATACTCTCGGAGAAGACGATTCCTCAATCGTCGCTCTCTCCGATTTAGGACTCTATCTGGCCCATAATCTATAGTGTCTTTCTCCTCCAGAGAAACTAGACCTTCTACCAAATTATCGCCATCGTGCAAACATCGCTTGAGTTTGCTAACATGAAACACTGGATGCACCTTGCATCCCACAGGTAGCTGTAGCTTATAAGCCACACCACTAACCTTCTTGATAATCAACCATGGTCCACAAAACCTAGGAGATATCTTGGCACACCTTCCTGTGCGTAGCACCTTCAACTTCGGAGGGACTAGTAAATATACCCAATCTCCTACCTCAAATTTCCTGTAGGTACGGTTCTCACGAGCATAACTCTCTGCCTTGGCCATAGCCCTGGACAAGTTATCTCGTGCCATCTCTAGCCTCTGCTGCATCTGAGTCAAAAACTCTGCGACGCTAGGTACCTTCTGTGGAATGCCTATGGTTATAGGACTCAATGGCCCAAAACCATAATTAAGTTCAAATGGACTCAATCCTGTGGACGCATGTCTCTTATCATTATACGCAAACTCCAATAGTGGTAAATGCTTTACCCAGTCTGTTTGCGTACCACTTACATATGCTCTAAGCATATCCTCTAAGATCTGATTCACTCTCTCCATCTGGCCATCCGTCTGAGGATGCTCAGTACTACTCGTTCGCAACTGTGTTCCCAGCTTGGCGAACACCTCAGTCCAGAAATTTCCCGTAAACTTGGGATCCCTGTCAGAGACAATGGACCTAGGAAGACCATGTAACCTGACTACGTTCTGGATAAACAACTCAGCATCTTGCGGAGCTGTGACCTTCGTGGTCGTTGCGATGAAGTGAGCCATCTTAGAGAACCTATCTACCACTACCATAATGGAATTAAATCCCTTCTGCGTCTTGGGTAGACCAACAATAAAGTCCATAGAGATGCTTTCCCACCTTCCTGTAGGTATCTCTAAAGGGTGGAGCAAGCTCAGAGGACTTACTCTCTCGGCCTTGTTCACTTGACAAGCCGTGCAACGCTGGACGTACTCCCTAACATCTTGCTACAATCCTGGCCAGAAATAATGCCGTCTGACTAACTTAGTAGTCCTATCAATACCCGGGTGCCCTGCGCAGGGACTATCATGGCATTCATGAAGAATCCTACGACATAGGTCCTTCAAGTCTGGCACGAAAACTTTTCCATTTCTCAATAAAATACCTTCCTTCACGGTGTATGTTAAATATGTCCCAGTGTGTGTCTCTGCGGGAGCGACAGCCTCGGCCGACTCTTCCGCATGATCAAAACCCTAGCGCACCTCAGGCCACACACGTTGACAATGTGGATCGTCCTGCTGAGCCTTCTTGATCTCCTCCATGAGATCATTGTCAACTACAGTAAAGCTCATCTGATGCAGTATCCGAGATAGCGCATCGGCGACCACATTTTCCTTCCCTGCTGTAACAAATTAGCATTAACCAAAGTTATTAAATTAGATGAAGTTGCGAGTGGGTTTATTTGCAAACAACTAAAACTGGAATCAACATTCACATTTGCAAGATAACACAACCACACATACTGCAACTCCATTTTCTTTATTTGCATCAAGGTAACAAGAGGACCTTCAACAGTAGGTCGCTCCCCCTTCAGAACATGAGACAAACCCTCATGCCCGAACTTATATACATGAGTCTTAAAATCTATAGCGGGCTGCTTACTCGCATGCCACCGCTTACCAAGCACGATATCAAACTTAGCTAATTTGGTTATCTCAAAGTCTAACTTCTCAACATAGGTCTGAATGGACAACAATGCCTGAGAGACTCTCCTATCCCAAACCTCTGTTCCCTTACCATCTGGCATCTCAACTGTATACCAGTAATCCGAAGGAACAGTAGCCAAGTGCAACTTCTTTACCACACGAAAGTTGATAATATTATGGGAAGAGCCGGTGTCAAATAGGACAAGCACATCATGACCTTCCAGCTTCCCTCTCATCCGTATCAGTTCACTTTCTGGAAACTGATAGGCCTCTCGCGCCTTGGTGGAAAGAAAACAAACTGGTGCTTCTGGAACAAGCTCCGCCCCGAAATAGTCATGACACGTCTAGCGTCATCATCATCACTGACCAACAGATCATCCAGGATACATTCATCCTTGCCCTCCTCTTGACGCTGCTGTAAAACATGGAGCTTCTTGCCCGTGCGTCGAGGACAATCTTTGAACAAATGTTTGCCAAGGCAGAAGAAACACAAGCCTTCCTCTTGGCCTTATCCTTTTGCTCATGAGTAAATGGTGACTTGTCGTAAGCACGACGAGCCATAGGAGATGCCGATTTTCGCTTCAAAGTCTGCTGCATCTGGATAGGATCCTTCTGCGGGAAATCCCTTTGACCAGCTTGGCCGGACTTCCGCGAACCCATCTTCTAGGGCACACTTGCCACTCCAAATTCAGCCTTGTTGCGAACATTGCCTTCAAAGTTGAGGGCCGTAGCAACTGCCTCTTCCAAGGTTTTGCATACTTCATTAAGAACTGAAGGCCTCAACTTTGCACGAAGACCAAATATGAACTTGTGGACTACCAGCCACTCGGGAATCTCCTCTGGTATCTTGATCAGCATCTCTCTATACTGATCAGCATATTCCTGCACCATGTGCTGCCTCTGACGATGCAAGAACCAAGCATCCATCGCACGCACATGCTCATGTGGAGGAATGAACTGCGCCCGAAAACAGCGCTTGAAGTCAACTCAGGTGAATGGGGCTTGCTGTGATTTCAGCAACTTGCGCCACCACCTGTCAGCAAAGTCAATAAAATGGTAAGCTGCCTTACGAACACGCCAGCCTTCATCGGTGGGTGCCCGTTTCAAATCAAAATACTCTTCCCACTTGTGCAACCACTGATCTACAATATTAAGATATCAAAATGACAAGCCTATATCATAATAGCAATGCATCATATCATTATACCAATTTAACACAAGACCCAGAACGTGTTCTAGGAGGGCAGCATTCCAGAAGGGTCGTTCTAGAACGCTAGCATTTAGGAACCCGAAATGTTTTAGATGAGTTGTTTGACACCCATATCAAAAAAACAAAATTTGTGTTTCGAGATTACGTTCCAGGACAAAATCCCAGAATGTGTTCCGAGATGCATAATTGTTGTCCACATTCTAAAATGCATCCCAGAACACGTGACACCATATATCATATTGTTGATGGCATGTATGAGTAGCAACACTATTGCAAGAAAGTCTTATATATGTATATATAGATATGTGCTTGTGTCTCTAATGACACCATTCATCATGACATTGTGTGTAGATATGCATGCCCCGTCATTACCGATGACACCAACTGGTCACTCCGACTGCTTGCCGGCTAGCACTAACAGCTAGGGCCCCGACGGTTACGCGACCGCATCTCTGACAGCTTGTCAGATGGTCTCACCGGATCACGGGATTTCGTGATACATCGGTTCCCACTTGGAAACGATGCCCTTCCCAGTCATTGACCCTTGCCAACTTGGCCTCAAGCCCTCTGAGTGACCAGTCATGCCGAGGTCATGTCAGAACTAGACTGAGTCGTAACATAAACGATGTGAGATATTTGAATGTTTCACCCTTATTCTTCAGAAGATAACCATGTCTTCCTAGAATAATCATCCACAAACACCATAAAGTAACTTGCTCCCCCATAAGATTGAGTCCTCATAGGTATTAGGACCACACAAATCTGTATGAACAACTTCTAGAACATTTTTCGCCCTGAATGTACTAGGTAAAAATTTCTTCATATGATGCTTGCCTAAGACTGCCTTCACAAACCTTGTGATCAGAAACGACTTGAGGTAAACTTGTAACCATGTTAAATTTCCTCAAGACTTGTAGACTTTTGTAATTCAGATGTCCAAACCTCTCATGCCATAAATTACTCAATGATCCAATATCTGCAACACTTGCATGATGATCCACCACCTGAGCTTGAAGTTTGTACAATCGCCCTACAAGTATGCCCTCAACTACTACTTCATTATTTTTCCTCTTGATGAGACACCGTTGTTCATCAAACTGCACCACCATGTGTTGCTTTGACATAGCTGATATTGAGGAACACCTGCTGCCTCAGGTGCTGCCTGTCTGATCACTACTGGCTCAGGTACTGCCTCCCCCAGCTGCTGCCGCCCTCAGGAACACCTGTCCTGGTCGTTGCTGCCTCAGGTACTACCTGTCTGGACCTGCACCAGGTCTGCCTTCCTCAAATGCTCCTGCACCTGCTGTTGCTGCCCTCATATGGACCTGCACCTGCTATAACTTGCTCGGTTACTGCCTGCACCGCCCTGGAAACCACCTGCTCAGCTACTGCCGCCCTCAGAAGCCACCTGTTCAGATACTGCCACCCTTAGAAGGACCTGCAACAGATCTGCCGCCCTCAGATGAACCTGCACCAGATCTGCCGCCCTCAGGTAAAGCCTGCTCCAGATGTGACCTCTGCACCAGAAAACCAGCAATCAACCTGAAAAATTGTAATTCAGGTCTGTAAACAGCCAATAACTTCCCTTCAATCTTCTCCTAGAAGATTCCCGTTGTCTTCCTAACAACGTTGACTCCACATGCAGCTTCAGCTCCTCCAATTTGATTGCACATCTGCAAATACAAACTCTCTCTCTCACCAAAGGGCCTGCTCTAATACCATGTCAAAATTTGTGATACAAAAATAGAATGGCCCCTAAAATAGCACGCAGGCATGGCCAAACTATCATTATCAAATAAACATTAATTCCTAACAAAACTATCTTTTTACGAAGTAGCCCCAATATGGCATGATGTGTACATACTACACTGTAAACAGCTCAAGAGTCAATGCTCATCTAGTGACATGAACATCTACAGACTAGTAACTACAATGATCTAATGTACAATCATCAATGAGCACTGAAGTGCAGTCCTGTGAGAGAATCCTGATGGCAAGGCGGCGCAATTTGGGGACATACTAGCAAGTTACAACCAAGTTCCAACAAGTTACAATATGATTGACTAACTGTGCAGTAAAATGTGAAGTAACAAGTTTAAACTGTAATGGACCATGGTCAGTTTATTGCCCTCTCTCAAAAGCGTCAATGGTGAACTCCAAGGTCTCCTGCCTGAAAATTTGAAGCTCATCCAGTAGGTTATTGCTACGAGCATGTAACTAGTGCCGAACCCTAGAGAACATAGGAGGTCAGAAACCACAGTCAGGGTCGTGTCCAGCGTACACAACCAACAGGGCAAAACAGTGTGAGTAGTGTGCCTCGGCACGGTCCATAGCCATGGCGGGCCTAACACAGCCTAGGGACCCTGTCAGTAGGATAGGGCCCCACGTTGGGTCCCGACGTGCAGTCGGCTACGTCAGAGCCACGTGGCCGACACTTAGCAGTACGCATGCTACCAGGCCTCACACTAGGCTAGGAGGGGATTGCTCCATATCAAGGAGTAGGCAAGGCTGGGTGGATCAATTAGTGTTTGCCCTATTGTGGTGTTAGGATCTCTTACACTGGTATCAGAGCCATCTCCTTCTTTGGGAGCTCAGTTTCAGGGGAGAAATCTATCAGAGCGTATAGCAATCCTTGCTAATTTCCAGAGATAAATAGAGCAGGGTCAACACTGGAGAACCAGCTATCTATGGTAGAAATCTCCGTAGGATTACTCGTTTTTAGAGTAGATTTTCAACCAGTTTTCTAGGACAGGGCCAGCGCTGCCAAATCAGGTTTGAACCTCGATTTCGGAGTGAAATTTCCGGATTTTAGAGTGAATACAGAGTAGAAACCTTGGAGCAGGGCCAGCGCTGACAGAGCAGCCTTCTTTCTTAATTTTAGAGTGGAAATTCGGGACAATTTGAGTGGAATTTGGAGCGGATTTCTACTGCAGGTCCAGCGCTGGACAGAGGGGGAGAAATTCCAAGATTCATCCCTGATTTTCAGCAATTTTCAGAACTTTTTGCACTAGGTTTGTGCCTACAGACCAGCGATCAGGGTGTTGAAGAAAAATCAGAATTTCAGATCGATTTTGGGCCTCAAATCAGAGGAATTTTGGCCAGACGGGTTGCTGTCCAATCAGCGAGGGTAGGGAGCTACAAAACTCGGAAGTTCTTGCACTTTTTTTGGTCTTTTGCCTGGTTTTTTGGAGCCCCAGGTCTGCAATCAGATCAGCGAGCAGTCCTCAGTAATCCGGAAATTTTGAACCATTTTTGGAGCCTCAAACTTGGATTTTCCGGGACAGCAGGTCTGAATTTTACTATCGAAGAGCTGAGAGGGTTCTTCTTCATATTTTCTTTGGAAGTACAGTCCTCGGAAACAGCTAAGTTTTTTTTCCCTTCCTTTGTACAGTTGTAAATTAGTCTTTCTGACTTTTTTTGAGAAGAAACGTCAAACACTCCTTTTCTATCTCTGAAAATGACCACTTCTCCAGGACATGATCAACCCCTGACAAGAGGCATTTATGAATTAGAAACGGAATCCCTGAGGTTCAGTAAGGGGAAAGGACCCATGGAAGTAGAAAAACAGGAACAATTCGCCGAAGAACTCGACGAATTGGTTACCAAGGAGCAGTTTTTCCAAGTGACAGAGGTGGATGAACTGAAACTGACTTTAGCCAATTTCAAGTGATTTTGAGCTTGCGAAAGGAAGCCTTCCCTCCACTTCTCAGTTGTCCCCTTCTCCACTTCCATCAGTTGCGAGTGAGCCTATACGGTCTCACCCCGGTGCCTTTAAAGACTTAAAGCCTCCTACTTTTCTTGGGGAAGAGAAGGATAGAAACGCAAACATTCTACACACCTTCCTCAGCAAATGGAAGAACACCCTCAGCTTTCAGCATAAAGACCAAGAGATCTAGTTGCATGGGGAGCATGATGTTCCCAGCATGGTCTGCAGTTCAGAGCTCTGTCAACTAATCGGAGACGACGACCATCAGGTATTCTTATGTGACTTTCAGTTTATTCCAGAAGTTTCTATTTCCAGTTCTTTATAGCAGAAAATCAGTAAATTAGAAACTTTGTTGTCTAAATTTAAAGATGTTTTTCCTGAAGATTTACCATGGTTTACCACCTAGCTGAGAAGTAGATCATGTAATAAACCTAGTACCAGATACAGCACCTGTTTCTAAACCTCCGTATCGGGTCAGCCGAACAGAGGATGAAGAAGTAACTAGGCAATTAACAGATAATCTTGGGAAAGGCCAAATTCAGACCAGTAGTTCACCATGGCCCTCACCAATCCTTTTGGTGAAAAAGAAAGAGGGGTCTATGCGTCTTTGCGTAGATTATAGAGCCCTCAATAAAGTCACAATTAAGAATAAGTACCCTATGCCTCGGGCAGACGAGTTGTTTGATCAACTCGACGGGGCTAAGTTTTTTAGTAAAATAGACCTAAGATCAAGTCCGTATAAAGTTGGAAGATGTCCCAAAAACAACTTTTACAGACTAGGTACAGTGCCTATGAAAAGGAACTCTTTTCTATAGTTCATGCCCTTAAGACTTGGAGGCATTATTTATATGTTGCCAACTTTGAGGTCCTGACAGACCATGAAAGTCTCAGATACCTTTGCAATCAGCCTGAGCTCAGAGGTCGGAAAGCTCGTTGGGCTGAGTCAATGCAAGAGTTTGATATGTCTATCAGATATAGACAAGGGAAATCCAACACAGTAGCAGATGCACTTAGTAGAATGCCTATGATAAACGAGTTGAGTTTTACTCAGATTCGTAGTGAGTTACTCGAGTCCTTGAGAGGGAAGTGCCAGCATGATGCATTCTTCTCTACTATCTGGAACTCAGTCCAGAGCAGACAGTTACAGACTCCAGAACCAGTTCCCGAGGCTGGTGCCAGTTCATCCAAGAATGCGGCAGAGCATATCATGTAGGAAATCCGCTACTTTCTAAAACCTGATCGTACGAGTCTCTACCGAAATGAGTGATATAGGTTCAAAACTGTACGTAAGCACGCACGGGCTATAACCAGTAGCCAAATGCTTACTATAACTCAATTTCCATCAAGGATAACTTCCTCTCTGAGGAGATTGCTATCAAAATATAAATACATACCTCATCTGATTTTCTGATCACGCAGGTAATCCTTCTTTTAATCGATCTCGTATAACTAGAATCTGAACTATGATTCGTCAATCATAATTCATCGGATTCTTGTCCTATACTCAATAAAAGAACGTGATAGGCAACTACCAATGAACTTTAAGCTCTCTCTAGTTTAGCGAATACGGCCGACCAAAAGCGACCAATGAACTTCGAATCACGAATGTTCATAATGTCACTTGGTAATCCGTAAAGCCTAAACAGACACTCTATAACTACTTGGTCTTTACGCGAATAAACATAGCCGATTTGGTAAGATGATCAGTCGTATTTATTCATCCGGGGTAATATTACCATGAACACAATCCTCTCTTATGGATTAGGTATATCCTACAGTCTGAGTAATGATTCGACCAATCCCAACTCTCCAGATTCCTAAGACCATACCATATCATAAGAGTACATCACAATTCTTAAAAGACACGAGTTGTTCCAAAAAGTCCTTTCCATCTGGAAAGTTTCAGACTTTTCCAATCACATACGGTGCCTATATGAAGATTGTAATCCAAAAAACGCCCTTACTTTTGGCACGGCACAAAGTGTCATATTCCAAAGTTAGGATCTTATCCACAATACGTCTGGATTCAATTATTCTTAAGTTCCTATCTAGAATAACTCAAAATTTACCGGAACCTCATTATGTGAAGTTCTAACTTTTGGCAACCAACAACTATCCAACTCTCCTGAGTCTCCGGAATAGCATTCTATCCTTTCAAATTGGGAAAAGATAAGGCCAAACGTTCTCATGTATTCTATGCACACAAACCTTTAAATGAATCCAAACTTGACCCATAAAGGTTGCGACTTATAAGCACTACATTTCAACAATAATATCCATAAGAGAAGTTATATTGTTGATTCAAACAGCTAACTCACAAGTAGCGCTGCTGACTCAGTTAGCTGTATTGGATTTAGAAAATATTTGAATATACAGGTGTGGATCCAAGACACCACATTCAATCTGATTCTAATTCCACCTAGGTCAATAACAATTCTCAATGAGATATTACTATAACCTAGTGAGAAATTGTCTCTATACGATTCTCATCAATATGCCTATGTATTCATGACTAGTTTATGCATGCAAATAACTTAGTCCAAGTAGATTCCATAGGATTAAAAGTTTGTACAAAAGGTTTTATGATCATACAAAGATTCACTACATAACATATCTCTACATATATCACCTGATCTGTACACAATACTTTTTTAATCGAGAATCCTATAACTTGGTTATCCTCTAAGAGAGAATATTTCTCAAAGAGTGCTATTTCACAACCAAAATCTCAACCGGAGATAATCAAAAGAATAAATTGTTAGCATGAATTTCCTTCCTGGCATCAACCCACGGATCCCAGTCCTCACTAAGATCAAGTTGATCACACCAACAAGGAACAGGTTTCAACAAACCACCATCTTGCAATAGAATTCCTTAGTTCTGACACAAATCAATCGGACTTGTAATCAGCCACTATTCTACTACAAGACTGTTTTCTAATTTCCTTCTCTTACATCTTCAAACCAGATATCAACTATAATCCTTAAAGGATTTCTGTAATATTTAAATATCCTATCGTTTCTAATTCTTGAAACAGGTCCGCCATCTATTGATGTAACAGATTCCCCCTGGAATCTATGATAGATGTTTCTCCTTGATAACTCTCTTTTCTTCCTACTTCCTGATCAAAGTGTCTCAAAATCCAGAGATTTATAAAAAATACATAAATCGATTGAAACGAAAAAATCACCGATACCATTGAAGTTCTCGGGAATTTCACATTCCAACATAGTACCAATCCCAACTCACTGAAGAATGAGAGGGAATAACTCATGATGTTTACTGGCTTCAATTATTTTTACTACACCTCTGCTTCAAGCATATCAAAGACTGTTTTGTGATTATTTTTAGTCTTTTCCATCTTAGTCTTCAGGGCCGTTTGGCCGAGCGCGCTTTTTCGCAAGGCAATCACGGTGCTATCAAGAGGATATTCCATTTGCACTTGATTTGAAAATCAGCTTGCAGTCCAAGAATGAACTGCCATTGTGCCAACTTCCCTTCACAAAGCGGCACTTTGGCCAAAAAATCCAAGAATTCCTGGACATTACTGTTCAATTCTTGGTTGCCCATCTTGCAGTTAATAAAGCAAATTTTCAATCAGAATCGTCAATGTGACTAAAGTCTTACAGAATTCCACTAGGAATCCAACTTAAGTCACCGGTTTCACAGGTAGAGCCCTTCACCATGAGGAGGCTTTGCCGTCAAGAAATAACAAAACCAACAATATTCGCTTTTTCTTCTTGGGACGCTGCGCAAGTTAAAATATCTTCATTAACGGTTTACCCAATCATCGACAACTTCGGGGCTTTTCCATCGCCGAAAAAAATTTCCGGTTAAGCTTGTTATGAATTAATGGCTTATAATTGAGTAAAAACGATTTTGCATTTGGTTGTTTCGGTACTTATTGCTTTCATGTAGTTCCATAACAGTCTTGCCCAAAGTTGGCTGCTATATGTTAAAAATTTAGGGGGGCCATCACTGTTAGGTGATGCCGGGAGAATTTCCGAGAAGATGGGGAAATTGTCCCACCCCACCGGAACTTCACAAATATCCATTTGCTCTGCTTAACCGAAAAATTACGTTCAGTTAAAAATCATTATGGGTATAAGTTATTTTAAAGCAATGTCCAAAAAAACGTAGTTTTTATAGACCATAATGTGCTTATTAAAATTATACCAATGAATTTTGCAAATGGTATCCAAGCAATAATACTGCTGAAAAACCATGTCGATGCATCCAAATCAAATTTGCACAATTTTTGAAGCCATTACGATTCACCCGTAACTGCCTTATTAATTTTGTAGTCTGTAACTACTAAGAAAGGCCCACGGAAACTAAAAAAAAAACGAAACAAAAAAACCTTGGCAAAAAAAACCTCCAACCAGCCCCCACCTCCCTCTACCAACAATGCACAAAGTTTTAAGTTAAAAAAACTTTTAGTTAACACAAAGTTAACCTACCCCCCCCTCCCCTTTCCCTCCTAAAAATGGGCTCCTCGGGCCTCCAATACCCACGACCAGAGAGCAGCCCGAACCTGAGAGAGAGAGAGGGAGAGAGAGAGAGAGAGAGAGAGAGAGAGAGAGAGAGGGAGGGAGATGGCGGCCCAGAAGAATGGCTGGGGGCGTGCCTTCTCTTCACCCTTTCCCCACAAGTTTTTTGCAGGTGCTAGTTAGGTGGAGGGCGCACTACATGCAGCAGGAGGAGCACGGTTCTGGAGGCTGCCCACTGCTGTTTTTTCATTTATAACACTTAAAACAGAAGATATTCCAGCTTCTACTCTTACTTAAAGGATTAAATACTTTTCTTCTGCTGTTTTTGCAGATCATAGGTTGCTTGTAGGACAGGGTACATGCTGCCAAATTTTTCCCAAAAAATCATAATTTGCAGGTTGCCTCATCCTGAAACATAGGATAGGCTTTCTTGTAACCCATACCCTCCAAAGAAAGGCTTTACAAGTTCACAAAAGCCTGCAGAACATTCTCAATGTTTTGAAAATATGGCACGAACCTGTAAATCACAAAGAAACCACCTTGCAAATCCTGTAAGAAGCCACCAATACTTTACAAAAAAAGTTAGTCTTATTGTGCCTCTTTCCTGCTTCTTTTTCACAGAAGTAAGCCAAAACTGGCTCAATAAAAAGCAAAAGACAGCCCAACCTCAACCACATAAAATACCGTTATGTGATCAACAAAAAGCCATAAAAACCAGTATTACCTCTAATTGAACCCGTTGCTGACGGAAAAGTGCTTCAATGGAGTAATCGGCAACCACACAACCAATTGCACCTCAAAAAAGTGATTCTTGGGAAGAGGAATTCGAATTTTCACCACTAGTTGCTTACTCAACTGATTCCTCAAACAATGTTGATATTCCGTATCACACAATGGAAAAATCCCCGCACAATTCGAGATTCCCTCTTGAGCACAAATCAATGGCAAAACGTGCTTAGAATTGGCTCTGATACCAATGTAAAGTCCTCAACCAAGGATCCTATTCTAAGCATGCCAATAACAAGCAACACAAGGGAAATGCATGGTGGACAAACCAACCCAACCAATCCTAGATCGAACGGATCTAGCCCCCAAGCTATAGATCAATCTCAAAGAGGAATGAGGCATCATACCAGCAGCATTTGGCTACCAGTCTCACAATCAAGGATACACTAGTGAGAGCCCAATAGGTATACTTATACCCTCCAAGGCCCATGCACCACTAGTAGTGCACTGTGACACCTCACTGGACACCTCTGCAGCCTATCTGGGCCACGTCATCCAATTTCCCAATGACTCACTGATAGACCCATACAAATCCACCATCAAGAGTTTAGGCCTACAACCATTAATTATGACCATGTACACATAAGGGCCCCAATTCCCTTATAGTCACAATTAACTTACGGGTTGTTGGTCTCCTGATCCCTAGCGTGGACACGCTACCCAAGACCAATCATGGGCATGACAGATTTGCTGCCCATTCTGCCCAGCATCCATTTTCAGCTTGGATCTTCAGCATTTTCAGATTGGATCTTCAGCTTTCTCTCTCCACTTGTTTTGCAAATTATCACTATCGTTTGGAGGAGTACTGGCACCCTACTGCTGCCCACCTACTGCCCATTTTCCAGCCCACCATCACCTACTTCCAGCACCCTACTTTACTTTCCGCTTGCTATCCACAACTCAACCTATTTGTACTCTTTCCCAGCCCACTCCTCCTTGCATTGTCTCCACCTTCTTTCTACTGGAGACCACTACTCCTTTCAACTGTAAAACTTCTTGCTTCAAAAGCTGGAAATCGGCTCTCATTTGGTCAGCTTCCCAAGAGGAAAATAGTTCGGTTGATTTGGAGGGAGTGTATGGGATTGTTGTAGGTGGGGGAGCTATGGATTCTTGGGACATAGGAATAGGAAGGAGGCCGGTAGGAATGGCCAGACTCATAGGATTGGAGGTCGATGAAGACAAGGAAGAGGTGGAAGAAGAGGAAGATGAAAGAGGAGCAGAAGAAGAAAGTGAAAGTGGAGAAGAAGAGGCAGGGGGGTGCTACATCAACGCTACATCAACAGGCAGGCAACGCTGCCACATCATCAGTCTGCAACGTGGTGGAGTTAGCGAGCAGCGAGGGGGAGGGTATTGTGGCAAGCAGCGAGGGGGGAACTGTAGTAGGATGTGAGTCAACAGCGAGGGGGGGGGAGGATGAGGTGCCAATTGTAGGGGAGCGAGTCTGTGTGGCGCGAGGAGGGCCTAACCCTCGAGGAGCCATGGTGCCCAGCGAGCAATAGAAGCCGCAGCGTTGTCTCAGTGCAGTCCAATCCGCCCGGTCAGTCCAGAATCCGCATCTCCGCGCCTTATCAACCCTAGAAATAGTTCAACGCTCAGTCATCAGGAATGCGTGCCCTGTCAGCCATAGAAATGCACCCTGTCCGCCCTAGAACTTCACCCTGTCAGCTAGAACTGCGCCCTGTCAGCGCCCAATCATCAATGCGTGCCCAATCAGCAAGGAAATGCGCGCCCTCGGCGCCCTGCAATGCGCGCCCAGTCAACATGCGCCCAAAGAGGTCAGCGTCTAATCAGCATGCGCCCAGAGAGAGAGAGAGAGAGAGAGAGAGAGAGAGAGATGGTGATGGTGCACCCAGTCAGCATGTGCCCAGAAATAGGTCAGCATGCGCCCAGAGAGAGAGAGAGAGAGATGGTGATGGTGAGAGGGTGATGGTGCATTGTAGCCATCTTGGAGCACTATTCATTGTGTGATCAGCATGGCGGCAGCGACGAGGCAGTGGTGTTTCTCTCCAAAACACTTTTCGATAAGTTTTGTGGCAGCTCGCGGCCCACAAAAAAATTGCTTCTTGAGAGTGAGAGAGAGAGAAAAGAAAGAAAGAAAGATTTTATTAATGTCCTTGAATACCCTAGGGTACATAGGACTACGAAAAGGTACATGTCAAGTGTGCACATAGGAGAGAGAGAGAGAGAGAGAGAGAGAGAGAGAGAGAGAAAGCTTTATTAATGTCTTCCATGCCAAAAGGCATATAAGACTAATGAGGTACATGTCAAGTGTGTAGTAACCATGGGAGCGCAAAAAACGTCTCCAAAACTGAAATAAAGAAAATAGCTAGTATCAACTAAATAAACAAGTAATCATCTGCAATCAAGATGTCAAGTCTATGCTGGTGCTGTAGAAAGATGTAATGCGAGCCGCAACATGAGAAGGCGCTGGAGCCCGTTGGTGTCGTCTATGAGCATGAGTGTGTGTAGTATGTCTCTGTATATGAGGTATGGCTATCCTGGCAGTATGGGAGGTACATCGTCTTTGATCTCTGTGGGCATGTAAGCGACTGTCATCCTCGTCATACTAGTAGTCATCATCCTCGGGTACTGAGACACGTGATCTCCGTCTAGTAAAGAATGAAGTGATCAATGACTGAGATGTAATGTGCTGGGATGTCCCATCTAGATCTCTCCGCAATATGAACATCTCGTGTACCATCAGCGCGACACACCGTGGGTCCTCATAGGCTATGAGAGAACGTAGAGTGGTAGGCATGTCTCGAAACAAGCAGTGATATCTCCCTCTAATCTCATAATATACCGGGCATCTCATAGAGAGAGAGAGAGAGAGAGAATTAGAATTATATTAATGTCTATCAGGTGCCCACGGGCACATAAGACAAGTAAAAAGTACATCAAAAAAAGGAGCATTGTCCAAGTAGGACTTATTCCTATAAGCTAAACCAAATCAAGAAAACAACGAGAAAAACAAAGCTTAACCTCCAGCTCTATCGAGGGTACAACATCAGTAGCTTAACCACCAGCTACACAGAGGAAAAGAGAAAACTGATAGAAGTTAACTAACTAGCTAAGTGGATACAAAAAACTGCGTGATATGGTGAGAAGCAGGCGTTGCCTCTTGTGAAGAGCCCTGGGCCTGGAGGAGCGAAGAGAACGTTGGAGCTTCGGCCGTCGTACTAGAATGTCTATCTCACATGCCGGTCCTTGGAAGATGCATTTGCTCAGAGGTTGAGTTGACAGAGGGGAATGTGGTTACGCACCAAGGATCAGGTGCCCGCAGATGGAGATTCTTGCATGGTGGTGGGGTCTTTACTGGATCTCTTTCCAAGGTCAGATGGGCGAGGGATGGGCATATCCAAATGCCATCTCAGAGCTCTATTCATAGGTCAGTGGCAAGAGCAGGGACTGGAGCAGGTCCAGGAGTGCAGGGTCCAGTGCAGGTGCAGGGCCTAGTCACAGAGGGGAGGACGTTCCCAGAGCTACCAGCACACATGCAGCCTCTCATCCTATTGTTCCTTCAACAACAGGTCCCTCTCATCCATCGTCGTCGTCAGCTGCTAATGCACCACCTACAAAGCACCACCGGGGGGGGCAGAGATCCAACAGGTGATGCTCCACAGTCAACACACCCTTAGTGCACTCATCTGTTGCTTCTGAAGGGTGTGCTAGACCGAGAGAGCCCTTTCTGCAGCAAAGAAGGGTTAGGGCAAGGCAACAGACCCTGGACCGCGATGGGTGGCAGAGACAGCAACATGCCCTGTGTACCCGACGGATTAGACAACTCTTTTATGAGCGTGGCATTCTTTTTGTTGTTGTTGACACTTGGATCTTTAGGGACTCTTGCCTTCAGATCGCAACAATTGATTCCTCATGGCGGCCTCCGAGGAGAGAGGCATTGCGCACGACTATCCTACGTTAGGAGGAGGAGACTATCACATGGGAGATGAGCTCCATTCGCACAGCATGGCAGACGTAAGAATCTTTGCTACACTTTACCACTACATTTGTTTCACTTTGCAAGTACCATAGTGTTTGCATATGTCTAACAAATGTATTTTTGCAGCTATGGATGCTCGATATTGAGCGATGGATGGACTACCATCTGTCATCAATATCCTAGTTTCTTGCCCACTTGGCACAATCTTCCTACGAGGCTGGATGCTACTCGAGCTGGAGGAGCCATCACGGCCGAGTTCATCTATGAGGCAGTCAAAGATGTCGTGCAGGAGATTGGGGCAGATCACGTGGTTCAAGTTGTCACAGACAACGCCACGAACTGCAGACAAATGGGAGAGATGGTGACGAGGGAGCACCTCAGTATTGTGTGGACTCTGTGTGCTGCACATTGCATCGATCTTCTCATCCACGACATGGTTGCACTTCCATGGGTTCGTGAGGTACAATTTTCTTCACTTTGTGAAGCCTTTTACACTTATCAGTTGTTCTCGGCCCCTAACCTCTTTAAGCTTTTAACGAGTTTTTGTTTGATGTTTTTCTTGCAGCATCACCTCTCAGGCCATGCGCATGGTCAACTTCGTCACTAGGAAGAAGCGCATGTTGGCATTGTTCTGTACCTTCTCAAGACTCGACCTGAAGAAGCCAACGCCCACTCGCTTTGCCTACTTTTTCCTGGTTCTCGAGCGACTATGCATCGTACGAGATCATTTGCGGAGGATGGCATCCAATGAGGGATTTGTCGAGTTCAGAGGTCACACGACAGAGGTAGTGCATTTCCAGACCACAATGTTTGGAGAGGAGTTCTGGACACGGTCGGGTGAGCTTGTAGAGGTTCTTCGACCTATTTTCCATGTGTTGCACCTAGTAGACCGAGAGGGGTGCACTCTCGGTCTCATATACGAGTTCATGGACCACATCGGTGAGGCGCTTCACAGATCAGACTTGGACTAGGACAAGTATTACTCCTCCCAGACTCTTTTCGTTTCATTTTCACTTTACCTTCGTGCTTTCAAAGATGACTAATCATTTGCAATGTTACTTGCGCAGGAAGGACGAGCTCCTCAGTGTTTGGGAGACGAGGTGGGACTTCTTCCACACACCCATCCATGCGGTAACCCACATGTTGCACCCCTTGTGGCGCTCTACTAGACGTCCAGGTGACATGGAGCTCCACCGAGGATGGGTAGAGTACACTGAGCATGTATGGCCCCCCATTCGCCTATGCATTAGTCTGTGGCCTGACACATGTTTTGTTTCCTTTGCCAATAGGCCCGACTCTGAGGAACATAGAGAGATATGGTGGTGAAGTTTGAGCGGGGCTTGTGGTCTTTTGATCGAGACTAGTGTCAGCTGAGAGATGATTAGTTGGCGCCTCTGACCTGGTGGAGCTTTCATGGCCGCAGTACTCCTGACCTTTAGCGATTGGCAAAGAGAGTTCTCTCACAAGACTGTTCAGCCTCCGCCTGTGAGCGGAACTGAAGCGTATGGGCCAGCCATCACACAAAGAGGAGAAACAGACTCTCCATTGAGTAGTGCAAGCGGTTGGTGTTCATGAGGAGTTATATGGAGAATGTTGTAGAAGGGAGGTTAAAGAGTCTTGATAAACCTGAATGTATGAGTTATCAAAACGATATTTTGGGGCACGAGTGGGTGGTGGAGAGGTAGAGGTGATCGTGGGTTTTGTTCCCAATTGGAAGGAGAGAAATGAATGATCGGAAAGGGTAGTACGCATGATGGTAAAGGCACTGATATGAGGAAGAAGAGAGGGTGATCCCATGAGGTAGTCTACCACACTATGTCCACCACTGAGGGTGACAAGCCAAGTCACTAGATGAAGGCCACCTGGAGATGCCATACAAAATGACCAACTCATGTGCTTCTCCTAGTTGTAAGAAATACTCTCTCTAACATGTGAAGGGTCTGTCCTCATCTGCGGAATGTCTCAAGATACCAAGATCAGCACTATCCAATCCCTTGATACGTAAGGATCATGCTCCACATCAATGAATGGTGTCTGACGTGATCCAGTCCTGGCATTAAAATCCCCTACTAATAGAATATGTCCTCTGTTAGAATATCTGATAATATCACTAGACAAATCCATATATGGAGAACCATCCCTGTCTGAGAAAGAAGATGTGTCCGGCGGGAAATAGCATACTGCAATATAGATGTCTCTGTCTAGACCTGTAGGCTCCCCTCTAAGTCTGATCCATAAATATCTGGAATGAACATCACTATGAACCACCTCAAGTGCCCTCTGAAAGTCATCCCTGTATAAGTATGCCACACCACCAAAACCTCATTTGATTGATCTAGTTTTTGCTCGTAGTAAGTAGCGTATTCTTGTATCAATAGTCAGTCGATAATAGAACTACCCCAGTTTCCTAGTGGTTAAGACACAGTGCTCGTACAAAGCAGAGGGACCAAGAGTTGCAATGCTGTAAAGGTGGGGTCAGAAACCCAGAACGCACTGGTACAGAATTGTAAAATAAAATAATATAAAAGGTTCAAAAACGCAGCAAGGCCCCAATTTCCAGGTAGTTTGGATTTGGGATTTTTTGCGAAGGCGCCTAGCTGAAAGAGGGCAACCAATTGAGGGATGGATCTGCTGGCCAGATTTTGTCACATTCCGGAACGGGCACTATGATGACAAATATGGACAAAATATGCATGCGCAAAATCCTAAGATGTTGAATTGAAACCGTTTAACTTTACCTTTCATAGTTTCAGAAATTTATCGAAAAAGAAGGCCCTTGATGTTTGTACCTCAGAATGAATGCAGCATAGAGAAGTTTCTCTGCACAACTATCAGAGCCTTGCATATAACCTATCTAGAACCAGGAAATCTGCTGTAGATTTCTTGCTTGACTTTTACAGTATGAAGTTTGAACGGCTTCAAGATCCCATCCAGTTTCCAATTTATCTGCCCTCCTCATAGACCAATGGCACATTATTGATTTTTTATGTATCCCTCTACAGGCCCTCTCTATGAAACCCCTAATCCCCCAAAAAAAATGCAAAATTTGGAGTTTTATTAATATATAATATATAATAAGAACTTTTTGTTTTTTGTGCCGCCTTCTGGAACAGGCAACTATGCCTTCAATGAATCCAACCTTGGTGAGGGGGTCATTGAAATTCTCTTGTACACCTGACACTTTTACATCCTGTAAGTTCACACTTATCCAATCTTTCTGGTATGATTTGACTCTTCAGTGACATATTTCATTAATGAATATAAGCTTCCGACAAGATACACAGAGCGGGAAAGGTACAAGAACTTAGACCTTTCTTGCTATAGAATGTTCTCGATCATATGTTATTTGGTTAAAACCCGGTAGTGTTTATCTAGTGATTGATTTAAAAGCACATAACACATAGGCTAAGGAAACAGCTATTTTCACCACTAAATTTCTTGTTTGTATATGCTCATCATCCAAGGCATCAATACTAGGAAGTTTATCAACTTGGCCAATATGATATTACCTTGGATCTCAAACAAACAGATGTTATTTAAAAAGCTATAAATACTAGAATACCTGTCTATAAGGTCCGCACAATATAAGTTGCAAAGAATGTAAATGAATACGTACATAACCGATGTGAACCGCCACGCAGATTAGAAAAAGGTACATCGCTAAGGCGTGCCCACGAGCAATCAACAACAGCCAATCCACGATCCCGCAACAGCTGCTGATCTTCTCTTGATAGACACTTTTGCCCTATAGGACTGTTATATGACATAGAATCGATCTTATCAAATAAGAACATGACCATGATCAGTCACATGAGACAGAAAAGAAAGCAAAAATTGTTCATTTTTCTCCCATCTAATATCAGCCGATCAAAGTTTGAGGTGTTCATTGAACAGCTTGCACTCACCTGTAAGAATCAAATTTCACAACAATAATCAAGATCAAAGCGAAGCTAACAAAAGCATTGAAGCACAGCAGCAGACATGCAAAAGAACGGCCCTGGGGGATAACAGTATACCCCCAAGACACTCGCCCAAAAAGTCTAGTCAAAACTTAATCACTGGCTTAGGGAGCTCTCGTAGAGCAATTCTATTGGGACCCGAAATCTACCAGAAATACTCCCATACTCACCATTTTATACTCAAATGATTCAAGTACAATTCTCTTGTAACGCTGAAATGCACTCATGCAGAGCTCATGTTCCACCTTAAATAGACTACAGAAGTGAACAGCTCTGGCTGATTAACTATCAGTACTTACTAGATGGCATTTAATTCCATCCCAATTCTTGTTGTTCTCCATCGCTCTCAAAAATATCATGAAAGATCAATCAGCAACAAGCATCTTACTGTAAGGAAACTGGTCGCATAATCACAACACAGCAACAATGATTTTGTCAAGTATCAACAGAGGTGAGAATAGGCAAATCTATATGCTCAAGCCTCGATTTTCTAATCTAGATAAGGTTGGATACCTGAAAGGAGACAGCAAGAACAAAGAGGATGTCACTGAGAGTTACTTCTGATCAAGGGTATGTTCCCTTCAAGACATTCCAATAAGGGAGTAACAACAGAACCAGAGTCGACCACATAAGGAGAATTATTCAACCATAGATGTTTTTTGCATAAATCAACTTGAGTTTTAATGATGACTTTTCAACATGAAAAAGCTTACATTGTGAACGTCCATATGGTTAGGACAGATTTGTCAAAAGATGTGCAATTTATATGTTGGAAGTTCACATTACCTAAGAACAACCCCATTGAACCTCTGTTGTATACGCAACTCCTGCAATAGACAAAGAGAAAAGAAACAATGAAGCATACAAGCATGATGAGGAAGAAGATTGTCCAAAGGTGTCATGCATGTGGGCCTGAGTGGCATCAACTCCAGATCTAGATATAAGAAAAGGAGTTGTCACGTAATAGGCCACCAAAATTTGCATAGACAAACTCGCTGAACTCAATAATAAACAGCTTCAAGCAATGTACAATATCAGATAATATTTGTAAGAAAAAACCTATCATCCTCAATGTCGTTACAACCTAAAGAAGTAAAACGCTCACATATTACACTAGCTCAATCTTATCTGAACCACAATAAGAGATATGTGACTACCTTTTAGGCATGAGAGAAAGCAGAACCCGATAAATAACATGCAATGAGCTCATTTGTTTGGTTGGTACTAGGAGTATTGAGCGCTTCTTCATTGGAGAGCCCAATAGGGATGGATCCTTTGTTAATGCGAGCTGAAAGGAGTCTAGTGGCATTTGTTTCGCATTTCTTCATTGAAAAATCATCAATGCATTGCCTTTCTTGCTGCTTTTTTTGTTCTTCATTACACTGTGAATGTGTTCATAACCAAAGGGCCTTCAAACCAGGAGGAAGTAGGTAGTAGGCTTCAAACAGCATATAATTACTTACAGCCTACAGGTGGATTCTGGGTTTCTAAAAAACAGATTATTATTTCCAACCAGACATGTGCTTGTAACAGGCAGAATCATCATTTAACGTCATGCATTACACTTTCTTGCGCCTTCTGTTTGGGAATCTTACACCTACAAGTTGGGCACCATCCTATTTTTCTCTGCATGGATCGTAGCAGTGAACCATTCTAAGAAATGTGCTAGATGTAACAAACCTTCCTTAAAACCAGTCTTTGGTGTTGTTGATCATCCTAAGAATTATGATAGGTATAGTGAATTATCCATAGAACTGATCAATCACATATAACAGGTGGGCATCCAAGTAGGGGCTTGCACTTGTCCCCCTATGTCTTAAAATTTCTTTCAAAAGAAAAGAAAACTGAAGCGAACAAACTAAAGAACTAAAAGATCTCCCTAACGTCTTATTACGTCTTATAAATAATTGCTTTCTACGTCCATGGCAAGAAGAAGGTTTTTTTGTTAATGTTCTAAGAGTTCCTTTTACTCAAGACTACAACTTCCTTAAGCATTTTTGTGAGCTAAATGTGTGCACCACAAATCATTCCATTCACTAGCACGTCTAAATCAAGACAACATTGCTCTACGTTGTAAAGGCAATATTGTACTCAACATTGCAAGTGAGATAGGATTCCAAATAATAATTGGGGAACTTCATTAGCCCTAATCAGGTCTAAAATTTTGCTTTTAGTTTCATTATACAAATGGTCCAATGGATGTGATGTATTTGCATGCTAGACCATTCTACATTCTGTATTTCATACATACAAGTTAATAATCTACATGAACCTTTTTGCTTTATTTGCCCAGATCTCTGCACTATAATCACTAAGTAAATGATCATAAACTTATTGTACATTTTATAAAACTTTTAGTACAACTTCACATCCAATGATTTTAACACTCACCTATGCCAAATGTGGCCAAGTACTGCCCTTTGAGAACAAGTGACCAACAGTTTTAAGACTTTCTTTTATCGTGTATGTGCCAATTCTTCATCCTATCCCACCCAAGACAAGTGAGGGATCAAATGATCGATTGTCACATAACTGACAGATGGCTATTGTAATGTAAAGTTGTAAACTAAAAAATCTATTCATCGACCATTACGCACACTAAACAGCAAGAAAATTATAGTTTTGATTAAACAACTGATTTTCAAATTGTAAGCATGAGAAGTTTCCATTATAGTAGGTGACAGAACCACACTATGTAGGCTAGATCATGGATAACAATATGTTTTAAGAGACAAATTGCAGTTAAAAAGAATGACTAGATGTCACATACTATCATAAAATTGTGTACCTTGAGGCATCCAAGTCGTGAAAGCTTGCGTCCTGTACATCTTTTGGGATCACATTGTCCAAAATCCTGTTACAAAGGTTTGCTATATTCAATTAAGTAGAAAAATTGTAGCTTCAATAAAACTTCAAACATCTTTCAATCTCAATGATTAAAATCGTTTGACTATGAGGTTGCCATGACTATAAATGTTGGCACTTCAAAAACTTAAACCTCTCTTCGAGCAATATTTGCAAATTGCTTTTCTATCCAAAATTCCACAATGAATTCTTTTAAAAACATTACTTAAAAGAAAGGGAAAGGCTGCCCTTCCGCTAAGAAAGGGCCTTTGGCTGAGGGCCATAGCCGGAGGCAAAAAGGCCTAGGAGGTGGATCTTTCCCATCGTAAAACCATTTTTTACTTTTCTTGACCTTTTCTTTTGTCAAATTTTTTTTTGAAATTTACACACCTTCCGAGCGACAGGTGCATGTCAAACAGGTTTACTGATCCTGTAAGAAAAGCCACATTACCCATTACGCAATGAAAAGTGCCAGGCAGAATGTCCTTTGCCCGGCACCTTCCATAATACATCAAGTGCTGGTGCGGAGTATTCCTCCAAAAAATGGAAGGACCACATGACTGAATTTAGTTAGGGTTTTAGTACCCCCAGCAAATTCTGCATGAACCAGCAATATAAAAGATGTGCATCACTTTACCCAACCCACAGGCTGGCCTGGCCTTTCGGCCGGGTAGCCCTGCTGGCGACACGGAAAGGCCTCAACTCGGCTCGTTCTTAATACAGAAATATGCTTTTGCCAACTTAAATCAGAATGTATCAAACTATCGCACTTACCCACATAGCTAGCGGAAAAGGTATCTTCTCGGAAACGATTTGTCCATCTCCTGCTGCTCAGATAGAAAAACAACATTGAATCTGAGGTACAAAACGGACATATTATATGGGGGTGCATATATCAAGCATGACCACTCAAGGACAGTTCTTCCACTATGGTTGCTTTTTGTTGCGTTTAAGCCTAGCTGAAAGTACCTTGTAGGTCTGACGCTGAAGGAATAGCGTTGTCTATTGATTCAAGTTCTCGCCTGCTTGTGCGTCATGCATGCATCAGTGTAAAAGCAACAACATCGCCAATTATTCAATTTAACACAGAATCCTTCGCTTAACATTGATTATAAGTCCAGCAAGAGCAAGCAAACATTCCAACCTGAAATGACGAGAAGAAGCTTACTAGCTTAGTCAGTAGGAAGGGAAACGGATGCAAACAATACCTGACTAGATCGGACTTGGCACAACGGAGACGAGTGCTCTTGTGATGCTTTTTGCCACCCATCTTCTTCCTTTTTCTTTTTCTTATTCTTCTTCTTCTTGTATGTGTGCGCTCGCCTTATATTTATACGATGTAATGTCGCCTCACTGCCTCTTTTTTGCCTTCATTGCATGTGACTCGATTACGAACGTAATTTTGGTTTTTTTTATACAAAGTTAGGCCACTAGTGGGTTATACACAATATATACAGCCTGGCCACGCCATCTGGGCAATGCCAAGGGCAGAGCAAGCTCCTTACAATGTCACTACGCAGCGGCTGGGATTTGAGCCTGCGCCATGCTGGTCGCAGTCAACCACTCTACCCAAGCACCGCGTTGCGATGGACGGAACGTACTTTTTTATAAGCATTAATTGAGGAGCCGCCTCAAAGGGTTTGGCTATTGGGTGTTAAGAGTGGTATCAAATTAGCGACAACTCCATTTGTTGGCCCTTTGAGTTGTTGTCCATTTTTTGAACTTTGGCAAGTGAGTTGATGGACAATGGATTGTGAAGGATTTCAGATCATTCAAGATCCAATCCATGTCTCTGATCTTTGGTTACAAAAGAAGCAAACCAACAATCCTGCCAATGTAGAAAAATCAGCATCTACATACAAAATGAGATGCAAACTCTAAGAGATATTGATCAAACATGAACTAAAACATAAAATATGATTGGTGTCCGTACAATTACGGTACCCTACTGTATTTCACACGTGTGAAACCAAAAATAGCAATAATTGATCATTCTACATATAGAATTGCAAGATAACATCATGAGTGCACCAATGAGTAGTAGAACCCAAAGAGAACCATGTATAATGATGAAATGAGAGAGAGAAGAGAGAAGATGTGTCTCTCCACGAGTTACATCCTTTTATAGCAGGTCCAAACCCTATTTGGCCACTTGGCTTTCCCTCCAAAATGTAAACCCTACTTTTTTGGGTCTAGATTCAATGTACCCAAAGTTCAAATTTGAATCACTCTCAAACTCGACTACCAACTTTCCCACACTTTCAAAAAGTGTTTATTGAATGTATTTTAAACTAATATAACTTCCAAAAGTTTATCATTAAGTCTAAAATGAATTTTGGCCTCAATTGACAATTTACCAAAATATGACTAAACTTGTTGAAATCTCTCACATGAAACTTTGATGACAAGTGCTAAATAAAGGGTTGCAATTTGATTGGCCAATTTGAATCTCCACCATCCTATTGGTCCATTTTTTTGTTAAGTTGTCCTTGGCAACTTAACATGTCAAGCAATGTCCTCATGCCCCAAAAATGGGCTTGAGTTGCCCCTACGTGACAAGGGTCACATGTCACCTCATTTGTCACATGGTGACAGCTTAAGATAAGTTTGAAAGGGGGCCCTTTCTTTTTTCTCCTGGACCAATGGAAACTCTCCATTTTAAATTTGGGACTTACTAGACAATGTAGTCTGAAACCGACCTGAATGTCCCAAATTTAAAATTTGTCGTTATGAGTGGTGAAAGCAGTTGCAAGTCGCCTTTTCCCAATTTACATGATTTGGGAGTACCTGCACATGTTGCTAAACTTTTTAAAGCAACTTTTTATAAAATCCTCAAGTGGAAACATCTTTTAATTAGCATTGATGGATGTCACATCGAGCAAGTGAACTTGAAAATGCGAGGCATCGATTGGACCCATTCTCAAGTGGAAACAGTCCCTAACTAGAACTGATGGGTGCCACACCAGGGCAAGTGAAGTTTGAAGATCATAGGCATTAATTGGGCCCAATCACCATCCTACTCTATTTCCAAGAATTTCCCACCAACTTTTCTGCAAATTCGGTGCTCCATTCAACCTAATGTTATAACCATTTGAAAGGGCACTTCAAGCAACCTTGTGTTTCTAGGCCCCTTCATTCTCCTTTGTAGGTGGAAGTGAGCCCGAACTCATCTCCCCAATCAAGGGAAAAAAAAACAATAAAATTATAAGGATTGAATCAAACTATCGAGATTTAGATAATTTGTTAGAACATTCGTATAATGTAAACAATCATGAAAAGTGTAAATAATCAGGCACCTATGATAGCCATGCAACCTTCGAGATATATTTTACATTAATCCGTGGAATGATAGTCTCGCTTGTTGTTGGATTTCTATCCTCACCATCCCTTATCTTATTACTAAGCTAGAGATTCATTCATTTGTTGTATGTAGAAATACATAGGAATCGATGATAGTGTTTTGTCATCTCAACCGACATCAATTATTCGTCCGTCACCTGCACTAAACAACTCTAAAAGTCGACTCGAACATTCGGAGGCTCAACAGAATCTTCATCACGTCTGGACAAAACCCCTAACAGAATCAAATATTGTCCGAAGGCAACTGCTAACAACACGTAGTGCCTTAATCCTATTTGTAATGTACTAAGCAATTTCTTAATCTGTTAGCCATGTGTATATATACAACAACTTATCAGTTGCTCGGTTAGATGGTCAACAACTCAATCGAACGTCCAGAGCGCAATTTATTTGTTCTTTTTCTCTGTTATCACAGAGTATTGTTTCATATAGAACGCGACTCTATTTACATTCATACTTGTACTACCTACGACTACATAATCTATGTTCCAGTAATCTAAGTCGTGTACGTTGTGTTGAATGCTCAGTTGTTCTGTTCTAATCGATTCTTGTTATGCAGATGAAATTATTCATATGTTAAAGTTATTTTTATAACTGATAGTCTGTGTCGATCGTAATGCTTTAAATTCCACACTATTACAATTCTGCAACTATATTATAAATTAACCTACTTTTGCATGTCTATGAAATCGACTGTATCGATCCAGTGACTTTAAAGTTGTGATCAAGTAGAGCAATCATAGATTTGCCGAGGTCGTATCAAATACGATAGACGTGGATCCATGCAACGAGGATTTCGCTATCCCTGAGCACGATTCTTGACATGGTATCAAAGCCAATATAGAGCTTATAGTATCAGAACAATTGTTCTGATACAAAATAGACACTTATTATAATTGTTTCCAGTCACATAAATCTATTATCTGCGTACACTCATCTCGAACTTTCAAATGGATTCGCAATCACAATCTGCTCTAATGGTAGAAAAACTCAATGGTTCGAATTACCACGCTTGAAAATTTAAAATGAGAGTAGTACTGATGGCCAAAGAATTGTGGGTAATAGTCATTGGAGCCAAACTAATTTCCAATGTCGATGAGCAGGCAATTTCCAAGTAGAAACTCGGGGATGGCATGGCTTTTGCCTTGATCACCCTTAATATCTCTGACACATAGACTGGCCACATCAGACAGGCCCAATCTTCGAAAGAAGCTTGGGACATATTGAGTAAACTCTCTGAAGTGAGAGATTTCACTTCGAAGCTGCATCTGAGAAAGAAGTTCTTCTCACTCAGAATGTCAGAAGGTGATTCTATTTAGACTCACATCAATCAATTAAATACCCTGCTAGAACAAATGGCTGCAATAGGTTCAGTGATCGAAGATTCAGACGATGTCATGACCTTATTGTCTAGCATGCCATCCTCTTATGAAAACTAGGTGATGATGATTTCTACTCATTCAGATATAACTTTATCTAGAGTCATAATTATGCTACTGCAGGAAGAAACTGGAAGGAATAGAGCATCCTCATCCTCCATCGACGACTCTCAGACTCTATTCTCCAAGAAGAAAATGAAGAAACAACAAAAGAAGAAAGATGTCAAATAATTCTATAGCAATCAAAAACAGTCACAGAGGCAAGATCTGACTCATAATCCGCAACTCGCTCAGAACAAGAAAAGATTGTTCAGTTTATACTGCAAAAGGATGAACCACGAAATTCAAGACTGTCGAATCTTGAAGTTCAACAACAACAATAGCAACATAGAATTTGAGACAAATTCATGTAAAATTCTTGACAAATGCAAGAGAGTTCTTGCACTCGAAAAGAGGCAAAAATATCTCTATAGGCTCACTCATTGTTATTATGCGACTAATCGTGCTTTATGTAGTTCAGTATCCATGAATAAAGAATTGATTTGGCATTATAGACTTGGCCACCTTTATTATATATCGATTGCTAACATGTATAAGCATTCTTCAGTTTTTGATTTTGGCTATCAAATTGTTGACCCTCTTGTCTGCCAAACTTGTATCATAGGAAAACAGACAAGAAGGCCATTTAAGTCAAATCAAGAACATATATCTAAAGACTTGATAGATGTTGTACATAGTGATATATGTGGCCCGATGCAGATACCATCACTGCTTGGTGCAAATTCTTTATTACATTTATTGATGACTATTCTAAAAGAACTGATGTATATTTTATGAAGCACAAATTTTAAGCTTTTCAATTCTTCAAGAAATACAAAGAGCATGTTGAGTTGCAGACATGCAAAAGAATCAAAGCTCTCAAGAGCGACAACGGTGATGAATACATCTCAAATGAATTCAAGGACTAATGTTCCAGCTATTGGCATCGAACATCATTTTGTTGTTTCCTATTCTCCACAGTCGAATGGACTGGCCGAAAGGAAGAACATGACCTTAGTTGAGTCTGCCAAATGCATGATCAGTCATGCTTCGTTGTCCAAATTATTCTGGCAACATGTTGTGTCAACAGTAGCATACGTGCAGAATCGATGTATTACTAAAGGCCTACTTGATAGTAAAATCTTTCATGAAGTTTGGACAGGATCCACACCTTCATTAAAGCATTTGAGAGTATTTGGATGCATTAACTATGATCACGTCCCAAAGGACACAAGAAACTTCTCAAAATGGGGTGGTCGAGAGGAAGAATAGATCCTTGTGTGAGTGTGCCAAAGCACTTATAATTGAAGCATCCTTGCCTAAGGATTTTTGGGGAGAGGCTATCAATTGTGCCAACTGTCTATGCAATAGACTCCCTCAACTTGCTCTTGGAGGAAAGACACCATATGAAGGTTTATTTGAGAAGAAGCCTAAGGTTGATTGGACGTGGGAGGTAGGGACTTCGTGACCTCTCCATCACCCTTGGATTTGTGCTGATCTATGTTGTTCATCAAATTCAAAAATTTGAGAAGTAGTACTTGATTCGGGAGCCACCTCAGTGGACAATTTTTGAAGCAATGCCCATAACCACACTTTCGGCAGAAGGGTGTATACATGACCTTGTGGCCTCTCAGGTACATATTAGTTTGATTCTTGAATAGTCTAGTAGTAACAGGATAGTGAAATGCCTTCAATAGCAGCGATGGCCTCCTGAAAATCATCATTTCTTCAAGAGTATTTTTGTTGGCTATTGTTCTTCTAATGTAATGTATCTACTATACAATATTGAAACCTGCAAAGTTTTTACTAATAGGGATGTGACTTTTATTGAAGATCAGGTTATTGATTTGAAGGGCAAGAACCAGATGCAGTCTATAAATTGTTCCCCAACAACTGATACATATCGAAATACTATTTTGATTCCTTCAAGTAGTCAACATGTACAATCAGATTCAGAAGACGATATAGAAGCTGACACTCGGGAGCAACCGACACAACCGACACAAGGTCAAATTTCGCGGCCAGAAACTTCAACCAGAAGATCAACAAGAGTTCAAACTCATCATGTTCGAAAAACTGATGAGTTTGCTCACTACTCTATTCATGAGCCCACCACAGTTGAAGAAGCAATGTCACAGGCCGATTCAGATCTCTGTAAAGAAGCAATGGATAAGGAGTACGACTCACTGCTAAAGAACCATACATGGACTGTCACCAAGTTTCCAGCAGATAGAAAAATAATCGACTGCAAATGGATCTTGAAGATCAAATACAAAGCAAATGGCAATATCGATAGAAGAACATCTCGACTCGTGGCAAAGGGATTCTCACAAGTTTCCAATATCAACTACTTTGAAACTTTTAGCCCAGTGGTCAAGCATACTTCTATTCGATTGCTACTATCATCTGTTGTTGCAGTAGATCTTGAGGTACACCAGATGGATGTACAAATAGCATTCCTCAATGGAGTTATTGAGGAGGACATCTATATGATCCAGCCATAAGGCTATGTCCTTAATGGTCAAGAAGACCAGGTATGGAAACTCCATAAAGCTTTGTATAGTCTGAAACAATCATCCAGAGCATGGTTCCATCAAACCAACACATTTCTGATCAATCATGGATTTGAACCAAGATCTACAAACTGTAATGTTTATTTCAAAGCTATCAAACATTTCTTTGTCATCATCAAACTTTACATACATTGTTGTTTAGCAACAATATCGAATTGACAAAGGACACAAAGAGAATGTTATCCCAAGAATTTGATATGACAGATCTAGGAGAAACACATTATTCTCTCACGATTCAAATTCACATAGACAGAAGCAAAAGGCTTATTTTCCAGAGATACTTCCAAAACTTATTATTGAAATTCAATTTTATGAATTTCAAGCTTGTACATAATCCCATGGATCCAGGTTTGAAGCTATCAAAGGAGCAATGTCCTCAAACTGATGAGGAAAGAGACGAAATCAAGGGGTATCCATTTCAATCAATCATCGGATCTCTGATGTATGCTATGATCTCAACCAGACCTGATCTCGAATACGCCATCAGCTCCTTAAGCCAATACATTTCTAATTTGGCATGATCCACTGGAAAGCTCTTTTAGAGTAATCAGATATGTACGAGCTACCATCGACTTATGCATATGCTATGGAGATGTTGATCCATCCGATATCCATACACTTCATAGATATACAAATGCAAACTGGGTAGGCGATGTTGACACTAGAAGATTGACTTCTAGATTTGTCTTCATGGTCAATAACGGTCCAATATCTTGGAACAGTCGACCTCCATTGCAATATCATCGACAGAATCCAAATACATTGTAGTCTCTCAAGCTACTAAAGAGACAATTTGGTTGAGAAATCTCTTGTCTGACATTGGTCTCAAACAAACTGCTCCAACAATTATTCAGTGCGACAATCAGAGTGTTATTGCATTATCGATAAATCCTAGATTTCACTCTAGGATCAAGTGTTGGATTTCTATCATCTCCATCCCTATCTCTTTGCTAATCTAGATCCATTCACTAATTGCTATAAATACTTGTGCAATCGTATACTTTGCAGAATTACACCTGTTTGACCATTTGTAGAATTACAAAGGAATAGATGACAGTGTCCTAACAACTCAGCCGACATCGACTATTCGGCCTACCCCGACTATTCGTCAATCATATCGACTCATCTGACACCGACTATTCGTCGGACACCCGACATCAATAATTCGACTTCACCAATTACTCGTATATCAAAATCAACTCCAAAAGTCGCTCGACCAATCAATGGCTCATCAGTACTCTCATCACGACCAAACAGAATCTCTTACAGATTAAGATACTGACTGAAGGCAACTGCCAACAGCACGTAGTGCCTTAATCCTAATTGTAAAGTACAAATTAAGTATTCTATTAATTAGTTAGCCATGTGTATATATCCAATAACTTCTCAGTTGCTCGGTCAACTGAATCATCTATTCATTATGATCAATCGATTCTCTTTGTTACCACAGAGTATCGACTCAAAAAGAACGCGACTCTGACCACATTTAGACTGTATCTATTCACGACTAAATAATCAATGTTCCAATAATCTAGTTTGTGCATTGAATGCTCATTTTCATTTATTTTTAGATCGATTCTTGCTTGCACATAAACTGTATTCGTAGATTGAATTATTCATATGGCTGATAGCCTATGTCGATTTTTTGTTGTAATCTTTGCACCTAATCCGCAAAGCTAAATCTAAAACTATATTAATTCGTGCATGGCTATGGAATCGCTCATATCAATCCGGTGACTTCAAAGTTGTGATCAAGTAGGGCAGACTTTGATCTGTCGAAGTTGGTCTGAATCTAATAAACATAGTTGTATACACTGAAGATTTCAGCTAGCTTCTCTCTGTTGTGAGGCGCAGAATCTCAGGGTAAATCTCAACATGGTATCAGAGCTATAATTCTACATTATCAGAATGATTGTTCTGATACAAAGTCACACACTTGCTATAATTGTTTATAATCTACTACTATATGCATACACTCATCCTGAACTTCCAAATGGATTCGCAATCACAGTATGCTCTAATGGTAGACAAACTCAATGATTAGAATTACCACTTATGGAAATTCAAGATGAGGGTAGTACTGATGGCCAAGGAGCTTTGAGAAATAGTCACTGGAACTGAACTACTTCCCAGTGTCGATGAGTAAACCATTCCAAGTGGAAGCTCAAGGATGGCAAGGCTTTCTCCTTGATCATCCTTAACATATCCGACACGCATATTGGCCATATCAGACAAGCCTAATCTTCGAAAGAGGCTTGAGATATATTGAACACACTGTACGAAGTGAGAGATTTCACTTCAAAGCTGCATATGAGAAACGTTCTTCTCACTCAAAATGTCAGAAAGTGATTCTGTCCATAATCACATTAATCAATTCAAGACTCTCTTGGAGCGAATGGCGGAAATAGGTTCAGTGATCGAAGAGTATGACACTATAATGACCTTATTGTCCAGCCTGCCATCCTCATATGAAAACTGGGTGATGATGATTTCACAAACTCAAAAATTACTTTGTCCAGAGTCATAACCATGGTACTATAGGAAGAGACAAGAAGGAATGGAGCATCCTCGTCCTCCATCAACAACTCGCAAGCATTATTCTCGAAGAAGAATACAAGGAAGCAACAGAAGAAGAGAGTTGTCCGACAAATCGACAACAATCAGAAGCAATCACAGAAAACCTCTCAACAACTTCTCAGAACAAGAAAAGGCTCTTTTGCAAGTACTGCAAGAGGACGAACCACGAAATCCAAGACTGTCAGATCTTGAAGTTCAAAAATGACAAGAAGAAGAAGCCGGATCAACAAGCTCATTCAACAAACGCAAAGCAGAAAATCCAAGAAGACAACGAAGATGAGCATGAAGTCTTCATGGTGAACCATCACCATGTCGAACAATCGGAGAAATGGTTTCTCAGTTATGTAGCAACACAATACATGACAAGCCATCAAGAATGGTTTCTCAACTATTCGGCCTATAGCACCAAGAAAGTCGTTCACCTTGGAGACAACAGCTCACACAAAATTGAAGGTGAAGGTACTCTTAAAATGAATTTTTAGAATGGACTATTGAAACTGATACCAAATGTATTGTATATCTCGAACCTGACGACAAATCGAATTACAGAATTAGGACATAAGGTAGAGTTTCAGGTAGATTCTTGTCGAATTCTAGATAAAAACAAGAGAATTCTTGCACTTGAAAAGAGACAAGAATATCTCTATAGGCTTAGTCATTGTAACTCTGTAACTCATTGTGCTTTAAACAGTTCGACATCTGTTGATAAATGATTGATTTGACATTATAGACTTGGTCACCTTAATCATGTATCGATAGGTAACATGTCTAGACATTATTCAGTTCTCGATTTAGACTATCGAATTATCGACCCTCCTATTTGCCAGAGCTGTATCATAGAAAAGCAGACAAGAAGACCATTTAAATCAAATCAAAAACATATATCTAAAGATTTGTTAGACATTGTACTTACTGATATATGCGACCCAATGCAAACACCATCACTACTTGGTGCTTGATTATTTATTACATTTATAGATGACTATTCTAAAAGAACTGTTGTATATTTTCTGAAGCACAAATCTGAAGCCTTCCAGTTCTTCAGAAAATACAAAGAAAATGCAGAGTTGCAGACAAACAAGAAGATTAAAGCTCTCAGGCTCGACAACGGTAGTGAATACATCTCAAACGAGTTCAAAGATTATTGCTCAGCCAATGGCATCAAGCAACAGTTTAATTGACTATGTAGTATGTTAATATTCTCAACATTTCTCTATTAACTTTTAATAATTCCTTCAGTGTGACTTATTGATCTCTTGTTTGTAGCCGTCATTAGAGCATGCACATAATCTCCTTAAGGGCAGAATCTGATGGGAATATTAATCCCATCTGTTTAATAATGAATTCCCTGAGGTCCATCCATGTAGAAGTGGACTCCTTGTACAGCAAGATGTAGTTTTTTCCCAAGCCGGAGATGGAGCCAGTGTAAATAGTCATTTGGAGATTGTAGATGGGGAAGTAAGTATTTCTCAACATGTATTTGCTAATTGTATGCAGATAGATTTTGTTTGACTGAATGCTCAACTAACCTATTATGCCTTTTGTGATTTCAGTCAGCTCAACAAGATGATGGACACAATTGTGGTTGGTTTCTGCATCCCCAATGTATAGAATTTTTTTAGAGTGGTACATCATGCAATCTGGACTCCGGATATATGAGAGGTAAATAAATTAGTGAATAGATTAATGTTCTAATCATGTCACATTGACTACGAGAACTGTGTCCAAGAGTTCTTGGATTGTTTTGCCAAGGTGCCACTCTTTGATCGGTGTACATTCTCAAAAATTGAAATATATTGATATTTACGTGAGTTTACACATCTTGCAAGCATCTATGATTGAGTATCTTGTATCATAATTGCTCTATTATCTGAACAATTCCTCCCAAATCTTTGTGTCTAATTTTCTCTTCATGTCTTTTATGTATCTACACAAACATACATTGTTCAAAGTACAATTTTCAAAATATTGACAAAAAAAATAATGAATACAAACTCATACACCGATAAACATATATTACATACCAATTTTTCATTTGATATGAAGCTAAAATATTTAGGAATATCTTGTTGTAAAAGTATCGACTTCGTTCTAATGTAGAATAAGCTTCAATCTTGCTCAACCTCAATAGTAGTAAGTAGGTTCCCATTTACCATGATATCAATGCATATACGATCAGTGTGCCCAATGCTATCCAAGTCTTGATCTAATAAGGCCCAAGTACCATTGTAATTTTTCCATCTCTGACAATGAAACACCATAGTAAGCATTTGCTTTTCTATATTGTATCTAAAGCATATGGATGAATGTTTGATTCTGTATTCTATATTTGCAGTGGATTCTTGTCCATGAATTTCAATAAAAAGCCATTTGATAGGTTTTTGCAAACAAACAATGTGGGGGTTCGATGCACCTTAGTGTTTGAAAAAGAACTGACAAAACATTGATATTGGAGCAAACCAGCTTAAGTGCACATTTTTTGATCCAGTACTATTTTTTTGAGTGACTTTTGCACATCATTATATAGTTTGGAACGAAAGGACTTTATGATATTGTCGTTAAGTGCAATCCACCAATCGTTGTCTTGAAATTTGATGGATATAGATCTGCAATACAAAACCATAATAAGTTTCCATTCTTTAATACAATTACATGTTAAAAAAATGACAAGCAACTCAAAAGATTAAGATACTTACAATTGCATTTTCGAAAGTCACATGGATTTGCAACATCCACATTAAGTTCTGAATGCATATAAAAATGTTAAACAAGCACCTTTGAAAGGTCCACTTGGAGATACTTTGAAATCAACAATCCGACCTTTACAATAAGATCTATATGTATACTTGGCCTTTTTCTTTTGGCAAAAAGCCCCTCTCACCGATGGATGCATCAATACCCAAGAAGCCTTACGATATTCGCAGGCAATCCATGTGCCATCATCTTTCTTCTCATTATAAAAAATTACAAAGCAGATCAAGGATCTCGGTCTCCTTCTCATTGCCATAATTTGAAGAGTCTCATGTTTGAATCTGTCAATATGAGAGTCGAGGGATAGGCGCTAAAGCATTATAGTTTCATGCTTTGTTGCCGTAAGTGCTATTTCCAAGTCCCAAGATAATTTTAACTTGAGGTTAACCCAAACAATTTAGTACAACCACGGGCTGCACATGCCAGCCAATAATATTCTTCCAATCTACTGGACCGGAAATTCAAATTGTCCCAAATATGAATTGCATTTTTCGAGTCAGGCGAGTTATGTCACATAGAAGCCACTATGTCAAGAAATGATTGGGCAGCTGGCGATCATGGCTCGTTGGTCCGTCGGTTTCGTAATCCAGGTATCAAGATCGATCTTCATTGTCGAATCGTGGTTCTGGAGAACGATATGGTTCTGTCCCCAATCGTGAAGTGCTTGTGATGTTCTAAGCCACGGTCTTCCCAATAGGACACTATAGGATTGGGGGGGTTCGGGCAAATCCAAGATTACAAAATCTAGCCCGAATCAAATTTCTTGGTATGTACTTCGTTGGCTAAGCCTAACGGTTTCACACTCGATTGATCAGCTAGTCGGATCGTAAAAGGGGCACTCACCATATGAGTAAGCCCTCATGCATGGTATAACTTGGAGGAGATGATGTTCAATCCTGATACTCCATCCATAATTACTGATTCTCGTGGAAACCATTGATGTGTGATAGGGATCGTTACGTGTTTTGCATCATTTTCTCATCCTACTCCTACTTGGTGGATGGGTTGCAATCCTTCAACTCCTTCAAAACAGTTGTATGGTCCTTTTCCATCTCCTTGCTCTGGAAATGGATCTTCATACCAAAATGCTCTTGTGCATTCTGTCTGGTCTCACAGATGAAGTACAACAACTTCATATTTACTAGGGAGTGGGAGGAAACTTTTGGTCGT
Source organism: Diphasiastrum complanatum (assembly GCA_029204225.1). Classification (NCBI taxonomy): domain Eukaryota; kingdom Viridiplantae; phylum Streptophyta; class Lycopodiopsida; order Lycopodiales; family Lycopodiaceae; genus Diphasiastrum; species Diphasiastrum complanatum. The sequence continues at coordinate 45,276,374 of CM055101.1, read as the reverse complement.
CGATCATTTTCACTCTCAGGCTACCCTTGTCATGCTCCTGGGCTACTTCTCTGGCTTGATCTAGGGTTTGGGATTCTCTTACCCATTCCTTCATCGTCTGAAGTTTTCTTGTTCAACTGTGGGATTGGGGTATTCTCCAACGGTATAAAGAACCTGATGAGCCACTAATAGGTCATGTAGTAGCGAATTTGGCTGGTTCTTTGTTTAGTCATTTGGTCTGGATGAATATGGGCATTGTAGATGCCTTAGGTTCTCCTACCACACTCATCAAATGCGGCATAAATCTCTCCTTGTTTCTCCTTTCTCATTGGACACATTAGATACACGTGTCCGTACCCACAATCACGACAAAGTGGGATGAAATTGCCTTTGCGGCTTGTTAAGGCACTCACCAATTCTATGATTCTCTCCACATCCATAAAATTTAATGGGAGCTCTAAATCCGGTACCACAAAGCTAGTTCGCATAGATTGGTATCAACTCACCACTCACTCCGTCTATAAAATGAACTTGGATAGAGTCCGATGCTTCTTCCTCAGGATAGTAGGGTTCTTCGGTCACCTCGACCATATTCAACTACTGAGCAGCTGGTTGTGGATTTCTCACTACTAGTCCTTGGGTTCTGGCAGGGATGGGAGGTAGCGCCAATCTTGGTGGTCGTTGGGGTAAGGCACCTTGTCATTGTGCCAAAGTGACGATGTTGGTGTCGGGCGTGCATCTTGGTTCCATAGTTTGTATCGGCAGTCAATCGTGTCATGATTGCTCATATTGGAGATGTGGCAGTATCGTGTTCTAACCTTTGTCTTAAATGTGGGCACTCATTTCCCATGTGGTTGCCAGTGCAATATGAACACCAAGTGGACTCTCTTCTAGGGTAGGCGTGGGTGGGTCCAGATTGCAAGCCTTTCAGCTTTTGATCAACCACTGTAATAAGGTCAGTGGAGAGCTTTATGAACTGCTCATTGCTTTGTGTGTGCAACTTCTCTATGGCAGATATGATTGGTCAGTACTATTGGCAGTAGAGGTGGAAGCATCATCATGAAGTTTATTCTTACGTTGGCTCGTCATTCCTTCCGACATCTTATCTCATCATCGGAGTTATTAGAGTCAAAGCTAGTGCATATAGATATGCAAGCCAATATTGTACAAAAGCAACTACCGTATCAACCAAAAGTCACCTCTAGAATTTTCAATTTTTTGGGTGCTTAATACAACTAGATTTTCCACAATCGTTCTTCCCACCTAATGATTATAAGACATCACAAGGGCAAGGCTTGTGGATCTAAAGATTATGGATTGTGCAATCATTTAAGATATGGATACACAAGCCAATGTTGTACAAAAACAACTACCATATCAACCACGTGTCACCTCTTTAATTTCTAAGGCAAAAATCTTTTAATTAAGGGCAGTGTCACATGCCAACTTGTAGTGAAATTTTGTAAAAGGTTCTAAAGAAAACTTTAAATTTTTAAGAGTCATTTAGTGCTTAACAATGGTGAACTAGGAGCTAGCTAGCTAGCAGGTTATTTATGTTTATGGTCCTTGTATCTCTTGGCTTATTTGCAATTGAAAGTTCTAAGAGACAACTCCTACTCTTGTCAATGTGAGGTTGGGATGGCAATTCAATGTGATAATGTTCGTATGCAATTGACTATTTTCTATTGATTTACATTAGGATTTGATGGATAGTGTGATTTATTTTGGTTCTTTGTGTCATCAACATAAATGTGTTGTGGTTTCTCTTCATTTTAGCATATATTTTGTGGTAAGCTGCCATGAATATGAGTGTAGATACATGATAGAAAGTATATATTGTGAAAAATGTCAACTAGTTAAGTTGGTCTAATTTGGCAATTTGGAGGCCAAAGTGAAATTTCCACCTAGACACTTAATTTTTTCATATCAATAAGGTCTAAAAATAGTGTATTTACTATTTTTAACAAGTATATAAGTGGATAAGATCGGATTTGGACCTATTACTATTGGTTGATGGAGATACATTGCATCTAGTCAAGTAAGACTAGGTTTTTTGGTAAGTACCTAGAAACTACAAATTTAGGACAATATTTGGCAAGGGGCCTAGTGACACTATTTTTTCTATAAATAGTTGTACCAGTGTGGAGAAAATATTCAAGAGTTTTTTCTATTTGTGGAGAACATCCATCTTCAATATTATTGTCTTCTTCTATCTCTTCTCCTCTTGATATTGTCAATTTGAGTGTGTAGAATGCTTATTTTCTTGTTGTACTTCATTCCACGTGTGTAAAGTATAATGTACGAACTTCTGTAGTATGGATCTGACCAATACCTAATTGGTTCTTTGTATCTTGATGAGTTATGCATTAATTTTCATGTTCTAGCATGTTAGATGCATAGTTTCTACATTGTTGATGTAAAGGGATGTGCACCCAAATTTAGCTCAAGATCAATTAATTCATTTATGATGTTTTGAATCTGCATATATTGTTTGCTTATATCTTGGTAAATCTTGTCTTTAAATTATGGTCCTTGTTTTTTATTTTATTTTTATTTATTTGAAATTTTTTCTTGTTGATTATCATTTGCTTCTTAGTCAACACTAGGTCTACCCAAGAAAATCTCGATTCTTTCAAAACCAAATAACAACTTGTGCTTGGGTATTGATGAGACATAAGCAATAATGGCTGACTAAAAAAAATTGTTTATTGGATAATTGTTTTGGTAGAGATCCTTTGACTTTTTTGGTTGCATGTATATTTTATTCTAAGCTTTACCTTTTGACATCAATAACTTCGAAAATCAAATTTGTGAGATTAAAAATATTCCAAATTCATAGACAGATATTTTCCTATCACTCTAATAGACATGCAAATTCTTGTTGAATTTTTGTCCAAGTAGTAGTCATCTATATGTTCTTCTTGGCATATCTTGAGAGGGTGCACAAGCCGCTATAGCTACTCTGATATTTTTGTCCAAGTAGTAGTCATCTATATGTTCTTCTTGGCATATCTTGAGAGGGTGCACAAGTCGCTATAGCTATTTAGATATTTTATTAATCAAAACTACTTGTTTCATGATAACTTTTTAATCAATTTTTTGTCCTTTTCCTATGTTTTCTTCTGTATTTTCTATACATGGCTTCTTCTTTTTTGGAAGTTTGTTTGAGTTATTTTTTATTTATAGCTTATTAAGGCTAATCACTTGCTTTTAGCTCACCCATGTATTCTCCTTTTCTCTATCTAACTCTTCTCTTAAAAAGCTTTCGAAGTTTGGTTGACTTCACAATTTATTGCTTATTAAGAAGTTACATTGTGCCTCAATCATTTTTTAGCTCTCTTCTAGTTAATCATTTACATAGATAAAGTCTAATTTGTTAAATTGTTTCACTCACTTAAAATTAATTTAAGATCTACTTTTTTTCTTTTCACCTTTCGACATTGCTAATGTTTAGTGGTAAAACCATATTTGTCCATGTGTGGTTGTAGTCAAGTTTTTCTAGGTTGCACTTTTCATCAAATAAATATTTTGATATTTCTTAATGTTTAGGTTCTTGTTCTTGATGGTATCAAAGTCGTGAAATTAATTCCTTGGTTTTAACGAAGGATTTAGTGGCACCTCACCTAACATAATTTTTGTAAATTGTTTTGAAGCACTAATTTACATAGGATTCTGCTCAAAAGGTACGTCCAATTCCAGGGACCTTCCGTGTGGAAGCTTGTTGCATTGACTACTATAAAACTGCCACGTGTAATCATAATTAACATTTTAAACTATTACAAAATATCAAGTCATCACAAAATGCCGATCATATGGACATAAACTACTTTGTTTAGATTGTTCTAGCTTACATATCAAGATTGTGACATTTTCAGTTTTTGTAAATTGATAGAAATGGAGATAGTAATGCAACCAATCACTCTTGTGGATTGAATGAATCCATTTATGTTCCTATATTTCATATGTTCACACATATACACACACTCTCTCTCTCTCATGGTCGAATTAACTGTCTCACCATGTTAGAGTCTGAACCATACTCGCATGAGTTTTTTTTTTCTTTCGCAGCTATTGTCAATAATCCTTAAGGAGAGGAGGGCACTTGATTGCATGCTATTGTCAATAATCTTTAGTGAAATAGGTGGACCTATTTGGGTACCTCACCACTTTATAGTTGCCCAATTAAACAAATCAGGGGTGTGGTCAACACTAATTTCGACCTCTAATGAATAGCCTTAAGGAGGGCCTAGTCACAGACACTTGCTCGACTACTCAAAAGTATAATCATTGGCTCTCCTTCTACATCATTTCAAAAGCTTGCTCTTCCATACTTGGACTTGTCTTGCTAGTAGAGAAAGGATTAATTTTTTGTCTAGAAGTAATCCAAATAAACTCCTAATTATGGAAAAAGCCCTATTAAATGATCTATTTTCAAGTCTTTTGCTTATTAGTACTCATTGTAAAATAACCATATTACAATCTTGACTCACCTTAGACGACTAAGAAAAGAACATTTACATACTATTATGCCTCTTAGTGCAATCCATACCACCTCACTAACCTATGTCATTCACAACATACAAACTAGTGCTACAATATATGTTGGCCGAACTTATTGCTCTCATTTTCAAAAACATGTTCGAGAAGCTAGAAAAGTGCATAGCTCAATTTCTTAAAGAGTAGTTAAAACCTTTGTTGACTACTATAGCTAAATGTGGTTTTGAATATTTCAGGGTCTTTCCTATTGAGCACATTGATGGAAACGTTTCTTCCTTGTTAGAATCTATAACTAAGAGTATTGATAAGTTCATTTATTGTAGTGAAGAATCTTTCAGAGTTCATGGTATGTTATTGGAATGGAAAGCTAAAGTTCTAAATCATGTAACAAAAGACTCATTTGTTTCATCTACTAATACTCATCCGTCATTTTCTACTAAGAAGGAAGTTCTTTGTAAGTTTCACAAATGTTTTGTCATTTTATATGTGGATAAATCCCCAAACATTTTTGTATTTGTTTGCAAAAAATTCTATTTAAAATTGTTATTGAGTGGAAGTCCATTCTCTAGTGGAAACTTATAAAGCTTGTTCTCTTTCTAGTAAAAATGTAATTAAATATAATCCAGATTTTTGTCATTTTTATAACCTTAATTGTTAAACAAATATTTCTTTTGTGTGCAACGTGGAAATTTTAAAGATCCGGATTCTTTAGTTATGCTTGGGTACTGATAAGCAATGCTGGTTGGCTAAGATTTTTAATTTATTGGATTCTATATTATTGTTTTGATATAGATCCTTTTTACTTTTTTGGCTGCATATCTCTTCTAAGCTTTACCATATGACATCACTAACTTCTCAAATCAAATTCACGATATTGGAAGTATTCCAATCTCACTAATAGATATCTTCCAATTGACAATACAGAAGAAGAAATGTCTATATCTAGGGGGATAATATTCGAATACTAGCTACAAAAGAACTGGCATAGATTTAAATTAGCCGTGTTTTCAACTATTTTAAAAGCAAGAAATCAATGTACTTCCAACAGCAGAAGCCTTCTTTGGTGTTATTGGTCACTACTCTTAGCACTAGGAGAGTTTACTCTTGACTAGCTGACATTGCATGTTACATGCACATTTTTTGTCATGCACACAAAAATGTGCATGTATTCGTTTTCACTAGGTATAGGATTGTTATATCAGAATATATTACAAAAATTACTATATTTTAAATCATAGCATAATAACAAGCAACACTCCTAATACACATACATAATAGCTGTAAACAAAAAAATATTGATTACATATGGTAAACAATGAAAACTAGCATAAAAATAAAACTTGGTGTGCAGAGAGTTCTGTACACGTGGAACATTCGGACTTTCTTGAAGATGGGTACCCTACAGGCTACAACCAAGGGTTTGATTAACATTTTAGTGCAACTTTGTTCATAACTCCTTGCAAACTAACTGATAAACTCCAACATGGCATTTCACATGGTCACACAAAATACAATCGTCAAGAGCATGTTCCAAATCTGCAAAGGCAAAATCTTGCCAAATATAGAATTTACAAGCCGGTGCTGTTCCATAGAACAGAGATATTTGTTTTCAGTTGACCTCATAAGATTTGAGGTAGGTCTATTATCAACTTCCCCCAACATTGAAAACTGCAACAATGTCTCTAAAAAATTTCTACGTGTATGAGTGACACAATTGTGGCCACTTATTCACATTACTTGCTTATTTTCTCATCATCAAGCAAAAAATGCACACCTTTCTTCCAAAACAAACTTACGGTAATGCTCACTGTAACTCTTAAGTGCTCGCTTGAAGCAGCCTACTTGCAGGCTTTATTGATCTTTAAAAAAAAAATATTTTGGCAAATAGAACTAGATCTTTGGAACATGGCAGCAATAATTTTGCTTAGGGTATGCATCTAAGGCACGCTGTAGAGCAGCTTCAGCTCCAATACCCTCCCTGAAGAGAGCATCATATAACAAGCAAATAAAGGCAGCTAAGTCCTTTTCTTCAACCCGTTGCCTTTCCAACCCACTTTCATTATTTTCCATATCACTGTCCTCCCAGTCACTACCAACACTGTTTGTTTCCATTTCTTCTTCTTCATCTGCGATAACAAAACGACCATTTTCACCAGCTTCCAAGTCCCTATCACCGTTGCTAATATTCCGATTGTTATCATATCTTAAATCGGGGGGTCCTTGAGCAGGTGAAATGACTGCTTTGGCTCCTGCATCTAGGAAAGCTTTCACTAGAGCTGGAGGTGGCCCGTACTTCCCAGTACATATCACTATACGCTCTCGCCAAGCTCCTACCTATAGAGTCCATAGTTGATGAGGATCACATCAAAAATTGGTCCATTCATAAAAGTTAATCAGAGATCTTCCTAACCACTCAAGTGAAAAGTTGTGACAGAGTAATAGGAATCCACTTATTTACAACTCCAAAACCCATCAATTATGACATTTAATTAAGTGTTCCATGTGAATCCTTTTGAAATCTCATTAAAAATTCTTAGTATGCTAATTAAAGAATAATTCCTGTGTCAATGTTTCGGCAAAAAAACTTTAGTTCAAAAAACCCTCACATTAAGAAGGTGCCAACTTAGATAGGAATGGAAAAGGAAACCAACAGCCCATGGAGCGTGGAGCATAAAAGCCTCATCCCATGTAGGCAATGACAGGAAACAGGTAAAAACCACTTGACTATCGAGCTGATAGGAACACCATCAATTGTCAGAGCAAAACAATACTGCTAGACGCATCAATATAGTGTAGCCAACATCCTCTCAGGTAACAATATCTACTAAAAGGAAACCAAGTCTCTTTGATATGTACAACAATGAGGACCAAGCAGTGCATTTCACCCAGAAATACAAAGCTGATTCTTGCAGAGGCAAAAAACGCACACTAGATCACTTAGACATATCACCTGCATGAGAAAACTTAACTGCCAAAGAGAACCTGCATATCTAGACAAACACACAGATCCAACTTTTTTCCACGTAGATGTATAGTAATATACCAAGCACAAACCATCTGTACCGTGTCTAATTCTGTAGGCAATATGCAAGTAAAAATCACATAAATAGCAAAAGAAGAAAGATAAATCCACCTGCTTATAAATACTCATGTTGGCATAAGCAACTGACAATTCTCTCTAATAATTTTTTTCCTGAATGAGAATTTTTCCTTTGCCTCACACAGCCAACAAACAGAGATCTTTCTGCATGAGACAAGAACTGCTTAAAGCATAGAGGCATTTTAAGTTGTAGGTTTTGGTTGTGTATGGCCTAGTGAAGCATTAGAGGGACATGTGCCAAGCAAAGCTAAAAAAAGTGGTATGTTATTGAACAAGGTACAATAGAAAAAAATGTTATTCTATAAATTTGGAAACTAGAACAACGAGCACTTTGATTCTGAGCAGCATGGTTTGCATTTTCTACCTTGATATTTTGTTCCAAAATGGGCCCAAGTGAATTAATTTTCATGTTTTGCAAATTATTTTTCATGATTTTCTCAAAGTCCAACACAAATTGTCACCAGGTTCCTTACTAATGACTTGTAGAGGCATCTACAACATATTTATCCAAAGATCCATCACATCATCAAGAATGTTAGAACCAACATCATCAAGATCAAGCTTTGGCAGTACATTTCTTTCCTCAAATATCACATCCCTACTTATGGTCATCTTTCATTTTAAGGGAATGTATATTTTGAAAGCTCTACTAACTTAACGAAGGCCAAGAAAAATGCCCTTCTTAGATCAAGGTTCTTCTTTAGTCCTATCATCAAGGCTCTTCTTTAGTCCTATCATCAAGTATGATGTTGACATAGCAAGTACAACCAAAGATTTCAAAAAAACTTGACACTCGGCCTCCTACCAAAAAGAGCTTCAAATGGAGTCTTACCATCCAACAGTGCAATCAGCTACCTACTTGCATTGATAATTAGCACATATCAATCACCCCAAAAGAATTTAGGAAGATTGGCACATATGGTGCAGGCTTGTGTCAAGGACGTTCTAAAACATTAACCATGCCCCTATTTATGGTATGAGCTAATACTTCATCTAAAAAGTGCGTTCTTGGGGGGACATCACAAATGCTCAACATCTTGTGATTGTCTTGACATCGGTCTTTGCCTTTAACATAAGGATGGATTCAAGAAGTCAAAGTTTACAGGAGACATGGTCTGGCAAAGGTTTAATGTGGCAGGTTCGGATAAGAAAATTTTTATCGAATATCCTATCAGCTGAAACAAGAAACTCACGTTCTGCCAGAAGATTTTTTAGCACAAGAATCCACTTACCATCCATCTGACATCCTCAGGAGTGAGATGAGAAGCTGCTAAGGTCCTCCTAAAAAGGTAAGCCCCAACCTCTTGGCCATCCAGCAAAACCTGCAAAACAGAATGTAACGCTTATGACTGAACACCCTTGTCTTATATGCTTCCATTCTGAGCAAATATGACTGACCCTTCAAGCTCCTCAGCTGCCATGGAACTTTACTGAGGACGAAATTTTGAATAACTTGCTACAAAAGGAACACATGCTTAAGAGGAGAAGTCAGATATATGATAAAAATTGACCTGTGTATGGCGGCCTACGAAGCGGTGAAGAGCACCCTTCCAGACAAAGCGTGGATGCTCAGCGACCAAGTCCAAAAGGCTCGATATCCTCTGAAAAGGTGTTCTTTTTTTTGTACGACTCCTTGTACAAAAGCGAATACTTTCCATGACGCTTTTCAGAAATTCCTCTGCCAATTCACCAGGCTCAGCCACAGCAAACACATCATTCCGCCAGCTGCATGAAAATCGGAATTATTGATGATGCATAAATTCATTTTCCAGTGCTGAAGTCTAAAGGCACAAAAGAAACTAGCGCGAACCTTAAGGTCAATCCTGTTGCATCGCTGTGAAGAGCAAAATGCACAACTCCCACATGGGGAGAACTTTGCATCTTCTCATGGAGTGCTAACACTGGTCCTAGCAACTGATGAGGTACAGATGTTGGAGAGCTCGGAGGTGAACTCGTTGCTTTAGCCACTGGTGCCTGGTTTTGAAGGCCATCTAGACTCAGGGGGGGTACCACATCGCTTCGTCCTAATGCTTGTGGTCCCAGCTCGGGACTAAAAGGTAAAGGGCTTGCAGGAATACTTCCAGTGAGTAATGGAGAAGCGAAAGGAGTGATTGTCGAACTCGTAGGATGCAATGCTCCTGAGATGCCACTAAACGTTTCCAGCTTGATGCTATGACGAGCACAAAAAGCTTCCAAGGAACGGGTATGGTGAAATGGCTTTAGAAGCTCCGGACTTTGACTTGCCTCAATCAAGAAAACACGCCGTCTTCGCCCTAATCCTAAGAAGGTCTCCTCCCATCCTGCTACAAAAAACCAAACACGGTTGACTTGAGGCAATCCAAAAAGGCACAAGTTCCACAAAGTAACAACATTGGTGCATACAGGCCTCAAAAATCAAAACATTGCTTACAAAAATTAGAACAACTAAACAGCACAGTCGTACTCTTGTTAGCAGGTCGATTTCGGCCTGGTACTCGGCCAGCTTTTGACCTTTCAGACCAAGCATCCTCCTCCTGCAAGAGAGGCATTAGTTGCTCACAAGCAGCTTGGAAGGCTACAGTATTAGCCTCTACATACTCTTGTGTTGCGGCTTCAAGTTTCAGCCAGACTGCTTGGTCTGTTTCATCCAGCTCCATACCGCATCTCTCATCAACTGCAAAAGAAGTCATTGTTGGAGTCTTTACCTCGTAAATTACCAAACAGATAAAGCATCATATAAAAAGTACAGTGACTTCTATCAAGGTAGCAAACACAGATAATTTGTTTTCAAGTTTAAAAATCAAACCTCTACTCAGCTGCATAAATCAGTCATACCAGGATTGAAGCGAAAATATTGTATATCAGGTAGCATTGGGAGTAGGGTATCAAGTGCCTCCTCTACACGTTCAACTGAGCAAGCGCTTTCAATCAGTACTTGCCCTGTGTCCAGATATCGCCAGCCTCCCTTTCCTCTGAGCTGATACAACAGACAGTTAACCTCATTCAACCTAGCATTTCGTTTGCGTGACAAAGTTCTTATTAACCATTCAACATCACTCTTACTACTGCTCTGCTTAACCCGAGTAGCATGAATCCTCCAATGCAGTTCACGTTACTTCTTATTGTTCTGTGCTCATCAATAACTCGACAAAGTCTAATGTGGAAAGTGCACTACACAGAAATATGAGTACCTATACAAGAAAAAAATCATTCGCTTGCAAAGACACGAGTGAGGAAACAAATAAGACCTTGGATGGAAGATTTCCACATCCAACCGAGACCAAGCATGCAATCTGAGTATCTGGCCACAGTAGTTGAGCCTCTCGAACAGCAATCAAAGTAGGGTTATTTGCTACAATTGCACCATCCTGCCAACGATTATTGTCTGCCACATGAGGGCACATCAATAGTCACCTATTTGCATGACATTTATTGGCTATTGTTCAAAACACAACAAATCTGCACTATTTTCTACAGTTATATCACTGCTTTTAACGATCAGTATGTATTGATCAATCATCGTACAACATTCTTAAAAAAAAGCTTATGGAATCCTGTATCAGCAACAAGCCTATCGCTACCAGCTTATCCTCAACGATAAATGAAAGTCACCTTTTTCTATGCTCGCATGTGCTCATACCTATGGAGAAATCGTCAAGGTAGTAAGGAGCAGCAGAAGAGGCTCTTATGGCCTCCCAAATTCGGTGTTTGCAGCTACCTATGAACGCGCTTCTCTTCGGCCCAACTTGAGTGACTAAAGGAGCTGCAGTCGCAGGAGTTCCAGACACAGAAACTGCTGGCCCCTCAGACGTCCAAGGAATCGCCTCAGGAGTTCCAGCGGGGTACTGAAAAGCAAACAAGGTTTGATACAAGGTTATAATTCTGGAATGTAAAAGCGTACAAACTAACTCTAAACTTCCAAACACAGACATTCAGTTCTGCATGCTGACCACAACCAACAAAGACTCTGATCACTCTAATTTTTCTGTTCTCCCAGAAACCATCATTACATGACAGCAAAGATCTTGCTAATTTTTAGTTGACCCTTACAAAAATCACCATTTTGATTCACACAATGCTAAAGCTGGATGGGTCACATAACTACATACACAAAAGGCTTACAAGACGGAAAATAATAATGTGCATCTCATACAAGTTATATCGCTTCTCTTTACGATAGAGCTCAAGTGTGGTTATCATATTTGCCTTTTCATGCATGCCATTTCTTAAGTATAATTATTGCCATCAGTTTAGGGGCTGAAACTGCGTTGTATTATAATTCTTTATTACATCTGCAAAACTACTTCTATGTAAAATTCAAATAAAATGCTTTCACTAAGACTCCAGCACAAACTTCATACGTAAATTGTAACATTCCTAGCAACTAAAGCTCAGAAACTTATTACTGAGTACCTGATAGTTTCTGAACACAAAAGGTTGTGCAGGGGTAACACTGACAAGTGATGAAACCACAAAGACCTTTGGGCCCCCCTTCACAGCAGTATCTATCAATAAATCTCCATCCTCATCTGAACACACGTCTCTTAAGAGGCGCTCAAATTGATCTGCATTATGCTACAATGTACCGAAGTGCCAGATTAAAACAAGCAGAAGAGAGTCAAAACTATGATGAATACATCAGCAAGTCAATGGTAAAGGATGCAGGAATCTTAACAGAATTTATCAATGAATGTTTTAAGTGTAACCATCACTACAAACAAAAAAGTCTTATTTTGTGAAACAGAGGTTTGGCTCCTGCCTTGGATCCATGAACTACAACTCGGAAGTTCTGCGAAGAACTCTTGTACAATTGATCCAACTTTTCCCTCCATGTTGCTGCTTCATTATCTCTGGGAACAGGCTCAGAAAAAACCAATTTTCCTGTATATAGTGATTTCAGGTCTTAGTACCAAACCTTACAAAAGTTTAGCATTTGTTTTGTACAAATTACATCGAAGCCCTTCACAATCAAAGAATTTCCATGTCCACACCTAAAGTCTTGTAGATTTCTTCACACTGATCAAGGGTCATTCGCTTGATTCCAAGGGCAACAGCGAGCATCCCACCAGTTGATGTACCACATATAAGATCAAACGATTCATGAATTCGTCTTCCGGTCCCTTGCTCAAGACTTCTCAGCATCTGAACTGTTGCCAACCCTCTCATGCCTCCACCATCCATTGACAAAATACGAAGTCCTTGTTTTGCTAATGGGCGCCCTTTTACTGCACGCCGCAAATACTCATTCTCGCCTGGTAGAAAGAAAAGTAGCGCAAATAAAAGTGTTTAAAACATTCACTCGATAAATTTGTTATTTGATAATAATAAAAAAGCAGCGCTATAATTATTAACTTTGAGAGCTGCCAGAAAGCTGCAAGAATTTTTTGGTCCTTTTTTTGTGGTTTGGTAGCTAGAAATGACGAGAAAATCTCCACAAATTGTCTCAAAGATTTGGAGACACTCCAAAAATTCGAGTTTCGAGTCTCGAAAATTTCGAGAGTCAATACCTCGAAATGATCCTTGAAGAACCTCAAAAATACGACACTCACCCTCGAAATACCTCGAAAAATATACACTCACCCTCGAAACATTCCTCAAAATACCTCGAAAAATTGAGACACTCACCCTCAAAAGTAACTCAAAATGTACCTCGACAATACCTCAAAATGTACCTCAAAAATACCTCGAAACGTTCCTCGAAATACCTCAAAAAATTGACACTTACCCTCGAAATACCTCGAAAAATTAAGACACTCACCCTCGAGAGAAGTGTAGAGAAGAAGTTGCACCATCGCACCTACCTTTGCTTTGCACAATCCTGGCATTAACATTCGGACCTCGTTTCTGTCAACTCTTCAGCTATAAGCCCACCATTGGGAACATCTTCTCCCTTTGCAAACCTCGGGGGCGGATGATGGAATAGTTGCGGATGGAGGGGAAAAAACAGCAGCATTAACTGGCCCGATGGAGCAGAGAGAGAGAGAGAGATGATACATGGGAGAGAGCCGCGCCTGCTTGCCACCACAGTCGTGATCCACACCCCTTCCTCGCGATCCAGAGAGAGAGAGACCATCTTGATCACACCCATTCCTCGCGACTTGCGATCCAGAGAGACCAGCTATGGATACATGGGAGGAGGAGGAGCATGGATGGAGGAAGGAGGGTAATTTGAATTTTGAATTTGGAGTGGGCTGTGGGCCCTTTAGATGCATGCATGGGGAGGAGGGCCATGCATCCTCCTCCCCATACATGCATCCTCTTTATTTGAATTTTCAGTTCAAAAAAAGTGTATGCATGCACATGACTCATAGCAAGGATCTCATGGAAGCCTTGCAAGCCACTTATGGGCAGAAATCAGAAAAGGATGCCTTGCGCCTGGAAGTTGCTCTAGATGAGCTGAAATTCATTGAAGGAGAAAGCCTTCAAGACCATCTTACCAAGATGGAGGACCTGTTCGGCCAATTAGCGGAGCTGAGTGAAACTTCTGCTCTCAAGAGAAGCCAAAAGAAGCTGAAGCTATACAAATCTCTGTCCAAATTGTGGGCAAGCACAGTTGAGATGCTGAGCTACCAAGCATGGAGAGTCATGGAGTTCTATGGTCAGCACTTTGCTTGACCTGAAAACAAAGTCTGGCTTGCAAAATGGATCTTCAAGTACTGAGCAAGCTTGTTTTGCAAAGAACAAGCAAAAACCAGCAACAAGGAGACGAAATCAGCCAAGGAGTGATAGGAAGAATCACTCAAAGACCTACCCATCCAAGCACAAAGGCATCAAATGTTGGAACTGCAGCGGTTTTGGGCATGTGGCCAGCCAATGTCCAAGCGAGATCGAGGAGGAAGAAGCAGATGAGGCTCAGATGAGGGAGAAGGATGCATGGGTCCCTCACCCATGCATACAAAAGAGTACATAAGTTTAAATATATATATAGATATATCTAAGGTAGGGGACCCCAGGCGCAGATGCACGTCTGCGCCCGGGTGCGTCCATGGGTGGGCGCGTCCAGGGTGGGTGAACATTTTTTTTTTTTAATATTTTTTAGTGTATTTAGACGAGCCCGGGCGCCGTGCGCGGGTGCAAAAATGGCCAAAAGCCCCCGGACGCGCATCCCTGTTATATATATATCAGACATGAGGGTCCGGCCGTTTTGCCCGCGTCCGCGTCCACGTCCAGCGTCCGGACCCGGACGCGTCCGACCCCCGGACATGGGGTCGGACGGGTCTATTTTTTTTTTTTATTTTTTTTTTAAATCAGACACGTCCGGATGCGGACGCGCGTCCACGTCCGCCATCCGCTTCCTTAGATATAGATATATATATATATATATATATATATATATATATGGTAGCTGTGCCCTACATGAACTCCTCATGATAGTAGCCACACCCTTTATGAAAATTGCTGCTAGGTGAACTCGTTGCCTATGAGGATTGCTACCATCCATCACTGCCACCATTGAAGGAGAAATAGCTGTCCCCATTACTCCTTGAAGCTCAGATCATTGGCTGCCCTGAAGCCAATGTCATTGGTTGGAATGTTGCTTACAGACTGCTGCTACAAAAAAGTGTGGTTATTTCTTTGTTGAACCAATCTTTGAGGTTTCAGATCTGCAGGCGAGCGAATTTTCTTACTCATATGCCAAAACCTTTTGCAAGCATATCATTTGGCCTGGTCCTAGCCAGCAGAAACTGAGATTTGCCTGCTATGTAAATGGCTGAAAGGCAGTAAGACTGTCTGGAAGGCGATTTTCTGCTCATGAACGCTGCCCTTGGAAATCGTTGGCTGAAGATTTAGCATTTCTTCAAGGCTACCACCAGCCAGGACCTCCTGGGCCTTGTGCTCCTCTTATAAGCTGCCACCAGTCACCTACCCTCCTCTTGACAGCTGCCACATATAGGCTCAGCTTCCCTAGCATTCTTGAAGGCTGAAGGAGGTAATGACTCTCTTATCCTTGAAGGAAGATAAATTGTATGTAATTCACTCTTCTTGAAGGCAAGAATTTGGAAGACATAGGAGATATTTACTCTGCTACTACCAGTCCATTGCTTATCAAATTTAGTCTAATGCTGGAGCCATTTCAACAATTGATGGCAAAGGATAAAACAGGGAAAAAGGAACTCCAGGAATTGAAGATACTGGATGAAGCAAAGACCCTTAAAATCATACAATTATGCGAAGAGATGGCTGCACTGAAGAAAGGACATGATGAGATGCATCAGAGACCCTCAATAGAGGACACTATTCATGACCTTGAAAGCAAGTTAGGACAGCACAAAGAAGAGACCAAAACAAAGAGATCAAAACATGGGCAGCCATTGTTGGAAAATCTGCAAGTGCCACATCCCCATGGCCAACATGATCACAAGAAATCTAACAAAGGACAAAAGTATTTTAAAGCCCTAAACATTGGAGTAAGAGGAGTACCTGAACCTGATACAAGTAATGAGACACAGGAAGAAGCCACGCGCTTCCTAGGGACTACACTCATGAGGAACAAAGAAAAGCTTTTCAAGAAGCGAAGGATATACGCAAGTGGGTTACTTCCCGTGATGGAAGAGTCCTCCAATGAATTTTGCAGTCATGGACACGGCTCATTGCTCATTTTGTATTGACATCCCATATGTTATTATGCTGGAATTTTTTTTTTTAAATTATGTGAACTTTTAAATGTCATTGACTCGTTTGAGCTTTGGACTTTGAACTTTGAACTTCGAACTGGACTGTCCAATCATGGGCAAATGATGCACTTGTCCTCCATTGCCCTACGAAGCTGCTACCTAATTTGCAGAGCCATCGTTGGTAATTAGATCCCATCATTGTAGTATTTCTTTGATACATTGCATGCCTGATGCCCATTGCCCTTCTGCAGATTCAAAATGCCTCGTCACAAAGGGGCTGGCGCCCTTGCTCCTTAGCCATCCATTTCCGTTTCCAACACTGCTTCAATGTCCTCACAGCTAGATCCTTCTTCTCCTTCTACAATGGCTGTTGCGGATCCTATCTCTCCAACAAATCCTATTCTTTGCAATAGTGAGTCTATTGTAGCTCTTCCTTTGATTCCCAACATTCCAGAAGTATTTTTTGCCTCCACTAACCTTGACCTCTCTTCTTCTGATCACCTCCAGCTATTCCAATTCCTTAATGATCACATACAAAGATTTGCTTCTCATAAATCTACGATTCAAGCTGTGCAATTGCACCTCCAGAAGCTGGATACGCGTCCATTGCAACAATCAAGAAAGAAGTTGCAATTATCAAAAGTGAAGCATCCTCCCAGATAGCTACCTCATCCAAAATCCAGCAACTCGAAAGTCAAGTAGAACAACATCATACGGTTGTCCAATTGTGAGCAGATGTACTTAAAGATTCGAATACATTTATTCCTCCACCTACAATTCCTTCGTCTTCGTTTATCTCAGCTACATTCACTGAGAGCCGTATGTGAGAGCAAAAAGCTCTTAACGTTTGTGTTAGAGATATTCTAGATTGCCAAGATGATGTTAAGGAAGCTAAGAAGTTTTTGGAAGAGAATCTTCAGCATCATAGTAAAGGCATGGAACTTGCTTGGCAGCCTAAGAATGATTCAGGTACTCTTATCATAATACACTTCAAATCAGTGTCTCAATGTTGTGAAGTGTTGGGGAAGAGATATAAATTGCAGGATATCAAAATATACCTGGACAAAGATCTCACTTTTTTGTGGATCGTAAGCTTATTAGTGAGAGTTTGAAGTATGAGGTAGAATTAGAGATAGAGAAACAAAAAGATGTCTAGTTGTAGTTGACATTTTATTGACATTCTAGGATCAAGATTCTTGTGCAATTCTCAGGGAAAAAATTTTACCCAATCAAGTTCAAATGTTGATCATGCAAAGGGAGCTGAGAAAGCTTCATCTTGGCATCTATTCACTCCTAAATTTCCAATAAATCTTACTTCTAGGACTTTTATGCAGCAGCAGGTGTTTACTTTAGGAGGACAACCACTTGAGGTGGTAATTTCTTATTCTTACTTGGGGACATCCTTCGCTTGCAATATGCAACATGTCGCCATGGCTGCTTCTCTTGTTAGTCTTGAGCGGTTTTGATTCAGGAAGCACATTCAGGATGCCTCGAGCAAGTGTAGATTATTTGACACCACTGTTTCACTATAGTCATGTATGCAACTGAGGCTTGGTGTACAAGCATTCCTGAGACGAACTGGACTATTATTTTCCATCTTCAAGTTATGATGCTTGCACGTATGATCCAGGCCAAGCCCTCCATTCCCCACTAGATTATCTTTGCTAAGATTGTTGTCGTGCCACTTCGGGTTGAGGCTATTTTCAAGTTGATTACATGCATCCAAAGGATTGTGAGTCTCCGGGTTTCGCATTATCCACACATAGCTCTTCTATCTTCTCAACAACTTCATCACCGGGGTCATAAGTTATCATGGTAGTCACAGGCTTCTCATCTCCTACATACATATGGCATTCATATTTTGGTTTTACCAAAGGGCTTTCACCAGTATATGTAGCTCTCCCTTTAACTTCAGACACTCCAAAAGCACCTTTCTCAGAGTTAGAGAAATGAAGAGACGTCGTTGACTTGTAAATGGTCTACGTACCATATAATCCAATATTCATTTCAAACTCAATGAATATCTGCATGAAAAAGGCTTTAGTTGGGTGCCCCAATTTGGATCTTTTTGACGTAGTCTCTTGTGAATTTAGAACCTTATGAACATAGAGTCCAAATAGTCTTTAGTTACTAGTAGAAACTTCGGTAACTTGCCACTTACATTCTACTTTATTGTCGCATATCATTCATAGATTAGTTTGAAAAGCAAGAAGCTTTGATGAAAGCAAGAGCTCACATACCAAAAATGGCTAGAGCTCGAGCAGCTGCTCTAGTAACTCTTGCATCTGTGCCACCTGAAAGACGTAGCAGCATATCCCTCAAGCTTTCAGATGCAACAAGTGCACGACGGTTCTCCCTGCAGAAAGCCAAGTTGCCAACTGCAAGAAGAGTCTGCCTCTGCACCTGCTCAAAAGTATAGGATCAGGAAAACTGCCTCCTTTCTTTGACCAGTAATTGAGGGAAGCAATTCAGAAGAGCATAACCTTTAATGCAGATAAGACAAGACTCAAATAAAAATTTCTTAGAAGAACTTGACGAAAAAACTTTACTTGGCATACAGCTTGTAGCTTCCTATCTCACTTACCTCCACATCAGCATGAGCACACAGGACTTTCAAACGCTTCAAAACATCTTTGGTAAGCATCTTTGCAGCAATCGCATCAGAAGTAAAAGCAAGATTGGTGACTACTTTTAGCACAGAAATCAAAAGCCCTGGAATGCTTGATCTCAAAACGCACTCAATGGCCTGCATTATATCTGCCTTCATCAAACGTGAGACAAGAGACCCATCTGAGGCCAAGGACGAAAGAGCAAAACAAGCTTGCTCAACCTGCAAAATGACACTGTGATACTTGAAGAGCAACGTAGAAAGGTCAAGAAAAATCTACAGCATGAAACTTGTATCCAAGATGCAGTCAACAAGGCATCCAAACTGAACTGCTTTTTCAAAATATATGGATGACCGACTGCGAAGATTAACTGTTAAATAAAAATGCCAGAAATTTGTCACTTTGCTGTTGTTTTTCAGTTTTCAATCATCCATCGAAGAAAATGGAACCTCAAGAGTGAAAAGATGGAGGTCAAAAAACTCTTACCACATGACGATTCTCGCTCAGCATCATACTTAAAAGCTGACGAACGGCACTTTCATCCTTTGCCATGAAAGCACAGTTATTGGTATCTTGTGTGAGCTTGGCAAGTGCTGATGCAAGAAGAGGATGTTGGCAAGATGAAAACCGAAAGATTAATGCAAAGAAGGCGCTTAGCTTGTGTTTTGATGGAATAAAGTAAGAAGTATTTTCCGTCTGCAAGAAATCAACACATCATTACTGTGTCGTTTAATTCCTTGTAACATCTAATTTCCGTTGTTAAAATAATTCCAAGATCAATTGCCAGCTTGAGTACTGCCTGTGACGAATGAGTCACAGCAAAAATCAGTAAAAACTACTTAATTGATAAAAAAGATTATCTCAGATTCCAAGAACCCATATTCTAGTCATATGAATCCTTTTCTTAGCCCTTTACTAGCTCATTAGCATCATATGTAGATTCAGCCTGAAACCACCTTACACAAAGTGTAGCAAAGGAGCTACAGCTCAAATAGAAAATTTGCAAGATCCTCATAAATTTTCAAAATTATGTCATAGTCATTGATAACAGTTACCATTTGAGTACATAAAGAAGAAGAGCAGACATACAAACAAGCACCAAGCAAAGTTAGAAAAGAATCATATCATATAGAAGCTAAATCCGTTCAGACAAATATGCACCAGACACCATGGAACAAGTAAACAATATGGGGTTATATAGTCATGTAAATGTCAGATTTCCTAGTGCTCCTTCAATTTGCAGCAAGAGAGCTCATCAGATGTTTAAGTTCCTTATATGATGTTATCTCAAGATGCTCTTTATGCTTTGAATTATTTATCTCACCAGTTCTATGCAGAGCATAAAAAAGACCTTCCTAGATCTTGAAACAATATAACAAGCCATACAGGATAAGACTTCGACAGCAGTTTGTGAACAATACCTACCCCCATGATACAGACTGAAAAGTGCATGAGCACACACCTAATTTCTTTGATGGTTTGGATCTATTCAAAAACACACATTCAAGCAGCTCCAATATCCTGTTCTTCAATCCTCACCAATTCAAATTCTCTCAAATAACTAATAGCAATCGTTCCTAGTTGTCAAACTATCAGTTACGAAACACAAAAGAAACCTAAGGAAAAAAACAAAAACATTAAGTTCTACTAAGGCCAAAGAGAAGCATCATGATGGAGATCCTCAAATAGCAGGAAAGCAGCTGCAGACATGACTAGCTCTAGCACTGCATATAAATTCAGTAGGCAAGTTTCACATACAAAAAGGCATCTCAATATGTAACAAGAACTACAAGAAAGCGAAAGTTCTAAACCTGATAGCAGGAACTTTACAACATTGATAAAAGGGAGAGTTCCCTTATGAAAGAAACCACAGAAAAGCCACTAGGATTAGTAGGAGACGCAGGTTGCTCTGAAGGAGAAATATTTCCCAAGAATATATCTGCCTATACATCATGCTATTTATATATCTGCTATTTATACATCGTGCTATTTATATATCTGCCTATACATCAAGAGAACCCTCGACACATGATGAAAATGAAGTAAATGCATTAGAAGTCATGCTGAAAAAGATAATAGAAACAATGCATTAGGCTGGAGGAATTCGCCCCTGCTATGGGTAGATAGAACTTGTTTGGTAATCAGAACAAAATAATGTGAAAATCAATTACTGGTGAATGTCCACATGAGCCTGATCAACAAACAATTTTAATACAGAAATTCAGACAAGGATCAACAAAAAAATTCTTTGCTTTAAGCTTTGCTTTTCACCTCTATCTGAACGTTCACATCTGAAATCTGATCGCCTTCAATGCGCACATTTGCAAGAGACAGATATCGTAACTTTGAACATGGCAGAATTTCAGGAAGAAACTCTAACGGATTTCCAAAAAGTCGCAGCACTTGTACTTCCAGCATGGCCCTGTATGTATTACTCATTTATTTCAATTGATGGAAGGCAAAAATAGCAAAGCATTCATAAGAATAGTGCCAAATGCTATCAATCAGCCTTCTTACACTAAGAATGTCTTTTCGAATTATCACAGAAGGTTATCAAGCTCAGATTATCACTTGTAGAGAAATTTAATCAGCAACAGTGCACCTGAAATCCAGTAGCGGTCTAACCAGCTTGTTATACTCCAAAGACAGTTCAATCAAGACCGAGCATTGTCGAAGCTCCGCTGAAACGTGTACAAAAGTACATACTATTACTAACTTGAATTGTCCAACTCAATAGCTTGGAAGGTGATATACCGCAGGTTTTCTTCCCATTCTCAAGAAGAGGCTTTCATATACCAAAATGCAGAAGTCACCTGGGACTGAAACAAGTAGGTTGTGATCAGCTCGAAGAACTGAAAGATGTGCAAGCTGTCCGATCTCTGGTGGCAGCACCGAAATCTTATTATTATCAAGATATAGCTTTTCGAGCATTGGAAGTCGGGCTAGATCAACCGGTAGCACCTGCAAAAAAAGTTTTAACTCTGCATTCAAAGTACTACGCACAAGGTAAAGAGCGTGATCAACAAAGTGTTGACTGCAAATTTTCAGAGAAAAGTCAGTGAACATAAAAAACATGATGGATTAAGTATCTATTATAAATGCCTTGCTGCATATTGTGTTAGAATGCTATTCATTTGGCCATTAGACTGCAAGAAAGTAGGCAATTTTGTTCTCAAAGCATTCAACAATATTCACAGTTGAAATCAAGAACAGCATCACAGTAAAAATTGTTGACCTCTTGGTACAAGATTCTGCAATCACCAAACACCATCCAAAGAGCTAAAATGATATGAGTAATGAGTTACCCTTCCCAACTTATGGGACCATTACAAAAGATGGACTCAAGATCGTAAGCAGTTTAGACTAGCCTCAGCAAGCATCTCAAACCATTTCTAGAGGTATTGTTATAATCCTGGTTCTGCCAGTTTTTTTTGTCATTTTAAGTCAATAAAGGTATCAACAATTTTTTATGGTCGCAAATTATGCACCTTTACTCACATAATTGTTCACATGCACACATGATCTATTTTGAATGATACATGATGAAATGTAAGAAAGACTTTAATTGTTCAGCTACCTTTTGGCTTTAGCACCTGTGGGAGTGGCACATGTCTAATAAACTACCTAGCATTTGTTTCCAGCCCTGGAGCACACAAGCCTCCTCAGATTAGCTCCCAACTGAATGTAGGGATTGAGACTTCCAAACCTAGGATCTATCTAGTCTTGACTCCAACATCTTTCCATACAGTAGAAGAGCATGGAGAAGACAGAGGTGCACGTCCGGTGGCCTTGGCCCTTAGATGCTATTTCTTGCAGGGAGGCATAGAAAAAGAGAGCAGTGAAAAAGAGGTTTTTCTTCTCCTGCTGTCTCTTATGAGGTGGCTTCTGTGCCAAAATTCGTGAGCTTTCGTGGAGAAGAGGTGGAATACAGTGGCAACAAGTCGCATGTATCTTAATGGAAAAACAAAGAATTCCCTTTTTCTATTTGCATCCTGATGTCTACTTGATTACATGGCATGGAAATTTGATTCTCTTGGCTTCTATACGTCTCTTGCTTCGCTGCTTTCTTGCTTTAGACTATGAAAACAAAAAGATTTGTGGAGGTTTAGACCGAAACCGTTATCACATGAAACAATTGAACTTGACTCCCAACTAATGTTTAGATTACATCTTTTATCAAGAATTGCTTTAAAATTTCAAATGGAAACTGCTGGTTGAGTTGCTTTGAAGTCTGAAGAGAACAAAGATTTCAGATATGTCGAAGCAAACATACACAAGAATAGAACAAGAATGATGATGCAAAAGGATAAGGATAGCAAAGCAATAGCGGAGAGGAGCTCCAGAAATCAGAATTTAATGGATCTTTCTGCTCTAAACATTAGAATTCTTGATGAGAAAATAAAACTCTTGTATGTGATTCTAAATGATAAGGATAGCGGACAGCAAATCTTATTGCTCTGTCTTGGACGTGAAACTGCAGAGACACAAATCCACAGAACATATGAAGTATAGATGTGAATGCCCTGATTTGGATCCAAGAAACCACTCTGACACCAAAAATAGCAGTGCCTGTCAAGATAATTTGAAGATTAAGAAGAAACATCTGCAGAAAACTAGAAAACAAGTATGAAAAGCACAAAAAATGCTTATAACATGAGGGAATCGTTGCAATATCCATGCACACAAACCACTACCATTCACTGGATCAATCCTTTGGCTAGAGACTAGAGTATAGCTTACTTGTTTGATTGTAGGCACACAAACCAAAGTTACAAGAAGTTCTAAAGAAGTCTCCAAAAGAACCATATCAGACCTTACTGAACCGTAGCAAATGCTTGCTTTGAAGTGACAGAAATGGCTGCATAACTAACTTATTCTATACATAAAACAAACAAATTTAAGAGAAGTACAAAAAAAATTTGCGATTCGCTGCAACTATGTTATGTCTTGACTCTTAACAATAGTTAACTCCTATTAGCCCTACTTAAGGCCCTCTTATTGTCGTTTAGCCTTTTTAGGTCACTTTTGGCTTATTTTGGGCTCCTTTAACATGAAATGCAACTAGCATTGCCACTAATGGCCACTACATGACACACATGCAGAAACTAACATCCATATTGGCTTTCATACATTTGTACAAGGACTGAGATGCTCAATTGCTCAATTTTTATCACTTCTTCAAAGGTGAAGGCCAGCCCTTGTCATGATAAAGGCCAACACTAAAGGCCAAAGCCACCTAAAAACCCTGATAGCATATCACAATCACTCTCCCTATTTGAAAGCACAAGCAAAACTATGGACACCGCCCACATCAATTTTGGCCTCCTAGAGCTCCTCCCCCAATCTCCATTAATAGTTTGCAAACCGAATAACCTGGAATCAGGTTCTATGGCTTTTCTCTAAAAAAAACATTGCAAATTCCTCGGCATACCAGTGTCCAGATTCCAAAATGCTCATCCTGAACTTTGGACCCCCCAAACGCTGCTCCAGTGCAGCTTAGACTTTTAGTAGAAATGATACAAGGACTGGTTACGATCCTTGTGAATGTCTACTAAAAAGGTGCCAAGGCTATCACCCCAAGTATAACATAGTGGATAGGAAGATAGCCTTAGGAAGTTTACAGCTACATATGCAAACTTTATATGGATTCTGTTTCCATGAGAATTTGAAAGCAGGGTTTCAAGTTACTTGAATATGCATCTTGATCTTGAACAAATACAGCCGATTAAATTGAAATGATTACTCGCCTTGAACAAATTCTCCCTAATAGTCCACAGAAACTAACTTAAAGAGCCCTTCAAAGAGCCTTCTATAACTATCAAGCAAAGCCGAAGTTATCTGCAGACTAAAACCTTGCTGATGTAAACTGATGGTAAAAAAAATAGGAGTCAGTCATTCATAGTCACTACTTACAGTCAAGGAGCAGTTTGAAAGGTTTAGCACCGTTAGAAATTGCCAATGCTGCGTGTAGCTTAAAAGGCCTTCCGTGACACTGGACTGTGTATTATTCTTTTCGATGGACCCAGACCCTAGCAATTTTGCCAGAACTCCTAGCCCATCAACAGAAGGCCCTGAACCAACCGTCCTACTCAAGGACAACACCTTCAGAGGTTCCCTTCTTTTCTGCACACCAATGCTCACATGCAGCAACATAGCTTCTTGATCGCCTTCTTTACCCGATTTCTCAGGAAACTCTTCATCAGCTTCTTCTTTTCCTTGATTTGACGTTTCTTCAATTCGTACTTGTACCTCGTCGAAAGGGGGTGGCAATGCCACCATGAGCTGGGATTGGAGCCTGAGAGCCACCTGATCTTCATCATCTCCGGAAGACCAGTCAAATGCGATCCGGAACTTGTAGCCAGACGTGAGATCGGAAAAGCTACCTGCTGGTATCAGCTTTACATCAGACGGTTTGAGAGGCTGTTGAGATTGAGGCTGAGGCTGAGGCTGAGGCTGTGAGTTACTTGGTATTAAGACTGGCGATGATGATATCTCTGTTGTCGATGATGGTTCTTCATCATGGCTCTCATCACCATAGCCCAAGGTGAGATGAAACGTATCTGCTGGCCTCTTCCAGCTACCTAGTCCCCACGACATCCTTCTTTTCTCAACACAGACGCGAGCAAACGATTAAAAATTGGTAAGTATTAGTAATGAGTGGAGAGGAGAAAGTGCCTGCAAGGAAGGAAGGGCTTGTGCAAAAGAGGAAGACGGTTGTACTGATCTCGCCTTTTTCTATCTTTCTGCCACCCAATCGATGCATTGTGGCAGACGAGGAAGGAAGCGTGTAGCGTTAGTCATCCGAGTAAAGAAATGAGTAATTTGGATTGCACGAATCTTCCTTCTTGACCTCCTACATTCACATCCGCCCTCCATCCCATCCCATCCCATCCCAGTCCCAGCGCTCCCTGCTCCTCCTCTAGGCTCCTGCCCTCATTCTGCTACAAAATGGATCGATCCTCCTCTATTCCTCCAAACTCCAGTCTCCTCCTCCTCCTCCTGCTTGAGCATATATACATACATATATATATATATTTATATATTTATTTATTTATATATTTATTTATAATTGCATCCAGGCTCACTCCTCTATCATGTATCGCCAATACTTAAACTTCAATTAGGTACACAGCCAATGTCAATGTGTATGTGTCACATATGAATACATATATTGTACATATATGTGGAACAAGGTAGGTGGTTTGTGAGGGGCTCAAAGTGTTGGGGGGGCGTATAGTGGGTCACAATTCATGTTGTGACGCTAGCTTGGGGAATCCAACTTGGGAATCCAAGATGCCCCCAACAAACACTCAAAGGTGACCCTCCTTGATCCTTATCAAGTGGCTAAGTCATAGGAGTTGAGCTAGCTTTGGAGCTCAATAATGCTTCTTGGTTTCCAAGGGAAGGCTCGAACTTGAGACCAAAGAAACTTTGGATGTCAAGCTAACTGGAGCTCAA
This sequence comes from Diphasiastrum complanatum, assembly GCA_029204225.1. Lineage (NCBI taxonomy): Eukaryota > Viridiplantae > Streptophyta > Lycopodiopsida > Lycopodiales > Lycopodiaceae > Diphasiastrum > Diphasiastrum complanatum. The sequence goes on along the minus strand of CM055101.1, from coordinate 45,250,137 downwards.
TAATGGCTTGGATAGCTCTACGTGCTCATTAATAAGAGCTACACAATTAAAGCCCACAAAATAATTTATGTCCAAAGAAAAAGTGTGCACTACCAAAACATCGTTGTGTTTTGAGACCGAGAGGTGCCACTAAATGGCAACAAAACTATAAGGGGATTAGGTAGTCATAAACTTGGTAGTTTAGTATCAGGTCTCAGCTTACTACCTTATTAGCCTTAGCCATGCTTCATGCTCGGCTCGTGTTAGTGGCTCAGAGACCACCAATGTACCTCTCACCATTGACTGATAAGAAATGAGCATTTGGGGTAGATATCCTTCTTTGGTTTCATCTCCATGTCTGGTCTAACGCAGAGTACCTATGACAACTTTTTTACTTGTCCAACACTTGAGGGTAATGCCAATGAACTTCAAGCTTACCATGATGTCACCAAATTTAACAAGATGACTTCGCCTTGTTGTTGGCTACCTTATGAATGAATGTTAGGTTGCCTTTGACTAAGTCGATTGTTCTTTACAATGTTATAATTAGCTTTGGCTAAGTTGGTTTTCTTAACAATAGATGGCTAGGTTGGTTTGTCCTTCAAGTTGGTATTTGCCAAAACATGTTTGGAATGAAAGGAAACTGACTGAGTTGCTAAGCTAGGAATCCACTAGAAGTTATGCTTTCATGAGGTGTCAGAGAAACAATTGATGAGATGGGTCTTGAGCATCACACACTTTTGGCAACAACTCTTCATATGTCTTCTCTCCCTCCTACATCGTGATCCACAAACCTCACAACATGGGAAGCTTCTTAGGGTTGTCACATGAGTACTACACATCCATGATGGGCAAGCATTTTGGATGTGGATGTCGAGTTGGTTTTGCCCACATGCACTCAACACATCATAGAACTAGACCTAAAGAAAATCTCCATCAAGTTCAAATCGTAGGGTTAATGGTCTATTGAACTCTAAACATGCTAGCACATACTGGAACATATTTTTGCACAGATGTAATCTCTACACACCATGAACAATCGCACAACCTAGATTAAGAAGCACGATATGATGCATGTGGGCAAGCCATCTCTCTATCTCAATTTCCCCGCTACTCTATGACATATATGCTCTTAAGCTCAAGATGAGCATAAACCGATTCACATAGTAACCATTGTCGTAACACGTGGGGACAGGCAACGGAAGCTTCAGCGTAGGCGTGTAGGAGCGGAAACGCAACAGTTAGCAGCAGAAAAATACTCAAGATGAATGATTCATACAAAATATTGCGCAAATGAACGATACAGTAGTGAGACAGAAAAATTGCACTCTCATTAATATCAACAGTGAGTACAATGGCTTGAAGTAATAACTTCAGCTTGCTGAGCGTGATAACGCTGGCCACAGAAGAATTTTGATTGTTAAAAACTTGATTAACACTTACATTGCTTGATTAAGCTAGTAGTATATATTTACAAGTGTCTTCAAAAAATATCTTACAAGCATTGAATGCTATGTACGCTAGTCTTTGTATATGTACAAAGTGGGTAACCGCCCTTGAGATATTTAGCAGTCCAACTGTTTTAGGGTTGATGATAAGTTGGCAACGTCGGTCTGCCAAAACGCGAAGGTGCCCTTGGACAGCTTAAATCTTGAAGGTGCCTTTAAAGTGAAGGTAGAGAAAATGCGAAAAACCCGATAGTGCCTTTAAATTGGACAGTGTCGCATTTTTCTCGAAAGTGCGAAAAATGCGAAAAACCCAACAGTGCCCTTAAAATGAGATTTGGCCACAGTGTCGCATTTTTCCCAAAGGTACAAAAATGCGAAAAACCTGACAGTGCCTTTAAATTGGACAATGTTGCAATTTTTCTCGGAGGTGCAAAAAATGCGAAAAACCCTACAGTGCCCTTAAAATGAAATTTGGCCACGGCGTCGCATTTTTCCCGAAGGCATAAAAATGCGAAATGCCTTTAAAGCAAACGCAAAGAAAAAAGCGAAAAACCCGACAATGTCGCTTTTTCCCGACAGTGCGAAAAAGGCGAAGGTGCCTAAAAAATGATTAAGGCAAAAAAATCCCTAAGGTGCAAAAAGACGACAGTGCCTTAAAAACAAAAAATGCTTTAAGGAAAAACGAAGTGTGAAAAATGCGAAGGTCCGCCACAAGTGGTAGTGCCACACATGGCCGTTATTTAACCACATTCCCTATGACAAGTATGTCTGGAAATTTGCCATGCATAGTACTGCCATGCGTGGCAAATTTTGCCACATGTGGAGAAGTAAAATTGTACTAAGTTTTTTTTTCAAATCTATAGTGAACAATATATTGACAAACAAACAACTTTGCGATTAAACTAAAAGTAAATGACACTTTTTTTGAGATTCTAAATAAGTGTGGACTAATAATGAAATGATCATTATTTGATCATAAGTGTGGAGTAATAGTCAAATGATCATTATGTCAAATTATGATGCATTTTGAATTAAATTTGAAGTTTATTGATACTCAAATAAATAATATTAACCATCATGTTGCACGGTTCTATGAGGAACCAATGAGGAGTGTGTCTCTATTTCTAGTTGTCCGGCTTTTGCGAGGTAATCAATCAGAGACAACTACTTGATGTTGCTCTAACAAATTGGAATTACTTTCGATTGAATATAACCTGCTATCTTATGCATTTATAGATATTATGATGGGTTTATTTATTGAGAAAGTTCCATAATCAAAATTCGGCATTAATCTCAATAGGGTAGTAAAAGTAGATACAGTGTGAGCTAAATTTGCACTTGAAAGGATGCTGAGTACAGTGACAGCCATGTGGTAGCTTGTTCCAGGAATTTGTTGATATTAAGAATGCAATGTTGTATACATTTGTGTGTTTGCAAAGAGGAATGAATAATCGAATGTGGCAAAGTGCCTTATTGTCTTTCATATAATTCTCATATATGTTACCACAAAGAAGATGCTTTTTAACAACATATAAATAATCAAAGTCCTACATTTTCTAATTGTTCTCTTAACTAGTTCACACATCCGTTGATAGATTTTTCCAATTCTAAGTAATTACAAGATGTGTTTGAAATGAAACTTAAATTTTGAAAACAATATATATTGGCCACAAATGTATTGTTTTATAACAAAATTAATTGTAAGAGATTTGAAGTATTATCATGTCATAATAATGTATTATCTCCTTACTTGAATTCCAACAGAAGGCATTTGTTGTAATGGTTATCATAGTGCTCATGGCTATCATTACTACCAGTGCCTCATAGAAGCATCCTTAGTTATAGACATAAGCAACTGCATGTAGTAGTGATAGTATTCGTACATATGTACACATCCAATCCATTACCATTATCATATACACAACAATTATCATTATCAAAGACCATCAGCGAGGCAAACAGAGCTAGTGTAGGGCAGCCAACAGTAGTATCTATGAGCATGATAAGTATACTTCTTATGAAACGTAATCATGCAACTCATAAGTGCTTGATTTTTTTCAGAAATCAAAAAATAGAAATGCGGTCCATTGTGTTACAGGATGGCTTAGGTATGAAATGTACAATCATTGATCATTATACCACTGAGTAATCATGAAAGCATTCTACCAAATTGCGAGGATCTGGCCATAAGCAGATCGCTAGCCATCGACCCACATGCCATACAAACAATACATTTTTTGGAAAGTAACATACTGCAATGGAACAATATGAGGTTGTTCGTAGTCAGAGATGATTCAATAGAATTAACTCTGAGTGGCATACATGTGGTTTTGATCCGAATCCGTTCTTGAGGGAATGCCCAAGTGTAATCAATTCAAACGTATGTTCTGAGTCCAGAATGCTATACAAAACAACGTTATCATACCATATGTAAGCTTTTTTACATCTGCACAACAAGTACGTAAAAAATCTTTTGTATATGAAAGGTTATTAAGCTTCAGGATCATTCATAATTGTACCTTTCTTCGTAGCTTTCTTCACATGAATACTATTCTGATATCCTTCACAAGCATCTACCATCCAAGTTGTGGCAGGTCACAGTAGGAGAGGCACAACAAGAGAGAGAGAGAGATAGAGCAGGAAAGAGAGAAGGCAGGCCTCTCTCTCTCTCTCTCTCTCTCTCTCTCTCTCTCTCCATGAAGATCTGAAACCCCCCCGCCTCTTCCCTCAACGACAAACGTACCGCCTCTCCAAATATATAAGGTCCTTTTAACATTCTACACTTGCATAAGAAGGAGTTTTTGATTCTTGACTAAGGGGTTTTCCCATTTAAAATTCAAAATTACATTTTAAAGTTTAAATCCTAAATTGGAGGGAAATTAACTTTCCCTCTCCCACTCATACCTTCCAGGAAACCACTCAGCTTGACACTATAAGAACATACAGCTTCAAAGCTTTCTCTTTACAACACTATGAAGAGTTTTTTCTCCTCTTATATGCTGAAAGTGCGCCCTACCAGTTCACACATCAACAAATTGTCATCATAATGATAAGCTTTTTTTCTTCCTCTTACATTACTATCTTAGCACTACTCTCATAATAATAGTTCGTTAATAGCCCTTAGCTATTGATGATGATTGCTCATCACACAAATGCATGATTGAGTTTTTGTGGTAGCGACGGGCATACTAAGTGCACTTACTTAATAGAATGCAAGCAGATCCTACCCAAAAGGTAACGATGGAGGCTTCTTTCCTACCCAAAAGGTAGCGATGGAAGCTTCTTTCCTCTTGAAAAAAACGTTCTAATGGTAGCGCTGACATACTAGCCACATGTACGTCTACATATATTGTGTTTTTATCTCTGAAATGCAGCTCAGGGATAGCCCCATTCCTTGCGGATTTGTGGCTACAATTTTTTGTATACTAAGGCGCATATGTCCATAGATGCGGACAGCTTACTTTCTCCTTCATTCTGTGGGAACTTATCAAATGAATCTTATACATGAAACCCAACGATGGGTTGATTGCCTCATCAAACAAAAAAATTTCGAAATCACAACTACTATCCATCGTATCCAGCGATGGATAGTAGCTTCATCTTTTCATAATACTTTGAATGATTTGATGGTTCTCAGGCTTGCAGTCCAGCGATGGACAGATAGCTTGAACACTTTATAATTGTCTGTTGCTCTTTACTTTCATATATTCTAGTATCCAGAGATGGGCAGAAGGAATTCTAATGACTCACCTTTGTAAAATGATTATACTTTCTGTTCTTGTAGTATATCGGTGTTCTCAAGTTTCGTTTTTCACATTTTAAATGTCTCATCATACGATACTAATCGACTATTGGTGCATGTGATAAGTAGTGACATCCTTCATTACAGCCTTTTCTCTTGTATGCTCTGGTTCTTACTCAAACCAAGCATTGTCGTACTACAGAGTGAAGGTATGCTTTCAATTGAAACTTTTATTTAGTAGAAAATCTACTGGACTCCGTTTACTCTAGCTAAACGCTTCTCTTAAACGTTGTCCTGGACTAAAACGACCATTTTTTTTGTCGTTATGATATAAATATAATACTTTTACAAAGAAAACAACTTTGGCAACCTCTCAAGAAGCCTCGTCTACAAGCATTTAGGTATGGCTTCTCGTTATCAATCCAAATGCAAAATCTACAATATACAAACTAGAATGGGATAAGTAGTTTCTGACGAAAACCTCGTTCTACGTTTCTTAATGTACCTTCTCCTTCTTGCTAAAGAAACGACTTAAGTATTTTATAAAGCAAAAATAAATAACGAATTCTCAAAGAAACCCTTGTCAAAGAACCTTAAAGTAAGGACTCCAATAGGACGATCTTAGACAACATGGAGATGCGTAAGATACGTTGTTTTTACAAATGGTTTAGAATGGCACGGATCTGCCCTTATACCTAGTATAAACATTGGCAGTCTCTTACTAATTATTAATCACGTCTTTCCTACACAGTGTCCTTATGCCATGGTTGTGATGTTATTCATATATAACAATCATGGAAACACTCAACCTTACTCGTTTCTGTGTTACTTTAGACTCTTGGTGAGATACAACTGGAAAGCATGGATATGCTCAGGAGTATGGACAACAGTGCGTGACATACCTTACTCTAAGGGTCACTTGGGTCAGTATAGCATATGACCTATTGAGGCTTGGGATGCTCTAATTGAGGACTTGTGAAGATGCTTGGAAGAGTAACACAATAGCAAAGTAGCTTGCAACAAGCAAAGGTAATGAAACTGTCATTTTTCAGCATTGTAATCAATTTGGTTCTCACCTATGCATGAATGCATTAAGCTTGCTTGGCTGTTTTTATGAGTGGCTCACATATATGGTGATGATAGTTGATTGGAATAGAAGCTTGATCATTTGCAAAGCTTAATCTTATTGTACCTTAACCTCTAATAGTGTGTGCGCAGCACAACTATTGTACTTTATAGCGTATTTACATTAATTTGATTTTATTTTCTTTTCTAACAACTCACATTGCTCTTTTTTTAGGTTGTTGCATCGAATACTTCCGAAAAATGTGATACCTAAAACACGAAAAGAAGCACGAAAGATGATCGTGCTTGGAATGGATTACAACACAATACATGCATGTTCAGAAGACCATGTTCTATATAGAGTTGAGCATTCAGAAAAGCTTCAATGTCCAATGTGTAACGCTTCACATTTTCGAGAAGACGTACAAGGGGATAAAGTGCCACGAAAAGTGTTACAACATTTTTCAATTATCCCACGATTGCAACATTTATTTCGATGTAAATCTTTGGCACAACTAATGGATTGGCATGTCAAAAATCGATCTACGAATGATGTCATGCGAGTACCAAGTGACTCACTTGCATGGAAACATATTGAAGACCAATGGCCGAAGTTTAAAAATGAACCTTGTAATTTGAGATTTGGCCTTGCTATGGATGGCGTAAATCCTTTTAGCGTTCAAGCGTCAACTTGGTCCACATGGCCAGTTGTGCTCGTTAATTATAACATACCTCCATGGTTGAGTATTAAAACGGGACACTTGTTATTGGCTTTATTGATTCTAGGAAAGTACAAGGCCTACCTTTGGTCGATGAATTGCGCATTATTTGGAATGGTATTCACGCTTATGACATCTCGAGACCTTTAATCTTTTTCCATCTTGATGTTACTCAATTTGACAAAAGGAATCTCTATCAAACGAAAGGGCTAAAAACGTTTGATAAAAGACTCTTTCAAATTAGACCAATCCAATTTATCTTCATGATCGAGGTTAAAAAACCAGTGACATGCTTTAGCGAGCATGGTCATGGAAAACAATTGGACCATAGCATCGTTGGATGTTTCGCCGTAATTGTCACACACATTCTCAAAAGATTTGCAAAAATTGTCGAGGATCCGAACTACCGTCAAACTTGGGTAGATCCAACTTGGGAGTTCGCTTTTCAATATGAGCACCATGGGCATCAAAAGCGCCATTAAGGTGGGTTCTGGCCCGTGAGGGGTTAGCACCATAAAAATGGGCTCGGGCTCGTGAAGATTCGGCTCTATCATGTTCTCGGCTCTCAAATGGGTTTGTGGATAGCTCATGTATTTGGGACCTCATTCGAGAGTACCGATTGTGTCTAGCTTGCTCAGTGGAAGGTGACACTATCTCGTGCTGATAATTTGCTGTGGTATCGAGATGAGGATGGTGTTCCATTGTGTACTATCGTGTATTTTGTGGTTTGTATGAGTTTTTGTTGTTTTTGTGTCTTTTGATTTTTTAGAGGGAACTCAAGGGGGAGACTCGGTATCAAAAGGGCTGTCTATTGGTATGAGTTGTGTTTTTTGGAATTTTTTGGTGTATATGCCTTTTTTCTTTTAGAGCTCTAAGGCTCGTTCAAGATGGTGGTTCGGTCGAAATGACAATCAGAGATCTCGGTCGAAAATTATATGTGGGAGTGGATCCGGTCCAGTCGAGATGGTGTTGAAGTGCCCCGGTCGAGATCGTCTTCAAAAGACTTGGTCGAGATGGTCTTCAAAAAATTCGGTCGAAATGGTCTCCAAAAAATTCGATCGAGATGGTCTCCAAAAAATTCGGTCAAACACTGAAGCGAAAAAATTTTGGTCGAACGGTGAGCGAAAAAAATTTGGTCGAACGCTAAGCCAAAAAAATTCGGTCGAACGTTGAGCGAAAAAAATTTGGTTGAATGGTGAGCGAAAAAAATTTGGTTGAAAGCTGAGCGAAAAAAATCTGGTCAAGATTTGGTCGAAATTTTTTTTTAAGTGTCATCGGTCGAGATGGTAACAAAGGGGCTCGGTCGAGTTTTTTTGGGAAGAGAAGGCTCGGGTGGGAGAACGACTTAAGAGTGTGAAGATGGGCTGTTGGGCAAAATGGTGATGGAGAGTGCGTGAGGGAGGAAGGAAAAGCGATGAGAAGGATTGTTTGGTAAGTGCAGGGAGGAAGGAGGCTGCATATGGTTTTTTGCAGGGATGTTTGCGTTCTTACATGGTTGTGTGCAGAAGATGGAGAGCTTGGCAGATGGTGTGGAGAGTGTGTAGTGTGGAACAGATTTACAAGAGGTGTTTTGTGTGTTGGTGTAGATCGTTTGCAGATCAGAGATGCAGATGACAGAGCATTACATTCTTTGTAAAGCTTAGAGGTGTTCAAAGATGTAGAGGTTTTTGGACAGGTATCTGAGCATGGGTAGTAATGCAACACTCACAAATTTGAAATGTGTGGGTTCAAGTAACAACGATGCCAAATGTAGACAGATTCTCTGTTTGTAGAATCTGTTTACTGGTTTCTTCTTCTGCTTAGCATCTTGTTTACAAATCCGCATGTTACCAGGCTTTTTGGGCACTTCTTGGATGTTTATCTTTCTTGTTTAAAGCCCAAATCAGGCAAAGAGGGACTGATGAATGTTGTAGTAATGTCCTGCATGTCAAAGGACAACTCAGGGGCATCTCTCTTGAACTGAAATCACATGCTTTCAAACCAAACATGTAGATCATGCATTCAACCAAGAAATCAACGTGTAGAGTGGTTGAAATGCCATGAAATCCCACTTTAATGCTGCCAAAATGAACTTGAATCAGATCTTAAACACTGAAACTATTCTACACATGCATTAATCCACAAAATTGAAACAAGAAACTAATCTAACAGCATTTTGAAAGTCAAAGGATCAAGAAACACTCATTTCTTGATTCTTGGACAGCTCAAGAACATCAAGAACTAGAATGTCAAGAATATGCAAGATCTACAGCACAAATCCAACCTATATAGTTTACTTGAATGCTGGAACCTGCATAAATCCACAAAGCATAAATAAAAGAAATCAAGAAAACTAGTCCTCCCTAAGATCCACAACCACACACAAGGGATGAAAGTGTCGTAAAATCGCGTGTGGGTGTGAGTGGCAACGGAAGCTCGAGGATTGGAGCGCGACGTGTAGGAACGGAAATGCAACAGTTAGCAGTAGAATTATTCAAGTAGAAGAATTCATACATAATGCGCAAATGAACGACGCAATAGTAAGGAAAAGATTGCACTTTGATAAATATCAATAGTGAGTACAATAGCTTGAAGTAATAACTTCAGCTTGCTGAGCGTGATAATGCTAGCTACAAGAAAAACTTTGATTAAAAGAGAGAAATTCAATTAACTCAAAATTAACACTTACATAGCTTGAATCAGCTAATATATAGATTTACAAGTGTCGAGGAACAAAATATCTTACAAGCTTTTAATGCTATTTACGCTAGTCTTTGCATATGTACAAAGTTGGTAATCGCCAACCGCCTTCAAAATATTTGGTTGTCCAGCTGTTTTAGGGTTGCTGATAAGTTGGCGACGTCAGTCAGCCAATGTAGCAAAACTTGAAAAGGCCGAAAAAGCCGAAGGTGCCCTTAGACTGAAGGTATGCAACTCCTGAAGGTGCCCTTATACTATTTTTTTAATTTCTAAGGCGCCCTTAGATTAAAGGTGGCGAAGAAGACGAAAAAAAGTCAAAATGTGTCTTATACTAAAAACAATGAAGAAGACGAAGGTGCCTTAGATTTAAAGGCATTCTGGCCACTTGGCTAGTGTGTTGCATTTTTCGCTAGTGCGAAAAAGGCGAAGGAGGAGAAAATGCCTTAAAAATGATTTCTAAGGCACAAGAAATCTCAAGGGAAAAAATCTGAAGGCCCGAAAATATGTTGTCGGCCTTCGATTTTCCAGGATGCTCATTACTTGAACGATTTGTTTAAGGCTGAGCATAAGAAATCTAACACTCCCCCTTAATGTGGATCCTAAAAAACTTTGATTTTCAGATTTAACAAAAAGTAGATGCATTACACAAAAAACTCCTCTTCTACAAAGAAAGAGTCTCTTAAATAAGTAAGAGAGCTCCTTAGGTGGCATCCTAGTGTACACAAATTACAAGTGGAATTATGCTCTCCACTAGAGGTCACCATCAAAAGGTGGCTCACTCCACTTTCTTTAAGAGGGGTCTACTTGCATTTGTTACATCAGCCTAGAAATACTAATTCCTACATGGTCATTCCATCTTTCGGGATTCACCATGAGGTTTACACAGTTCTTACTTGTCATTCTTAACTAGTACTTCTCGACTCTCAGTCTTCGTTCGTCTCGTCTTCTCAGAGACCTCCTCGGTCTAAGGTGAGAGGTGCTCTTGGGTAGCTCTGGCCGAGTATCTTGGGAATTCGTCAGAATTAGCCAACTATGAAAGGTAATCATCATGAGTGAATCAATTTTTGATTTTTCACATCTTGTTCAATCTTATGCTATCATGGGGAAGCTTTCATCCATTGATGACTTTTGGCTTGAGTCAAGTAGGAAGGCAAAACTTCAAGATGTCATGTATGTTCTTTCAACATCTAGAAACTTGTTGAGTGTAAGACAATGAATGTGATGTCAAGTTTGATTACAATACTTGCTGTATCACAAAGAATGCAGATGTGATTGCCAAAGGGATTAGAGATGGTAGGCTTTTAGTCTTGATGTTTGTGTGAGAGCTAATCATAATGTGATGGAAGCCAAAGGATAAGTCTCTCAAGAGGAGAGATTGGAGCACCCAAAATCACACCTTAGTATTTTTTTTTTCATACTTCTCAAGTACAATTATTTATGGTTGTTGATTCAATTTTTAATTCTTTACTTTGATATCAATGCATAATAGAGGAGAGACAAGCTTGTTTCAATATCGCATGATTGCCTTGGCAACTTCAAATCTTATGAGAAATATGTAATTTTTTTTTTCGGTCAAGTGATTTTTATAATTGCATGCTTGTATGTCCTTATGGTAAGGTTGTGAGAAATAATGCAAAATAGAGCTTGATTAGGCCAAATTTTATGTACATAATGTCATTCCACATGTGTGGAGCTTGTTCCCACGTGTGAGCATAGGTCTAAAGTAGTTTGTACATAATCTCAAGAGCCATTAAGGCAAATAGTCAAGTTTTGTTGCCAAAGGGCAAATTTTTTAATTTCTAGTTGTTTTCAAGAGGAGCAATTTCATTGGTTGGCCTTTGGATGAGGGTGAAACTTTATGAGCATCAAAAGTACAAGTTTAGTTATTGTCTCACACGTGTGAAACATGTCAGCTAAGCTTGAGCTCCTTCCCTTTTGTATATACTCCAACTTGGAGCTCATTTGGATGTAAATAATCAAGCGGATGAGTGAAATTTGCATCAAGCTCGTGTTTCTCTCTCTATTTACATGCAATTTTTGTGATCCATTGCTTCCATTAATGTTCGTACTTTGTGCTCAAGTAGTCTATGTTCGTACAACAGGTTGAAATCCACATGTGTGAAGTGTATTTGATCATTAAAAACTTAGTTATGATTGTTCTTTCTTGTTTTTCAAGGTAGCATCAATCCTAACTTGCACTAGATGATAGAATCCTTGATGGCAATGCATCCAATCCTCTTGTGGATTGATTAGATCCATTTCAAGTCCTTTTTGTTCATAAGTTCAACAAGGTGGATTGGAGTCCAACCCTAACCTCAATGACTCAAAGTATTACCACTCTTTCTTTGGTAGCTTTAACCTATTGTAACTTCCTTCATTTTCATATTTGCAAGCATCAAAGGCACACACATCTTTCTCAACTCGAGAGAAGAATATAGGCTGCTAGCCTAACCAGCTGAGTTGCCCATGAGTATTATGGTAATGCAAGAGAATGGTTGCGCTAATGAGAGAGAGTAGAGCCATGAACTGGCCTTGGCCTCTGCCTCTCCTCCGAGCTGCGCGCAACAGCACTCTCAAATTTGCTTTCCCTTCTCTCACTCACATCTGTTCTTCATCATCATCTCATAGTGGCGGACGAATTGCGTCATTGCAGCTGAATGAGACGCAGGTGATAAAGCGCACCGTTTGTTTCTTCCCTAGAGTAACACTACTTTCTAACTTTGATCTTTTTTTAATTTTCAAATACACTTTATGTATATAAAGCAGCGTTTGGATTTGTCAGAATAGTAGTGTAATTTCACCTGGCAAGTCGATGCTACTCTTTGGCCATTTCTCTCCAACAGATGCACGCTGAATGAGGAAATAAATATTCTCACATCAATATTAGTCTTGAAGCTTCTAAACTGACTATGATGAACATTCCATATGAGCACATTAGCTTTAAGCCCTTGGTTAATAACGGTGGTATAACAACATTGACGAGGGACATATCTCAAGTAGTCCATGCTATGCATACCGTCTAGAATGTTTTGGGACGTTTGCAATTATTCTAGAATAAGCGTTGTCTCTTTGCCATTTGATATAAGCAGCCAATGGCCAGCTTTTATTTTGACATGTAAACTGGGCTAGATGGATGTGCCTATGCATACAATGCCACACATATTCCCAATAATATCCTCGACTCTGCAACAGTATTATCACAAGGTAATGAGTGATTGGAGTGATGAAATTAATTATTTAGTAAGCATGGGTTAACATTGCAACTATTCATCAGGTCAATCCCAGCGGCGTGTATGGGTAGAGCTGTTGACTGCGATCAGCTAGGTGCAGGCTCGATTCCCAACCTCTGCGAAGTGACATCTTAGGGGCTTGCCCCTCACATGACATTGCCCACATAGCGTTGCTACCTTGTATATATGTTGTACCATTAGTTGCTTAACACGTTGCAAAAAAAAAAACCTAAACTTTAGCACCTCTCGTAAGCCCATACTTCGCATGAGTATTTGAAGTCCAAAATCTACCCTACCTACACGTTGCAAAACATGCAGTCAAAGCACTAGGTCTTAAGAACCCATGAGAATTTGGATTCTTTCTAAATGGGAATCGTAACTTATGCTTGGGAACTATGAGACATAAGCAATGCTAGCTGGCAAAAACTTCTGTTTTTCCTTTTTATTTTATTATTTTGATTTGAGTTTTGTATTTACTTTTTTGTTGCTTGTGTGCATTTTTCTAAGCTTCAGCTAATGATATTATTGACTTCTCAAATCAACTTCGGACCTATTTTAATCTCATAAATCTACATAAACTTGGGGTTTGCCATTTGTTGCGTATGCTACAGAGTGTGTATACTAGACAAAAATGAAGATGGTAGATTTGGGCCTGGGGGGGGGGGGGGGGGGGTGTGAAGACGTGAAGACCTTTAGGTAGGACTATTTTCTGTAGGCATTCCAAGACGTTCTTTGTGATCAATAGTAAATGACTGTTGTATAGTCTTTTAACTAAAGTTTGTATATTTAAGTAGAAAACGTGAAAGCGTATTGCATCTACTTTTGCCTGAACTTTTAGAAGTGGAAGATTCTAGTCTTGTTCACAATTGATGCCCAGAATGTTGTCAATTGATTGTAGAGTTGTTCATTTGACAAAAAGGTCAGGTTTTTGGGTCTGCTATGAATTTTTTGTGAAGGAAAATTTGGTGGCGTAAAAATTGTGATTTATGAAAGCTTTTAACTTGATCTCACTTCTTTTTTGATTTGATGTTTAAAAGTTAGTAGGTTAGCAAAGTTGAAACGATGATCTACATAGTAGTCAAGGATCTATGGAAGGGCAAGACAAATTCTACGTAGCTTTGATGAGAGTTTTTGCGATTGCATTTTGTTTATATGGCTAACGCTAATGTAAGGCTGCTCTAGAGGTGAATGGGGCATGAAATTGTCCAAGACGTGTTGTAATAACAGTAGTAGGAAACTTGGGTGCTCACCAAAGATGTAACTTTACAGGTGATCATAAATAAGAAGCCAATGAGAATTATTCAACCCGGGGATGTAGATGAAGTGTTGGAAATGTACATAAGCGAAGGTGAGCCTAGCTCTCTATAAAACCTTCCATAAGTTCACATTTTTTTGCACTTTCAATCTTTATCTTTACTAATTTTGTATAGATAGTCTACATTAAGCATTACCATAACTAGCATTGTAGTTTGCTACCACATATATAAATCATAGAAAGATTTGCAAAAAGAAATGTTTTTTAAAACAAAGGGATGTTCTATGTTGCAAAAATATTAAGGAATGTTTTTTGGTAATGATTTTCTCAAAATATGTTAGAAGAGGGACAAGTTTGGGAGCCAAAAGGAAGGGTTTTGCTTCATTTTCGATGATGAGTAATGTTATGGAAACTCTACTTTGGAAACGTCTTTGGCTCTTTCGTGGTCCTATGTTGTAATGCCATGTTAAGAGTGTGAACAATAGGCAAATGAAGTTTTGTTCTCTTGGGTCTTGACTCTGTTAGAGTCCAGTTACGACTCTATCATGACCTTGGCACGACCGGTCACCAGAGGGCCTGAGGCCAAGTATTGGCAAGGGCCAGTGACCAAGGAGGACATCAGTCCTAAGTTGGGACCGGTGCGTCACGAGCAGTGACCCGGTGTGGCCGCCTGACAAGTTGTCAGAGATGCGGTGTGTCTTGACCGTCGGGACCCTAGCCGTCAGTGACGAGATGCTAGCCGGCAAGTAGTCGGGGTGACCAAGAGGGTCACAGGTCTTTGGCGGGGCACGGGGGTGGTACCCTATGAGTCACTCAGTATTCACAGGTCACAGGGGCTAGGCATGCCAAGTGGACTGATCACCCACAGGTGGATGCCATGTGCCAGTTGACGGGAATAGTAGGTAGAAGGACTCAAGGAGGGGGGTGGGGTGCCTATGGTTGGGAGGTTCATTCTACACACCGGCTTCTAGGATTCACGAGCTTGGAGAGATTGGCTTGTGACAATTGGTATCAGAGCCTCGTTCTAGAGAGAGAAAACGTCGTTCTAGAGAGAGAAAGTGTAGAAATTGTCAGATTTTGCTTGTTTTTGAAGGATTTTGGAGGGAGAAAACGTGGGAGACAGATTGGAGAAGAAAGGTGGGCCTCCAGCGCTGCTGTTCCAGCATACAGGGAGCCCACAAACACCCGTTTGAGGGAGGAAAAACTTGGCAAAAGAAATCAGATGCTCCAGCGCATTTTTTCAGAAGGATTTTTGCTCATAACTTTCCGGAGCTTTCTCAGATCCTGATCAGATTTTGGGAGCATGTTTCTAGTATCCATAGCGATCCTTTAGAGCCATTATACGCTGGTTTTGGAGCAGATTTGCCTCTATTTCACTAAAAAGTCGGTTTCCAAGCAAAAAACAGGTCAAATTTTTGGATTGGACATAACTTCTCCGATTTATCTCCGATTTGTGCTGTTAGAGTTTCAGGTTGGGCCTAGTAGGAGGGCGACACCGTTCGTGAAAAGCTTTTGTCGTTTGAGAGAAATTCGATGTCAAACAGCCCGCTTTTTTTTCTGTTTTTTTCGACTTTCAAGCCGATTTGGTGCCCAAATTAAGTT
Source organism: Diphasiastrum complanatum (assembly GCA_029204225.1). NCBI lineage: Eukaryota > Viridiplantae > Streptophyta > Lycopodiopsida > Lycopodiales > Lycopodiaceae > Diphasiastrum > Diphasiastrum complanatum. The sequence goes on along the minus strand of CM055101.1, from coordinate 45,234,418 downwards.
CTTTACCGACTTGTGTACCAGCGTAGGACGCAAGGGAAGTACTACATGTCCTTGGCTTTGTTACTTTCCAGTTGCCTTTTGTCTCTTTCAGTTCTAAATTGTCAATAGGCTGAACATTTCTTTTCCTGACTGTGTTTTAATAAGTCCAATTTTTAGCTTGATTCCATGTTGTCTTTGTTGTGTTTCATAATGGAAGATGATAGAGTTGATATTACGCTCAGTCCACCCGTTGCTCTTCCATCACCACCACCCAGCCCTGTGCTTAGTCCTGCCCATAATCCGCCTATAGTGGCTGCTCATTCGCCTGCTGGTACCTCCCCTTCTGTGCAAGCTCGCATGGATAGTGTGGAAAAGACCGTCGCAAAGATGCGAGCAATGATGGTAGCTGGTGGTTATGCGTCTTCCTCACAGTATGCTCCACCTTATCCGTCTTCTGCTGTTCGTCCTATGTTACCTCCACCCTATCCAGAAGACAAAGATATTAAACCTACCCGTTTCGCTGGAAACACTCCCCAACGCAATACTGATATCGTAGATCAGTGGTTGCATAAGTGGGAAGAGTATTTTGATTTGAAACGGTCCCCAACTGATGAGGGTTGGCGGGTTCGCAAAGCTGTTTACCATTTCACTGATTTTGCTGACAGGTGGTGGCGCAAGTTGTTGAAGTCTAACCAGGCTCCATCCACCTGGCTTGAGTTTAAGCGAGCTTTTAGAGCTCAGTTTATTCCTCCACATGAGCATGTGCGTGCGACGGATGCTTGGCTTTTGCATCGTCAGAGGCAGTACATGGTGCAGGAATATGCTGACAGGTATCGTGAGATACTTATCAAGATTCCGGAAGAGATCCCGAGTGGCTGGTAGTCCACAAGTTCATATTTGGCCTTTGTGAAGAGTTGAGGCCTTCGGTGCTTAATGAAGGGTGCAAGACCTTAGAAGAGGCAGTTGCTACAACTCTCAACTTTGAAGGTAATGTGCGCACCAAGGCTGAATCTGGAGCGCCAAGCTGGCCTCAGAAGAAGGGTTTGCGAAAGTCTGGTCAGAAAGGCTTTTCGCAGAAGGATCCTATCCAGATGCAGCAGACTTTGAAGCGCAAGGCGGGATCTCCTATGGCTCGTCGTGCTTACGACAAGTCTCCCCTCAGTCCTGAGCAAAAGGAAAAGGCCAAGAAAGACGGATTATGTTTTTTCTATCTTGGCAAGCATCTTTTCAAAGATTGTCCTCGACGTACGGACAAGAAGCTCCATACTATGCAACGTCAAGATGAGGGCAAGGATGAGGAAATTCTGGATGACTTGTTGGTAAGCGATGATGAGGACACTCGTCGTGTCATGACTATTTCGGTGCGGAAGCTTGTTCCAGAGGCACCAGTTTGTTTCTTGTCCACCAAAGCGTGGGAAGCTTATCAGTTTCCAGATAGTGAACTGATACGCATGAGGGGAAAACTAGAAGGTCATGACGTGCTCGTCTTATTGACATCGGTTCCTCGCATAATATCATCAATTCTCGTGTGGTGAAGAAATTTCACTTGGCTACTGTTCCATCTGATTACCGATATACTGTTGAGATGCTAGATGGTAAGGGTACAGAGGTTTGGGATGAAAGAATCTCTCGGGCGTCTTTGTCTATTCAGACGTATACCGAGAAGTTAGATTTTGAAATCACTAAACTAGCTAAGTTTGATATTGTACTTGGTAAGCGGTGGCATGCAAGTAAGCAACCCGCTATAGATTTTAAATCACATGTGTATAAGTTCGGGCATGAGGGTATGTCTCATGTCTTAAAGGGGGAGAGACCATCTGTTGAGGGTCCTCTTGTTACCTATATGCAAATAAAGAGAATGGAGATTCAGTATTTGTGGTTGTGTTATGTGAATGTTGATTCCAGTTTTGATTCTTATGTTGGTAATAATCAGATAAGCACACTCACTAATAAACCACAAGAAGCTTCATTTACTTTTGCATCCCCTAGTGCACATGTATTTGCATTACAGTCTAGATGTGACCCAGCAAATGAGTTGGAGAAGTCCATCCGCACGCAGTTCAAACACGTGCTAATTAGTAATATGCCAGAGGGATTGCCGCCTAGTCGGAACGTTGATCATCGTATTGAGCTTGTTCCAGGGGCAAGTCCGGTATGTAGGCCTCCTTATAGGATGAGCCTAAAAGAGGAAGAGGAAGTCAGAAAGATGTTGGAGGAGTATCTCAAGTTGGGGTACATCCGTCCAACTTATTCACCTTTCGCCTCTCCTATTTTACTTGTTAAGAAAAAGGATGGTAGTTTCCGAGATGTGTTTAGATTACAGGGGATTGAATAAGATCACTGTAAAGCACAGGTATCCGATGCCTAGGATTGATGATCTACTGGATGCGTTGCAAGGTGCAACCATTTTCAATAAGATAGATCTCAAAAGTGGATACCATCAAATACGGATTCGAGATGAAGACGTCCAGAAGACGGCCTTCCGAACCCGTTTCGGTCATTATGAATTTTTGGTTATGCCATTTGGGTTAACCAATGCCCCAGCCACGTTCATGATGCTCATGAACGATGTCTTGCGAGACTATATGGGCAAGTTTGTCGTCAATTTTATTGACGATATATTGGTTTTTAGTAGAGCGGTTGAGGAGCATGAGATTCATCTCAAGACCGTTTTGGGCAAGTTACAAGCTTCTGTCTTGTATGCCAATGCTCAGAAGACAGAGTTGTGTAAGACTCGTGTCGAGTATTTGGGTCACGTAGTGACAGCTGAGGGTATTTCGGTTGATCCAGCCAAGGTGGCTGTGGTTAAGAAGTGGCCGAGGCCTGCCGATATACGCCAATTACAGTCTTTCTTAGGCTTTTGTAAGTTCTACCGGCGGTTCGTTAGGAATTATTCCTGGATAGCTGCTCCTTTAACGGACCAGTTAAGGAAAAACAACATTGTGGTTCGATGGGATGCTGAAGCTCAGCAATGTTTTGAAAACTTGAAGGAGTCTGTGGCCACGGCTCCAGTTCTCAAGATTGTGGATACCCAGAAACCTTTTGACCTAGAGATGGATGCAAGTGGCATTGCCGTAGGTGCAGTGTTGAGCCAAGAGGGTAGACCAGTAGCCTTTGAAAGTAAGAAGTTGACACCAGCTCAACAAAGATATCCTACACACGAGCAAGAGTTGTATGCGATTATACATGAACTCAAGGTGTGGAGACACTATTTATATGGCGCCGAGTTTTATGTGTACACTGATCATCATACTTTAAGGTATTTTTGCACTCAGCTAGATTTGAAGGGCCGCCAAGCTCGGTGGGCCGAGCTGATGCAGGAATTTCATTTGGAAATTCGCTTCCGAAGAGGGAAGGAAAATGTGGTCGCTGATGCACTATCTCGTATACTGCATCAGATGAGCTTTACTGTGGTTGACAGTGGTCTCATGGAGGAGATTAAGAAGGCTCAAGAAAAGGACCCGCATTGTCAGCGTGTGTGGCCTAATGCGCGCAAGGTAGTCGACCAAATGGAAGAGTCAGTCGAGGCTGTCGCTTCCGTAGAGGCACACACCAGTACATATTTAACATACACCGTGAAGGATGGTATGTTATTGAGAAATGGAAAAGTTTTCGTGCCAGACGTGAAGGATCTTCGTCGTAAGATACTTCATGAATGCCATGATAGTCCGTGCGCAGGGCACCTTGGTATTGATAAGACCAGTGAGCTTTTGAGAAGGCATTATTTCTGGCCACGGGATGTAAGAGAGTATGTCCAGCGTTGCACGGCTTGTCAGGTGAACAAGGCCGAGAGAGTAAGTCCTCCGGGCTTGCTACATCCACTTGAGATACCTACAGGAAGGTGGGAAAGCATCTCTATGGATTTTATTGTTGGGCTACCCAAGACCCAGAATGGATTCAATTCCGTTATGGTAGTGGTAGACAGGTTTTCCAAGATGGCTCATTTCATTGCAACGACCAAGAAGGTCACAGCTCCGCAAGTGGCTGAGTTGTTTATTCAGAATATCAAGTTGGGAACACAGTTGCGGATGAGTAGTTCTGAGCATCCTCAGACGGATGGCCAGACAGAGCGAGTGAATCAGATCTTGGAAGATATGCTTAGGGCATATGTGAGTAGTACGCAAACAGACTGGGTAAAGCATTTACCGCTATTGGAGTTCGCGTACAATGATAAGAGACATGTGTCCACTGGATTGAGTCCATTTGAGCTCAATTATGGTTTCGGGCCACTGAGTCCTGCAATCATAGGAATTCCGCATAGGGTACCTAGTGCTGTAGAGTTTTTGGCTCAGATGCAGCAGAAGCTAGAATTGGCACGAGATAACTTGTCCAAAGCTGTAGCTAGGGCAGAGAGTTATGCTCGTGAGAACCGTACCTATCGGGAATTTGAGAATGGAGATTGGGTGTATTTACTAGTCCCTTCGAAGTCGAAGGTGCTACGCACAGGAAAGTGCACCAAGTTATCTCCTAGGTATTGTGGACCATGGTTGATTATTAAGAAGGTGAGCCAAGTAGCTTATAAGCTACAGCTACCTGTTGGATGCAAGGTGCATCCAGTATTCCATGTTAGCAAACTGAAGAAATGTTTGCATGATGGCGATAGCCTGGTGGAAGGTCTAGTGACTCTTGTGGAGAAAGACACCACAGGTTATACCTGGGAGACGCGACAGGCGTTGCAGAAGTCTTACCCAGAGTTTGTCATCGAGGATTGTTAGAGTCCAGTTACGACTCTATCATGACCTTGGCACGGCCGGTCACCAGAGGGCCTGAGGCCAAGTATTGGCAAGGGCCAGTGACCGAGGAGGACATCAGTCCCAAGTTGGGACCGATGCGTCATGAGCAGTGACCCGGTGTGGCCGCCTGACAAGTTGTCAGAGATGCGGTGTGTCTTGACCGTCGGGACCCTGGCCGTCAGTGACGAGATGCTAGCCGACAAGTAGTCGGGTTGACCAAGAGGGTCACAGGTCTTTGGCGGGGCACAGGGGTGGTACCCTATGAGTCACTCAGTATTCACAGGTCATAGGGGCTAGGCATGCCAAGTGGACTGATCACCCACAGGTGGATGCCATGTGCTAGTTGACGGGAATAGCAGGTAGAAGGACTCAAAGAGGGGGGTTCCTATGGTTGGGAAGTTCATTCTACACACCGGCTTCTAGGATTCACGAGCTTGGAGAGACTGGCTTGTGACAGACTCCTTAAGATGGGGGGCTTTTTGTTGTGAAAGATTATCTTTAGAGAGTGAATGACTTATGAACATATGATGTAGGATAAGTGTAGACAATATCATTGGCTTTCATTTGGGACCTTAGTCAGTTTTATTCATAAGGTGATTCTAGGTTGCCCCACTATCTCTATTTTCATTTGTTAGTGGATAAACTTAGACTGAATGGTGGGGCACACACCCCTCTTGGGACCTAGAACAATTATATAATCTCAAATTATTCCATTGTTGATTGATAAGTTGAATATAGTGTGAATCACAATCAAGAAATATGCACAAGAATGATGCACTTGAAGGACATGATGATGTATGAAAGATAATATAGTAGTAATTTGATTTTCTATGTGGAATGGACTATTGTTCAGGGATGGAAAGGTGTGTGTGTTGAGCGATGACATGATTAGATGTTAGATATTCTATGAATGTCATGATTCAATGTGCAAGGCAGCCAGCCATACATAGAACACTTGATGTGGTCCGATGAAACTTTTATTTTTCAACGATGAAATTCTTTGTAGAATCATAAATATAAGCCTTGTTGAACTGTAGGAACTGGTCGATTGTGCAACCATCAAAACTTTCTATGGGGACAACATTTCTATGGTTTTTTTAGTTGGTCTTCTGTGAACTTAAAAAAGTAATGATGCAATTTGGGTGCTAGTTGATTGCCTTACCAAATTAGCTACTTATATATCTGTGAAGATAGTTGAGGAGCCTAATAGTTGAGGAGGTGTCCCTTAGTAATCCTATAGCATGGGATGGTTCCATACTTAGATGGATGGGAGAGGTTTGTCCTATGCCTAGCTTATGGTAATCATATGTGGAAGATCAAGCGAGATCTTACAGAGTTAACTATACTAACTATTATAGTCATAACTTACGAAAACCCGAGGGCGAAGCGAGGAGGAAGCTCGAAGATGTCCGAAGGCACAACGAAAGGCATTGGAAGCAAGAGCAGACATTGCAGAGATGCTGCGACAGGCTCGGCTGAGACACCTGAAGCCGGGACCCCCCGCCCTCGCTGTCGAGGTGGATTTGGATGAGCGGATTGGAATGAACTTCATTGCACGACAGCTGGCCATGGTCAGGGAAAGGGTGCGAATCCGTCGGGCTAACCAGGAGGCAGAGCAAGAGCGAGAGAACAATGCACCTGACCAGGGCGAGGAGTCAGTGGAGGATTCGTAGGAATGCTAAGACTAGATAAGGTCCAGCCGTATCCCAATATGTCCAAGACAAAAAGATAGGTGTGAATGATCGGATAGTGTAGTGGGAGAGATGTGAAAGTCAGAGATGAGAGAGAGAGGCCGTTAAAAATGGCTCTCTCATGAGCTGCTCCCAGATGAAGCAGGTACTCACCATAGTCGTGACTGGAGCTGCAACGTCAGCTGAAATCCTGGTAATACTCATATCCGCATCATCAAGGGCTTATATGCGAAGTGAGTCTGCAATGTCATGGAATATTGGTTGATGGCAGGCTGTTCTGGCATTAAAATCACCAATCAATATATTATGACCACGCTCCGAAAAACGGAGGATATCGGTAGAAAGATCCGCATATGGAAAATCAATACAATCAACAAAAGTAGAAGTCTCAGGAGGAAAGTAACAAATGGCTATAAAAGTATCATTACAATTCCAAACACCTATGCACAATGGAGAAGGTGATGGATGGGGGCCCGGGGCGCTCCCATGCCTAGGGCCCCCAACTACCTAGTTTTAGATAAAGGTAAGGTCATCATCCAAGTAAATTTGGTACCCTTGAGTTTGGATTTAAGATGGAATACTGATTTGTGCCCTTCCAACGATGTGAAGCGAATGACAAGCGTGGCATTATCTTGATCAAAGCTACTCAATGACTAGCCTTAGTGGCTATTTATAATGGACAAATTCTATCTTCCTTTAAATAGAATTGGAGGGAAGGTGAAATTAAAAAATTAGGGCCAAAATTAGAAAACCATGTAAATGGTGTTTCTAGGCCTGTCACATGTAATATAACCGCGTGTCCAAAAATACTGTCAGAAAATAGAGCTACTTCAGTACCGCTGTATTGTCGTTTTCTTTCCTAGGTTATACATTTTGTGCTAGTGGTGTCAGTCCAATAGCCGAATCCCCCTACAGCCGCGAAAACCCGCTTTTAGTACAATGAAGCTAAGAGATTTTTATCTCAATTCTAGTAGTTGCTAAGGCTGGATCAATATGTAAGCAGCGGCGGTCGTCGGGCAATTAAGGTACCACCATCAACAAGTGATGGAGAATCAATAGTTGGAGTAGCAAGAGCATCGGAGCCATCAATATTAGGCAAGTCAGCAAGAGGTACAACAACAACAGCATGTGAATCAGGAACTGCATCAGGAGCATTAGAAACATCAGCAATATGTGGATCAGCAACTGCAACAGCAGGGGCATAAAGTGGTGCATCAGCTGGTGACGAAGCCGTAGTGTCATGTACTAATGCATGAAGAGAGCGAGCCTGTTGCTGCAATAAAGGTGAGTGTGCAAAAACATCGAAAGACTCCCAAGTAGCCTCATCAATTGGACGACCGTCCTATTGGACGACGACGACGCAAAAGGACTCGAACTTGCAAAATAGCAGCAGGTAAAAACGGAAAAAGTTATGGGTCACTAGGAAATGACGAATCACATGGCTCGCCGGGAAAAAGGGACGAATGTACTAGACTAACATGAAAATATCACAAGCACGTGTGGTAACAGGTAACTGTAGACGGTAAGTAACAGGGCTAAGCTTCTTGACAATCACAAAAGGACCATAATAACGAGCAGACAATTTTCCAGTAATAGAACGACCTTGAACAAACTTATGACGTGCAAATGAAAGACAAAGATAAACAGACTGGCCCTCAGTAAACTCTATAAAAGACCTATGACGATCAGTCAAGGACTTATAACGATGTTGAGCTCGCGCCAAATGCTGTTGTGCCTGTACAATAGAATTACGAGAATTAGTAAGAAAAGAAGACAAAGTAACAAGAATGTCATCAAGAGAGGGTGGAATACCTGGAAGTAACGGAGAATATCCATTAGCTAGCAGAAATGGAGACACACCTGTTGGATCGATCATGGCAGAATGAATGGCAACTTTGAACTCGTTCCAAGTAGCAGAAGTATCAAATAGTGACTGATGAGTACGCCACCATGTCAAAGCGCATCCGGACAAATGCAAGGTAGCAAGTTGAAGTTGTTGTGCCGAAGTGCGAGGGGCGAGCTGAAAATAAGTTTCCATCTGAAAGAACCAATTTTGTAACTCCCTACCATCAGAAAAGAACCATCCACTGTAGATAGTAAGCGTGACTTTATCCCTGAAATCACGAACAAGAGGGGCGAGATGAGGGACAAGCGTAGGGGAGACTATGGGAGGAACGACGGAAGGAGAGGATTGATCAGGTAATGTGTTGGGTGGTGGAGGAGGTCGAAGAGAGAGAGATAAATCGGTAATAGAGGATTGCAAAGTTTGAAGCGTAGTCATCATAGCTTGTTGGGCACTGATTGATGAGATGATTTATGTGAATGAGATGGTCATCAAGCTGAGTTTGAATGTCGCTGTGAGAAGAGGATGCATCAAAAGAACCCATGATGGATGTATTTGCTGGAAATTTCAGGCAGTTGGAATTTTTTTCAGGTGTGATCTGGGGGAGGTGCCATTTGGGGAGGTGTGGACTGGGGGAGGCGCGATCTGGAGCAGGTGTGGACAGGGGGAGGCGGCTACATGGTTTTCCAAATAGTGTGGTAAAACTGGGAACCCTACTATGTCAAGCTCAATGAAGTGAGCCCAGTAATAGGCGGGTTTAACCCCCAACTGTCGCCTCCAAGTACGGTCGAGGTATGCTCTATATAAGAAGCGCATGATATACTGGTGGGTGCCTGAGGGGAGCTCTGTGATGGATATGCCAAATGAATCAAGGAGGAAATGGGATGCCTGTGAGAACCACGATAGTCGGTAGCCCTGGTCATGAAGGAAGTGTGAGGAGGCAAGTGAGGCCCGTGTATACCTCGTGTTTGCATCTGGTAGATCCTGAACTCTCTAAATATATGCGATGAGCTGGAAAGCTGCAGCTATTTGAATGGGTGGAACGACAAACTCTGCAAGAAGAATCTCGTGCGGAACCGAGGACTTCGCCCGAATCATACGAGCTAGCATGGTGGTCTGTAATCGTAAAATGCTGGCCCAGAGAGAGAGAGAGAGAGAGAGAGAGAGAGAGAGAGAGAGAAAGAAAGATTTTATTAATGTCCTTGAATACCCTAAGGTACATAGGACTAAGAAAAGGTACATGTCAAGTGTGCACATAGGAGCTTAAAGCTCAATCATCTATAAAACTAAATAACTGCAAATACAATGCATAAAGACAGCTGGCCCAGTCAGGATCCAGTAGCCTGGAATCATCAGCATGAAAGAAATGGTGGATGGTATGCTGTGAAGGTGTGATTAGATGTGCCTTGGACCTCTGTCGCCGGATAGGCCGTTGGTGTCGTCTCTGCTGCCGTGGCGCTCTGGGCTGTGATCTAATAACTGACTGTCTCTCTGGCCGTCGACATGGTCTCTGATGCCGGTGTACGAAGGAGTCGGGAATCTCGGCCTCTCCATCTGAGTCGCTGCCTATGGGTACCTCGGATCTCTGTCTCCGACGGGATATGCACTCATCAATGCTCAGCTGTGTCAGGGAATGTGTACCATCTAATCTCCTCCTCCTCAGGTTTGACATCTCTCGGATCATCAGTGCGACACATCTAGGGTCCTCATAAGATATCAAGGTAGAAAGTGTAACTGGGTGCTCTCTGAACAAGCAGTAGTACCGCCCCCGTATCTCATAGTAGGCTGGACATCTGAAGAGGAAATGTGACTCGTCCTCAGTCTCATGCATAACACACATGCTACAAAGCCGGTCCTCTCGTGGGGTGCCACTGTATCTGCCAGTCTCAATAGCCAACTGATGTGAAGAAACCCGAAACTGACCCATCGCTATCCGCAGACTATGTGATATACTCCTCAGCAAGTAACCAGATACTATGGGGCAGCCAGCCGGATCAAGAGATAGAAACTTACTCTTGGTCCCCAATGGACCCTGCCAAGTGATATGAAGATATGACTTGTAAAGGAGGCCTCTGATGTACTGGTGGGTGCCCGCAGGTAGATCACTGATCTGGATACCCAATGTGGAGAGGAGACGGCAAGCCTGGGAGTACCATGAGAAAAGGTGTCCCTCTGAGTGTAGGCGCCGGGATGAAGATAAAGCTGCAACTACATAATGTGTACCCCCGTCCTGAAGATCCTCTAACCTCTGTATGAATGTCACAATATGGAATAAGGCCTCAATCTGAATGGGGGGGACCGCGAACTCCGCCAAGATAATCTGGTGTGGTACTGAGGGCTTAGCCCATATCATCCGGGAGAGCAAACGAATCTGGAGCCGGGAGATATATGTCCAATCAGTAGCTGTCAGAACAGTACTCCATGTCTCGGAAGCATACATAGCTGAGAGAGAGAGAGAGAGAGAGAGAGAGAGAGAGAGAGAGAGAGAGAGAGAGATGCTTTCGTCATCGTAGATCCTGCAAATTTTTTTTTCAGTTGACAGGGAAGTGCTCTGATACCATGTTATGAACAAATTCACAGATTTTGATATCAATGATGCATAAAGGACAGCAAAAAGCATTCACAAAGCATTCTCCAACTAAGAAACTGTATGAATATCAATGGCCGCCAATAGCTCAGGCAGATCTCCAACTAAGATCTCCAAAATAGTACAACTCCCCTACAAGAAGCCCAAGACTCAAAATGATCAAAGCTACTAAATGACCAGCCTTAGTGGCTATTTATAATGGACAAAACCTACCTCGCTTCAAATAGAATTGGAGGGAAGTTGAAATTCAAAAATTAGGGCCAAAATTAGAAAACCATGTAAATGGTGTTTCTAGGCCTGTCGCATGTAATATAACCGCGTGTCCAAAAATACTGTCAAAAAATAGAGAAGGATGGACTATAATTTATGTCCATAACAATAGACCAAAAGATTAAATAAAACCGGACATGTATGATGAAGGTAATTTCTCAACATACAATGGTCTATGCTATGTTATTCAGTACAATATAATGCTAATAAGTACAATAAAACCTAGTACTAATGTGTACAAATGGGAATCTTAATCACACTGGCTATCCTTAGATTGTAGCACGGATCCCTCTTCGAAGCTAGAGGCTAAAGCTGGTCTAGTCTAGGCCTCCTTCTACCTCCACCACTAGCAGTAGCTTGTTTCTACCTTTCACAATGCCACAACCTGATCCTCTGAGTTGGGATTGTAAAAATCTATTGCTACTGAATGAAATGGTAAGTTAGGCCTTAGCATGAATATGGTACTAGAGCAAACATATAAGAAAGGAATGCACACTGCCACAGAAAAAAAAGCACATGCCATGAGTAGAGTGTACTCGGCCACCTTTTGTCATAGGTATTAAGCCCTATGCCTTTCAAGTAAGTTCTACTTCAACTTTAGCGACATGCTTATGTAGCAGAAAATCTTACTGCTTGTAGTGCAAGGTTGCCATAATGTCCTCGTCAGGCTATCTAGGGTGGGCTTATAAGCTAGAACGACATTTGTGAGCTCATCAGCTAGAGCTGCTATTAGATCTGGAGGATGATACGATCATCAGGGTTCACTTTCAATTGCTGTGTGATGCTGTTGCACGTTGGTTGGGCTAACATCCAAGATATCAATGTGAATATGCTCAAATGTAAACTCTGCAGTCTTTTCCCCACTTCCTTCCATGTAGCACAAGACTGCTTTTGGTACCCATTCTAGCTTGTACGAGTTCAAGGTTCTTTCCTTTGGTGTTAGCAATGGGCCCCCTACTTTTCAGCATGCCATGACACACATTTTTTGTTCTTTACTAATGTTAGTGTCATTGTTATTTTGATGAAATTCTTGTTTTTAGCATCGTTATTGCTCTCATGAAAAGGATTTGCTTAAGAGATGGCGTCATTATCTTTATCACACTCATTTGGATATTTTTACAGATCAGCAGTCTCTTTGTTCTTTGTTTAGCTAGAAAGACCTAAGTGACCATCAATATCGTTGGCGCCAGGTTCCATAATAAACCTAGTGCTTCTATTGCTGCCGCTGATGCTTTGTCTCGTACTGTTGCATTTAGTCACTGTTACTCTTCCTTGGTTTGATCTCCTTCCCTCTGCAGAACCCCACTGTCCTGACTTTTGTAACATTTACACCTCTTCTTCTACTACCAGTACCGGTCCACACCAAGTTTATTCCCTTCATGATCATCGCCTTTATCATTATCGCACATTGTGCATTCCCAGTTCTCTTGACCTCCATGCCAAGCTCGTTCATGATGCTCATTCCTCTCCTATTGGTGGCTACTTTGGTTTTCAGAAGACTTTAGGTCAAAAGACTTTTACTGGCCTTTTCTGAAAGCTGACCTTGCTACTTGTCCTAATTTATTTGCTTCAACCTAAAATATGAACTAGTAAAGTAAAAATTACAAGAAGGCGATGTACTCATAGCAAAATCACCTTCAAGACTACAGTTCTCCTTCTCGTCAAACAGGAAACATCATTGTATAATCTTTTCTTGTTAATCTCCTCAAGTTTGCTGGATCTAGAATCTCCTTCCTCTCAAAGATGCTCGTCTCCCCAAAAGCTTGTAAAACAAGAAAGAAATGCGTCAACATCGGGATTCAAGGGACTTACTAATTTTTTTTCTATTAATCTTTTGTCAAGTTTACAGGATCCAAAAGCCATAGAACAGGTTGCTATGCTCCTTTCTCGTAAGTTGCACCTCGAGTGCTTCTTGACTTCAAGGGAGGGGCTCTAAGAAAAAGTTTGCAACCACATCACATGAGGGCTTGCATCACTAGTGCTTAGTCTTATTTTATTTATTAAGGATGTTTTTTTTTGGGACAATGTTAATTCATCTTATCTCCTGCTGTCATCCCCCCTTTTTTTTTGGAAGATGAACTTATTTTTGGATTTCTACCATGTCACAAGCTGTTGCACATGTTACTTTTCTTGATTTATTTGTTTTCAAGTTAATTTTGACAGTATCCTGCTTGTTAAACAAGGTCTCAACTTTTTCAGATAAAAAATAACAGAAATCTGGTTCATTAGTTTTCTTTTAAAGAAGACCATTTGGAGATGGGGCATAGATGCATTTTGTGTGATAAATATGTGAAGTAAAAATTTTACATGGTGCTTTAGAGATCTATTTGGAGAGAGGTGATGGTGCTAGGAAGACAAGGTAAGAATGTTCTGCTTTAAGTGTGTTGTTGGAAGTATGGTGGATTGCTGGTGTTGTGCATAGAAGCAGTGCCAACAAATGGAAGAGTAGAAGTGGATGAGAGTTGGAAATGTCATGAGGAAACAAACATGCATGAAGGAGATGAATGAGAAGTTCAATTTCATTAAGGAAAATCGGAACCAGTAAGTCCTGGAAATTTTAGACAATTACAGTTCTAAAGGAAGTTACAGTGAACTTTACTTTCTCAAGAAATTTTCTAGCCATGATATAAGAGCAGACTCAGTGTGGAAAAAGAATTTGCCTGTTACCAAAAGAAAACATTGACTGGTCTCTAATCTCAATTGCATTTATCAGAAGCCTACATCTAAGCTCAAATGAATCATAATATCTTAGAGTTCAATTCTTTAGAACGTATCATAAGGGCCAGTGTTTGAAGTGTTAGCCTGCAAATCAGGAACCCATATGTATTAAATGGGATGCTGTAATAAACTTGGCCATAGATAGAAGCATTGCTCTTCTCCTTAGCCTCACAGGATTCACCATCAAGCCTCCTACTGTTGATCAATATTGATGCTCTGTATGTTATAATTCTGTGCATCTTGCCTTCTAATGTGCCAAGTCTTTGCAGAATGTTACTTTGTGAAACGATATAGCCTTAATTGTAAACAGTGTACTGAAACTAGTTATTTGCTGAATCGTTTTTATGAGGAAAGCAACTGAAAGAAGGTTTTTGTTCTTGTAACTTTGTTACGTAAGATTTCTTAATGCTTCATGCGATTTTGTTTGAAGAAAGTTGTTTTTTCCCTTCAGCTGCTTTTTAGAGTTAATTTATAGGTGGTGGGATCGTGTTTGATGTATATTTGAATTCTTGCTTCTGCTTAGTCTTGTAGCTTTTTCTTTGATGTCGGGCTGTATGTAATTATTGGCCAGGCTGGTGTTGCAGATAGACTTGATGGTGATCCATACTGGTGTCGTGTTTGGCCTTCAGCCATTGCCCTCGCAGAAGAGGTGACTATCTAGTTTGGCTTATGCACAATATATGCATTATAAGAACATTGTGATGCAATTCCCTATCTGATTATCATCACCACTCATTCAATGTCGGTGTATCATGCTTGAGTGTGGCTCGCCCGCCCAGGTTCAATTCTCTGTGATCCCATGGTTTGATAATACCAAGAAGAACTCATTCAAAGTCCTTTCTATTTGCAAATAAATATGTAGTAGTTTTTTAATCACATATGAGCTTCTCTTCTGTCATATATACAAGTAGATGTACAAAAAGAACTAGAACTACATTTTGCCTTCATACTGTTTTTTCTTCGAAAGATATAGTCTATGAAGCATTTCCTCAGTTTCAAAGTTCAACTTGGAAGGACATTTGATTTCCTCATAAATGTGTGAGCTCCAAAGATCTACTTAGCTTACCACAGGCATTTAAGCATGATTTCTCAAGGAAAAGTCCATCTTTTAAAAATTACTCTAACTGATAATTGTCATGGTGTTATAAATTTTACGGTCGTGTGGACAAATTCCATTATACTACAATTCATCTTCATCCTTTCTTTGTCATGCTTTGCCCATACCTGGAGTTGTGTGCCCTAACGTGACATCAAGGCTTCCTATGTAGTTGCTTGTGTGTTGGAGATTCCTGAGACCTTGATATTAAGAGCTTCACTGGCTAGCTTCTCTTCGAATAATGTAGCAGAAACGAACTTTGTGGGATTGCTTCTTGACTGTCTCGGCCCATTATTTCGCTTCTTCTTGTTGCTTTTCCGATGAGCCTTCTATGGCTTGGATCTTGGCCGATGTTTTCAAAATAGTGGGTTGGCAGAGTTGTACATTCTCGTTGTATAGCTGGGTCACTTATTCCTTTAGAGAAGTAGAGTATCCCTTTCAGCCAATTGTTCTCCATCAAAAGATCATTGATATGTTTTTGCAATGGCTTGGTAAGCTCGATGGTAATATGGAAAAGAAGGGTTCCGGGGATCAGTTGTTGGCAAATAGAGCTCCCCGATCTCCTCTTGGATGAAAATAGACATGCAATGAAAGGTAACAGTTCTTCAAAATGTATTTGTGCTTTAAACAACTATGTAAGTTTTTATTTTTAATGAAAACTTCAAGCAAAATGGTCTGAGTACAATTACTGCAGTGAATGCTTAGGAAGACGTATTTCAGGTTCTGCTTGTAACATCGTTCGACTAACATTCATTTGTCTAATCTCAAGTGTGTAGTTATTTTGAAAAGATGAAGAATTACTCTTTTGGGAAGACAAAGATCAATCCTTGATGTTTTGCAATATAAAGGCTTCTTGCAAGATAAAGCATACAATATAATAATATCATATACAAAGATGCTTCACATGAATACTGAGATGACAGATCTTGAGATGCACAAAAAGTGGAGATAGTATTCCTGTATTGAAAATACTTAGAGAAACTGTGCTCTAGTATTTGAAGGCATGATGCTAAAACTAGAATAAAGTTGTCATTAAGAGGGTGCTAGAAATAACACGTGTAATGCCCACTTTAGTGCAGATAGACAAGGTCCAATAAGGACTAGTAAGTGCCATTGGGGTACTGAGAATATGCTGATAAACTAGGCCAATGTGCCTCATAGACTAAGTTAATGAATTGGTCCCCCACATATGGAAAGTGACTTGTTTATAAAGGAGGATTAGAGGTGAGGAGGCACCGACAACTTGTCTCTCCCTCTCTCTCATCTTTCTCATTGTATCTTCGTTAAGTAAAATTATAGAATAGAAACTCTTATTGTTGTGTCTTCATCTTCCTGCAATGTGATTGTTCATTGATTGCTTTCGCTATGCGATGGTAGATGAATCAACACCTTTTTTTTTTCCTATCATAGGCGATTGTTTTCTTATCAAGAAAATTGATGTCCTTTGCGAAAAGTTAGACATTTCAAGGAACAATACTCATGCTTCTCAAAGGCCAAAGAAGAAAGAACAATACTTTGAAGCACACTAAAGCTTAGTTGCCCGTTCCAGAACGCGTTCTGTTCCGGAACGAGACCATCAAAAAAATAAAAATAAAAAAATACGTTTTTTTACAAAGGAAAAAAAAACTATAATATCTAAGGAAGCTTGAGGAGCATCTAAGCTCAAAGGAAAAAGAACAGTAAGTGGTCCAGGAGTTTCCAGCGATGGTGAGCTTGCGGAAAGAAAGCAGGAAGCCTTGTGGACGTTCACCTTTGATTGAACACACAGTGATAAGGTGCCAGCAGGCAGGGTACAGAGATCCGTGACTCAGAAGTTGTATGTCCGAGCCGCCCCGATCAGTTCAACGGAAACATCGGATTCAGAGTCGGGGGGAAGGGCTATTCAGATACATTTATGCGAAATGGATGAGCATTAGTCTTCACTTCATATGATGAATATTCCCGATATGCACAATTGCCCCGGTTTCCAGCTATATAGTCAGTTTGACTGAGCTGCATTGTAGATTATTATAGACCGTTCTTCAGTATTCACTTCATCTTTTTCTTGATGAATTCAGGAGAGGGCGATTCTGAAGCAAGAATGTCAATCTCTTCATGAAAGCAATTGCTTTTTGAAGCAACAGGTAAAATTAGAAAATATGTCAGTCATCGATGAAATGCAAATGCAGAATGCGCGGGCCAGCAGGGTTGTTTTACATTTTTTTTTAACTCACAAAAAATCGTTCCGAGCCAGTACGTTCCGGAACGTACGGAACGGAACGTTCCGACCCATTTTGGTCGGAACGGGCTTGCAAGCACTAAAGTATGTCAATTGCTTTTGATGACGTAGAATAGATGGCTCCATTTTTTAATTCATTCCATGGATGAACATCCTCATTAAGGAAATAAGTATAGGGACAAGACGGTGAATGGAAGATTAAAATTTTTTATTTTTATTTTCGTAATTTGAACTTCACCTTGAGCACATGTTTGTTAGCCACACAATCTCAAATTACATACCAAGAGCTATTGATAAGGCAAACAATCTCCTAATAAGATATCCTCTCTTACAAAAATCTCAAACTACCTATCAAAAGTTTGTCAATTGTCAATTGTCAAAGGTTGTTTGTCAATTGTGAAGTATTTTACTGGTCACACTAAATTTCTATACCCCAAAGGTTTTGACATATTTACTTTCTATTGATGCTTATCAAAAACCAAATTTGAAAATTTTGCTAATGTAGTTCAAACATCTACATGAAATGATTCCTTGATTTTTTATTCCCTTTTCTTTTCATGGTGTCATCCTATTTCATATTGCTTCTCACACATGTACTTTATAATTGGTTGCCTGCAGTTTTGTGTTTTGGCAATTGCACTAGCAATTATGATAAGAAAGGGGGTGGGTTTTCCTATTGTACTTGCAAATGGATGTCACTATCATAGTTGATATACTCAGACTGCTATTGTTGCAGATTTTGAATCATCCGCAAACTGTGAAAGGACTTCGTGTTTGTGAGCTTGGAGCTGGGCTAGGTGAAATTCTTTGTAATTATTTCTGTAAAATGTTCGACCAAGCTTCACTGTGAATAAGTTAAGTGAACAAACAATAAGCCCTTCTTAAACAAACTACAAAGTGTTTCTCAAGTCCCAAAGAGAAAATTTTCACTAAAAATTCAAAAGGTCATATGTAGTTAAAATTCTGTGTGTGATTTTTAGCTTCGAGATTCATTTCTGCACCAGCGCTTCTATTTTATGTATTCAGATCCTCACAAGTTTGAATAATGTGCATGTATTCAGCCAGATTTTCTAAATTGTATTCCATAACCATTGCATATTTCCTTGAAAATTGGTAGAGTAATATTGAGCACATAATGAAGTCTAACTGATGCTTATCAATGGTGATTAGTTTGCCTCATAGATTCCCAGAAACGTGTTTCGAAAACTGCGTTTCTCCTCCCAGAAACGTGATTAAAAAAAAAAACAGTTTATAAAATTTTTTTTGCTCCTCTTCACGGCCAGAATCGCGGCAGCCGTGGAGGAGGTAAATTTTTTTTTATTTTGAGCTACAAGTGTCCGATCGAGGCGTGTGCATAGTCGGCAGGCATCTACTTGGCGATACGGAGGTGGTGTGCACGGTGCCAGGGGGATCTAAGCTTCATGGAGAGCGAAACGATCAGTTTTCGATTTTTGGTAAGTGTAGGCTTGATTTTTTGCAAGTGTTGACATTGAGCTGTAGGCAACCAAATCAAGCGTAGTTTGGCTCTAGACAACCTTTCTTCATGCCCACGCTGATTCCTACGGCATCAGTTTCAGCCGTTACGGCACGCCTAGCGAGATTTGAACACCACATTCCAAATGCTTATTTTTTTTTGCCATTTTCACAAAATGACTTGTGGGCAACGGCATATGGCTCCCTCCAGTTCCAATTCATCTGTAGACCCTTGGGATCTGCAGTCAGCCACAGATTCAGATGATGATTCCTACCATGACTCTGACGAGTCTTAGTTGTGTAGTTTTCATTACGTTCATGGAACATCATTGTACCCCATTTTGGTGCAATGTGGCCTGATATTATATATTATGATGATCCTATTCACAATAGTGTAATGATTCAGTACTGTTCTTTGAGAGAGAGAGAGAGAGAGAGAGAGAGAGCTTTATTAATGTCTTTTCCATGCCAAAAGGCATATAAGACTAATGAAGTATAAGACTAATGAAGTACATGTCATGTATATGGTAACCATGGGAGCGTATAAAAATGTCTCCAAACTGTAATAAAGAAAACATCTAGTGCAAACTAAAATAGACACGTATGCGAGAGTGTGCATAATAATCATATGTATCTAGGGCAAGATGTCAAGGCTGTGCTGCTGCTGCCGTGCTGATGCTGTAAAAAGATGTAATGCGAGCCACAGAATGGGAAAGCGCTGGAGCCTGCCGGCGGCGTTTGTGAGCATGAGCACGTGCATGTGTAATAGTAGTAGTACGCCTCTGCGTAGAATGTCTAGTAATCCTGGTAGTAACATGATGGTGGGAGGAAGATCCATGATAGAGATGTCCAAATGTCGTAAGAGATCAGACGCCTGCTGGTACCAGGATAGCTTGGCATGGGAATCAGCTAGGACACGTGAAGGAGTAACCGCAACAACTATGTATCTATCCGGGTGAGACGCACGAATATCCTGAATCCGTTGAAGAAAAGGCAGAAAAAGCCCTCAAGGATGATCGGAGGAGTAGCAAACTCAGCACATAGGATATCATGAGGGGTGGTAGTCTTGGCACACGTCATGCGACCCAACATAGTGGCCTGAATGCGGGAAATGCCTGCCCAGTCCCGGAGAGAAAGTCCTGGCAACCAAATCTCAGAGGCATACATCACTGCTGGAACCACCCGTGTGTGAAACAACTGGCATCTAGTAGCGGGATCAAAAATATGATTCATTGTACAACCACGCTCGAACTGGACCAATGCTGAAAGACCGGAGACGTCTCAATTGTGAAAGAGGGGGCACAATAAGATTATGGGGTAGAAGTGGACAACAAGGCGTGAACAACAAGTGAACGACAAGAATAGGACTCAAAAGGTGTTGATAGGGGCAGGTTCTCGTAATTTGGCATGGGCCCCAATGGGTCGATGGGAACTTGGAAGGTGCCCAATGGGTTACAAAAAATGGCAAGTTCAAAAACATTTGTTTCAGCTTATGAACATCCTTTGTTGCAATAATGGGTGACTACTAGTCATGCACCATGGAGTATAATGGGAAAGTTGAAGGACTTCAATGCAAAGCTAAAGGATGGGTGAGTGTCTCTTGAAGGCATGGATAGAGAGCTTGGTCTAAACAACTTCAAGAACTATATTGATGGTGGAAAGTGAAATACCGATGTGTTTGGGTTACATGAATATGCGTTTGTGAGAAAATAATCAAGATTGCTCCATGTACAAGGTGACCAACATAGTTGGCAATGCATTGGTAAGGAACACAGTCTGGACACTTCAGTGAAGTTCAGACAAGTTTAAAGAGGACATGGAAATGAATTAAGTGGGAGATTTGAATGGATGAGCTTTGGTGACTTTGGAGTTTCCCATGATCGTGTAGACTGCATTTCCTGCACATTGTGTCGATCTCTACTGACGCATGATATCGGGAGACTTCCGTGGATCAGATAGGCCACTTATGTGGCCTCTTTTTTTAGTTAGATTTGTGAGTAAAAGGAGGAAGGTTTTTGCCATGTTCTACTCAGTTCACATAATACCTTCTTGTTATTGATCGGCTTTTACACGTCAGACAGGAGTTGTGGAGGATGGCAACCAACATGGAGTTCTAGGGATGGCAAGGTCTAGCTACTGATGAGGGCGTCCACTGTTTATCTATCGTTTTTGAGAATGACATTTGCTAGGATGCAAAGGAGCTAGCATGTGTGCTCTTTACCATGTGCTGCAATTGGTTGATAGAGATGGGTGTACGATGGAACTATTACATGAGTTCATGGACTAGATTGGCCAAGCAGTCTATCATAATCAAGATATGATCTTGTTCATTGTAGTTGTGCATTGGTCATTTCAATGTTTCCGTGAATGCAATTTATCAATGAACATATAGTTGTGTTGTGTACCAGGATTAAGGAACTCAAAGCATTATGGCAGAGGTGATGGGATAGATTTCTACAACCAATACACTCAGTAGCCCATCTACTTCACCCATTGTGGAGGTTCAAGAGGCAGGACGAGGATTTTTGTTTGATTAGTGATTGGTTTGAGTATGTGCAATGACGTTTGCTTACCTTATATAGCTACTACTCTAGTGAGTCCAATTTTTCACGTTTATCATGCATTTTTGTGAAATTTTGAATGTAGGTATTTTCGTCCAATGATTGGCTCTAGAGTGGGACACCATGCTCACACTTGTGTCATGGTGGCATATGCTTGGGGGGTCCCACATCTTCTCTCAAGGGAGTCGCTATTAGAGTTCTCTTGCAAGAGTGCTTAGCATCTATTTGCGGGCAGAACTGGAGCACCTTGGCACTTATTCACTCCAAATATCGCAATAGGTTGTTTGTGCAACAGTGCGAGCGGTTGGTGTTCTGTAACACCAACTCTAGTCTTGTCAGACATCTTGAGAAGATTATGGATCCTGTTGAGGTGTCACCAGACGAGAGACATAAACCTAGGAACTCATTCATAGGAATAGAAATCCTATTTATATTCACGAACATAGGAAGTTAGGAACAAGATGAATAGGAACGAAGACCCTTTCTAACGCATGAAATTAGGAATAGGAGCATAAGCTTAGGAACTTAGCAACAAGAACAAGAATAGGAGCATGAAAGTAAGTTCCAAAGGTTTATTGAAATAATATTAGTTCATTAGGCTTTACACAGGAACTCTTGGAAGGGTGTGACTCCATTTCCACTATCCAACCTAAAATTCTCATGCAGCCTTGCACCTGTCCAACTCTTGCTTTTTGACTGCTTGTTGATAGACTACCTTAATCTGAAGAGCACATCTTTCATAAAATAATTTATACTGATGGTTTTTGATAAGTGTATCTCTCTTCTTTTCTAGTTTCTGCAAGGCATACAAAAATGTCAGAAGTTTTTATTCTTAACCTATGCTGTCTTGGAAGGTCTAGGAGGTCTTGCTGCCACTATTTCGGGTGCAGCAGATGTAAGTATAAAAAGTTGTGTTGCCTCATTAGTAGATGAAAATTAAGTTTTTCATAGTCCAAGCTTGTTACAAAGATTGTAGCCAAATGTCCCATTTATTTTACCGTTAAAAACTCTATTTTCATAAGCAAGTCCTTTATGCTGCAAATTTTGCTTCAGCCTTCGAGTATAAATATTGCAGGTTGTCCTCTATGATCGAGAGCCCTTCGCCTTGCTTTGTGCACTTCTTACTATTCATGCAAATTGTCCTGGGGTTGTCACCAATTTGGCATCAGTTTTACAACTATGCTCATCTCAAGTTTCTCTTACTCTACCATGTGGCATACCAAATTTGCCTTATGAAACTGCAATGAGTGCATGCATCAAAGACCCAACGTCACTACTAGCTGAATCCATCGTCAAAGGGATGTCTGGAAGTTTAGAAGTGCGTGCTGAGCTCTTCGACTGGACATGTAGCCAGAATACTTTCCCTTTTGACGTGGTAAGTTCAAATTGCCATACTATTTTCTAATTGTTGCAAGCACTTGGCTCTTTAGTCCTAGCCTTCATCACTTCCAAGTCTATGAAGAAGTGATAGAAACTATGTACTGAACTAATAAGCTCAAAACCACAATAGACTTTGGGTTGGTAGCATGGAATTTTCTTCTGAGAGCTTGTCTCCAATCTTCCACCAGTGGTTCCTGCACTCCCTGGATAGATTGATGCCATAGGGACCAAGGTCCATAGAGGTTTCAATTGCTGATATCCAGAAAACTCAAGCCGCAAAATGTTTTATGAAATCTACAAAATTAATCCTCATCTAGTATGGCTTCTCTCTGAGATGAGAGACTAAAAGCTACAAGGTTATGATCAACCCTTTGTAAAAATAGCATGAATTGTTGTAATTGCCTGATTGACCTTCAGAACGGACAAAAATTAGCAAAATTTTTATTGTAGCATAAGGTTAAATAAATGGCTGACTTGTCGCATTATTGAGTTGAATCTGGATTTAACAAATTGTATGTGATTTATGCTATGTGCGAGTACTATCCCACAATTAACATTGATTTATAAGTACAAGGCATATTCAAGACGACGAGAGCAATGTTCAAGACCTTTGCGACACCTTGGTCATACCTACACCTATGTATGTTGCAGAGACATAGTGCACGATAATGTTTCATGGACCTTTCCAAAACGCCTTTTTGAAAAGGGTATGGGAAATTTGTAGGCGAATTGAATTTAGGGCTCTCTGTTTGGGGATTTTATTTCTACACACTATTAGCTAACTTGAATCTACCCAAAGCTAAAACCTACTTTAGATCATCAATTGATTTGGAGGCACATGCAGTTTCTATTGATTGCTAATTCTAAAAGTAATTCCCTATGGTGTTTTTGGAGGAAGGCTTGTTAGGATTTTCAAATTTCAAAGACTGATAGGGTTCATAACTAGATTTTGCAAAAAACAAAAACGTAATTTCATGGAAAAATAATCAAGCCAACATCGTTGGTCTATTGTTGACCTCAAATCATCACCTTTTTTGGGGTTGCTGATGGAAACAGTGTTTCTTTGAGAGGCAATCAACTACATTTGCGAAAAAGCCTACTTGGAGAGATGACTACCTTTTAGTGTGTAATGCAGTTGTCCTATTTGAGATTTTGAGAGTGCATGGATGCTCTATTTCGCAATTGGCACGAAGTTCCATGTTTGTAAATAATTCCTTTCATCTCTCATGTTTCCCTGTCAAGAACATTCATTTCACTATTCAGTTCCTGATTTTGTCAATTTAAGAAACAATACAAGACAAGAATGATGAACCTTAAAGTCCCAAAAAATGAAAAGCTGCATGAATATTTGAGAAACATAGAGACTTCCAAGTTATCACTATGCATTTGTTGTTGTGCATTGAACAAGGGTCAAAGCTGATTTTTTAGGGAGGATCTATGATTCATAAACGTACTATGAAGAACGTGCCTGGTGGGAGGAATTTAAATGTGGGTTGTGCTAGCTTTGAACCCTTTTCTTCCCTTGATTTTAATAACAAAATCACTGTTTAATGTTTCTAATAATTCAAAAAGCAGAAAAAAATGCAGCTGCATCATATATATCCGTTGATTTGGAAGATAACAACCAAAATCACCCATTTTCTTTCTATTATGCAACTAGCTTGACTACTTTAAAGGTTTTGTAAAAGTGATCTTATATTTTCAAGCCATCTTATTTGTTTTTCTTTCAAAAAAATATCATCAAGTTCATTTGGTATTGTGCAGGTCCTAGCAAGTGATGTGTTGTATGATAAGATGGCTATCCCTTTCCTCACAAATGTGATACCTAGGCTGCTGCGTAAAGGGTACCACTTAATTTCCTGTTCATCTTAACATTTCATCTTTAGGTCAAGGATTTTGTATCATAGTGACCAGGCAACGTGGGAACGCGGCTTTTTAGACGTGCCACGCATTCCCAGTGTGCTCTTGTTGGGAACGTGCTCGGGAACGTGAGTTTGGAAATGTGACCAGGGAACACATTCCCAAGGAATGGGAATGTGATTGGGAACATGTTCCCTGGTCACAGTTTCTACAAAGACTCAAACACAAGATAAATGAAGGAGGAAACCTTGGGAACGTGTTCCCTGTTCACAGTTTCTGCTAAGACCTAAAAACAAGATAAATGAAAGAGGATTGTTTATATTGTGTAATTTCAATATACAAAATTCTATAAATTTCAGATAAATTTCAGATTTTGATGTGCATGTGTATGTTTTGATTATATGTTCTTATGTTGACGTGGCGTTCCCGTTTCCGTTCCCATTTTTTCGGACACGTTTTCGTTCCCGTTCCCTGGTCACTATGTTTTGTATGAAAATCTGCTTCTATAGATCTATGTTGCGAAGACATGCACAAACCATATTTTTGGTTGTCAGCACACTTTTTTACTAATAAAAAACACAAGAAACATGTTGAAAGGTATTTCTTGTATGTGGATCCATATCATGCTTTATTCAAAGTGCAGATGATCGCTTGGTACATCATTAAGGCTATGCATTTTTGGTTGAGCTAACAATAGCAATCTATCATAGTTCTAGTCGAAGTACGAGCTATTCTCAATCCTTAAGGGATGTGGCGGTGGATTCCCAGCTAGCTACTCTATCTCATAGTTGCAGCGTGATTCCCGAATCGCGATTCAGAATCGCGATTCCGATTCGCGATTCAGGATTTTCCCAGAATCGTGTAGAATCGATTTTTTTTTTTTTTTTTTTGAAATTTTTTTAGGCAATATGGGTATCAGATGAAAGCTCTGATCGAGGGGATTATGATTGTGTAGTTTGCTGACTGTTTCGGGTGCGAAACACCAAAAAGTGTGTTTTCACTCGGGGAGTTGGAAGGCCAAATCATGAAGAGGCCTTACCGTCGGGGCCGGGGTCTACCGGCAGCCCCTGGACCCCGCTGTTGGGGGGCGTTGCCCCCCAAACCCCCCACCAGGGGGCTACCGCCCCCCGAACCCCCCGTTTCTCGGGAAGCTTCCGCCCCCCGAACCCCCCGTTTCCCGGGGGGCTACTGTCCCCCGAACCCCCTAGAGCTTCTTGCTATACAGACATTGTAGATAAAAATGCCACCGCCCCCCTGTAGATAAAAATGGGGCCCAAATGCGCGCCGAGAAGGGCCCATTATTTATGCCCCCAACTGTATGTACATTGCACTCACATCTCCAGTGAACCAATTGCAAAAGTGATCATCATCCATACAGTTGATAGTCCAAACTGTAGCATTAACATTTACTGAAAACCAGAGCAAATGACAACCGGATAGCTACTGAAAATAAGATCTGTTTGTGCCTCATCTACTGCACTTCTGAGAGGCAAAACGCTGGTTTGACCATTGATCCCCTAAAAAAATTTCAGTAATAAGCTATTTTTCCAATTTTTTTTTTTTTTTTTTTTTTTGCGATTCTGGGTCGCGAATCGCGATTCGCAGAATCGCGACCCACGAATCGCAGACCCAGCGAATCGAGATTCGCTGCAACTATGCTCTATCTAGCAAGGAATCCACCGCCACAGCTACAGAATGTTAATAAAAGCATACAAACTCTTCAAAACGATACTGCCTATATATTCATGATCTGTATGCACTAAAAAGTTTCTAAGGTTAGGGTTTTCTTTATGTGCCTTAAAGATTCCAAAGTTATCCAACGTGATTTTAACCCTAAGCAGACTTTGAAGATTTGAATGTACTTTGTCTTTTTGTATGTACTTAATTAGCACATATCAGTCATAACTAGTTGGGCCAAGATTGAACACCTATTTGGGACTATGTAAACGTTGCATGCCAAATCGTTTTGCATCATTCTCATACTCAATGGGCTTAAGCTAAATTTTCTCAATCCCAAAAATTTCCTCATGATTATTTCCATGGTTCATTAAAGAAGAAACAACTCTGCTCAGACATTATGCTTTTTGTTGCACATTCCAAACCAAGTGCAGCATTTGTGTTGTAAATTATTGACTCTGTAGATAAAGGAAAAAATACAACTCAGGTTATCTTAGGCCAAAAGATATAGAATGGACATAGTAGCACTATTCATGAGTCTTACAGCTTCACATTAGCTTGTCAACAAGACAAACAACAACGAGATTAACAAGCAATAATTTAAGGAGTGGGAAGGTATTTTTTATGATTGACATATTATTTTCCTTGGTTCTAGCCGGACTGTCCAAAATTTTAATTCACATCCTACCAATGGAGACACTGAAGGTGGAAAGGATGTCCAAGTATTGGAAAATAAAAGACATACTTGAAACGACACATACAAGAGCCAATGCAAAAATAGATGCAGGTGGAAGAATACCTCCAATGATCATAGAAGTAGATTCATGAGCAAGATTGGACATGATAATGGACACAACCATTGTATTGGAAAATGACTACTCCTAATGAACAACTTGATTATGAATCATTGAATGAAATGAACTAATCTACTGATCTATTTATAATTGTTGATGGCACAGCCCTTACGGAATGCGCCGTTATCCACCCAGCAGGTGCCACGTGGAGCTATGAGATTGGACCCGAAATATGTAGTGGATAAGCCTCCACTGTCAAATCTGCTGAAGTCATTATTTGGTAACCCTCGACAATCGATTTGACTCTGTGTTGACAATACGTGTATTTCTGCAGGCGGTCTCGAAACCTTCGACACTGTCTTGACAATGCGAGTAAAACTGCAGAGTAGTTCCACATTACAAAATGATTTAAGGAATGAAATCTAACACTCCCCCTTTAACGTGAACTCATAAAAATCGAGGTGTTAAGTTGAGCATACTGCTAAACTTAGAATGATTGTCAAACGATAATGCTTTAGTGAATTTATCTGCTGTCATGAACTCTGTTCTGCAAAAGATTAGAATAATCTCTCTCGAGTACTTTGTCTTTGACGAAATGATACTTTATCTCAATGTGCTTGCTTGCTCCGGAAATGATACCTGGGATTAACAAATAAATGAATTGTACTCTGATTGTCGCAAAAGACGAAAGTTGCTTGTAATTGACTAAGATTGATGTCTGACAATATATGCCTTAACCAAATAGCTTCTTTTGTAGCGTGTGCGGTGACAATGCATTTGGCCTCTGTCGAAGATAATGTAGTCAAATTCTATTTCTTGCTGTTCGACATGACCTTTGTTGAATACGGAGGCATATCTTGATGTCGACTTTCTCCTGTCAACATCTCCAGCCCAATCTGCATCCATAAAACCTTGAAAAAGATTAACATTGTCATTCGTATTTCCATCATAATAGGCAGGAGGACTACATAAAGAGGTGTGATCTATTTATAGTTGACATTCCAATGAATGAAACCTGGATTCGACATGTATTGGCTTAGTGTATTAATTGAATAAGCAATGTCAGGTCTAGTACATATCATGGCATACATGAGAGAACCCATAATCGAATGATAAGGATATTGTTTCATCTGCTCGACTTCGAAAGACTGGGGACACTCGAAGCTCTCTAGATTTGAGGAGCCAATAAGCTCCTAATCCTTGACAGCACGAGAACTAGTAGCCTCTCCTTGCCTCCTCTGGCATGATGCAGCAGCGCAAGTGGTAGATCTTGCACGCAAGAATTGGCAATGGCTACAACTTTGGATTTTCAATTTACACTGAAGCGTTATGCATTGATGCAATTTACTAAATCGAAATTTCTTATTAATCATTAGTTTGATTCTTGAACTAGGAAATGGGTATTGGGATTCAGGAATTAACTTGCAGTCAATAGGGCCTCTTGATAGGGAATGCATACACATCCTCCTCCTCCTATAATCTCGATGGCAAATCTAGAATTGTTGCCACATCGATATCGTTGGGACTGGCCTACAGAGTTTTCAAGACTTAATTCAATCAAAATTTCAAACTAAACTTCTGTAATTTCTAAGTTCAAACTTCAATGTTCAAACTTCATAGTACACATGTCACACTCAAACCTATTACCTATATGGGCTCTCTTGTCAATTTTTTTTAGCCTCTCTAGAAGTAGCAAATTGGTGTGCATAAACACTAAATAGAAGTGGAAAGTCTATTTCGTATGAATGAGAAAGAACATACTCCAATCCCTCTCACACACAACTGCTGTGCAGCCTTGAGATAGGATTTCTATGGCAAGCCTCTCTAGATTGGGTGATCAATTCCATATTTATGAAATTTGTGATGCAAAGTGAGTACGGAATAAAGTACTAAATAACAATGCATCCAAATCTATCTTCCAAGATGATAATGGATCCACACAAGATTGATATCCTGAACTTAGCATGTCATGATGGTGGACATAATTCGGCCCCTTTTTTGCTGGTTCCATATGTGTGAGGCCCGCACTTTGTCCATGGAGTTGGTATTAGTATATTGTTCACAAGCCTTAGACCATCTACTTCATCTTGCATAACGTGGACCACAAGCTAGAATTCCCACTCACCTCATTAGCACCCATGAGCAGATGTGCCCATTAGCTTTCATAAATTTGTAAAAAGATCAACATGTTAAGTTGCTATCACTTCTCTGGAGTTGAAGTGCACAATCGGTCATGATATGGCGAGCACTAAATAGCAAAGCTAATCAAATGAAGTCCCTACTTCCTCATTGGACATTTGCTAATGGTCGGCACTTTGTGGGTGGACTCCATAGGGTTGAAGGTTGCACGTCTCTTTCTTTAGGTATAGATGGAAGCTGTAAAGAAAACTAAGGATATTGTTGCCTTCACTTTCACCAAGGTGCTCAAGTAATTGATGACTACATATGCCAGAACAAAAGAGTATAAAAGGGGGGGGGGGGGGAGGACCTAATAAATGGTTGAACATGCAAGCTTCGTGTTTGACCATCACGATGATGTCTCCTCTGTAAATCCCCCTCCAAACGTGCATATCATCTACATTGCTGCAACCTTGCTGGTTTGCTAGGTTTACTCACTCTTTTGAGGGACAATGAAGACCTCTCTATCCCATAGCTGCAAAAGACAAAGGCAAAGGTGAAAGGGCCTATTTAAATAATAAAAGAATGATCTCTGTCACCTCTTTTTCTGATACAAATCAATTGCTAGCTTAAAGTGTAATTTAAATTTCAGATTTGTTTTGAGACCATTAACCTCAAGCTTCAACATCTAATGGGAAGAAAAAGAAGATCAAGTGCTTCTTTTGTGGCAAAAAAGTCCACTATGCTTCTAATTGCTTCAAAAAGAAGAACCAACTAATGAAAAAGAGAGTGATGCTATTGAGAATGATAGGGAGGACTCACTTATGATGTCCACTTTTTCTTCCTCTTCTGTCAAAAATGATGGTTTGTGGTGGATTGATATTGGGGCTAGTTCCCATATGTCTAGTTCCAAGAATTCATTTTCTAGTCTCAAGCCTTATGATGGTTCTAAGAAGTCTATCTATACTGCAAATGATGTAGAATTGAAGTAATAGAAAATATCCCTTTGGATGTAGCATCTTCAAAAGTTTTGTGTCTCAATGATGTCCTTTATGTGCCAAAACATGTACCGATTTGTCAGAAGTACTTGTAAGATCCAAAGGCTATCTTTGTTGATTATTTAAAACCATAGTTGCATGGACGATTCGCGATTCGCGATTCAAATTGTGATTCGCGAATCGCCGTAAAAAAAAACAGCCATTCGCTGTTTTTTTTTAACACAAAAGTCGCGCAAAAAAAAAATTTACGTTCGCGATTTACTGCAGCGAATCGTGATTTGCAGGATCATGAATCGCGATTCGCTGCAACTATGTTTAAAACTAAGCATAGTATCAATCTTCTGGATTTCATGTCCCCTTTCAACATATAATAATGTGTTTTTACGAATTTGAATGAAAATAATCAAGTGGGTGATCTTATATCTGATGCATGCAGAGCAATCTATTTGGACATTGCAAAACTCTGCATCATTCCCGAGAGGGAGGATGTACAAAAGGGAACAAGGGCTGTTCAACAAGTATTTGTATGTTGCTTGATTTGTGTTTTCTTAAACGCAGGTCCAAAGCAAGTCTGCTGCTGACAGATCCAGTACATAGGACTCCAGAGAACCGTGAAATGTTTCTCAATCTTTTAAAGAGCTCAACGACTAGCCAGGTCAGCTAGTTTGGGTTAGAAAAATGATGCATCCTGCATTGTGATTAAGATGTTCATGAAAGACTTTATGCTACAATAGAAACATTGAGAAGAGAGATGAAATTGAAAAAGGTCATCTCAAAGATAGACACATAGAGTAGAGAACACCAGTATGCGGCTCATTGTTTCAAAGTCGATCATGATGTAGCAACTAAATTAGTGGCTAAAAAACAAATTTCATAAATTAGAGGTTCTGAATGTAACATGATGTCTGATTTTCTTGAACATTCTACTGAACAACACACTGTGGTACTATTGCCAGCTTGTTGTCCACCAAGGTGACCCTGTATGTTCTGTGAGCAGAAGAAATCCTGAAATGGAGGGAAGGTTGCATGATGTTGAACTTATCCTCATGAAAACTGGAAACATCTAAACCAGCTGAAATGGTTTGATTTCCTTGCCAATGGCAACTGCTAAATCTAGTCTCTCTTAGCTCCACATAAGCTTCATATCATAGCAACTGACAAAGTTGAAGTTCTTTGATACAATCTTCACAATGTGTACATTGTAAGCTATGCCATGTATTAGGAATGACATTTGCGTAATTGATCGCTCATTCGTTGCAATGTCATTCTGGGGTACTCCTTCGGAGTTGAATCCTTGTGCTACGTTTCATCAAATGTTTGGATGCATGCCTTTTCATTTTGACTTGGCCCCTGGTTAAGACTTTTATCATCCAGATGACTCTCTCTCTCTCTCTCTCTCTCTCATATCTTCAGAGCACTTGGCAGGGTCCATTGGGGACCAAGAGCGAGTTCTATCGCACACATTTTCTATCTCTTGACCCAGTTGGGTGCCCCATAGTACCTGGCTATCTGTTGGAGAGTATTTCACACAGACTACGGACAATGATGGGTCAGTTTCGGGTTCCTCACATCAGTTGGCCATTGAGACCGGCAGATACGATGACACCCCACGAGAGGCCCGGCTTTGTCCTCTCTCTCTCTCTCTCTCTCTCTCTCTCTCTCTCTCTCTCTCTCTCTCTCTCTCTCTCTCTCGTCGTATGTGCTAATAATTCTAGAAGTGGAGAAAAGTGATGGTGATGACATCATGAAACTAGACATTATCATTGTTGAAATTGATTAGATTGCATGTTGATGACTTGGTCCATGAAACCTTATAAGGGTTGGACTTCGTTGTGAAAATGGGAATAAAAAGAATGCCATAAAAAGTAGAACAAGTGGGAGTTTGTCGAAAGGATTGAAAATCATGAAATGTGAGCTAAATATTGACATGTATGGATCTTGTATTCACATAGGCAATCAATGATGACATGCTAGACAGGGAGAGAGTATATGCTATAAGATCAATGAAGAAGTGCATAAGATGATTGATTCTTTGTGGCAAGAAAACAAAGTCATCGAGGTCTTGAAAACCAAGGTTGAATCCTTGTGAAGAGAGAATGCGATGATGCTAAATGATAAATCACAATATGTCGGCATGTATCACACCACATAAATAGAACGCTGAGTATGGTCCCTTCCCACAGAAAATTTTATCTAGAATACAATCAAATATCATATTGGCTCCTTAGTGTTCTATTGATGTGGCGTGATGTGATGCATGTTGATCATTCGTGATTTATCATTTACCATGCATGGTCACATTGTATTTACTCAATTACTTTTAGGATCAATGAGATCATCAGTCCATTAACAAGATTTTCAAAGTCCGAGCATCATTGAGATGCACAATAAAGAATCATCTGGAGTGTTGGGGGATGTTTCACATGGCTTGGATAGTTTAGAGAAGAATTTAGCATAATGAGTGATTCCCAACAATCTTAGGGGTGTGTAGAATATTGGCCATCGGTAAGTTTTACAGGTCAATTATTTAAACTTCTTATCAATGTTTCCATAGGTCCGAGGATGATTATTCTACTCTCAACTATCTATTCATACATCTAATTAGTCTAGCAGCTCATAACTTATGAGTATGAGAATAGGTTTACCCCTTATTTGAATGCATTTGTATAGAAGTCCGAACTAAGTTGAAATTCATAGCACCACAATAGTTGTTGATACACACTTTTATAAAAATGTGCGTGTGCGCACGCGTGCGCCACACTATTTATTTAGCTATCTAGTTTTGGAATGAACCATAGTTAGATTTCAGTCTTGGTCCAATTACAATCCACTACTAATTACAACATTGTAATTGCTTCTCCATGTAACAAATTTCATCTCATGTGTTTTTTTCAAGAGTGGATGTCTCAACTCTTCTCTTGATTCCATCGACGTCTCTATATGGGTGGATATATGTAAGCTTGTTCAATGTAAGTAGTTTATTATTATTTTATTGTAATTTGATTTCTGTAGTGCATATGGAAGCTCTCTAATTAGAACCTTGAGCCACCACCATTGTACTTATCACATGTCTAAATTCATTGAATGTAAATAATGTAAAGGCAACTTAGATGTTCTTGTGTCAGGTATTCTCTCTCTACTATATTTTGCAACATCATACCTTCCATTAACACAAAAAATGATGTGCAGTTCAAAAGAAACAAATGATTGATTTCTAAAAGCAAGTGAAATGATGTAAAAGATAATTTAGAATTGAAGTATCCTCGTCGACAAGAAGAACCCATATTTATTGATAATTTTTGGATCATCTCATCCAAAAAGATAGTATCAAACTAATGAACCTCACATAAGCTTTACACAAAATTTCTAGGAACAATTTGAATCATAAAGCTTCAAGCTATCGATGCTTAGATGTTTTTTATATGTGAATCAAAATGAGGTGCAAAGATAGAGTTGCAAAAACACCTCTCATGAATGATATAGAAAAGGTATATGCACTTGCAAATGATAATAAACTGAACCCAATAAGAGAAAGACTAAGAATGATACTTGAAATCAACTTGGAAGTAATCCTTGCAGATTCATGTGAAATTGTGATCCTCTCACAAAATTACATAATGAGGATAATGCTGACTTCATGCAAAACACACAAGTTGTTCCTTTGTCGCTAGCTAGCACAAGCCAATAACACTTTGATGAGAAGGAATTACACCGTGACTAAATTAGAATACAAGAAACAATATTATGTCTCTCTAGGAAGTTTCGATCAAAAAAATTATATGGCTACAACCCTGTTTTATTGAGCAAGCATCCTCACTAGCAATAGACCCACCAACACTGTTTTAAAGTTTTGTCAAGAACAACCTCCTTTTGAATAATTGTATTGCATGTGAAAACATCAAAACCTAAAACTTTTTAAAGAGTTGACATAACCCATGTGTGAGCTCAACACATGGCGATGGCCTATAGATAACGAGAGCAACGACAAGCGCAAGGGTGAGGGCCATGAGTCTCCCCCCTTCCCTGTGCCACTATTTTGTGTTGAGAAAGAGACCATCCTCTACCAGTACACTCTACTAGTACAAGTTTATGAGCAAATACTTCTTTGCGTTGCGC
This sequence comes from Diphasiastrum complanatum, assembly GCA_029204225.1. Lineage (NCBI taxonomy): Eukaryota > Viridiplantae > Streptophyta > Lycopodiopsida > Lycopodiales > Lycopodiaceae > Diphasiastrum > Diphasiastrum complanatum. The sequence goes on along the minus strand of CM055101.1, from coordinate 45,200,306 downwards.
GTTCCTTAGGGATTGTTAGTATCTAAGAAAAGAAAGTTAAAAGTGCAAGGCATGACGTGCACTATCATTAATGAAACATTGTCCACTGAAAGTGAGCCATGGCATCAATAAAAAATGAACCACCTCCAAGCGCACAAGACAAAACCTCACGACAAGCGTCAGATTGTGAGTTTCATGAGACATAGGTTGATCATGGGAGTTGTTTGTAGCCACTTTTCTCCAACACACAATTTCTATTAGCTCACCTTTGACAAGCTGAGGTAGCCCTTGAGTGTTCGAGAACAACGACTACAAACCCATGCATGTATATTTGTATCTGTGTTGTACAACCTGAAGTATGACGATAGTAACATACACTTAAATATCAGCTAATGTTGCTAATATATTGGAAACATGAAATTATTTGTTGTGTGATGAACATGTAACCAATAAGCTCTCGAGTTGTCGACACATGCACAGAGGCTTGCAACAAGCTCTATGAGGTAGATGGAGTGCTCAAAGACAATTCTCATAGGCTATGTAAATTAATACTATTGAGTATAACTACATTTTTTTCAAATGACGTGGATTTTTCTTAAGTAATGAGAATGATGTTTCTTGGTATTATCAACTTGTACTATCTATATTGAAGTCTCAATCATAATAATGCATAGATAAACAAGCTATCCACAAGGAATGTGTTTAGTATCTTCAATGAGAAATTTTCTTGTAATAGATAAAGAGATCTAATGACTAGCAACTATGTAGTTTTTGAAGACATTACACCACCCAAAAAACTCAAAAAGTTACGTGTAGTAATATTCAATCGTCCAACTATTAGAGGGGATTTTCACAAGTGCCCAATCCAATTTATAACCACTATTAAACGTTTATTTGCAAATCAAGCCTAATCACTTTGGAATATTTTTGTCTTTCTTTCTCCCATTTGGCCATGATTTAAATGATGGTGAATTGTGCTTTTGGACTACATTAAATTGAGAGAGTTCTTTTTTTTCTTTACATTTTTTCCTCCATATATATTGAGTATGTACGTACCATAACCACATCTCTAGAATGAGCCAAGTTCATTATCACCTTCATTGATGACTATTCAAGAAGGACAACTATCATGTTCTTGAAAGGCAAATCATGCATTGTAAATAGTTTGATCACTTTCTAGGTTAACTTCTTTCTCTTTTGCATGTTGATCATAGAGATTAATATAGTGCATTGCTAGAAACACTTACTGGTTATTAGTGGAAGTGTTAGACAAAGCTAATCAGATACTTAGAGATAGTTTTGAGTACGCAGTTGCATCCACTATTGTCTTGTTTTGTGCTCACAATTCTTTTGATTTGTACATGCTACTTACTGAATTGATCATATAGTTTTATTGCGTTTAGTACTACCTCAGATGATCGTATGCTTCTCTATTATATTGTAATCTGATTACGTTCATACTTCAATAAGATTGGAGAACCACATCCAAATCAGGTATAGGCCTATTATAAATAGCCTACCAGCATGTGAGTATATTCGATACAATAATGTTTATTCTGTTATGTTTGTCTATGAAATCAATCTAACAAATTTTGATGATTTCAAAGTTAGAATCAATTGGAATCAAATGTGGCAATAGCCGCGATATTTTTGTTCGAATTTGATAGGCGTAGTCATACATTAGGAAAAGGATTATTCCGCAAAGCCTGATAGTGCATCTATTGAATGTAGTCTTTTCTCTATCGAGCATCCTTTCCTTCTTTCAAGACTTTTAGTATGTTAATGCTTATAAATATATTATAACATCAAGTGTAAGCTTTGTTAGGCCCAAAAGGAGCTATTGGCCTTAATAAGACAGTTTCCTCTTTAGACTCTGCAAAGTATTTAAAATAAGGATAATAGGCCAACAAGGGTCAACCACACTTAATAAGGTTTAACAAGGACTAATTATCGTTCAAGATATTTATGTTTAATTAAGTTTGAGGGACATCACTTTTGGAATCTTTTGGCTCACCCTAGATTGTGTGGGATGAGTTGTCTCCAAGTTGCACAACTCGAGAGTGGGTGTATAATTTGTAGTCCTTGAACTAGTCTTTGTGGCGAGTCATGTGTTGTGTTGCTCCAGAGTCAAGATACCAAGAATCGATAACCTGCTGTTCTCTGACCTTGGTCATAAAAGCTGCTTCATCTTCCTCTGCTGCTGGGTTGAAAAACTGGTTAAAGCACTATGTGATGCTTGTTGGTATTGCTTCTTCTTTTCAGTATTATATTTCAAAGTTCTGCAGTCCTTGATGTCATGTCCAATTTTCTTGCAGTATGTGTAGAATAGTTTCTGCTTTGGTTGGAAGGATGAAGAGTTCGAATTCGACCCTGGCTGCATATTGCTCTTCTTTTTGGATCTGAACTTCTGATTTTTTGAATATAGTGCTTGTGGATCCGATCCTGAGCCTGAGGAAGAAGCCGATCTTCTGATTTCTTCTTGTAGAAGTAATGAGATTACTCTTGATGAAGTTAGATGCTCCTGGATCGAAATTGCCATGACCCAATTTTCATAGGCTTCAAGCAGACTCGATAATAGAGTCATAACAACATTGGAGTCTTGTAATTCTGAGCCAGTTGCAGTCATTTGTTGCATGAGATTTTGGAAAGTGTTGAGATGACTCGAAACACTTACTGCTTCAAACATTCTTAGGGAGAAATATTTCTTCCTCAAATGGAGTTTGGAGGCGAGGTCTTTGATATCATAGAGGGTTGCTAGGATGTCCCATGCATCCTTAGCAGTCTGAGTAGCTCTAATGTGATTGATTTGGGTGTCTTTTATGTTGAGAGTGATCATGGCAAAGGCTTTGTCATCTTTCAGTCTCCACTTGGTGATAGTAGCTGCTTCACCTTCTGGCTTGAGTTCTGTGCCGTCAACAACGTTCCATAGTCTCTTGGCTAATAACATGACCTTCATTTTGAACTTCCAGAGATGATAGTTCCCTCCATCAAGCCTTTCTATTAGAAAAGACGGGTCCATTCTGGCTAAGCGAAATCGTTGGTAGTAACAACGATTTTGGAATATTGTTGGCTGCGCGCTTGCTAGTTCGTTGCCTTGATAGAAACAAGACTAATAATCTGCAATGAGAAGCAGATTACTTGGATGCCCGCTCTGATACCATGTCGGAAATCAGTGGGTTTGTGTGGAAGCTGGGAGCGAGCTAGATGAGTGGATCGGAAACGCCACAATTAGCAGCAAAATAGTTCAAATGATGGATTCAAACAAATGCGTAATGACCAATAACATCAGTAGGACAAATCGCACTCTGATTATTATCAACAATGAATACAATTGCATGAAGTGATAACTTCATCTTGTTGAGTGTGATAATGCTGATACTGATTAATGAATTATCAGACTCAGGATATATCAAAAGAAGATTTCTGATGAAGATTCTAGGATTAGATATACTGAAAATATCTATAACTAGCTCGCATTGAATGTTATCTTCTATATTGATTACAACCGCCTTGTAACTGTAAATACATGTACAAAATAGGCAGACTGTCAACGCGAAGTCGTTGGGTCGGTTTCAGACCCCGACAATATCAAAATTTTACAGTGTATCAAATTTATATAAAGGATCGAAAAATGTACACTGGGTCAAAAAATATGTATAAGGTCGGATTTTTTAGGGTCGGATAAATCAGACCCGATTCGACCCGATCTAGGGTCGAAGACGCCCGTATAATTTCTGCCTCGATTCGATCTGATCCAGGGTCGAAAAATTCCTTTTTGACAAGAGTTACATTGGGTCGGAAAAATCCGATATTGGATTTTTTGATCTTCTGAAAAACTTGAGCCTTCTGTTTTCTGGGTTTTGTAAAGTTTTCAGGATGCTCATTAGTAAATGGATTTGAGGCTGAGCATCAAATTCCAACAATTTTCATATTCATTTCAACCTTTCAAATACATTTTAGGACAAACACGGACCAATTAAAAGCTCCAAAACGCATTTTGTTTATCATTGTTGACATTCTTACTATTGAATTGAGATTGGCACATGACATAAGATGTGTAAAGAGAATTCACAACAAAAATAAATGTCAAAAAATTATAAACACTGATTTTACAAGAGGAAGGGTCCCTCCCTTTCTAACCATTCTGCCAAGGAGGGACATGTGTACGAGGGCGGAATGATGTTGGACCCCTCTCCAATGCAGTTGGAGAGCCGCCCCCCCGAGACGGTTAAGGTTACCAAGGCAAAGCTTATAGACCCAAAGTTTAATATTTGATACACATTATTTAGAAGAAGGGATTAAGCATGGAAGTTTTAGAATCACATGCTAGCATATCACTTCTAAATTTGGAGGCGTTTTTGAATGATCTCTCTCTCTCTCTCTCTCTCTCTCTATATATATATATATATATATATATATATATATATATATGTATAGGTTATAGGATTTTGGTGAGTATAGTTGCGTGTTGTTTGTTAGTTGTGAATTGAATTCATGGATGTTGTGAAGAGCGTCCACCTTCTTGCAATAACCTGCTGCCCACATCCCCACTCATGCCCACGCCCACGCCCACGCATCTCCACCACACTATCGCCATCTTCTTCGTCTATTTACTTTCTATACTCTTTTGCTGCTTTCCGGTTATGCTACAACTCTTGTGTGTGGAATGGGTTTGGCTGCAACAACAAACTCCACAATTACAACAACAACAACAGTGGAGGGTTTCTGTGTAAGCTGCGGCCATCATTACAACGCTCTTCCGGAGCAGATGCAGCTAATTCCAGAGGTTCTGCGAGCTTGTTTGATTATCAGTCCTCCCCGTCCTCTGTAAAATTAGCTGCTGCGAAGGATTTGAGTGGGCAGTGTTCACTGATAAGGCTGACAGACGCTGGTTGGCAATCGTCAGTATGGGGGCCTCCAGCTTTTTTAGCAGTAGCTCTAAGCTTGTTGTTAGCAACCAGACGTGGCATCGGAGGACCAATAACGCTTCCAGCTCTGGGACTTGTTCTCATTTCGTTATTGATTGCAAGACATTTTTTTCAGCTGCGTATGATGGGGCTCGAAGCTCCAACCAGCCATTCAGAAGCAGCTCCAGCCATCTTCAAATTCATTCAGAAGTGGGATCCCCAAGTTTTTCAGATTATGTTCTCTAGGTTGAGGAGTGTTCCAGAAATCTTGCGAGATTGTATTAAAAAATTCTCAATTCAGAGGAAGGATAAAGTCACTTTTGAACTTTTTGCAGTCAGAGATGACATTAATACTGAAGACACGAGCACGGCTACTACAGCATACGACTTAAGCAATTTCCAAAAATATTTGAGGTCTCTGGGGTTCAAGTCTGTTCTAAGGAAGGACGAAGGTAGCAAAGGTTTGGTGACTTCTGGTGCAGCAGAGATCGTAATCGTGAAGGATTCATCTACTTGCAACTCAGACACGAGTTCTGTTTCAGAAAAAAATTCGCGCCATTCGTTTGTGGTAATCTTTCCCTCCGATGCAGCTGAGGCAGTTCATCTGCATTCAGGGAATATTTTTCCCATTACCATTCAGTCCCAGGAAGAAATCAGGATTCAAGGGAGTTGTGTTTACAAAGAAGAGATGTTAATTGCTGGTTTTTGTAGTTTTCTCCAATCTAGGTTGAATTCAGCTTCCTGGTTATCGAGCAATAGGACGACTGGAAATCACATTTTTTGTAAAGGGATAGGCGTAGGGGGGGTAAATCTTATATTAAGCAAGAGCTGCGACACTGCTGCTTTGCTTGGTGGGAGGAGGGACTTGGGATGCAAATTGATAGGACCTCTAGATGGCATGGCAGAGGACCGCATTTTGGAGGTGCCAACAACCCATCTAAAGGTCTTGTCTGATGATCTATTGACAGGTACTTTCACTTCCAAGAGAGAGGAGAAAACTAATTCAATTAGACCCGGGCAGGTCACCAACAGAACAGGATCTCCAACTTTTGAAAGTGGGGATGAAAGTGAATTTCTTGGGGAACAAAATAAACGCTTGTTCGGATCGTTGGACAGAGCCCAAACTCAAGCGATCGAAGACACCTCCTACAAAAAGGCTGTGGAGAGAAATCATAATTTTGAAAGAAAACGTAGAAAATCAAAAGAAGCACTACCGCAGTCAGAGAAAGATTCACCATTATACGAGACTGATAAGAGTGAGACAAACCTCAATTCCAACTTCTCTTTTAACTCTCAGTCGACTGAAGGGCGCATAGATCCTTCATACACCGAAAACTATGCAGGGACAAAAGAGAGAAATTTGCCTGTTCCCAAGTCAAATACATCGGAGGAGGAAAAATCAAATTGCCTTCTGGAGGAAGGAGAAGCTCTCCTTGATGAGGGTCAAGAAGGATTGACAGGGAGGATTGAAGTAGGTGTGGCTGAAAGAATGCTTTATGAAGCAGCCAATATTTTCGCTGCAGCTGCTGCTATGGATCCTTCAAGTTTGAGTGCGATCGGATCGTGGGGTAACACTTTACTAGTCCATGGTCAGCTCAAGTTTAAATTGAGCCAGCAGCTACGCAGTATGCTTCCACTCTCAGCAGAAGGAGATATTACTGGTAATCGGAGGCAATTGGAAGCAGAGGAAGACTGGAGTGAGCAGATGGAATTTGAGGTTCTGGATAGAACCTTGCAAGAAGTATGTGAGGAATGTGAGAAGCTTCTGGTTGAAGCAGGGAGGAAATATCGGCTTGCTTTGTCACTTGATAGAAGGGATGCCCGAGCTTTATATAATTGGGGTCTTGCACTTTGTTTCCGTGCACAGCTCACTGCCGAAGAGAGGACAGAGGTCAGTACTTTCTTGATGTTTTTCTTGAAATATTTTCTTAGAAGCTTAAAGTTTTGACTGCTGTTTATTGGCTCTGTACGTAAGGGGAGGGACTATGCATCCACATTTCTTGGTTTGGGACCTTATGTAAGGGTTGAAATCGTTCCTTTGGGAAAAAATCCGACAATTGAGGTTGATTGTTTTTCCGTGTTCATGGGAAAAAGTTAACTAAAATCTCTACATGCAAGAATGTTTTTGGGTGTTTTCATATTGATTTTTTTCCCCACCCACTTTTGTTTTTGGGTGTTTTCATATTAATTTTTATCCCCACCCACTTTTGGCTTGAGGGACTTAGACACCAACAAGGAAGTGCATTATCATAATGGTGGGGCTTACATTCAATGTTTTCTTGTTGGTCCTTCTTTCATCGAGGTAAGAAGTAGCGTTGAGGTGATTTAGATTCGAATGCAAACTCTTTTCCGTTTTGTGTAAAGATTAATCACTTATTCACATTGATCAGGTTCTTGAGGAGTTGTTTCTAGCATACCCCATGAGGCACACTCTAGATGATTGGAGGGCTGGAGAGAATAGATTCTGATGGGCCTCCTCGCATAGGTCTTGGAGAATAGAAATAGCAGTATTGGTGTTTTGGCATGTCTTGTAAGAATGAAGTTGCACATATAGGTCACAAAGCCCACAAACAGGACGTGCTGCATTTTTGTGTTTAAAGGTCGACTACAAAAGTTGAGAGGCTATGGGCCAAAGAATGTGGGATAGTAAGGTGAGAAGCATTTTTTTCAATAGATGAGCTTTGAGGCTTTCCTATGGTGTATAGAATTTTGGGCCATCCATTTGCGCTATTGATCCTCTTCTAACATTGGCACCAAGAGGCCATTATGGTCAAGTTTAAGCCCCTTCATAGTTATGTAATTTCCAGAAATTTCTGCAAATTCTCTTTGAATGCCGCCTGCATGACTCGCTGGAAAGTGCTTGGGGCATTGCAAAGAATGAAGTTCTATTTTCAAAAGGTTTGGCTGTTTCAAACATCAAAGAAACGACACGTTTTGTTGATTGTCCCATTTGCCATTGGGAATAGGTTCTGCTCTATTTTTCCTTGCTATGAAGGTTGTGAATATTCTTGTAGGCATCGTGATAGAAGAAGGTTGCATTTCTGTTGTTGCATAAGTAGTGCTAGTTGCCAAGGTTTTTTGTTTATTGGATTCTATATTTGATGTAAATCCTGTGACTTTTTTGGTTGCATGTATATCTTTTCTAACCTTTACCTTATGACGTTATTGAATTCTCAAACTAAATTTGTGATTTTGGATATATTCCAATATCATGAATAAATATATAGCCTTCCACATTGTTGGAGAGAGAGAGAGAGAGAGAGAGAGAGAGAGAGAGAGAGAGAGAGAAAGCTTTATTAACGTCTTTTCCATGCCAAAAGGCATATAAGACAAAAAGTACATATCAAGTGTGTGGTGCAAATAGGAGCATGTAAAGCGTCTCCGATAACAATAAAGAAAACATATATGACGTACAACTACTAAAAACAACTACCATCTAATGGCTATTGTAGGAAATCAAAGTGCCAAGATCCTTCTAACATTCAATCTCCATATACAAGAAGAAGAAGAAGAAGAAGAAGAGGGAGAGGGTTAGGCACTCTCAAGGAGAGAGAATGTAGTAGCAATGCTTGAAAGGGAATGAATTACAGATGAACAATGAGTACATATAAATAGGCCTTCCAATGGCCTAGACTCTTCCAAACTCTAAGTTCTAGAACCTTCCAAACCCACTACTAATTATAGGGCACTCCCAAAAGTCAAGATAGGGTCCCTTAACATAATTAGACTTTACTTGGACCCACGAGTTACCACTAGACCAAAATTGGGTCCAACTTAACTAAAACTATCTTAACATGATCTAAATAATAAACCTACCCCATGGTTACACAAGTCTCAACCTTTTCGGTCAAAGTAACCTATGGGAAACTAACATTATCATTTATTATTTCTAACACCCTCCTTAAATGATAATGTAATAACATAACATGACATGAAGTATGAAAAATTGCAACAAAAATGCAAAGTGTTGCATGCTGCCCAAAACTCCATGTAGCCGAAAAAGAAAGGATGTAGCTTGCTGTCCAGGCTTGATGCCGCCAAAAAAAAAACCTTCAACTTGAAGTAGTCGAAATCTCAGCCCCAATCATGCCCGATGTAGAAGAGATGTAGAATACGAAGTGCGGCAGCATCAAGTCGAAGAGTGAAGACAAGCATGCTCCATCCAAACTAGGTAACCAAAAAACCAGCCACAAGCCGATTTGCAATCCATCAATGGTTCCCACATGATTCCATAAGTCTTTTTACTACAAGAAACATAAAGAAGAGTATGGTACTCTTTTACCATCACATCCTCCCGAATCTTACTATCAATGATCTGCTCACCAACACCAGGTAAGGAAACACCGTCATCATAAGAAGTAAGCATCAAAACAGGAAAATCAGCATAAGGTACTGATTTTGGTGAGGCATGTGTGTAAAAAGATGCTTTGCTATCCCGCAAAGACTCGGACAACAAGAGGCTGCAACAGGCTTTCCAACAGCCACAAAATCACCAACACTTCTCTGTCCAAAGCGTTCCAAATGTGGACCTTGTTGTCCAAAAACCTCCGCAGGCCGTTCCCGATGCATAATAGGATGCTCACGATGTAACATAGGCTGAAAATGATCAATAAGCCATGGCTGAATCTGCTGTCCACCATAAACCAGCAGCTTGCCACTTTGAACACCCAAAAAATCCAGCAACACGCGACTTTGAGCCAATGTACTAATTGACATGATTTTTTTCCCCTCCTCCATTAGTACAAAATGGCTTCAAAGAATGCTTAATTTCAGCCTTTTCCAGAACATTAACTTGAGAAGCTTGCTCATAAAGTTCTTCACTAGTGTATCCATCATTTGTAACAAATGGCTCAAGAGAAGAAGAATGCTCTACCATACCAACATTTCGATGCAAACTTGTACTTGTAGAAAGACAGTGATCAAACTTTGCATGCCTTTGCTCTTCTACCTTCAAAGAGGATGAAGTAGAGAGGAGAAAGCATGATGATGAATCCTTTATTCGGTACATCTTTATAAGTGTTTCCCAAGCACTTTTAGAGGTCTTGCAAAATCGCAAATGATATAAGATAGATCTTGTTACCGATAAATCAATGAAAGAGCTTGATCATCACGTCGATGCCAAACCTCAGCTTGCAACTCCATGGAGAATAGTTGGTGCCATCCAACATATCTTCGCCGAACAAGTACGAATTTCCCAAATCTCTTGCCATAAGAAGTAGCCAAGAAAAACTTTTTCAAACCCTAAATGTGCCCTAAAAGACACAAAAACCAGCAAGTATCAAATCTGAAAAATCAACACCGGAATGTGTCGAAACCACACATTAGATGGATGTAGGAACTCGCACTCCTACAAGCCTTGTGTGCTGAAAATTTCAGCTTGAAATTGCATTACAAACTCAAAAAACCAGCAAGCAAAGAATTAGGTTAGCCTCCAACAAAGCTTTTTCCGTCTTTCTTGCCAAAAAGTGTGAACAATACACACACGGATAGGGCTGTTGCAAACACCCTACAAATGGTAGTATGCTGTCCAATTTTCAGCCTTGGAATGTGATCGGATCATCACAAAAAATTAGTGCCTTCTTCCACACCTGGAAACAAGCAAAAAGAAGCAGATCTTCACTTTGTAAAATTAGCAAGGGTGCTGATTTTTCAGCCAAATCAGAACATAAAAATTGCTTGCAGATGGGCACCCTCCTGCAAAGGAGCAAATATGAAAAATAGGCCAACAGCGGACCAATGGAAGTAGGATAAACCTACACGGATGTGGGCAACCTAAAAGCAACCCCGAAGAAGATAATTAATGGCGCCTTCCTACAACTTGAAAAATCGGCAAACAGCCAACTGATTTCTGGGTGCCCAAAATCCTATTATATCCTTCGATGTGTGGCGCCCTCCTGCAAAACAGAAAAGAGTCAAAATTGAACGGATCTTCACTTCAAAAAATCAGCAAAGGTGCTGAATTTTTGTGATCCCTAAGTGAAGACGATCTCTTTTGGTAGGGTGCCGTAAATTAAGCATGAAGATCCATGGCTTTGATACCATGTAGGAAATCAAAGTGTCAAGATCCAACTAACATTCAATCTCCATATACAAGAAGAAGATGGAGAGGGTTAGGCGCCCTCAAGGAGAGAGAAAGTAGTAGCAATGCTAGAAAGGGAATGAATTACAAATGAATAATGAGTACATATAAATAGGCCTTCCAAGGGCCTGACTCTTCCAAACCCTAAGTTCATCCACTACTAATTATAGGGCACCCCCAAAAGTCAAGATAGGGCCCCTTAACATAATTAGACTTTACTTGGACCAATTATCACTAGACCAAAATTGGGTCCAACTTAGCTAAAACTAACTTAACATGGTCTAAATAATAAACCTAACCCATGGTTACACAAGTCTCGACCTTTTGGGTCAAAGTAACCTATGGGAAACTAACACTATCATTTATTATTTGTAACAGGCTTCACACGGATCAACCGAACTAACATAGTGGTATGTAGTCGTGAGAGACTGGCCCAGTGTGAAGAGGGAAGACCGGCACACCATGCCTCTGCTGCATATAGAGCCGTGGGGGTGACAATGGTATCAAAGAGGCGACACTTACTGCGAGCATCCTGGATGGACTTTCGGAAACAAAATCTCTCTAGCTAAACAAGGGAGGCATGTCCCTTTTCTAGTCGAGTGGTAGCGGCCTGTCTCATGCCCAAAGTAGGACCTGAGAAAAGGATCCCCAGGTATGTGTAGGAAGGGACCACCTCTAGAATCTGTCCACCCAAAGTAAGGTCCTGTCACTGCATGAATGCTCGAGAAGTGTTGAAAACCATAACCTTAGTCTTCCCAAAGTTCACTCCTAGGCCCCATCTAGTGCAAAACTCATGCAAACAATCCAACTGTCGCTGTAGACCCTCTTTGGTAGGTGAGACAAATATCACATCATCAGCATAAAGGAGGATAGCGCCAAGCCTGCAACCAGCACCACCACACTGTGTAATGACTCTCTCCAACTCATCAATATACAAGCCAAAGAGGACTGGTAAGAGGGAGCAACCCTGCTTCACCCCAATAGTGCTCCAAATGTGATCGGATATGCCATTGCTATGTTGGAAACATCCTAGAAACCAAGATCACGTAGTCGCTAGATGAGAAGAAAACGTGGAACAGAGTCAAAGGCTTTCCTGAAGTCAACAGAGCAACAATAAACCCTCTGTCTCCTATGTTTGGCTTCCTCAATGATAGCTCGAAGAGAGAGAGAGAGAGAGAGAGAGAGAGAGAGAGAGAGAGAGAGAGAGAGAGAGAGAGAGAGAGAGAGAGAGAGAGAGAAAAGCTTTATTAACGTCTTGTCGGTACGAGTAGGTACAAAAGTGTGTCATGATCACAGGAGTGTAATAAACGTCTTCGTAAATAACAATAAGAAAATATAACTAATCTATCGTACAATAAATATATAAATCACCATCAAACTTAGCTCTCCAAATAGAGCAAAATGAAGTACAATAATCAGATATATCTCTATCCATCACTATCTGTCAACCCTCCTGAAAAATGATGTGATGGATGTGATGGTGGTCTCCACCTCTTTGGATCTCTGCTACTGAGCTACATGTCTATAACGAGGTTGAGGGGGAGGTCTATGATGTCTCTTCTATTGTTGCTGTGCCTGTCATCTGCTTTGCTCCGAACTGGAGATGTGATTCAGTCTAATGCACTAACGTTTGTTGTGATGTCTGTCTCTCATTGAAATTTCTATCTCATTCTCTAATTTGTCCTTTGTGTCCCTTAGTTGCAGTTATTTCTTGATGTTGTTTATGCTTTGTTTTCACATTTTACTATCAAAAGACTTTTAAGTAGGCCTTAAGTATTGACGTTGTTTTGATTTACTTAATATTTCTCTTTAACTCTTATGGCCATTGAGATGTTCCCATTTCTTTTTACAGACAACAACACAAGATGCAGACAAGATCTACTTAGCTGCAATAGACAAATTTGAAGCCTTGATGAGCACTGATCAAACTTATGCTCCTGGTGGTTTGTACCAATCACTTGCTATCTACTTGTTTGGGCTTTGTGGATCTTACAAATATAGAATCTTCTATACTTTCTCTCTGTGTTCTTTAAGACGATGGTTGGCATTCTATAAATTTCAAGATGACGTCTTTTTTGTTATGTTTTGGTACTTGTTTATATTTCAGAATCAATGTATCTAATCCTAAATGAAGAGATAAGCATCTGATTTTGCTAATCAAACTTTCCTTTGAGTTCTTGACTTCTATAAATAGAGTGCATGGAATTTTTTTTAATGAAATGCTTAAGTAGCTTGGCTTATGTACTTGTTCCAAACATATGATTTGAATGTTAATATTCAAAGTAGTAAAATCCCACATATTTGGGCCTCATTTTGCAACTTGAGTTGGCTCTCATCACTCCAACTACATGTGGAGAGTGGTAGTTGTCATGAAGCTGCTAGGGAGGAACACATGCCAGCTTTGCTTACTAGGAGAGGCTGAGACAAAGGAAAACTTTATTCTCCATTGTCCAATATACTACTTGATAGGAGGAGATGTCATTGCTTATTTGTTGACGACCAGTCAATCATGTTTTGCTCTTTGATCTCTTACAACAGATCCAATGTACGTGATGTTGATAATATGAGAGATGTAGAATATAGACAAGCAACTACTTACTGATGACACCCATAGGGGACATGCTCAAACATGAATTACATCTTTCTATTCCAACAATATCTGCTGCAGATGGTACATGGATTCCTCATAGAGCTCATAGATGGCTGCATATTATCTATGCCCATGTAACTGCAAGTTTATTAAGACGTTCTCATTCCTATCCGAAACACTGATGAGATAAATTGCCACTTGCCTTCAATTGATATCTAAATCACAGTGGAATAGCATTCGAGGTCCTCAATGTTAAGTTTTTGCTACAATCCAATTTTAGGTTTTTAAAGGCTGCACTTTTTCTAGATCAAGGGAGAGCGAGGGGGGAAGCTATATGAGGCCAAAATCAATGCTTAAATCATGGTCCTGAAGGTTGTTTCTGTTCAACTCAATCCTGGTGCTAGGATGAAGTCAATGCTAGAACTTTGAGCATTATAGGCATAAGTCCTACCCTGTCATTGTGTTTTTCACATTTCCCTTGCAAATGTTTGATGTATGCTTCAAAGTTCTCTTTGCTGATAGTGATCAAGCTTATTTATCTGAAATATTCAGTTAATCATTGTCCTCATATTCTGGTGAGGCCCATGAGGGTATGCGTGAATTTGAATTCACAAGGGCATGTGCCAACACTTTTCTTGATGTTGTATTTGTATGCCTTCTTCACATCCAACCTTTGATTGAGAAAATGAGTGAAGAGATTAGTAGGTAGCACCTTGGGGACTTGGGTTCTTGGCCCATAGTTATATGACCAGCTCTGTGGTTACAAATTCTTTTTTTGGTCAACATACAAGCATAGAGGATGTTGATGTTGTCATGGTCCTGGTTCAACACTTTTGTCATACTTTAGGTTGCACGAGATCAAATGTGAGACACATGTCATCTCAAGGATGTGGAAGAGGTGCCCCCCTTTATTTTCCTCGAACATATAGGAAGATATTTTAGGTATGAGTGGTGTCACTGATATGAGAGGTCATTGGACATCATAGCAAACCCTCTCACACATTAGAGACATTTGAGACTCAAGAAGAGAGTAATGTTGACCTGGGAGTTGTATGTTGACTGTTTAGGTATGCACTATGTACGATGATCATTTTTATGGTTGACATTTAGACAAACATTCTTTACATTCTTACTGGAGTTGGATAGAGCTAGGTCAAGATATGGAATAAATCTGTGTAGGCCTGTTACATGGAGAAGCTGAGAATAATTTTTAATAGATTAAGGAACTAAGGAAATTGTGATAATAACTCCTTTTGCATGTTGCTAAAGCAAAAGGCTTCATCTGCATAAAAGTTGGGTCCTTCAATTGAGCCAAATCTTGAGCCCTTGTGTCTGTGAAAGTATATCTCTATCTGAAATTTGTAACTTGTTGGGTCATAAGGGATTGTCTTTTGTTGCTTCTGGAATGAATTTTGCCAAGAAAACTTGGTTTTGCATACTTCTTAAACATGCATCAAAAAGCTGTGATCAGGATTTTGTATCTTCTGTAGTGGACATAAACATTCATGGCTGTAATATGGAATTGCAGGGAGTCACATTTCTTTTAATTCTGTTTCTATTACATGAGTACAGCTTTTTGAGCTTTTCTAGTAGGTAACTTCTTAGTTGGTCAGTGTGTGTTATGTAAGGATAAATTCTAAGCAGGTGCTTACTTGTTTGCAAAAATTTCTGCTTGATTACCAGCTTTGTCTAAGAATTCAGTCTATTAGAGTGCTTCTCACTCCCTTGAGTGGTTAAAACTTGGGTAGCAAATTTTTTCAATGCTAATCAGTGCAAAAGCTGAAATTTACAGGAAAGATGCAGCAGCATGCTCCATTGAAATCCATCTTTTATTTGTTGTACTGTTTCTTAGTCTTTTGACCCTAGATAAATTTGACATGTATGAGGTCAGTCATGTTAGCATGCTTTTGATCTTTACGTAGGTATACATTTGAAGGCAGTTGTTTTCATTTGGAAATCAAATACTGGAAACTGATAAGCATGATGGGATACTTTCCTATCCTCTCCGAAGTTGCTGGTTCATTCAGCCTGACAATTTGACATGTGCATGCATCTAATTAGCTCACCAGTCTGTTACTTGCATAAATTACGAGGCACCAAAGTAACTCTTGGATATGTGGAGTGCACTATGTAGGAAGCCATGCTATCTCTTGTGAATTCCTTAAGCATTTCACACAGAAACATGCTTTTGAAGGCAGTGGCTAATCTTTGCTTGTATTTCAATTGGATACCTATTGCTGAAACCTTATCCCTGCATATGTTAATAATGTTATGAAAATTCAGTTGTTAAAATGTATCGCTAGAGCACTATTATCCTCATGATGGAACCTGAATATGCATACAGCACTGCTTAACTGGGGCCTCGCCATGCGAGATAGATCACGTTTGAAGCCAATGGGAGACAAGGACAGAGTCAAGCTATTGTTTCAGGCAAAAGAGCTGTTTCAAGATGCACTCAAATTTGATCCACATTATGGCCAAGCTCGGGGCGCAATAGCTGCATGCAATGCAGAACTTAGAGGACTTCAAGAGTATGGGAAGTATGCAAATCAACGTGAAAGACTTTCAAGATCCAGAAAACCATGGTGGAACTTCTTTGTGACATTCCTATTTTAGGACATTTCATGTTTCTTCCAAGGAAAATAATGTATAGTTCTCGAGTGATCACTTATCATTGTGTTACCTTTTTATTGCAGAACTTTCATAGGCAGATCTTTCAGAATTGCAATCAATTGAATGTATTATTGATAATCATGTATGCTCAATATGCCTCATACATAGAATCCTTAATCTTCGGTGTTGTTTGCTTTGAATGCTTTGGATTAGAACTCCTTTCCTCATTTCTTTTACATAGGAAGCCTTGACACAATTGTAGACATTTTTGTTATTGCTAGAAAAATTCATATGTACTTGATTGAAGACTAACTGAAAGTTAAACTTTAAAATACTAACTTCTACGAGATGTAAGTTAAGAATGGTACATTTTTGTCATGTAGTTGCCTAAGGCTACCTTCCTCCGAGGCCTCACCTTTGGCTCGCTTGTCATGTGGGGTTGGCGTTCCCAAGGGAGTTATGCCCTTCTTCTTATGGTTAGCAAATCTTATAGTATTCTACCCACACTAAACTTATCATCCACAACTAATTGACAAGTTTAGTTAACCACACACAAGATTGATGGAGGGAAGCCTCTTGCACCTTCCTCTTCCTCTCCTCTCTTAGATAAGCATAAATGAAGGAAAAGCAATAAAAAGAGCAAACATTCACAAGTGGATAGCTAAAACAAAGTGAGAAGGAAAGGAAGCAAGATGCGAGAATGTTATGATCACAAATTTGTATAATCTCCTCCTCTCCGTTGAACATGGAAAGTGAATACAAGTGGTGCCTTTTTATTCTTGGGGAAGGCCATGTCCCTTCTCTCTAATCAGCTATTTCAAAGTGGTGCGATTATGCACTTGACGGTGAAGAATTAGGAATACAGAGGGTTTTAGTTGATAACAATGACCAATCACAATCACATAGTGCAGCCCATTGTGTAGTTGATTATCTTACATGGTTGCCATCATTATCTCATACATCTCTTATCTTAAAGTCACCCCACCACACTATTGGACGATTTTTTTTTCTTATTCCATTTGGTATCAATCATTCACCCAACACCTACTTCCATCAACCGGTTTCCCTCGAGCACCAAGGTTTACCTTTGGCCTTCCCAAAATCCTTCTTTTTCAAGATTCACTTTGCTCTTTATTCCACCACGTTTTACATGACATTCCACTTGACATGAAAACCAACTTTCTCATTGTAGCTCTCCACATCGCCTCCTCACTAGCTTTCCCATCCAATCCTCCAAGGCTAATTATTGATGGCATGCTTTTCCTTGGTAACACTTGTTGGTATGATGAGGAATGGCATAGCTTCTATGTTACACCCATTTGTGGTCATGAAACAAAAGGTCAGTTCTAAGGTCATGGACCCTTATGGTCAAACAATATTGAGGGCAAAACCCTAGTTTGCAATTGGAATCAGGTAGATTAACATGGAAGGGTCAATCAGGTCTATCATAATTGGGCCCAAAAATCTTGAGGACGCAATTACATTTGAATTCAGAAGAGGGAGAGAACAATATCTTGTGTTTTTCCCTACAAGCCCCTTCCACGCTCTTGACTAAACTATACTTTGTTTGGATGCATCACCACCTTGTATACAATACCCGATGATACACCTAAAACTGTTTTCCCATGACCATCAAAGCTCATTCTTAACATGCCATATGGTCCTTGAAGCCATTGAAAAACTCAAATGAAATTGTGCTAAGGATGTAGAAGGTCTTGAGTGTGAATTTCTCATCCATGCTACTAAAATTGTTGCCCTACTCTTGCCAACCTTTTTAACAAGGCCATAACCTTGGATTTTCATCCCTCTTGGTGCACTAACATTATCCATCTAATCCAAAATAGTGGCAGCCTTATAATATTGGTGAAGCAATGCACCATTCTATTGCCATATTGCACTTTGAGTAGGGAAGCAAAGACATGATAGTTGCATGCTATGGATCAAGTTGCAAACTACTTTGCCATAGATGACAGTTTCTCATTGAGGGCACTCATAGAACTGGTCAAACATAGATGAGAGAGTGTCTCCTATTGCTTTGTAGACTCTTTTGTCAAGCCTTTTACTCTATACCACGAGACACACTTATCCAAAGATTGAGATATCTTGGATTCTATCAACTTGATACTTCTAGCTATGGCACCATATGAGATGGTGTTGAGATGTTTCAAGATGTGAGGATAGGACATGGATGTCTAGTTTCTCTTGCTCTCTTTGGACTATATATTCACAAGTTGGAGGAATAATGAGAGGAGTAAGTGTTATTTGTTTTGGTGTGATTTCTTGCATTGAATGTTATCAATGAGTAATGTACTGTAATCTCTGCTCATTGTCCGTACACTTACAGTATTCCACACGTGTGAGGCCGCTCTTGAGTCATATTGATCATTTATCAAGTTATTCTTGCTAATTAGATGCAATGTTTAATCGAGATCTAGATCTAGTCATTAGAATTGTGATTAATCAATCTAATTGGCATCCAACACCTCTTGTGGATCGATTGTAGATCCAATTAAGGTCCAGAATATTCAGATTTCAACATTGAGCACTTCTTGTCAAAGTTGCTACAAAATATCTTGATATCTAGCAAGTTTATGTCAAGATAACTTTCTTGAATGGCTTCTTCACTCAAGAATATATTTAGATGAGATTACATGAATAATAGTCACCAATTTAAAGTTCAAGCATTAGGAGGATCCAATCCACAAAGCCTTTTATGCCTTAAAATAGGCTCCAAGGGCTTGCTTTTCAATGCTTCTATGATTTTTGAATAGCTTGCGGTTGCATCTAATTCTATAACAGCAATATTGTCAACAAAATTTGTGGTTCCCACTTTATTCTAGTTGCTTTGTCTGTTTATAATTGTCTGCTTCTAACAATAACTTAGATCTTCCAAGCAAGACTAAATGCTAGATTTCTAACAAAATTTTTGACATGATTTATTTGGGACCATTTCATCACCTTTTTGAGATCTAGATCCTCATAGATAGATCTAATAAGACAATCTTCCCAAATATAGAAAGATACTTGTAGAACCAATATGCTATGTCCAATTGTAAGGCCATTGATTTGAAGATGGACCTTTTGGATTAAGCTTTTTAAAGAGCATTGTAATCAAACATATGATGAGATTGACAAAGTGAAATCAGTCCTCTATCATTCATCTATTGTTTCTTAATGTACATAATAGTTTGTACTAGCCTTGATCTAGCCTAGACCATTAGCACTCGAAGCCAATTCATGTCTAATATAGGCAAGATCCATTGAAAGGCTCTAAAAACATGTCTAAAGTACATTCAAGCTTCTAAGAAAGAAGTATTATGCTACAATGGCTATCAAAATTTGCCTTTGACTTTGTAGGCATTCATTTATTAGATTGGGAGGGGGGATGAGATGTTGATTTGAGAAATTCAACTTCTAGCTATTACAGTGTACTACTTTAGTCTACTTGGTGAACCCATTTCGTGGAACAACAAGAAGTAGAAATTTCTCACTCTATCCTTGACAAAAGTAGAATATTTAGTTGCTACAAAAGAGACTATATGGCTTAGATTGCTACTTAATATGACTTATAATAGTTTCAAATTCACCTATTTTCACGTATTGTGACAACATAAGTCACATTAATCTATCTTTAAATCCTAAATATCATTCTAGGACAAAGAACATTTAGATTCAATTTCATGTTCTCTAAGGAGAAGTTTAGGACAGGGAAATTGAATCAATCTATTGTTCAACTCATGTTCAAGATGTAGATATTTTCACCAAATTTTTACCAAGAGACAACCACCTTAAAGTCAAGAGGATGCTTAATTTACAAATTTGTTTGCAACCAAATTAAGGGAGACTGTCGAAATCTAAGATCCAGATTCCACTCCAAAAGCATATTTCACAACTTTTGCAAGAAGTTTTTGAGTCACTTATAGATGAGGACTTGCAATAGTTGTATGATATTCTACAACAAGAAAAAGCCTACAGAAATACACAAGATTTTTGCATAGACTGAATTTATTGGATTTTCTAATTTGAGACTTGGAATTTTAAAATGTCTAGAAAAAATATTCTCTATCTATAGACAAAAATTCTACTTGGACACTCCTTGGATTTGACCATTTCAACTTTCAAAACTTTTTAATTTTGAAGACATTCACCATATTTGAATTTGGGATGTTTGAAATATCTCTCTAAATACAATAATTCTTCTAGATGACTTTTTTGTAGAAGACATAAATAGTTGGAATTTTCTTTAAAGGTGTTGCTCTCGTATTGCTCCACGAAGACTTTCTCTTGAAGCTCACCATTCAAGAATGCATTAGTGACATCCCTTTTCCATATATCTCATCCATAAAGTATAACAAGTGAGATAAGGATTCGAATGCTTACCATCTTTGCCACAAGAGCAAAGGTCTCACCATAATCAATGCCATGTTCTTGAGCATACCCCTTTGCCACCAATCTTGTTTTGTACTTGTTAATTGATCCATCATGGTTGATCTTCACCTTGCAGATCCATTTCCATCTTATTGCCCCCTTATCATTTGGTATCTTCACCAACCTCCATGTATTGTTCTTCATTAGAGCTTCAAACTCAGAATCCATTCTTCCTTTTGCATAGTGTTTTAAACACAAGCAGATTCATCAAAAGATTTGAGAAAATAAAATTGTGTACCTTCTATAACTTGCTTACCCTTATTATCATATGTGAGTTTTGATGGTTTCCTTTTTGTCTTAAGGTTCTTCTCGAGTTTTAACTTGGAGAAGCATCTCCATCATCTTTTTCTTTGCAACAAACATCCTCATCAAAGATGTTAGAATCAACATCATCATCAACAAGCTTAGGAACATAACCCACATAAAAGGTTACATTATGAGAACTTTTTTTATAAAAGGAATGTAGATCCTATAAGCTTTACTTGCATCACTATAGCCAATTTCTTAGATGTGGAATCTTCCATAGTCCTAACATCAAGAGTTATGCTGACATAACATGTACATCCAAAGATCTTCAAGAACTTGACACTCAGCCTCTTACCAAAAAGCGTCTCATAAGGTGTTTTATCATCCAATGGTTCACTTGGCAACCTATTGCAAATAAAATTAGCACAATCCAAGGCTTCTCCCCAAAAGGACTTAGAAAGATTTGCATTCGACCTCATTGCGTTTGCACCCTCACATAGAGATCTATTCTTCCTCTCAACCACTCCATATTATTGTGGATTTCTTGGGCTTGAAAAATCCCTCTTGATTCCATGTGTTTCACAATATTCTTTGAACTTTGTGGAGATATAATCGGCTCCTCTATATGACCTTAAGCACTTGATCTTTGTGTTGAGTTCATTTTCCATTGCATTTTTAAACTTGAAAGACATCAAAAACTTGATCCTTAGGATAAAACCAAACATATCTATAAATTCATCAATGAAAGTAGCAAACACCTTTGCACCTTGATTGCTTATTGTGCTATAGTGCATCTAAATGCAAGAGTTGAGGTGACATGCTCGATCTTGCATATGGAAGTCAATATGATTTTGTGCTAGTACATCTAAATGCAAGAGTTGAGGTGACATGCTCGATCTTGCATATGGAAGTCTTTATGATTTTCATAATGCACAAGAATCAAAAAGTTTTTTGATGCTAGAAAGAGATTTTAGAAGATCAAGAGCAACTTCTCTTTTTGCCATTGTGTCCAATGTCTTGAAGTTGACCAACCTTTTGTGCCACATATCTTGTCTTGTCATTTGCTCTTTAGTCAAAAAACTTTCTTGGTTAGCAATAACACAAGCATCACCTTTGTAAAATTTACCTTGATTCATGCCTTTGGCAATCAAGAATCTCTTCTTTCTTATCAAGCAAGTATCACTAGCAAATTCAACTCCATGATCTTTATCAATCATTTGTCCTACACTAAGAAGATTCATAGTAATAGTATGAATGAGTAAAACATTCTCTAGATTTGTGCTCTTATTGCAAAAAGAAAAATAGGAACAGTTCCGAACCCCTTGATGGCACACTCACCGCTTGTAGATGATGTTCTTTTCTGCATCATAGGTCACCAAGAAAAAAAAAAAATTCCTTATGATTTGTCATGAGCTTGCTCCACTATCAATCCACCAAGGATTACTATCTCCCATACTATTTAGCATCAAACTAGAAGACATCATTAGAGAATCAAAATCATTTTGCTCATCATCATCCAAACTAAGATTGCCTTGTCTAATTTCTTGCTCTTCTTTTCTTAAAACGTTCACTAGAAAAGTCGCATTTTACTCGACAATAAAATCACTTTAACTTAAGTTGTCTTTCTTTTTACTTCCAAATGAAAAAATCTCATATTGCATATGATCCATGGTTCTTTTCTTAAATCCCTTAACTTTGCCTTTGCAGTTGTGCTTGCCTTTTGAGAAGATAATTTCTTATCTTTTTTGAATAGAAGGGCCACCACTTCTTACTTGAACATTTGCAATCATGAGCCCCTCAACCACCAAGACTTCTTGCAAGTCCTTAGCACTTGGCAAGGTCTTTCCTACCAAAAACATTTGTACAGTGATAGCATGAGCTTCCAACAAACCATTAAGAGTAACTTGAATAATGTCTTCAATATTGCTAAATCACTATTCGATAATCGGATAAGCTAAGACTTCATTTTGGCTAATTCAAAAAATTTGTCTTCTAAGGGTCGACACTCTTGAAGTAGATTAACTTAGATAATAAAACTTAGTCTTCCTCTTGATAAAAACTCATGCTTCTATTTTTTATTGGCTACTCTATATTGTTTTTTGTGATAGCTTAATGAATATTTTAATAAGCGGTTTCATTCATAGTCCCCACAAAATTGTTTAACAATAAAAACTTTTAATTATTCTCTATATCAAAGGAGGTGGGAGAGCCCTATGGATAAACATTTTTCATTAGAGGAGTTCCAAATCCAAAAAGACCCTATAAGGAATGCCACGTATGATGACAAAAGTTGTTAATGTGACATATCAAAATAGAATCTTTTTTTGCCCAATGTTTAACAATTCTGTCCACACCATCTCTATTGGTTAACAATTATGTGTATAGTATCGTCTACAAATGAAAAAAGCATAACTTTTTAATCATAGCTCTAATTAAAACGACTCTGGTTAGAAAGCATTTGAAAAGTGCTTTCCAACAATATCCTACATGACCTAGTTTTGAGTTATAGTATAAAGGTTGTAGTCGGTCAAAATTTGTAGTCAAATCTTGATATATGTTATTTGCACATTTAACCTAATATTGGTTCTACGTGCATTTGAATTCTTTGATCTGTTTGACTGTTGGAGGGTTTGCGGATCCCAAGGCAACCCTAACCCTAGTTAATAAGTGAGAGGGATTTGGCACCCTGCGTGTGTAAGTCCAACCCAATGATCACATAGTTGTTTGATTCATTAGAATGTTAATAAAAGGACTTTAGGCCTTTTTGCGGAACTTTTAATGTCGCAGGGCCTAAATGTCAAGTTAGTGAATAAAGTTGGGTTTCCCTCCAATTTTGATGGTTCCCACACTTTTTTAAATTTGAATAAAAAGAGAGGCAAGACTGGACCAATAGGATTCAGAGGCCAGAGTCCTCCTCTCTACTATAAATAAGGACCAACTCGAGTTGCTCCTCATGTTCATTTTCTCATTTCAATAAAGCAGATTGGTTCTCTTTAGAAATGGATTGATGAATGTCTTTGCTTTTCCTTTCTTTTCCTCCATTTCTCATGCTTTCTTTGGATTTTGCTAATTGTGGGATTTGATCATTATTGGGATTGCTATTTCTTATGCTTTTTGTGAGAGAGAAAGGGAGAGAGAGAAGAGTAAGTTTCTATCATTGTTGTGGATTTAGGGTTAATGGAAGCAGGGTTAATGGATGTAGTGTTAATGCTTAGTGTTAATGAATGTTAGTGTTAGATCCTCCATTCATGTTGAAATCTGAACTATACTATCGCTCTCATGGGAACAAACCTCCGCGTGACAACTAACTCCGTCTCTTTGATGCTAGATTGACTAGATCTTGGATTCAGGTTAGGCAAGGGAAGAAACCCACTACAATTTTGGCGCTGTTGCCGGGGAGCTACGCCAATTTTTCAGTTTGCAGCATGTTTGGCTGATGGTTAGTTTGCATTAGGCATCTTGTCGTGGCATGAATAATGTTAAAACTGCATTGTAGGGTTAGTTTGGGAATGATTTTGCTAGGTTTTGAGTGGATTTGCTTGTTTGAAATCTAAAATGATTAAACAAGGAAAGCTATTCAGATCACCAATCTTAAGATCCATTTGGATCTGAGATATCAGAGAAAATAACAAAAATCGGTCAAATCTGTCAAATTTGGTCAAAAGAGGCAAAAAGCGTCATCAGAGCCCAGAACTTTTTACCCTCAATCAGGAAAACCTTAGCCGAGTTGCAGACACCTTCGGTTTTGTTTACAGAACCTTCAGTTTGAAGGGCGAAGATTAATTCCCAACTGATTTCCAGAAACATCAGAAAAACCATCAAAAAACACCAAAAACTATCAAAATCCTAAAAAATACAGAAAAAGGACCTTCGCCTAGTTCACTGTGCTTAGATGTGATTCAGATCTATCTACTACCAGGTCGGCAAAGAATAATACCAAAAATAGAAAGGTTTTCAGAGGATCAGTTGTCATATTGTCATATTTTTGCCAAAAAAGTCACTTTTTTGCAAAATTACCAATATTACTCTTGATCCTTCGCCCGAACCTTCGTCGAGTTTCTAGAACATTCTATTTATATAAAAATACTATTTTTGAGTTCGACGAAGATTTATCTTGATCAGAGTACAAAAAATCTTGATTTTTACCCTCGCCAGATCACAAAAACTATATTTTCTTGTGTCAGAAACCTTCGTCCGGTTGTCCATAGTTTTATCTGTGTCAAATCTTCCATCTGAAAAGTCGGCGAAGGTTATTTTCCAAGAAATTGCCAGAAAAGTGTTCAGAGAGTTTTTATCCCAAAATAGCATTGTTGAACCTTCGCCGAGACAACCTTCGTCTAGAATTTCCAGGTTCTTGCTTTGTTGAGTGACTATGATCACTCAATATGATAAGAATATGATTTGAGCTCCAAGTTCTCAAATGTGTGAGAGCTCAATAAGGATTGTCTTCAAGATCCAAGCCTTGTCTTTGGTAGATTGTTGAATGAACACCTTGGGATGCAAAATGTGAGTCTCCTCCTCAAAATAAACGTGAAAAACAATAGCTTTGCATAAGATCCAACTTTTGTATGTAGCACATTCAACCAAAGCTTTAAGTGTCACCATCTTGACTTCATCCATGACAATAATGAACTCCAACTTGGCATCCTTCCAATCAAGGCCTTCATTCCTTGGAAATTCAAGAGTGAACGGATCACAAGATGAGGCCTTTGAATACATCTTTGAAACTCTAGTCAAAGTAGTAATGATCACTATTTCATCATCATAAGATATAGTATGAAAATAATGTTCATACTAGCATCATCAAAGGACTTTGTCAAATACATGACATGTTTTTTATCAAACACAAAATAAACTTCCTTGCTGCTCCTTTCTCTTTACCCAAACCTTCATATTGATGTAGATTTAGGTCTCTTTTGCCTTGAGACAAGTGCTCCTTCTCGGGTTCCTCCTTGATGTCTTTTTTCTTCATCATGCTCACTCCCTCTTGGTGTTGATGATGAGAACATGGATCCAAACCATGGTCTTCTTCAAGACTCTCAAGGACTTTGTTTTAATAAGTCTCCAAACCTGAATGGTCTCCTTCTTAATATGATCTTCCAAATCAACAAAAAAATCACCAAGATTATTTGTACCAAATTGACTAGTCCACAATTGCTTACCACTAGCAATTTGCATTACATACTTCTTGAACTTGAAACTAATGAGGCCAAATACTCTTGTATGGATATAAGTGTCCTTCAAGGATGATTCACTTACTCTCATACAAGGTTCACAATATGCCTCTTTGAAAATGAAGTCAAAATCTTTCAACTTATGAATGAAAATGTCATGCTTACTTCTAGCACACTCAAGAGTAAGTAGATATGACAACCACCTTTCATTCCATACTTTAGAATTCAAAGGGACTTCATTACAAAACTCAACAAATGAAGTACAAAATGAAGCTCTCGTATTTTGCTGCTCCTCTTGATCAAGCTCCTCCTTGATCTCAACCATATCTTTGCCAATATGATTCTTAGAGGATTCATCATTCAAGATTACAAACATTGTGGCTCTACCATTGCTCTTTGTGCTAGCAAAATGTACATCCAAATGAATCAACTTAAGAGGGTGAGTAGTCTTAGTGAATAGTGTTGAGAAAGGCAACCTATGTGCTTTAGTCAAAGCACATCCTTTACAAGCCTTTTCCTCCTTTTCCATGGATATTGGAAGGCCTAGAGCAAGCTCCTCCTTACACATGACTTCCATAGACTTGGTCTTAATGTGACCAAGCCTCTTGTGCCACAAATCATTTGTGGTCATCTTGTCCTCCTTGGCTACTATCACAAATTGGTTAGGATCGACAAAAGCATCAAGCTTAAACAGCCTCCCAAATCTTCTTCCTCTTGCTATGATCTTCCCATTTTTCTTGATGTTGCATACATTAGTAGAGAACTCCACAATGAAACCATGATCTAAAAGTTGGCCAAAACTAAGCAAATTCTTGCTAGGAATGAAGAGAACACCATCTATCTTAGTCTTCTTGGAGGATCCTAAGCATAAGGGAATGGATCTCACACCTTCAACTTTACATTCATGATCATTTGCTGTAAAAATGAACTTTATAGGTCCTACATAAGGTGTGAGTTGAGAAAAATACTCCCTTTACCCGACATGTGGGAGCTAGCCCCACTATCTATCCACCAAGGATCTTCACCTTTGACATTTGATGATGAAAAAGTTGACATCATGAGTGAGTCCTCATTATAGCTCTCTTCCTCCGCTTGTCCAATGTTGGCTTGGCTTTGATCTTGCTTCCTCTTGAAGAATTCCGAGGCATAATGCCCCATCTTGCTACAATAGTAGCACTTTATCTTAGATTTGTCCTTCTTGGGCTTGACTTGTGATGATGAGGATGTGGCTCCTCCTTGATCTCCATCCTTTGCTTGCTCTCTTTTGAGTGCTCCTCCTTAACCTTGAGGTATTCTTGGACTCATAGATCTTTTGAAGAGTCTCCCAAGCCTCTTGGGCTGAGGTACATGCTCCTACTTTTTTGAGCAAATCATTTGCAACATTCATCTTAATACAATGAAGTGCAATCTTGCACCTTCTCTTGTATTTAGTTGGTGGATGGATTGGCTCATCTTCCTCTCCATTCACAATATCCATCAAATCTTGCATGATAAGGATGGATTCAATTCTTAACTTCCAAATTGAATAATTTGAAGAGTTCAATCTATCTAGAATCCAAAAGATAGGCACTTATGGATGCCATCTTCAATGATAGGGAGATAGATTCAATGAAACAAGATAGATTGTACAAGATATGATCACTACTAGCTATCCCACTCTCTTTGGGACTTGAGATGAATCACTCTCTGATTTCTCAACAAGAACTAAGATGATCTTGAGCTTGATCTATCTTCAAGATCCAAACTAGATCCAAACCTAGCTCAATTTACTATAGATTTGATCAAAACTAGTCTCCTACTTGATCTCAACTTCACAAGAAGGGTGAATCCACCTATACTGAACCAAAAGCACTTTATAACACAAAAATGTCTTACAAATGAAGCCTTTTAAATTTAGGTTGAATCACATTGACATTTCCAATCACAAACCTATCTAAAACCGAGTAGGATAGAAACACAATTTTTGCTAGTTTTGCATTTCTAGATGAAGAAAACATCAAAACACTTGATCTGAACCTAAAAGGTGTATTTTAGGACCTTAAGAAGCCTAAGAACGACCTAATTAAGCTCTCAAATGGCTGATCCAAACTTCTAAAGAGTGGTGGCATTCAAATCCTTATGAAAATCTCTACTAGGAGATATGTACTCCAAGATTCAACTCATAAGAACTCTCTAATTTGGTTTGGTTGAATGGAAATGGCTCAATCTCGGTTCCTGCAGCTATGACTCAGCAAAACAAGTTCCCTTTGATCTATTCTCACTCAAATGAAACCAAATTTGGAGGTACAATCACTAGATTAGCAACTAGTAGCAAGGACAAAGCCAATACTACTCAAATCTAAGATCTAAGCTTGAGAAAATCAAATCTAAAGCTCACTTTTGATTAGGCTCTGATACCATGACAAAATTTTACAGCAAAATGAATCCCAATCAATCCTAAGAGTGATGGAGGATGCACAAATAAAAGATCTAGATCCAAACTATGAGCTAGAATCAAGACTAGTTACCAAAACTAGCAAATTTGGCATTGAACTCCACATTAGGCACATAGATTTGATCAAATGAACCAAAGAAAAGTACAACAAGCTTCTCAGACCTATAAATAGGTTCAGTAACTTCCAAACCAAGCAATTGATGTATAAGAACACTCACATCCAATAGCCAGAACTCGCCACCAAAAGACAATGATGATAGAAGTGGAAAAACTTGATTTTTCTTGATATTTGAATGGAGATCCCATCATACATTTATACATTTCAAGCTCAGATCTGAGCATATTAGGGCACCTCTGAACTTTTCATACCCTAACCCTAATATCTAACCTAATAGGTCATTGGATCCACCCTAACTTGGGGTCAAGAAAACATGCTATTTCTAGCTCCTCGAATTTCTCTAGCTTATTTAAGCACACTTTGGACTCATTCCAAAGGTGCCACTCCTATGCTAGGTTAGGAATGAGACTTACAAAGAGTATCCTATGCTACTTGGCACGTGTGACAAGCCACAACATGACCATAATACAATTAACAAGCAATATGACCAAAATTAGTCAAGCTAGAATTGTGAAATTTTAACAACTCTCAATTGTTATCCATATCACAACCTCACGTATTGATGATAGTCAAGGATAGTTTTTTAACAGACTAGAAAAAAGTTTTCCCATGAATTTTTTTTCCTTATTTTCATTACTAAATAGAGCAAAAAATCTGCAGGTTATCAAAATAAGCTAATGGAATATTATTCACACGCAAGAACAAATCAGTAGTTCCTTACATAAATTAACCTCATGTGCTGCAATGGCATATTGAGCCAAAAAAAGTATAAAAGTCGAAAAAGTTGTAGTTGAAGGCTTAAGTTTTTATGACTAGACTATTAATTAAAGCATCAGTCTCTGGGAGTCTATTGAGTCTCCAGCTATATTTTATGTAAAAATCAATAATAGCCAAGCTCCAATGAAAAAATTTAGTATAGCTACAAAGTTAAAGAGTCTAGGCTACTTAAGTCGTAAGTTATTAGAGTAGCCATTTATCTTCATATGGCATCAACTTTTTGGCTTGTAGAAATCCTGGAGTTCATTCAGTTGATTTTCGACTTATTGATTATCTCTCTTTTTTCATTAAAATTGTATGTTATCAAAGTAGAAATATCAACCAAGTTAAAATTAATAATTGATAACATCTTCTGAAGGTTGTAGTATTCCACCTTATTAAGCACAATAGTATAATCCACTTATAGTGCACTAATATCACCATTATTAGATAAATAAGCCTATGGAGAAAAACATTGTCAATAGAGCAATTTTTTATTGTATCCCTACTTATAAATTCAGTAAACTTTTTTGAACAGTCGTAAGGAACTTAGGATAAACAAATCTTCTCAACAATGTTAGGTTTTAAATAAATAAATATATATATATATATATATATATATATATATATATATATATATATATATATATATATATATATATATATATATATATATATATATATATATATATATATATATATATATATATATAGAAGAGAATTCATGTCGAAAATCATTGTATTAAAAGGTTTAGTAACACGATTTTCAAAGTTGAACTATGTACTCCCGAATCTAACCTTAAAATGGCTAGTAACAAAAAATTTTAACCTCATGTTTTCCTTTGTTGTTAATCATACTAAAAGTTGGGGTTTGACATTTTGGCGAGTAAATCATCTACGAGTTTTGCGAGTTTAGTGTTTTTAAATTACGTCAAATTGATAGCACATGGCATGCTACATTGTTTTTAGGTTTTTAAAATTTATTATTCTTCGCTTTTGGGGGTGAAATCTATTTGTATACTTCATTATCATGTTGTTTATTTTCTTACTAGCTAAAAGAGACGTCTGCAACTCATATTGTCTACAAATTGTACATAGCATGTTATATCATTGAGAACGCAAAAAACTTAATCACTTCAATTTTACATTTATCAAGCTAAAACATTTTTGTCTATTGCCAAGGGTTGATGTATGACCATACATTAAAAGACATGATGATGTGTGGCCAAGCCTATATAGGTATCACAAAATCAATGTTGGTAAAAAAAAAAAATATCTATATTGTATGTTCTAGATGAAAGCTATAACTCAACTATTAAACTTATATTTAGATGATGAAATAATAAAATATTTTCATTTTTTTTTTTATCAAATTTGATTAAAGCAATGTATTCTACATGAAAAATGGAGCATTTTTGCTTTTTGGATCATCTCAATACGAGCAATATTAAAAAAATTATCGCCCTTCAAAGTTTTTTAGGCTAATTTTTTTTTTCTTGGAGCTTGAAAGGGATAGCACGCCGACGTGCTACCAATTTAAGCTTTTAGTCTTTAACTCAAATATATAACACGCCGGCGTGCTACCCCTTTCAAAATCCGAGGGGAAAATGTTTTCTAGTCTAAAAAACGTTGAACTGTCATAACTTTTTTACTATTGCTCGGATTGACATGGTCCAAAAAGCAAAATTGCTCCATTTTTTATGTAAAATCCATTGGTATAATCATAGTTAGTTTGTATCTAATATAAAATGAGTATATATAAAGCCTATATATTTTATAGCATACCATGTGCCATGAAAATCATTTGTAAATAAAACTCGCAAAGAATGCTCACAGATTGTGAAAACCCCTAAAAGTTTGGGGCTCATATTCTTTTGTAAGAGAACATCTAGATGCCCAATTCTTGGTGTTATTTTACTTTAATCTCTTAGAAGCCTTTCAAATGGTCATGATTACCTACTTGTTTTTAAGGATGTTTCAATGATCAATATTCATGCAAAAAATCTAGAGACAATTTCTTAGAGTATTAATACCTTCCCATTGAATGTCAAGTATTCATAGTGCACCTTTAGCTGCATTTGAATTACTAATCGATAACTAAAAATGCCATTTGATTTCTCATATTAGCACAACGTTTCTCTTGTTTTTCATGTAAGTTAGGTCCTTGGTATGAAAAAATAAAAAATCTACAAGCATAAGATCTAACAAGAAAATGACACTTTGCTTGGCACGTGACCTAGTGCCTAATTAAGTGCCACATTTTTTCTCTTCTTGTGACAAGGTTGGAAAGTCACGTCAAAAGCATTCTCTTGTGAATTAAAACAAGTTTGCAAAAAAGAATTCATATTGTTGTCTTTATAAATGCTTAAGGCATGTGTATGTCTAGGCATTGTTTAATCATTTGAAATAGGATTTAGATACAAATGATATAATTATGTGTGAATCAAGAAACATGTTGGTAAGTTTACTCCAAAAAGTTAATCACTGGCAATCACCTTACTATTGAAATAAGGCACAATCATCACTAACCATTGATGTCAAATCTAACATGTTGAAATTACAGTACTTAAGACCATAAATGAGCCTAGAAAAGACTCCAAGAGTGATTGATTGATTGATACACCTATCTATTGCAAAACTAGTCACCAATTTCTTGATCTAGATTAGCAATTTAGGATCCCAGAATCAAGAGCAATCAAATACAATGATCAAACATGAAAATCCGACCCCACACGTGGTAAGGCCTCCAATACGGCCTGTTATCATAGAATGAGTAAGATCAAGTTTAGTTTCCAAAGCAAAAACACAAGACAAATGTAGAAAAAGTCGAGATTGCCAATTTGCTCTCAAAATTCTCTTTCTCAATATGGAATGATAGATTGTATGTACAATAGGGCTCTTCTCCTTTGAAATTAGGTGAAAATTCAGCATGTGATAAGGAGACTAATTGACATTTCTTGTCCTAATATGTCAATCTTACCTAACCCTAGTCATGCCAATTTGATAGTTGGGTTGATCAACTTGGTCCTATAATTTAGGAATCATGACCAAACAAATCTAACTAACCCTATGAATGAGATATAATCTATTTAGAATACACTTCAAACATGGCAACATGGATTCAGACGTGTGGATTACAAAGTACATAAAAAACTATGTACAAACCAAGCTAGAATTTGTCAATTTTCACACTATTCCTCAAATCTAGCTTGGAAAACTATGGTACATCTATCTACAACTCCAAGAGTTGATCTTAGCTTGATGAATGAACACTTTTAGATGAATTCAAGCTACAAACAAAGAACTATGAGACTCCTATAGAGAATGATGTCCATGCATGATCTTTCACTACTTCTTAAAGGATCCTTTACAAGATCTTCCATAGATGTGTATTCATACATGCATAGATCCATGAGAAAACTTCTTGGAAATGAAATAGCATGCTAAAGTCAATAAAATCCAGCAAGAAAAGTGGAGCTGAAGCTACTTCAATATCCAAAAATTGAATGTTAGGGGCCAAGATCGAGCATTAACGGCTCCCAACCCAATTCTAGCTCAAAATTGTTGAAATTTCTTGCATCATCTTCAAAGAAAAAGGAGATTATTAACATATAATGCAAGAATGAATATTGATCCATCATTGAACATAAGGATATGTAATGGATCATGCTCTTTCAAAATAGTTTTAAGAGAATAAATGAGGATTTTGAGTTGAGTATGCAAAGATGTTGGTACTACCTTCATGATGTTGAGAGACTTGATTCTTAGCACATACTCTTGTGCACTTTCATCACTTCTCCTCATGCTTTATAACTCATGTTTTGTAAAATTTGGTTTCTTAGCATAAGCACTCTTGAAGTGTTGTTGGATTCATATATAGCTTTTAAAGAATCCCAAGCTTTATTGGCCAAAATACAGGAGGCTACCTCACTCAAGAGGTCATTACTAACATTCATCTTGATACAATGCAGTGCTAGTCTTGTCTTCTTGTATTTTTCCATCTTTTGTCTTCTAAGAGGCTCATTCTCTTCATCTAGGACAATATCAAAGAGGTCTTGGAGCACTAGGAGTGACTCCATCCTCACTTTCCATATTGAGTAGTTTGTAGAATTTAACCTCTCCCTAGGTTCAAGAAGGAATGCACCAATGTCATCTTCCTAATGACTTGTACTATTGATGTACTTCTCGACCCTCCCTAAGTTCTTGTCTAAAATTTACCTCACTAGCAACTCATTTGATGTTCGCAAAGACACAAGTAGCAAGATCCTCTTGATCTTGATTCAAAAGAACTCTTAAGAAGCATTCTACAAAATAATGCTCAAGAAAATTGAAGTTCATTTGAATCTAGAAACTCACAAAGGTTTCACTTGTTTTGATTACCTCAAATTTGACTTCTAGCCCTTTCTTTAGACTTCTAGTCGCGGCCCTCACACTCCGTCACAAAGATAAAATGGAGATAAGAACTATCAAATCCTATCAATTTTTATAGATTTGGACAAAAACATGGCTAAATCTCTCTCCCTCTTTTTGATGGTCCTTCAAGACTTGTAAAACACATTTAAAGGGCTTGAACTCAGCCCTAATTAATTATGTCTCATGACAATAAGCAAATCTAATTGATGGCAAACAAACTTCGATGCTTTTCCTTGAATTGGCACCAAAAAAACTCATGAAGATGATGTAGAATCAAATTGTTAAGCATTCACAAAAACACAAGACAAATGTAGAAGGAACTCAAGATTGCCAATTTGCTCTCAAAATTCTACTTTCTCACTATGGAATGATAGATTGTATGTACAATAGAGTTCTCCTTTTGAAGTCAGGTGAACATCCAACATGTAATAAGGAGAATAATTGACATTTCTTGTCCTAATATGTCAATCTTACCTAACCCTAGAGTCATGCCAATTTGATGGTTAGGTTGGTCATCTACCTCCATGATTTGAAACAAACCTAACTAACGTTATGAATGAGATCTAACCTATCTAGAATAGACTTCACACGTGGCAACATGGATTCACACATGTCGATTACAAAGTACATCAAAAAACTATGAACAAACCAAGCTAGAATTTGTCAATTTTCACATAATATACATATTCTATTGGGCGGTCCAATACTAGTGACTCAAATAAAGACATAACGTTAGTTAATTTTTTTGTTTTAGATAAGAAAGATGAAATGAAATTATGAAACACTTATTGTAGAGAAACCTTTGTGCAAAAAAATAAAAGCAAAGTCATTGAAAACTAAAATCTAAGAGTGGGTTTAGCAATGGGAAGCAACAAGGGCACATACAAGGGTAGTGGCGATGGTTAGAGAGCTAGTGAAGATCACCCAATGGAAACATCAGTGGGAAATTCCATTCCCTTATGTAAAGGATGACCGGTGCTTCCCAAAATGGCAAATATGACCTCAATCAAATTTTATGGTAGTTTTTATGAGACAGAATCTTATAATCTTTATGAAAATATTTATGGCAAAACTTACCTCTTTTTATGGCCTCAACAATTAATCATTGCAAAATTCAAGGAATACACTATATCAACAATAGGGAATCCTTTACCAAGGAGAAGATGCTAGTCTCCATGCAAGAGTGTATCTACAAGGACAACAATAGACCCTATCACACAAATAAGAAAGGTCATGTATTGGGTGACAACATGGAAGAATCTCCGAGCAATGATGATGTGACCAAAAGTATTAAGAATGATATCAATCATGCCAATAGTCCCTCATTCACCATGAAGTGGCTTTTTGACATCCCAATTGAGACACATCCAAACAATTTTTTTTGC
This sequence comes from Diphasiastrum complanatum, assembly GCA_029204225.1. Taxonomy (NCBI): domain Eukaryota; kingdom Viridiplantae; phylum Streptophyta; class Lycopodiopsida; order Lycopodiales; family Lycopodiaceae; genus Diphasiastrum; species Diphasiastrum complanatum. The sequence continues at coordinate 45,165,184 of CM055101.1, read as the reverse complement.
CTCCCTTCAAGTAGCTTTTCACAATATTGTTTGCTAACAAGCCATATATAGTGGTAACTTTTATCATTCAAATCTCCTCACTTTGTCACTATTCACACCCTAGCTGCCCTCATTATTTTCCCTCAATTTTTCTCTAATTCTTTGAGAATTAGTGCCATATCAATAGCTCGTTGTTTGCCTAATGAGCTTAACACCATTGTAATGAATGCAACCCTTACCTGAATTTCAATACATTAATGACTCACTCTAGGAACAATCACAATAAAAAATACAAGGGCAATTCAATGTCTAACACACAATACACTGACGACTTCTTGATGGAGGACATGATGCTAATGGAGGTGCCAATATGGGTAGAAGTTCAGTTCTCCCCCCTATTATGTTTATGCCATGTCTTCTTAAAGAGCTTGGAGAAAGTGTTGATCTGGCCACCCAAAATCTATAATCCATCTCCCCGCGTATGTGACTGCATCTTGTGAAGATAAGATGTGTCCCCAAAAGACTATTTCATAAGGTTGTTAAACTCTCACTCAAACACATTCTATTAGACTGCTCCTAACCTCCTAGATCATTTATTCCAAGGCCTAACATGGCGCAGTATATTCTAGCCAAGAGAGTCAAGCCTCGACTCTAGTCATTGTCATTGGGGAACGCACCTAAGGGATCAATAAGTAGCTCCCTTTTACTCCAGTGGTTAAATGAGAACGTATGTGCCTCACAGGCACTCATAATGTGATTTGTTTTACTTAACATGTAAGCTAACAAGAAGGATACGCACAATATCTCATCAAGGCTATTGTTATATGAAGTTCAGGCAGTAACCAAAACAAGTGGGAGTCATGCTTTCTTTGTGTTTTATATTTATTACACAGCATTTCAGAAGAATCACTCTTATGATGACTCCTCTTTAACAATTTAGGTAAATTACGCCATAGTATAACAGAATATTGAGGTTTTATGAAGTTACTAGGCTACAACTCATCCTATCAAAATATTCATCCAGAAAAAATTGCCAAAGCACAAGATGTTTGGTCATGAGAAAAGAATTGAGATAAGAAAGCGTTAAGTTAATGCCTATTTTCGTGATTCATCCTTCCCCTGAACAACCTCTTTCTTTCGTATATGCACTTAAGTGTGGATGTATAGCCTGTATGGACCTAATTTTTGGTAAAAACAAACCATGATATCCATATCGAGGATTATTCTAGGTTGATTAACTTGATGCAATCAAGATAGGAAGGTAATAAATTACTTCAAACTTACTGTAATCACGGTGACATTTGGCAAATATCCTCAATGTCACTTAAGATGGGTGCAGGTCTTGATTTGGTGCCCAATGGCCTGTCGATGTTTGTTTGATGAAGAGCTAATTGCCCACAAGCCCCCTGTATATCCTGGCCCATCTCTTTACGAATAGTTGTACGAAGTCCATAAACTTCTCGAATCAATTTCTGGAAAAGAAATACATTTTCTTGGGTACTGGCTTTGTAACCCTCCATTGCTAAAGTTGGATTGTAGGGTATCAAATTCACAACCTGATAGAGACATATTCAAAGGGACAGCTAAGCAATCAAGATGAAGTTATTGATTAATAGCAGCACTTGGAAACATAAACAAATCAATCAAAGTTAAAAGAAGGTTAATATCCTGGGCTAGAAGTTAAAGCAAGAGCACACATAATCAGTTCAGAAAACAGAAGACTAAAGAAAATGCTTACCACTTCGTGCTTCATTAGAAGTTTTCCCAACTGATGAGCATTCTCTGTTGTATCATTAATGCCAGCCAACATCACATACTCAATAAGAATAGTCTGTTTGCTGTCAAAAACCACGTTATTCGTTTAAACTTCTCTCAGAAGCAACAACAAATAGTTATACATTGATCTTATTTTATGATAGTACCTGAACGTAACACAGAAGAGACTGCAAAATTTAACTATCTAGTCAAATATTAGACCATCAACTACATCATATATGCCAATGCATCTTATCAGGTGGTCATCCACACCCCAGAGTAGGTGCCATGAAAACACATCCATGTCAGCTTTCTTGCATTTATAAAAAGACCATGTGAGTTTCTATCACTTCTCTGGAGGTGACAAGCATACTTTGTCATTTAAGGCTTGCAAATGAAAATAAAGCCAACAGTCTCAACTTCCTCATAATAACACAAGGAATAATACGTATCACTTCAGCTTGCTCAAACAAATCGAAGTTCGGAACTGTAGGTGGTCGGAAAAGTGCAAACTCAAGATACAAAAGCATCAGCAAAAACTAGCTGATCACATAAATCAAATCAAATCAAGTCCCTGCCTCCTCATAGAAAGGTTAGAAATATCACCTATCATGACATCAGCTTGTTCAAATAAAACAAACAAACCTACAAAATTTAGCTGGCGGGCAAAGGTTCAGGCAAAGGTTCAATGCAGTAGAAGCAACTCAACCAAATACAATGAATAAACTACACTGAATGTGTGATGCATCAACCAATAACATTAAGAACACAGATTCTTGCATCTTTCTTCATATCAGGCTTATAGAATAAGGAAATTGAAACCAGATTCTCTTCTAGATTACAAAAGATGAACTGTCCATTGGCATTAGCCTATAAACAGCTTGCGGGAATAGGAAGATAGCTCTTATAATCCAAAGCTCAGAATAATGCAGGTTCTTAAATCTTGCTCAAAAGCAAGGATCTCTTCAGTATTTTGTGCATAGAGCAAATGAGATTAAAAACTTGAAGGAAAGGAGTGCAGAAAAAATTACAGATTCAATTGTTGAACACCATGATAGAAAATCAATTGATGGCCTGTATGTACCAATTTGGACCTCAAAGGCATTAACAGATTTATAACTCCTACTTGTGTGTTGGTTTTGCTTATAAATAACTTCCTTATTTATCTCTTCACCTAGCGGGCCACTTATTTCACACTTCTGGACACGTCTTACCGTGACAATGCAAAATGAAAGAATGGAAATCTATCATTGCTATATTTAATTCAAACTGCATAATCATGATTATTATCTTGCCCCTAGTGCACCTAGATTCAGTCCCAACATCCACCTTGAACCCTATTTCTTGCTAAGTTGGAACATCACTTCAGTTTCAAGGAAACGTGGCACATCTACTCTATTGAATAAATTAGCATTTCTTAAACGCTAATTACGAAAACATATGTCTACTATGTACAAGTCATAGTTCCCATGAACGGTATGAAAGCATTCCTAGGAACGGATCCATACAATTCCAAAGGCACCTTAAGAACCATTCCTAATAATTATATAGAAAGAAATACCTACTATATGAAAAATAACTTCTTGTGGGTAAATCGGGTAGAAAAATGAATAAATCATTGTTTTCAATTCCTAAAAAAGGTTTTCTGAGCATAAAGTAAGGATTATGTTCCTAGTCCTATTCCTATTCCGAGGTTTCTATTCTAAGTTTAAACCTAAGTTAAAGATGCTCTTAGGAACAAGAACAAGAACAAGAATCGAAACGAAACTTAGGAACAGGAAGAAGATTGAGAACAAGAATAGAGATCCTTTCACTTTTCACAAATGGACTCAAGAACTTAGGTTTCAATACGAACATGAATAAGAACCCTAAATTTTATGCATGAACTTGGGAACTGTTAGGAATGGGAATAGGATTAGAAACTTAGGATTAGGCTCTCGGACCTTCATAAGTCATAGCACATAGGATTTAGGTTACAAAACATATAGAAACATTACAAAACATAACGACATTTTCAACCAAAATGTTGTAGCCCAAAATGCTCCAAAAACAAACGGCTTTTAAGTTTAAGCAGCATGAAAAAAAGAGGTTGTAAAATAAGGTATAAAAAAAATTCAGATACAGAAACTATTTAGGAACAATTCCGTTCCTACTAGGTACGGTTCCATTCCTAAATGCAGTGAGCACATAATCATTAGGCTAAAATATGCAATCCTGAAATAACAAATATTTCATGTAAAAGTCATTTTTCTGACAAATCTATTCATTTGGCAAAACTGCTCATTGAAACATCTTGCAAACACTTTTGTATTTAAAATCTATTGTGCACCATTCGTAACAGCACCAAAAGGATGAAGTGTGATCAAATGAATCAGGGAAATGGCCCAATTTACAACCTAATTGCCTGATAAGAATTCAGTGCCTCAACCAATTTTCCTAGAGGGAAGGCTCTGGCAGCTGGTACAATCTGGCAACGAAGCTCTTGTGTTGGTGCATGAACAGAGACTGCTAGCCTTATACCAGGTAAGTCATGAGCCAATGACAATATTCGAGGAACGACACCAACCTGTGAGTAACCATAAAATCTCAAAAGGTTTGTGTTACAAACTAGTCAAGCAGCAATCCACCAGGCAAGATATTTTGTTTACAGCTAAAAGCATAGTCCATTGAACAGAATACATCATATTCAACATACAGGATACCACAACTACAAAGCTTAATTAATAACAGTAGTGAGCTCTCTATCTTCTTCAAAATGTGTGACTTATCAAATTAACATATCTTCTAATTTGTCTTGCAAATCTCCAAGATCACAGCTATGTAGAAGAACATGATATTTCCTGTGTGCGGCAATGATATAGTTTGTGCATTCTTACTGTTGATACAGTGATATGATTTGGGGACAGACCAAAGCACCGACCAGTCATAGTACGCACGGCTTGGATCACTGCAGAGTAGTTGTTCAGAGGTTCCCCCATACCCTATATCACAACCGGTTTTCCAGTCATACAAGTGTTAAGATAGTGGAAAGATAGCCACATTATTTTCTGTACTCTTGTTTTCCATATTAAAGCAAACCATAAGCTTGGAATCTTCAATCAGAGGAAAATAATCCTTTCAAATTCAAGCTTTCCCTATAAAGGTCAGCACCTCCACAAAACTTCCCCTGCACTACATCCTTGCACAAACCAGTCTGCCTCTAACATTTCCTTTCGTGATCAAATAGCAATCAATAACTCCTAATAAATCTAAAGTTACATGAGGGTAAAATATAGGTTTCAGAGAGATCATAACTAGAACAGAAACAAGGACATTTCAAACGAGCAAGATAGCATGCAGCCACGGCTACCATCTCTCACTGTGCCACTACTTGCAACTGATATCACTATAATGTTGTGTACCTTTCAGCAAGAAAAAGGCCAAAAGGGCAAATTCTTGTACCATGAAGACAATATTACGAATGGGTGTGATACAAGATGCGTGCACAAGCTGTTCAACGATCTCTCCTGCAGATAAGTTGCCTTTGAATCCCATGGCTCCTGTGGCACAGAATGTGCACCCCATTTTGCAACCCACCTGATTCAACTCTTCTTAGAATACGAGAAAGAAATAACATTCATGACATTACAACAGGGCTGCATAATGAGATTATCAGGGAATTGATGCACAAATCAAATTTACTTTAACAATTACAGGCTGCACTTGAACCAAGTAATATAGATCAGTTGCAAGGAAAGCACCATTCAATTTATTCATCAGTAAAGAGACGTAAAAATAAAGGTACGAAGAGAAAATAGCTTGAAAGTCTAGATTAAAGGTTCTTTCTTCATAACAAATGCTCACTGGCATTTCTAATGAGCAAACAAATGTTGTGTGATCCATATTTGAAGCTCCCAAAGTTTCTCAACAAAGCAGCACCTCATGATGATTTAAAGATTAGCTATCTACTCAAAATTTCAGAACATTTATCTACAAGGAAAGACTATCCTTCCATTGAGTAATAAACATTCCCACCACAGATAACCAACCAGCCTATTTATAACCGTTCTTACAAGGTGCTCTTCATAAAGAAAACTGTAAAGGAGGTGCACTGGTGTCAAAAAAAATATCTTTGAACTCTCCCCTGTTCGCCTGTATAGTGCTCCTTTTCCACTCTTATGAAGAAGACAAACTTGTTTCTGCCACTTCAATTATGGTTTACAACGTCTTGCTTACAATCTCTAATCACGAAAGCCTTAGCCTCGAAATGGCTTACTTTCCTTCATAATATATCTGCAGCATGCTTTTCAGATGCTCATCTATTTCACGATCGATCTAATCTGAGTAACATTGCATCTGCCATTCGAATGGCTCTTTGCAAACCTCTTGTAAAGTTATCTTTCAAATAGCATTTGATGCCTTAGGTCAAATTTCCATGCTACTATTCTCCAAAGAAGACACCATTTACATCAATATCTTATCCACTTCAAGGCTGTTGCCAATATGAATTGGACTTTCTAGAGCCTCTTTTCTTCCATGTTTTCAACCTCTAGTTTACCTCATTACTCTAAATAGCTACTGCCTCCAAACAAAGATTCATTTTAGCCAGTAAAACAGGATATAAGAGCTTCATTCCCACTTTCCCATGGAAGCACTTAAAAACCTCTTTCAGAGATTTCAATCTCCGCCAATCTTCAACATAGAGTACTGCATCCACAACTTCACATCCACACGGTAAAGCAGGCCTTAACAAGGACACAAATGATGATTTGAGTTTGAACTACTTCTCACAAACCCTATCTTTTCAAAGTATTCATCAGTCTTGTATATTAGATCTAAGACTCTTGTTCAAATATGCGTCCTAAAAGAGATAACATATTCGTATGCTTGAGATACTTGCCTCGGAATATCATTCCAAGACTAAGGAGTTCTAAGATGCTTGTTTCAAAAACTCCAAAATGCAATTTCAAGCTCTGTATGATTTTATTTTTCATAAAGAGGGCATGAATTGGTGTTCATTATATGATTGAAAAGGTTCTATCCTAACTACTTCCTCTCATTGAAAGAAGAAAAGAAAAGTTAAGCAGCCTAACGTTATAGTTAATGTTTACATTGTTACCCCTAATGTTATCTAGGGTTAATTAGGATTATTGGGCCATGCTTGCATGCTAATCCTAAGGGCCTTTACCTGTATCTAGTAAAGTCACGTTAGAATTCAGTTAGCCTCAAGTTCAAAATTCTAGTGGTTGATTTGGAGCACAAGTTTTGCTATAGATAGGTGTTGGTGATTTTTAAGGTTGCATCGAACCGCGGTTCGAACCACTGAATCGAATGGGACCGATTTGAACGGTTCGAACCGTTTGAACCGATTGTTGCCAAAAAGCCCTGTTTCACGCCCGAGTTTCAACGAGAGAGAGAGAGAGAGAGAGAGAGAGAGAGAGAGAGAGAGAGAGAGAGAGAGAGAGAGAGAGAGAGAGAGACCACACCTGAGTTGAGAGAGAGAGAAAGAAAGCTTTATTAATGTCTTTTCCATGCCAAAAGGCATATAAGACCAATAAAAGTACATGTCAAGTATGTGGTAACTCTGGGAGCGTATATAAACATCTCCAAGAAAGAAAACTCTCCAAGAGAGAGAGTGACATGTTTGTCTGTGCATTGAGATTGTAATGTGCATTGTGTGTGTTATGTGAGAGAGAGAGAGTGTGTGTGAGATATTGTGTGTGTGTGTGTGAGTCTTGAGATTTGTGTGTGTGTGTGTGAGTGATTGTGTGATATTGTGTGTGTGTGTGTGTGTCTTGAGATTTTGTGTGTGTGTGAGAGTGTGTGTGTTAGAGTCTAGTTACGACTCTATCACGACCTCGGCACAGCCGGTTACCAAAGGGCCTGAGGCCTAGTATTGGCAAGGGTTGGTGACCGACGAGGACATCTGTCCCAAGTTGGGACCGGTGCATCACAAGCAGTGACCCGGTGTGGCCGCCTGACAAGCTGTCAGAGATGCGGTGTGTCTTGACTGTCGGGACCCTAGCCGTCAGTGACGAGATGCTAGCTGGCAAGTAGTCGGGGTGACCAAGAGGGTCACAGGTCTTTGGCGGGGCACGGGGGTGGTACCCTATGAATCACTCAGTATTCACAGGTCACAGGCGCCAGGCATGCCAAGTGGACTGCTCACCCACAGGTGGATGCCATGTGCCAGTTGACGGGAATAACAGGTAGAAGGACTCAAGGAGGGGGAGCCTATGGTTGGGAGGTTCATTCTGTTGAAATATAAACCTAGTTAAATAAATAAAACATAGCACATGGTTTTATTTGGAGGCCAAAGTTTTTAAGGCCCAATTAAACTTAGGCAAATTTTTTTAGTACAAACTCGTGGAGGGCCTTCTTGCATGATGATGCCACTTGTCCACTGGAGTTTGGTAGACCCCCATGCACGTGTGCATGGGGGAGAAAAAGTTAGTTTGCCACATATCCTAGTTTGCATGCGACATGCAAGATGCATGCATGACAAATTAGACATGCAAATTGCCACCTACCTTGGACACTTGGCAATAGCATGCAATGCATTGTACATACATCAATTCTTATAAATAGAACCTCCACGATTTGGAGGAGTGTAATTTCTGGAATAATCTTCCACTCTTCATCATCTTGTTCTATTCTTCATCTCAATTTTGGTAGTAGCTCGCAGGGGATCTGATCTGGTTTTTTGCTTGTTACTCCTCCTTCCCTCATCAGAATTCAGTGACAACAGTTGCAATATGTTAGTTGGAGGAGGGCGCTACTAGTCAGGTCATTCCCACCTTGAATCTGAGCAGATCTGAGCCTGGACAGCAATCAACCATTTGGAGGAGGGCGCTGGTTCTGTTTTGCTCAATCATTCATTTCTCTCTCAAATCTTGTCAGATTTGCATGAGATCTGTTGCAAGCTGATCCATAGAGGAGGGCGCTCCATCTCAGATCTTCTCCCACTCAATTCTCACTACTCTGGAAGCAGGGCAGCCATCCAACCATTTGAAGTAGGGCGCTGGATCTGATTTCCAAATATCATCCTAACTCTCTCATAAATTGTCAAAATTGAATAGGATCTTTTGCTAGTGGTTTCTCTTGCACAGGCTCTTTCTTTCATAGTGAATAGAAGTCATATAGAAGCCTGATCAGAATCTGATTTTTCAGATCTGAGGCACCTATTTGATGTAGCCAGCAAGTAGGGAAAAGTCCACATCTTGCTTCATCCAATAGGCAGTGAATAGAGTTCAAATAGGATTGAATTAGGATCATTCTTATGATCTACAGCTTGCTGTTTTATGTGTATTTCAGATGCATGTTTCATTCCTAGATCTGTTAGGCTCAAGTAGTCCTTGAAAATAGCATTTCTAGGGTCCTGAATCCTAATTTTGAGCTATTCTAGCCTTCTCTGTTTTTACAACAGTGCTATCAGAGCTTGCATGTTGCTTAAATCTTCATGCATGTCTGTTTCCTAGCGTCATTCATTCTACAACAATGGTATCAAAGCCAGATTGGCTCTATTCAAAGCATACATTGCCGAAGTAGTGTCTAATTCAAGTAGGCCTTGTGATTAGCATTGCTAAAAGATCCTAGTTCAATTTGTGCAGAAGCTATGAATGCAGGAAACAGGTTTATCTTCTTGGAAGGCAAAAGGAGCTATCCTATGTGGAGGCTTCAAATGATCAAAGCATTGAAGCAAGAAGGATTTTGGTCCGTTGTCAATGGATCTCTACCTCAGCCAAAGACTTACTCCGAAAGATGGACAGAATTGAATGATATGGCTAATGGACTCATCAATCTGTCTACATCCGATGACATCATGATGGATATGTCAGAGTACGAGATTGCTAAAGAACTGTGGGAGCAGCTTCAAAGTAAGTATGGATCTGTTTTGATTTGTGACCATTGCAAGGAAGAAGGACACACTCAAGAGGAGTGTAAACCGTTGGTTGCTTGCACGCATTGTGAATATAATGACAATGACAGTGCTACCATCTATCCCGAGGACACACAAACTTCAGAAGGATACTCAAAAGCTGAAATGCTGCTTGTTGAAGTGGCTTCACAAGTTAATTGTTTGCAGGATGCAATGCAAGAAAAATCTCGTGAGGATATATGCATCAAATTGTGTGCAAGATATATGCATGCAACATGGTTCTCAAGATGAGAAACCTCTAACTATTGTTTTGCAGGAACACTCTCAAGAAGAGGAGTCTCAATTATGCAAACAAGTAGATCCTCATAAAGAGGATACTGTTTTTACTTCCATATAGGAAGAAACCTTCATGACTTGCATGCAGGAAGATCCTCAACAGGAGTTGCAAGTTGCTATCATGCAAGAGATTTCTCAAGATGAGAAATCAAATTTTAATGAAGTTGTTTGCCGCCCAAGTCAGCCAGTTGCTTTCCCTCTATCAGATCTTGTTTATGATTTGCAGCTTGCAAGTGAATTGCAGCATGCAAGGGGAGCACATATCATGTTTCAGATTCCAAATGGTTCAATATGTCTATCAAATTGCCTTGGTGATGCAGCTTTGAAGACCTTTGTGCAAGAACCATATATGGCTGAATCTGTTTATGAAGTTAAAAGAGACAGAGATCTCGAATGGCTTCAACTTGGTGCTGATCAACCTGGTTTTTTCTTGGAGGAAGAGGACTCCAAATTCCACCTAGTTGGTGTTAGAGTTAATGTTTACTTTAGTACCCCTAATGTTATCATTTAGGATTGATAGTGATAGTTTGGCCATGCCTGCGTGCTATTATAGGGACCATTACTATTTATAGTAAGTAGTATTTTAGGATCATTACTATTTATAGTAAATTCGTTTTTTAGTCATGCATGTAGGTGGGCGCACTACTACTAGAATAGGATTTGCTTTTATCATTTAGAAACTCATCTTGGGTGTTTACCCAATATAGGTAGTAATTATAGCAATTAGCTTTTCGTCTTTTGCTATTTGCTTTTTGCTTTTTACCTTACACATAGTTTAGAGAAAGTATATATGTAGGCTGACGCCCTACCTCATTTGTAGTGGGACATAGTTGGAGTACATCTCTTCATCATTGTTGTTCTCTCTCATGTGTATGACTATTGTCTAAACAACAATAGGAATCTTGTCTTGGGTTTCAAGTCTGTTTTCTAACATGGTATCAGAGCGTGGTTCAAGATTTGAGAGAACAAGGAGGTACTTCAATGAACGGAATGAATTCATAAGGGATTGATTTGGCCATCAGCTTCAAGGAGAAGAGCAGGTGCAGGTGGTGTCCCTAGCCAGCTTTTAAGTTTGATCTTCATCTACAAGGGTGGCAGCTGTGTGGGAGAAGATCTGGTGTACAAGGAAAAGAGCTGAGCTACGTGGAGGAGACTACGAAGTCTGCCTCAGATCTCAGGAAGAGATTGTATTCGGAAGTTTGTGTTATTTGCAGGTTCAGTGTTTGAAGGCTGTTCGCTGGACCTGAATTCTGGATTAGGAGAGTTCTTCGCTGGCTGTTTGCTGGAAAACAGCGGGTCAGATCGCTGAAAGTCAGATCAGATCGTTGGAAGACAGCAGGTTAGATCACTGAAAGACAGGTTAGATCGCTGGAAGACAGCAGGTCAGATCACTGGAAGACAAGTATGATCGCTGGAATCAGATCAATACATGGTTGTTTGTTGGCTGCAGGAGTGTTCATTGGCTATTTGCATGTTGATTATTGTCTGATTAATTGTAAATCAATTTGCTGATCTGAGTCAAAACCTATTCATTATTGTTGTCTGAGTCGTTGATCTAAATCAGTTTGCTGGAACTGTAAAATCGTTCGCTGGTTGGAGCAAGATAGAAGATCCAAGGAACACTAGCCAGGAATTGCTAGTGTTGGAGAGCTATCGATACATGTAGGAGACAGGTGACTACTGGTCAGAACACTATTGGTAGATCGCTGTAGATTACTGTTGGAAGTACTTGGTACACATGCAAGAAAGCATGTACATGTGTAGATCCTTGGGTCAGCATGAAGATTGAGTTACAGTTGGAGCTTTTTGCATGCAAGTGAAAGTTCAGTAGAATAAAATGGTTGTGTCTTGTAGTAGGAGATCACTGAGGTTTAAGTAGGGAAAGAACCTTGATGCATGTTGAAGGAGATCTCAGGAGTAAGGATCGACAATATGACTAGGAGTTGTTTGCAATCAATTGCAAGGTGAAGAAGGGATTCACAAGAGTAATCAGAACAAGGTTCGTCACAAAATGGAAGGGTTAACTCACAGGGAAAGGAAAGTCTACATGAAACGAAAGAGATGGTAGGGGAAGACTCGGTGATCATGGTGTTGCTGAAGCTGCAGAAGCTACCAACAAGCATACTGAAGGAAGGTCAACTTTAGACGTTCTAAGATTGACAAAGTTTTGTCGAGGTTGGAATCGACATAAGGTGCAAACTCTTAAAAGGAAGTTGCATGAGAAGTATAGACTATGAGTCTATATAGATAAATCGATATTCAAGAGGATGTTCTCACAGTTTCTTATCATGGTGGCAAAAGATAAGTTCGTCGTTACAAGTGATAGGTGTGGCAAGCTGTGTGGTCAACATTCTACATTGTATCTGTTTGGTTTCTATTCAAGTCATAGTAACTTGGTTATGTTGTAGAAACTTTCTTGTCTATCTGAACTAGTATCACTTCAGATTTATGAGTAATTGAAGTGATTGCTTGTTGTGGTTGTCATGTAATTCCTCGATACCATCCAAGTCATAGTTGATTGTTCATGTGGTGGTACTAAGTGAGATCAATTCTATTTTGAGTTGGAGAAAAGTTCTAGAATCTATCCAAGTTCATGTATTGTCATGTGGTAGATTCTGTTATAAGATTGGGAAGCCAAGGTAGTTGATTAGGCGTTGAAAATCAACAATACAGGTTGTTGTTTAGCTTCAAGAAAAACAACATGGTTAAAGATGGACGTACACCAAGTTTGCATATGACAAAGTGTCAGAATAAATATCATGATGAAATGCCTTCTAGGTTGGACAGTTGTTTGGTGCAAGTGACTCTGTGTGTGAGATAGAGGTAAGAGATTCCATGGAAAAGATCATGTCAAGTACTTTGTGTGAGAAAGTATTTGAAGGACAGTATCAGTTACTTTGTGTGAGGAAGTATTGTATACATTTATCTTTCTATTGGGGATGCTCTTTTACTTGCATATTTGGTTTGGTTCAAAGATGATATTCTATTCTATTTGGAGAGAGTGGTTGGAATGCAAACATGAAGTGTACATCTAGGGGGAGTAGCTCAACCGAAGTCCATCAAGTTCATCACAATTGGTAACTTATGAGAGTACCAGGAGAATTGAAATGGGTTTAATTCAAGGAATCGACACAAGTGGAGCCAACTACTTATGAACAGGTTTCTAAAGTAGGTGTTGATGTATGAGATTTGATGTTGACATTTGTAGATCTATTTCCTACTTATGGTTATCATGATGGTGTTACTGTAAACAAAGAGGATTATTTTTTCTTTTATGAATGTTGGGGAGATCCTTACATTTGTGGTAGCTTGAACGATCTTCAAAGAGACCAAGGGAGTCAATCTTCAAGAAAAGTTCTCAAGGTTAAGGCAAAAGTTATCATGTCTACATTATTTGATTCAGGGGGAGTCAAAGTTCTTTGATTCAAAGGAAGTCAAGGAATCGGGTGATATGTTGAACTCATGGTAGTCACACATATACACTAAAGAGACATGAAGACCAAAGCAAGACATTGAGAAGTCGTATGAAGCAGGTTCATACGAAAAGGATCGACATTCAAAGGAAATTCTACATCATCATACGAAGAAAGATCTACATCGAGTAATGAAGACATTGAGATCAGAGTTGATCATGAGTTCTACATCAGAATTGAGGATCTTCATTACATGGGCTTCATGGAAGATACACATGCATACTTTCGTTATGCATAGTTCTAGACAATGTAAACATTAAGGGGGAGTATTAGAGTTAATGTTTACTTTAGTAACCCTAATGTTATCATTTAGGATTGATAGTGATGGTTTGGCTATGCCTGCGTGCTATTATAGGGGCCATTACTATTTATAGTAAGTCATATTTAAAGATCATTACTATTTATAGTAAATTTGTTTTTTAGTCATGCATGTAGGTGGGCACACTACTACTAGAATAGGATTTGCTTTTATCACTTAGAAACTCATCTTGGGTGTTTACCCAATATAGGTAGTAATTATAGCAATTAGCTTTTCGTCTTTTGCTATTTGCTTTTTGCTTTTTACCTTACACATAGTTTAGAGAAAGTATATATGTAGGCTGGCGCCCTACCTCATTTGTAATGGGACATAGTTGGAGTACATCTCTTCATCATTGTTGTTCTCTCTCATGTGTATGACTATTGTCTAAACAACAATAGGAATCTTGTCTTGGGTTTCAAGTCTGTTTTCTAACAGTTGGTTGCTGCCCGGATACTTCTTTTGAACAGTTGTATATGCAGCTCCAGTTTGAAGAAACACCATTGTTTGATGATGGCGGTTAATGTCTACCTACGTAGTGACAAAATTGGAAGGGGAACTGTTATGTTTCTAATCCCCATCACATGCATGTTCAAGAAACATCGGGAGGCATTAGGGGTTATTTATTTAACAGGTCTAAGGGGGAGTTGTTGAAATATAAACCTAGTTAAATAGATAAAACATAGCACATGGTTTTATTTGGAGGCCAAAGTTTTTAAGGCCCAAATAAACTTAGGCAAATTTTTTTAGTACAAACTCGTGGAGGGCCTTCTTGCATGATGATGCCACTTATCCACTGGAGTTTGGTAGACCCCCATGCACATGTGCATGGGGGAGAAAAAGTTAGTTTGCCACATATCCTAGTTTGCATGCGACATGCAAGATGCATGCATGACATTAGACACATGCAATTAGACATGCAAATTGCCAACTACCCTGGACACTTGGCAATAGCATGCAATGCATTGTACATACATCAATTCTTGTAAATAGACCTCCACGATTTAAAGGAGTGTAATTTCTGGAATAATCTTCCACTCTTCATCATCTTGTTCTATTCTTCATCTCAATTTTGGTAGTAGCTCGCAGGGGATCTGATCTGGTTTTTTGCTTGTTACTCCTCCTTCCCTCATCAGAATTCAGTGACAACAGTTGCAATATGTTAGTTGGAGGAGGGCGCTACTAGTCAGGTCATTCCCACCTTGAATCTGAGCAGATCTTAGCCAGGACAGCAATCAACCATTTGGAGGAGGGCGCTGGTTCTGTTTTGCTCAATCATTCATTTCTCTCTCAAATCTTGTCAGATTTCATGAGATCTGTTGCAAGCTGATCCATAGAGGAGGGCGCACCATCTCAGATCTTCTCCCACTCAATTCTCACTACTCTGGAAGCAGGGCAGCCATCCAACCATTTGAAGTAGGGCGCTGGATCTGATTTCCAAATATCATCCTAACTCTCTCATAAATTGTTAAAATTGAATAGGATCTTTTGCTAGTGGTTTCTCTTGCATAGTAAGTTGAAAATTTTCACATTTCCCTTTCCTGAGTGTGTTTCAATAAGTGCAATTTCTAGCTTGATTTCGTGTTGTCTCTGTTTTTGTTTCATAATGGAAGATGATAGAGTTGATATTCTGCTCAATCCACCCGTTGCTCTTCCATCACGACCACCCAGCCCTGTGCTTAGTCCTGCCCATAATCCGCCTACAGTGGCTGCCCGTTCACCTGCTGGTACTTCCCCTTCTGTGCAAGCTCGCATGGATAGTGTGGAAAAGATCGTCGCAGAGATGCGAGCGATGATGGTAGCTGGTGGTTATGCGTCTTCCTCGCAGTATGCTCCGCCTTATCCGTCTTCTGCTGTTCGTCCTATCTTACCTCCACCCTATCCAGAAGACAAAGATGTTAAACCTACCCGTTTTGCTAGAAACACTCCCCAACGCAATACTAATATCGTAGATCAGTGGTTGCATAAGTGGGAAAAGTATTTTGATTTGAAACGGTCTCCAACTGATGAGGGTTGGCGGGTCCGCAAAGCTGCTTTCCATTTTACTGATTCTGTTGACAGGTGGTGGCGTAAATTGTTGAAGTCTAATCAGGCTCCATCCACCTGGCTTGAGTTTAAGCGAGAGCTTTCAGAGCTCAGTTTATTCCTCCACATGAGCATGTGCGTGCGACGGATGCTTGGCTTTTGCATCGTTAGAGGTAGTACATGGTGCAAGAATATGCTGATAGGTATCGTGAGACGCTTATCAAGATTCCGGAAGAGATTCCCGAGTGGCTAGTAGTCCACAAGTTCATATTTGGCCTTCGTGAAGAGTTGAGGCCTTCAGTGCTTAATGAAGGGTGCAAGACCTTAGAAGAGGCAGTTGCTATATCTCTCAACTTTGAAGGTAATATGCGCACCAAGGCTGAATCTGGAGCGCCAAGCTGGCCTCAGAAGAAGGGTTCGCGAAAGTCTGGCCAAGCTGGTCAGAAAGGCTTTTCACAGAAGGATCCTATCCAAATGCAGCAAACTTTGAAGCGCAAGGCGGGATCTCCTATGGCTCGTCGTGCTTACGACAAGTCTCCCCTCAGTCCTGAGCAAAAGGAAAAGGCCAAGAAAGATGGATTATGCTTTTTCTGTCTTGGCAAGCATCTTTTCAAAGATTGTCCTCGACGTACGGGCAAGAAGCTCCATACTATGCAACGTCAAGATGAGGGCAAGGATGAGGAAATTTTGGATGACTTGTTGGTAAGTGATGATGAGGACACTCGTCGTGTCATGACTATTTCGGTGCGGAAGCTTGTTCCAAAGGCACCAGTTTGTTACTTGTCCACCAAGGCGCGGGAAGCTTATCAGTTTCCAGATAGTGAACTGATACGCATGAGGGGAAAGCTGGAAGGTCATGACGTGCTCGTCTTTTTTGACACCGGTTCCTCACATAATATTATCAATTCTCGTGTGGTGAGGAAGTTTCACTTGGCTACTGTTCCATCTACTTACCGGTATACTGTTGAGATGCCAGATGGTAAGGGAACAGAGGTTTGGGATGAAAGAATCTCTCGGGCGTCATTGTCTATTCAGACGTATACCGAGAAGTTAGATTTTAAAATTACTAAACTAGCTAAGTTTGATATTGTACTTGGTAAGCGGTGGCATGCATAGATTTTAAGTCACATGTATATAAGTTCGGGCATGAGGGTATGTCTCATGTCTTAAAGGGGGAGAGACCATCTGTTGAGGGTCCTCTTGTTACCTATATGCAAATAAAGAGAATGGAGATTCAGTATTTGTGGTTGTGTTATGTGAATGTTGAATGTGTACACAGATCATCATACTTTAAAGTATTTTTGCACTCAGCCAGATTTGAAAGGCCGCCAAGCTTGGTGGGCCGAGCTGATGCAGGAATTTCACTTGGAAATTCGCTTCCGACGAGGGAAGGAAAATGTGGTCGCTGATGCACTATCTCGTATATTGCATTAGATGAGCTTTACTGTGGTTGACAGTGGCCTCATGGAGGATATTAAGAAGGCTCAAGAAAAGGACCCGCATTGTCAGCGTGTGTGGCCTAATGCGCGCAAGGTAGTCGACCAAACGGAAGAGTCAGTCGAGGCTGTCGCTTCCGTAGAGGCACACACCAGTACATATCTAACATACACCGTGAAAGATGGTATGTTATTGAGAAATGGAAGAGTTTTCGTGCCAGACGTGAAGGATCTTCGTCGTAAGATACTTCATGAATGTCATGATAGTCCCTGCGCAGGGCACCCTGGTATTGATAAGACCAGTGAGCTTTTGAGAAGGCATTATTTCTGGCCACGATTGCAGCGGGATGTAAGAGAGTACGTCCAGCGTTGCACGGCTTGTCAAGTGAACAAGGCCGAGAGAGTAAGTCCTCCAGGCTTACTACATCCACTTGAGATACCTACACGAAGGTGCGAAAGCATCTCTATGGATTTTATTGTTGGGCTACCCAAGACCCAAAATGGATTCAATTCCGTTATGGTAGTGGTAGACAGGTTTTCCAAGATGGCTCATTTCATCGCAACGACCAAGAAGGTCACAGCTCCGCAAGTGGCTGAGTTGTTTATTCAAAATATTGTTAGGTTACATGGTCTTCCGAAGTCCATAGTTTCTAACAGGGATCCCAAGTTTACGGGAAATTTCTGGATTGAGGTGTTTGCCAAGCTGGGAACACAGTTGCGGATGAGTAGCTCTGAGCATCCTCAGACGGATGGTCAGATAGAGCGAGTGAATTAGATCTTGGAAGATATGCTTAGGGCATATGTGAGTAGTATGCAAAATAGGGATTCTGCATAGAGTACCTAGTGCTGTAGAGTTTTTGGCTCAGATGCAGCAGAAGCTAGAGTTGGCACGAGATAACTTGTCCAAAGCTGTAGCTAGGGCAAAGAGTTATGCTCGTGAGAACCGTACCTATCGGGAATTCGAGAATGGAGATTGGGTGTATTTACTAGTCCCTTCGAAGTCGAAGGTGCTACGCACTGGAAAGTGCGCCAAGTTATCTCCTAGGTATTGTGGACCATGCTTGATTGTTAAGAAAATGAGCCAAGTAGCTTACAAGCTACAGCCACCTGTGGGACCATGTTAGCAAACTGAAGAAATGTTTGCACAATGGCGATAGCCTAGTGGAAGGTCTAGTGTCTCTTGAGGAGAAAGACACCACAGGTTATGGGCCAGAAAGAATCCTAGATCGAAGGGAGCAACGATTGCGGAATCGTCTCCTTCAAGAGTATCTAGTAACCTGCAAAGGACATCCGTTGTCAGATGCTACCTGGGAGACGCGACAAGCGTTGAAGAAGTCTTACCCAGAGTTTGTCATCGAGGACCGATGACTTGCCAAAGGAGGGAAGGATTGTTAGAGTCCAGTTACAACTCTATCACGACCTCGGCACGGCCAGTTACCAAAGGGCCTGAGGCCCAGTATTGGCAAGGGTTGGTGACCGACGAGGACATTTGTCCCAAGTTGGGACCGGTGCGTCACAAGCAGTGACCCGGTGTGGTCGTCTGACAAGTTGTCAAAGATGCGGTGTGTCTTGACCGTCAGGACCCTATCCGTCAGTGACGAGATGCTAGCCGGCAAGTAGTCGGGGTGACCAAGAGGGTCACAGATCTTTGGCGGGGCATGGGGGTGGTACCCTATGAGTCACTCAGTATTCACAGGTCACAGGGGCTAGGCATGCCAAGTGGACTGATCACCCACGGGTGGATGCCATGTGCCAGTTGACGGGAATAGCAGGTAGGACTCAAGGAGGGGGTGCATATGGTTGGGAGGTTCATTCTACACACCGGCTTCTAGGATTCACGAGCTTGGAGAGACTGGCTTGTGACTGTGTGTGTGTGTGTGTGAGAGAGAGAGAGAGAGAGAGAGAGAGAGAGATTGTGTCACGTGTGTGTGTGTTTGTGTGTCACAATGTGTGTGAGACTTGAGTGATTGTGTCACATGTGTGTGTGATATTTTGTGTGTGTGCACTGTGTACAGTGTGACGTGTGTGTATTGAAACTTGAATCTTGATGGGGGTCAGTGTGGGACTTGGGCATTGTGAGAGGGGTGTGGGACCTGGGTAGTTAGAACTTAGCGGTTACGGTTAGAACTTAGAAACTAGATTAGAATTTAGAATTTAAAATTTAGGGTATACTACATAGATATTAGAGACTCGTCGAGAGAGAGAGAGAGAGAGAGAGAGAGAGAGAGAGAGAGAGAGAGAGAGAGAGAGAGAGAGAGAGCATGCCGAGGGATAGGGATCCCTTGTGGGATCACGTCACCATCGCTGCGGCCTATGGCACATCGGGCACAAAGAGATGGACTTGCAGATACTGTCACCAGTCTTACACTGGAGGGCCCTCACGCATCAGGCACATTTGTTACATTTGAGGGGGGTATGAGATTGCCCCTTGCATGCATGCTCCTAACACGCTACTCACTCCTGTTAATGTTGAATGTTCATTGTTCAATGGCGATTGATTAACAATGGATTATGGTTCACTAAGCACTTGAATTCGCAATTCCAAAATCATGCGCATTGCATTGTATGGTTGTGCAAGTGGTCACAAATAATGCGTCAAACTGCGTCTCCATGGGTAGGCTCGTTAATGAGACCTACCCCCACATCTTTTGGACACCTTGTGCAGCACACTGCCTGGACTTGTTGGTCGAGAATGTGGCCAAGATTCCATGGATTGCGGAGGTGGTGCGTACCACACGGTTCTTGGTGAGATTCATCACCAAGAATCCCAGGGTCCTGGCCATGTTCAGGAGACAGTCCACCTTGGATGTCTTGAGACCTGCCCCCACCAGGTATGCAAGTTGCAACTCAAATTTGAATGCGCTTCTGTTGGTAAGTATTTACTGTTTAGTTAGTAGTGGTAAATATTTCATGCATGTGCCATGTATTGTGTTGTCAAAAGTTAGAACTTGTCACTTGTGCTCTGTGCAGGTTTGCATTTATGTTCCTGGTCCTGGAACGACTGCTGAAAGTTCATCAGGGCTTGAGGCAGATGGTTGTTGTCGTTGACTGGGCGCAGTGGGGGCCATCACAGGAGCCCAAGAGTAAGAGATTCGAGCGGACTGTTATGTATTCACCATTTTAGGATGAGGCTTGATCCATTGTGGTGGGCCTGTAGCCTATCTACATTGTCCTGTGCCTTACAGATCAAGAGGGCTGCACATTGGGCCTCTTGTACGAGTTCATGGACAGGCTGGGCGAGCAGTTGAGCCTTTGCACTAGCCTTTGCATGACCATTAGCCCAGAGAGGTACATCAAGATTCAAATTTCAACTATAGCATGTAGTATGCAATATGTACTATATAGTATAATTATTAATGTGTCTTCAATCTTGATTCTTGCAGGTTTGCAGAGGTCCGAATCCTTTGGTTGAGCAGGTGGGAGTGGTTTCATAAGCCCCTGCATGCCATGGCCCACATACTCCATCCACTTTGGAAGAATGAGGAGCAGTACACAGATAGGGAGCTCAGGGATGGCTGGAATGCCTATATCTCCCGAGTTTATCCTGATGTACGCGAGCAGGATAACCTGCTGGATGAGCTCCAGATTTTCAGGCAGGAGACCTTGGAGTTCGCCACTGGCCCGACGCTTTTGAGAGAGGGTAATAAACTGACCATTGTCCATTACAATTTAAACTTGTTACTTCACATTTTACTGCACAATTAGTCAATCATATTGTAACTTGTTGGAACTTGGTTGCAACTTGCTAGTACTAACTGCCCCTTGAATTGTGATTTAGGCTAGCTACGTCCCGTGTCATGGTGGTCGAAGTTTGGGTTTGATGTCCCCAAATTGCATCACCTTGCCATCAGGATTCTCTCACAGGGATGCACTGCAGTCGCTTGTGAGAGAAATTGGAGTGTCCATTCCTTGATTCACACGAAGAAGAGGAATCGACTCTCATCTGCACAATTGGAGAGGTTGGTGTCGTGCACGCCAACCTGAGACTTTTGGGTAGACTCCAGACCACTGTAGAGCCTATCCAGGTAACTTGTAAGCCATATATTATAATTTCTAAATTCTAACATGTGATCCATCATCTCAAGACCCAGTTAGTAGATACTAAATAGATCATAGTAGACTGTAGCTAAATTTTAACTTTTGTCGGCCCTCCAAATTTTGTCTTGATTTCAATGTGCATTGTGACATGTGCATAGGTTAATCTCGATCTAATCGATGTGGCAAAGGTTCCAGAGATGCCATCAAGAGACCAGTCAGGGGAGGACGTGTACGCATTCCTCCATGAGGAGGCCATGCAGAGTGCAGGTGAGAAATTACGATTGTCTAAGGTCTTGAATTAACTTTTCGAAGTTCGAACTAATTATTGTAATTTACTAATTTGCAGGCAATAAAACGTTTGTCCCTCTTTGTGTGCACTGTGTAGGACCTATCACTCGAGCAGAGCGCAGAAGGAGGGCAGGAGAGGGTAGCAGCTCCCGTGCTCACAGCCCTGACGACGAGGATGAGTCTGAGTCTGAGGCATCGTCAGGGTCAGAGTCCTCAGAGGAGGATGAGTATGGGGATGAGGAGTCCGAGGAGGGCGGGGATGAGGATGTAGGAAATCAAAGTGCCAAGATCCTTCTAACATTCAATATCCATATACAAGAACAAGAAGAAGAAGAAGAAGAAGAGGGAGAGGGTTAGGCGCCCTTAAGGAGAGAGAAAGTAGTAGCGATGCTTGAAAGGGAATGAATTACAAATGAACAATGAGTACATATAAATAGGCCTTCCAAGGTCCTAGACTCTTCCAAACTCTAAGTTCTAGAACCTTCCAAATCCACTACTAATTACAAGGCACTCCCAAAAGTCAAGATAGGGTCCCTTAACATAATTAGACTTTACTTGGACCCACGAGTTACCCCTAGACCAAAATTGGGTCCAACTTAGCTAAAACTAACTTAAAATGGTCTAAATAATAAACCTAACCCATGGTTACACAAGTCTCGACCTTTTGGGTCAAAGTAACCTACGGGAAACTAACATTATCGTTTATTATTTTTAACACCCTCCTTAAATGATAATGTAAAAAACATAACATGACATGAAGTAGAATGGAAAAATTGCAACAAAATGCAAAATGTTGCTTGCTGCCCAAAACTTCATGTAGCCAAAAAAAAAAAACATCCAACTCGAAGTAGTCGAAGTAGCCGAAATCTCAGCCCCAATCATGCCCGATGTAGAAGAGATGTAGAATACGAAGTGCGGTACCATCAAGTCGAAGAGTGAAGACAAGCATGCTCCATCCAAAGTAGGTAACCAAAAAACCAGCCACAAGCCGAAATATGGATTTGCAATCCATCAATGGTTCCCACATGATTCCATAAGTCTTCTTACCACAAGAAACATAAAGAAGAGAATAATACTCTTTTACCATCACATCCTCCCAAATCTTACTATCAATGATCTGCTCACCAACACTAGGTAAGGTAACACCGTCATCATAAGTAAGCATCAAAACAGGAATATCAGCATAAGGTACTGATTTTGGTGAGGCATGTGTGTTTCCTCCAAGGTAAAAAAGATGCTTTGCTATCCCGCAAAGACTCGGACAGCCAACAAGAGGCTGTAGCAGGCTGTCCAACAGCCACAAAATCACCAACACTTTGGTGTCCAAAGTGTTCCAAATGTGGACCTTGCTGTCCAAAAACCTTCCACAGGCTGTTCTCGATGCATAATAGGATGCTCACGATGTAACATAGGTTGAAAATGATCAATAAACCATGGCTGAATCTGCTGTCCACCATCTTCAAGAAAAAAACCAGCAGCTTGCCACTTTGAGCAAATCCAGCAACACGCCACTTTAAACCAATGTACTAATTGACATGATTTTTTCCCCTTCTCCATTAGTACAAAATGGCTTCAAAGAATGCTTGATTTCAGCCTTTTCCAAAACATTAACTTGAGAAGCTTGCTCATAAAGTTCTTCACTAATGCATCCATCATTTGCAACAAATGGCTCAAGAGAAGAAGAATGCTTTACCATACCAACATTTTGATGCAAACTTGTACTTGTAGAAAGACAATGATCAAACTTTGCATGCCTTTGCTCTTCTACCTTCAAAGAGGATAAAGTGAGAGGAGAAAGCGTGATGATGAATCCTTTATTCGGTACATCTTTAAAAGTGTTTCCCAAGCACTTTTAGGGGTCTTGCAAAATCTCAAATGATATAAGATAGATCTTGTTACCAATAAATAATGAAAGAGGTTGATCATCACGTCGATGCCAAACCTCAGCTTGCAACTCCATGGAGAATAGTTGGTGCCATCCAACATATCTTCGCCCGAACAAGTATGAATTGCTCCCAAATCTCTTGCCATAAGAACCAGCCAAGAAGATAAACTTTTTCGAACCCTAAATGTGCCCTAAAAGACACAAAAACCAGCAAGTATCAAATCTGAAAAATCAACACCAGAATGTGTCGAAACCACACATTAGATAGATGTAGGAACTCGCCCTCCTACAAGCCTGGTGTGCTGAAAATTTTTGCCTAAAATTGCATTACAAACTCAAAAAACCAGCAAGCAAAGAATTAGGTTAGCCTCCAACAAAGTTTTTTCCGGAACCCCTCTTTCTTGCCAAAAAGTGTGAACAATACACACACGGATAGGGCCGTTGCAAACACCCTACAAATGGTAATATGTTGTCCAATTTTCAGCCTCGGAATGTCATCGGATCATCACAAAAAATTAGCGCCTTCTTCCACACCTGGAAACAAGCAAAAACAAGTGGATCTTCACTTTGTAAAATCAGCAAGGGTGCTGATTTTTCAGCCAAATCAGAAGATAAAAATTGCTTGTAGATGCGCGCCTCATGCAAAGGAGCAAATATGAAAAATAGGGGATCAGCGGACGAACGGAAGTAGGATAAACCTACATGGATGTGGGCAACCTAAAAGCAGCCCCGAAGATGTTACAGTAGATCCTCTACTTCACCACTTTGTAACTTTTCTCATATAAAATGCTGCTGAACTTCAATATGCTTTGACCTACTATGAAATACTGGATTCTTTGCAAGCTGAATACAACTCTGATTGTCACACCATAGAATTGTAGGTTCAACTTGTTCTATATGAAGATCTTTTAGAATCCTTCGTAACCAAATTGCTTCACAAGTTGCTGATGTAGTAGCCTTGTACTCTGCCTCTGTAGAAGATAAAGCAATTGTTGGTTGCTTTTTACTACTCCAAGATATAGTTCCTGTTCCAAGATTAAATGCATATCATGTAGTCGATCTTCTATCTTCTGCATTTCCTGCCCAGTCAGCATCAACAAAACCCTCAAGTTTTATTTTTTGTTCCTTTACCATAATAAATGCCATACCTGAGTGTCCCTTTGACATAACGCAAAATCCTTTTTGTCGCTTTCCAATGACAAACTTTTGGTAAAGACATGAACTGTCTCACCATGCTCACTGCATATGAAATGTCTGGTCGAGTAGTCGTTAGATAGATAAGACTACCTACAAGCTGCCTATAAAGTGTTTCATTCACACTTTCAGAATTTTCCTCTTTTGTAAGCTTTACACTTGGATCATATGGTGTAGAAATGGACTTACAATCAAGCATGTTAAACTTCTTGAGTAACTCTCTTGCATACTTTGCTTGTGATATGAAAAGACTTTCCTTTGATCTCCAAACTTCAATACCCAAACAATATTGAAGTCTCTCTAAATCTTTCATATCAAACTCCTGTGAAAGATTGTTCTTTATCTTCTCTATTAGTGACTTATTAGACCCTGTGATAATAAGATCATCTACATAAAGAACAATAATGACTATGTCATCCAAATCTTTCATAATATAAAGCGTTGACTCTGACATGCTTCTATGAAAATTCTGCTTCAAAAAATAATTGTTGATACGTGTATACCATGCTCTAGGTGCTTGTTTCAACCCATATAATGCTTTCTTTAACTTGCAAACCAAGTGCTCTTTGCCTTCAACCTCATAACCCTGAGGTTGCTCCAGATAAACCTCTTCTTCAAGGTAACCGTTCAAGAAAGCACTCTTGACATCCATTTGTTGAATATCCCATCCAAAATGAGACGCAATTGCTAAAACACTCGTCAAAGTATTCATTTTAGCAACCGGTGCGAAAGTATCTTCATAGTCAATCCCTTCCCTCTGAGCATATCCTTTGGCTACTAATCTGGCCTTATACTTATCTATAGAACCATCAAACTTAAACTTGGTTCTATAAATCCACTTGCAACCAATTGGTTTCTTACCTGCTGGAAGTTCAACAAGATCCCATGTCTCGTTTTTCATGATAGAACTGAACTCCTCATCCATAGCAGTTTTCCAAACTTGTTCTTTTGCAGCATCTTCATAAAATAAAGGATCCTCGGAATCCAACACTGAAGCCATAAACGCATAATGCGTTTCTTCACCATCTTCATGATAGTGTCCACTTGACCGTGTCAATCTCTTAGCTCCTTGTTGACTCGATTCTCCCTCATCCAACATTTGACTATCTTTTATAGTCTCAAAATACCATCTTGGTGACTTCTTTGTAGGTGACGTAGAAGGAGAATATGTATCAAATACCCTTGACCTTTCTTTCCGTTTACCAAGATCCACCTGTGTACACACCCTTGGTATAACTTGTGTAGAAGCTGTATCACATGGACCTGTATCTTTCTGAACATCATCTATAATAGGAGTTTTTGTATCCTCCTCATGATCTTCTAGGGTAGAAGACTCACTTTCTTCAAACACAACATCCCTGCTCATAATCACCTTCTTACTGGTAAGATTATAAAGGCGATATGCCTTCTCTTCCTCATCATAACCAAGGAATAAACACTTGATTGCCTTTGAATCAAGTTTTTGACGATTATCTTTAGGAATATGAGCATATGCTATACAACCAAAAACTCGTAGATGATCCACTTTAGGTTTTATACTTGTGAAAGCTTCTTCTGGAGTTCGATTTAGAACAGCTTTTGTAGGACTTCTGTTAAGCTAGTAAACTGTTGTACTAACTGCTTCGCCCCACAAATGATTCTTGAGGTTCTTACCTCGTAGCATGCTTCGAGCACTCTCCACAACAGACCTGTTCTTTCTCTCGGCTACTCCATTATGCTGTGGTGTATCAGTTGAAGCAAATTGTCTCTTGATTCCATGTTCTTTGCAGAATTCCTAGAACTCTGTAGATATAAATTCACCTCCCTTATCTGAACGTAGAATCTTGATTTGCTTTCCTGTCTGCTTCTCAACAAGTTATTTGAACTGAGTAAAGAACTTAAAAGCTTGACTCTTATACTTAAGCAAGTATATCCATACCTTCCTGGAAAAATCATCCACAAATATCATGAAGTAGGATGCTCCCCCTATAGACTCAGTCTGCATGGGACCGCATAAGTCTGTATGAACAAGCTCCAAGATTTCCTTGGCTCTATATGCTCCATCCTCGGGAAACTGCATACGATGATGCTTGTTCATAACACATCCTTCACAAATTTTTCCTGAAGATACAATATTAGGTAATCCTATTACCATATTATTGTCTTTTAGAACCTGTAAGCTTTTATAGTTCAGATGTCCAAACCTTTCATGCCATATCCTGCTCTCCATACTATCAGAAGCTGCACAAACCTGATGATCCAATGTAGTTGCATCAAGTTTGTAAAGTCGACCTTCCAATAATCCTTTGACCACAACTTTGTAACCTTTGTTTTTGTCTTTGATGAGACACTTCTGATCGTCAAACTCAACTTTCATATTCTGTTTAGCTATGGCAGAAACTGAAAGTAAATTCTTTTTTAAGCCTAGAACATAGAGAACATTCTTAATTTCTCCTATATTCCCTGAAGGTAAATGTACTCTCACTGTACCTGTACCTTCGATATCGTAAGAAGAATTGTCTCCAAGTTTGACATGTGAATTTACACCAGTGTCATCAAACTGTGTGAACCACTCACGATGTGGTGTCATATGTTGCGTTGCTCCAGAATCAATATACCAACAATCTTCAAAGATCTCTGATGTTGAAGCTGAGAATAACTGATAGCATGCCACAGCTTCACTTTTGTCTTCGTCTTCAATGAAGTTGCCTGACTACTTCTTCTTGACCTGGATAGCCTTCTTTTTCCTGCACTCAAACGCAAAATGACCATACTTGCCACAAAAATTACAATTGCCATTTCTCTTTGGATTAGATTTGGAACTGTCTCCTTTTTCCGTATTGTCCTTCCCTTCCTGCTTCTGATCCTTTTTGCCTCCTTTCTTCTTGCCCTTCTTACCTTGATTCTTGGAAAAGAATCCCAGTTCCTTGAAATCTTCTGTAGACATCAGGTTTTGTCTTCGTAATTCCTCTTGAAGTAGCAAACCATTGAGCTCATCAAATGTCGGCGATCTCTCCCTCAAACTTAGTGTCATAACAAAGTTCTGATATTGTAATGGTAAGCTATTCAAAACAATTTGTACTAGAGTATTATCAAGTACAATTTCCCCTATAGAAGACAATTGATCTCTTAGATCCTTCACCCTGGTAATAAAATCCGTAATGGATTCTTCTGATCCCAATTTCAAGGTATGAAGCTTATTGTTCAAGAACAACGCTCGAGACTTACTTACCGTTTCATATGTGTTCTCAAGGATATCCCATGCATCCTTAGGCCCAATTGCATTCCTGATCAGCGGAATCACCTTATCCTTCATAGATAAGTTGATGATATGATGCGCACGTTTCTCAAATGCCCTTCTATCTTGATCATTGAGACCGTGAGCCATCACCTCTTGTCCCATGACAATTTCCCAATAATCTTTGTCCTGAAGGATATTCTGAAGTTTGAACTTCCACAAGCTGTAGTTAGATCCATCTAACTTGCTTGACTCCGGAAGAACGGATTCATTCAGACTCCCCATCTTTGTACAAAAATGATGGGCTTTCCACTAAGAATATAATTGCATGCAACAATTTTTGAGGACAACTACCTGTCCAATTATTGCCTTCACTAGATATCACTTGTCCAAATCTTGCCTATTTGGTCTCTGCTTGTCCCAGATTCTGCCTTCCTCAGTTCTTCTTGCTTGTAGAAATCTGCTCACTGCCTGTCCAGTTAGCACTTGCCCTGAATCAGACCTGGTCTGGTCTCTACTGCCTCAGATTAGAACTGTCCGGTTAGCACCTGCCCTGAATCAGACCTGTCCTGGTCTTTGCTGCCTCAAGTGCTACCTGTCTTCATCTGTCTGGTCGTCGTTGCCTCAGATATTAACTGTCCCCAGCTGCTACCGCCCTCAGATGCTGCCTGCACGTGCTGTAACCTGTAGCTATGTGACATGCACCAGATGTGCCGCCCTCAGATGCTGCCTGTCCAGAAGCTAACCTGCGCCAGATGTGTCCTCCACCAGAAAAACCTGCACAGGATGACGCCTCCACCGGATACAACCTTCACCAAATAGCACCTCCACTAGATGCGACCTCCACCAGTAAAACTTGCAGCGCTGATCTTCTCCTTCCGTAGATCCCGATCTTAACGAGATGGCTCTGACACCATGTTAGAATCGAAGAGATTCTCTAATCGGAGTAGACTAATCTTATTAGTACTCACACAAAACATCAACCACAAGCTGAAGAAGAAGAGAGACTGCAAGAAGCTATGCTTCATAAGCTGGAAACTGAGATAACAATGGAGGTGGGCGCCCATCTACTCTTATAGAGGCTGTCCACAATGAAAAGCAAAAGCTATTCTACTACAATAGCAATCGAAATGCTAATTATGAAGTCTTAACAATAGAAATCTATGCTAACTTGGTTAAAATAGATTTCTATACTATTCTAGCAAAATTGGTACTAACTTAGGTACCTGTACTAAAAATAGATAGTACCTATACTAAAAATAAAAATAGGCCTTCTAGCACGCAGGCTGGCCTCTACAATTAACCATTAATTCTAACAACTTGGACTCACGAGTTACCACTAAACCCAAATTGGGTCCAACTTAGCTAAAACTAACTTAACATGGTCTAAATAATAAACCTAACCCATGGTTACACAAGTCTCGACCTTTTGGGTCAAAGTAACCTATGGGAAACTACATTATCATTTATTATTTCTAACAGAGGATTGTTAGGAATCCATAAATTATAATATGGATGGACAGACTAGGATTCGAACCCAGGACCTCCCTCATACCGGATGGGATGCTCTACCACTGAGCTATCCGCCCTGTTTGATAGTTCTCTCTAGAGTGTGGATTGATATTCCAACAACCCCCCTCAAGCCACACTTGGTTGGGGTCCTAGCTGTCACCTGCCCCACAACTTGGGCCACCTAACCATGGCTTTGACACCATGAACTGTTAGGTCTAACTTGGCTCTGTCACCATGTTAGAAATCCATAAATTATAATATGGATGGACAGACTAGGATTCGAACCCAGGACCTCCCTCATACCGGATAGGATGCTCTACCACTGAGCTATCCGCCCTGTTTGATAGTTCTCTCTAGAGTGTGGATTGATATTCCAACAAGGATGAGGGGCATCATACCTTTGCCTCCGATGAGGATTTCGTAGCTCAGCCTGCCACTCGAGAGGCCACAGCAAGCTCCACACCACTAGCGAGTGGGAGGAGACTCAGGCATAGGAGAGCTTAGAGTGCTCACTGCTCATTGTACATTAGATCATTGTAGTTTGTAGATGTCACTAGATGAGCATTGACTCTTGAGCTGTTTACAGTGTACACATCATGATTTATCATCATGTCGCATGTGGCATTACATTGGTGACCGGACTCATGAGGCACCTGGCATATGTATTTACTATTATGTTATGAATCATGATATATTATGGATTCTAGTTTGAAGTTTTTGATTCCTGAAGTTAACTATAGTTTGTTAGTCGATTATCTAATTAGTAATATCAGGATTCAGTAATTACTAATGGTTAAAGGTTTAAACTTTAAAGTTTTACAATTTTGATTGTATTTAATGTATTATGTTAGTAGTTAGCAGTTACATATAGAATGTTCAATGTTGAATGATGAATGATGATGACAGATGTCAAATAAATCTAAGTTTCTAACCTCAATTGTTTTGGCTTTCTCAAACATTGTCATAATCTTCTTGTTTATTCTTTTCTCCGATCTCGACATTGCAATTTGCAAATAAGTTTAAAATTCAACTTTCAACTTCGAAACAAAATTACAATCTAGGGTCCTAGTACCTACGTAGTACGGGCTAGACTCTACCTAGCTAGTAGCTGCCATTATCCATATCACTGTGTTAGACTAGTCAATGGTCACTAGTCACTAATAACTATTATCAGGATTCAGCTCTGAGCTCAAATTTCAGTTATACTCCAGGCTCAAATTTCAGTTATACTCCAGCTTATGGACTAGGGTGCACTACATGCTTATAGACAATAGTCTATGCCAACAAGCAAAAGCAAAAGCAATCTAAATGCAACCTTAAAGCAATTGCCTAATTAATGTCTCTATATAAGGTATAGGCACCCAACACCTATCTATAGCAAAACTTGTGCTCCAAATCAAGCACTAGAATCTCGAACTTGAGGCTAGCTAAAGTCTAACTTGACTATATTAAATATAGGTAAAGGCCCCTTGATAGCACGCAGGCATGGCCCAATAATCCTAGATGATTAGGGGTAACAATGTGAACATTTACTCTAACAAGCTGTCCTCTAGAGAGAATTCTAAGCTAATTTGGTTGGTTTTGCCTCTATGTGTAGTTTTATATATGCAGCAAGTTTTGTTGAAATAGGGTATAAATGGCTATTTTGTAATCGCCTGTTGCATGGCTCGTAATTTGTTGATCTGTGCCTTGTATATAGGCATCAATGGCCAAAGACAGGTTTAAGTCCACAGGACCGAGTGTTCTACTATTCTGCTAAGTCATGAGTCTCAAAGGTGAAAATATAAAATTTAATACTTTCAAGAAACTGAAGGCTCATGTTTTGGTTGATGTCGAAGACCATTGTTGGTTTTCTGTGAGCTGACAAATTGAATCCCCAATGAGACTGAATTAGAACATTGGACGTTTTTTCATGGGCATCTTGATTTTTATCCCATCTTCCAAGCCCCAAACAGACTCATCCAAAACTTTAAGTAGCCAATTTGACATCCAAATAGGGCAGAAACAACTCAACACCCCAATGTTACACCCTTGAAAAGTTCTGTATCCTTTTGAATTTTGATTCTATTACAAGGTAATCCTCAAGTGGGTGTAATAAAAATCATTTATGATTTCCTAACAATCAAATGTCTAAGTACTACTTGATTATCCTAGGCTTCATGAGCTAGAACTAGCTCCAATAGGTACTAGGAAGGATAACTTAGTAATTAGTGTATTATTGGTGGGCCTTCCACTTTTGGGAAGTGCACTTTTGTGGAATGGAGTCTCGGATTCTTTAAGCAATCAGATTCCACCTTGATTACTGCCATCTACACAGATCAAAAGAGGTCTAGTCATTTGGTGTTGTGAACATTGCCTTAGATGTGAGACAATAGACACAAGGACCATAACCTGAGATACAATGGGAATATTGCAAGCTAGCATACAATCATACCTTTGCTAGAACACGTGACAAGTTTTGCAAACAAAGAAAATATTTATTTCGAGGTACTGAAAGCCTTAGTAACTTGTAGAGTTTTACTATGAGGTTATGAAGGGCATGATGTTGAATGTCCACTACAGAAACTTCAACCTGAAAGGAATTTGGGAAGATTGTTTAACTTGTCACATATCTGACTGATTACAAATCTAATCACATTTAATCGTCATGCATCGATCCAATGTTGCACGTTCTGTTCCGGAACGCGATCCGGAATGCGTTCCGGAACGTGATCCGGAACGCGATCCGGGAAATCCCACTAGGGATTTCGCGGATCGCAAATTTTTTTTTTTCTTCAAAAGCTGCCAATATGGGTATCATGTGAAAGGATTTCAAACGAGAAGTTTTGTTGCTTGGTTACAGATGGTTAACCCCCAATATTTGGTAGTCACTTCATTCGCAACCAACAATTCATTGGCTGCAAAAACGATTTGCAGTTACTGAAGCTACTCTAGATCGTTTTTGCAAATCGTTTGCAAGAGTTTTTGAAATCGATCCAGATTTGCAAATGAATACTAGATACTGAAACAAATCTCTTTTTGCAGATACGGATTTGCAAATAAATTTATTGGCTATTCATTTCAATTGTATCTACTTCAGTATTTCTGCTATTCATTTGGATTGCAACCAGCGGTGGATCCCTGCCCGATGAGAAAAAACTTTGCAATTTTTTTGTGATAACGGGACGACGTTTTTGGTCTAGGATCACTGGCGATCCGGATCACATGATCCGGATCATTTTGGATTGTGATCCGTTGCAACCTTGCATTGATCTAAACAGGCTAACAAATGACTTGCTGATACAAGTTAACAAGACAAAATTCCTATTTAGTATTGTGATGAAACAAGTGATGAGAAACTCCAACTATGTCCCAATGAGCTAGGGTGCACGGGCGCACTACATACTTATAGACTTTGGTCTATGCCAAAAGCAAAAGCAATTACCTAATTAATGTCTCTATGTACGGTAAAATCATCAAGGTTACACCTCGATTCGAACAGGTCGATTCGAGTCGGCCGATTCGAAACGATTCTTTGAGGTTCAAACGCCAGGCCAGGTTCGAACTTTTGTTTTTCATTCTTCAAAAAACAATGATTGTCTATGATATAAAAGTCATATATTCACTGTACATACTACAGATACTTAATAGCTAACCAATTTCCTCTAAATTTATAGATATCAGAAGTGACGTGTCGTATCAAAATAGAATGACCCAAGTTAAGAGCTTAGAGAACTGTAGTAAGTTGTGACTTGTAACCATATCTTGGGTACAAGGATCTGCTAAGTGTTTGCTAAGGAGATTGTGGAGTTGGAACTTGACACTTGGAACTTAGGGTTTAGAAATTAGGAGCCTGGAGTATAACTGAAATTTGAGCTCAGAGCTGAATCCTGATAATAGTTATTAGTGACTAGTGACCATTGACTAGTCTAACACAGTGATATGGATAATGGCAGCTACTAGCTAGGTAGAGTCTAGCCCGTACTACGTAGGTACTAGGACCCTAGATTGTAATTTTGTTTCGAAGTTGAAAGTTGAATTTTAAACTTATTTGCAAATTGCAATGTCGAGATCGGAGAAAAGAATAAACAAGAAGATTATGACAATGTTTGAGAAAGCCAAAACAATTGAGGTTAGAAACTTAGATTTATTTGACATCTGTCATCATCATTCATCATTCAACATTGAACATTCTATATGTAACTGCTAACTACTAACATAATACATTAAATACCAAAATCAAAATTGTAAAACTTTAAAGTTTAAACCTTTAACCATTAGTAATTACTGAATCCTGATATTACTAATTAGATAATCGACTAACAAACTATAGTTAACTTCAGGAATCAAAAACTTCAAACTAGAATCCATAATATATCATGATTCATAACATAATAGTAAATACATATGCCAGGTGCCTCATGAGTCCGGTCACCAATGTAATGCCACATGCGACATGATGATAAATCATGATGTGTACACTGTAAACAGCTCAAGAGTCAATGCTCATCTAGTGACATCTACAAACTACAATGATCTAATGTACAATGAGCAGTGAGCACTCTAAGCTCTCCTATGCCTGAGTCTCCTCCCACTCGCTAGTGGTGTGGAGCTTGCTGTGGCCTCTCGAGTGGCAGGCTGAGCTACGAAATCCTCATCGGAGGCAAAGGTATGATGCCCCTCATCCTTGTTGGAATATCAA
Organism: Diphasiastrum complanatum; assembly: GCA_029204225.1. Classification (NCBI taxonomy): domain Eukaryota; kingdom Viridiplantae; phylum Streptophyta; class Lycopodiopsida; order Lycopodiales; family Lycopodiaceae; genus Diphasiastrum; species Diphasiastrum complanatum. The sequence continues at coordinate 45,131,209 of CM055101.1, read as the reverse complement.
TCCACACTCTAGAGAGAACTATCAAACAGGGCGGATAGCTCAGTGGTAGAGCATCCTATCCGGTATGAGGGAGGTCCTGGGTTCGAATCCTAGTCTGTCCATCCATATTATAATTTATGGATTTCTAACATGGTGACAGAGCCAAGTTAGACCTAACAGTTCATGGTGTCAAAGCCATGGTTAGGTGGCCCAAGTTGTGGGGCAGGTGACAGCTAGGACCCCAACCAAGTGTGGCTTGAGGGGGGTTGTTGGAATATCAATCCACACTCTAGAGAGAACTATCAAACAGGGCGGATAGCTCAGTGGTAGAGCATCCCATCCGGTATGAGGGAGGTCCTGGGTTCGAATCCTAGTCTGTCCATCCATATTATAATTTATGGATTCCTAACAATCCTCTGTTAGAAATAATAAATGATAATGTAGTTTCCCATAGGTTACTTTGACCCAAAAGGTCGAGACTTGTGTAACCATGGGTTAGGTTTATTATTTAGACCATGTTAAGTTAGTTTTAGCTAAGTTGGACCCAATTTGGGTTTAGTGGTAACTCGTGAGTCCTAGTTGTTAGAATTAATGGTTAATTGTAGAGGCCAGCCTGCGTGCTAGAAGGCCTATTTTTATTTTTAGTATAGGTACTATCTATTTTTAGTACAGGTACCTAAGTTAGTACCAATTTTGCTAGAATAGTATAGAAATCTATTTTAACCAAGTTAGCATAGATTTCTATTGTTAAGACTTCATAATTAGCATTTCGATTGCTATTGTAGTAGAATAGCTTTTGCTTTTCATTGTGGACAGCCTCTATAAGAGTAGATGGGCGCCCACCTCCATTGTTATCTCAGTTTCCAGCTTATGAAGCATAGCTTCTTGCAGTCTCTCTTCTTCTTCAGCTTGTGGTTGATGTTTTGTGTGAGTACTAATAAGATTAGTCTACTCCGATTAGAGAATCTCTTCGATTCTAACATGGTGTCAGAGCCATCTCGTTAAGATCGGGATCTACGGAAGGAGAAGATCAGCGCTGCAAGTTTTACTGGTGGAGGTCGCATCTAGTGGAGGTGCTATTTGGTGAAGGTTGTATCCGGTGGAGGCGTCATCCTGTGCAGGTTTTTCTGGTGGAGGACACATCTGGCGCAGGTTAGCTTCTGGACAGGCAGCATCTGAGGGCGGCACATCTGGTGCATGTCACATAGCTACAGGTTACAGCAGGTGCAGGCAGCATCTGAGGGCGGTAGCAGCTGGGGACAGTTAATATCTGAGGCAACGACGACCAGACAGATGAAGACAGGTAGCACTTGAGGCAGCAAAGACCAGGACAGGTCTGATTCAGGGCAGGTGCTAACCGGACAGTTCTAATCTGAGGCAGTAGAGACCAGACCAGGTCTGATTCAGGGCAAGTGCTAACTGGACAGGCAGTGAGCAGATTTCTACAAGCAAGAAGAACTGAGGAAGGCAGAATCTGGGACAAGCAGAGACCAAATAGGCAAGATTTGGACAAGTGATATCTAGTGAAGGCAATAATTGGACAGGTAGTTGTCCTCAAAAATTGTTGCATGCAATTATATTCTTAGTGGAAAGCCCATCATTTTTGTACAAAGATGGGGAGTCTGAATGAATCCGTTCTTCCGGAGTCAAGCAAGTTAGATGGATCTAACTACAGCTTGTGGAAGTTCAAACTTCAGAATATCCTTCAGGACAAAGATTATTGGGAAATTGTCATGGGACAAGAGGTGATGGCTCACGGTCTCAATGATCAAGATAGAAGGGCATTTGAGAAACGTGCGCATCATATCATCAACTTATCTATGAAGGATAAGGTGATTCCGCTGATCAGGAATGCAATTGGGCCTAAGGATGCATGGGATATCCTTGAGAACACATATGAAACGGTAAGTAAGTCTCGAGCGTTGTTCTTGAACAATAAGCTTCATACCTTGAAATTGGGATCAGAAGAATCCATTACGGATTTTATTACCAGGGTGAAGGATCTAAGAGATCAATTGTCTTCTATAGGGGAAATTGTACTTGATAATACTCTAGTACAAATTGTTTTGAATAGCTTACCATTACAATATCAGAACTTTGTTATGACACTAAGTTTGAGGGAGAGATCGCCGACATTTGATGAGCTCAATGGTTTGCTACTTCAAGAGGAATTACGAAGACAAAACCTGATGTCTACAGAAGATTTCAAGGAACTGGGATTCTTTTCCAAGAATCAAGGTAAGAAGGGCAAGAAGAAAGGAGGCAAAAAGGATCAGAAGCAGGAAGGGAAGGACAATACGGAAAAAGGAGACAGTTCCAAATCTAATCCAAAGAGAAATGGCAATTGTAATTTTTGTGGCAAGTATGGTCATTTTGCGTTTGAGTGCAGGAAAAAGAAGGCTATCCAGGTCAAGAAGTAGTCAGGCAACTTCATTGAAGACGAAGACAAAAGTGAAGCTGTGGCATGCTATCAGTTATTCTCAGCTTCAACATCAGAGATCTTTGAAGATTGTTGGTATATTGATTCTGGAGCAACGCAACATATGACACCACATCGTGAGTGGTTCACACAGTTTGATGACACTGGTGTAAATTCACATGTCAAACTTGGAGACAATTCTTCTTACGATATCGAAGGTACAGGTACAGTGAGAGTACATTTACCTTCAGGGAATATAGGAGAAATTAAGAATGTTCTCTATGTTCTAGGCTTAAAAAAGAATTTACTTTCAGTTTCTGCCATAGCTAAACAGAATATGAAAGTTGAGTTTGACGATCAGAAGTGTCTCATCAAAGACAAAAACAAAGGTTACAAAGTTGTGGTCAAAGGATTATTGGAAGGTCGACTTTACAAACTTGATGCAACTACATTGGATCATCAGGTTTGTGCAGCTTCTGATAGTATGGAGAGCAGGATATGGCATGAAAGGTTTGGACATCTGAACTATAAAAGCTTACAGGTTCTAAAAGACAATAATATGGTAATAGGATTACCTAATATTGTATCTTCAGGAAAAATTTGTGAAGGATGTGTTATGAACAAGCATCATCGTATGCAGTTTCCCGAGGATGGAGCATATAGAGCCAAGGAAATCTTGGAGCTTGTTCATACAGACTTATGCGGTCCCATGCAGACTGAGTCTATAGGGGGAGCATCCTACTTCATGATATTTGTGGATGATTTTTCCAGGAAGGTATGGATATACTTGCTTAAGTATAAGAGTCAAGCTTTTAAGTTCTTTACTCAGTTCAAATAACTTGTTGAGAAGCAGACAGGAAAGCAAATCAAGATTCTACGTTCAGATAAGGGAGGTGAATTTATATCTACAGAGTTCTAGGAATTCTGCAAAGAACATGGAATCAAGAGACAATTTGCTTCAACTGATACACCACAGCATAATGGAGTAGCCGAGAGAAAGAACAGGTCTGTTGTGGAGAGTGCTCGAAGCATGCTACGAGGTAAGAACCTCAAGAATCATTTGTGGGGCGAAGCAGTTAGTACAACAGTTTACTAGCTTAACAGAAGTCCTACAAAAGCTGTTCTAAATCGAACTCCAGAAGAAGCTTTCACAAGTATAAAACCTAAAGTGGATCATCTACGAGTTTTTGGTTGTATAGCATATGCTCATATTCCTAAAGATAATCGTCAAAAACTTGATTCAAAGGCAATCAAGTGTTTATTCCTTGGTTATGATGAGGAAGAGAAGGCATATCGCCTTTATAATCTTACCAGTAAGAAGGTGATTATGAGCAGGGATGTTGTGTTTGAAGAAAGTGAGTCTTCTACCCTAGAAGATCATGAGGAGGATACAAAAACTCCTATTATAGATGATGTTCAGAAAGATACAGGTCCATGTGATACAGCTTCTACACAAGTTATACCAAGGGTGTGTACACAGGTGGATCTTGGTAAACGGAAAGAAAGGTCAAGGGTATTTGATACATATTCTCCTTCTACGTCACCTACAAAGAAGTCACCAAGATGGTATTTTGAGACTATAAAAGATAGTCAAATGTTGGATGAGGGAGAATCGAGTCAACAAGGAGCTAAGAGATTGACACGGTCAAGTGGACACTATCATGAAGATGGTGAAGAAACGCATTATGCGTTTATGGCTTCAGTGTTGGATTCCGAGGATCCTTTATTTTATGAAGATGCTGCAAAAGAACAAGTTTGGAAAACTGCTATGGATGAGGAGTTCAGTTCTATCATGAAAAACGAGACATGGGATCTTGTTGAACTTCCAGCAGGTAAGAAACCAATTGGTTGCAAGTGGATCTATAGATAAGTATAAGGCCAGATTAGTAGCCAAAGGATATGCTCAGAGGGAAGGGATTGACTATGAAGATACTTTCGCACCGGTTGCTAAAATGAATACTTTGACGAGTGTTTTGGCAATTGCGTCTCATTTTGGATGGGATATTCAACAAATGGATGTCAAGAGTGCTTTCTTGAACGGTTACCTTAAAGAAGAGGTTTATCTGGAGCAACCTCAGGGTTATGAGGTTGAAGGCAAAGAGCACTTGGTTTGCAAGTTAAAGAAAGTATTAGATGGGTTGAAACAAGCACCTAGAGCATGGTATACACGTATCAACAATTATTTTTTGAAGCAGAATTTTCATAGAAGCATGTCAGAGTCAACACTTTATATTATGAAAGATTTGGATGACATAGTCATTATTGTTCTTTATGTAGATGATCTTATTATCACAGGGTCAAATAAGTCACTAATAGAGAAGATAAAAAACAATCTTTCACAGGAGTTGGATATGAAAGATTTAGAGAGACTTCAATATTGTTTGGGTATTGAAGTTTGGAGATCAAAGGAAAGTCTTTTCATATCACAAGCAAAGTATGCAAGAGAGTTACTCAAGAAGTTTAACATGCTTGATTGTAAGTCCATTTCTACACCATATGATCCAAGTGTAAAGCTTACAAAAGAGGAAAATTTTAAAAGTGTGAATGAAACACTTTATAGGCAGCTTGTAGGTAGTCTTATCTATCTAACGACTACTCGACCAGACATTTCATATGCAATGAGCATGGTGAGTCAATTCATGTCTTTACCAAAAGTTTGTCATTGGAAAGCGGCAAAAAGGATTTTGCATTATGTCAAAGGGACACTCAGGTATGGCATATTATGGTAAAGGAACAAAAATAAAACTTGAGGGTTTTGTTGATGCTGACTGGGCAAGAAATGCAGAAGATAGAAGATCGACTACAAAATATGCATTTTATCTTGGAACAGGAACTATATCTTGGAGTAGTAAAAAGCAACCAACAATTGCTTTATCTTCTACAGAGGCAGAGTACAGGGCTACTACATCAGCAACTTGTGAAGCAATTTGGTTACGAAGGATTCTAAAAGATCTTCATATAGAACAAGTTGAACCTACAATTCTATGGAGTGACAATCAGAGTTGTATACAGCTTGCAAAGAATCCAGTATTTCATAGCAGGTCAAAGCATATTGAAGTTCAGCGGCATTTTATACGAGGAAAGTTACAAAGTGGTGAAGAGTTGATCTATTGCGACACCAATGATCAAGTTGCAAATATCTTCACAAAAGGACTTGGTCGTGAAAAATTTGAAAAGTTCAGGACTCTCCTAGGTGTTATTGATAGTCAATTATCCATTAAGGGGGAGTGTTAGAATTAATGGTTAATTGTAGAGGCCAGCCTGCGTGCTAGAAAGCCTATTTCTATTTTTAGTATAGGTACTATCTATTTTTAGTATAGGTACCTAAGTTAGTACCAATTTTGCTAGAATAGTATAGAAATCTATTTTAACCAAGTTAGCATAGATTTCTATTGTTAAGACTTCATAATTAGCATTTCAATTGCTATTGTAGTAGAATAGCTTTTGCTTTTCATTGTGGACAGCCTCTATAAGAGTAGATGGGCGCCCACCTCCATTGTTATCTCAGTTTCCAGCTTATGAAGCATAGCTTCTTGCAGTCTCTCTTCTTCTTCAGCTTGTAGTTGATGTTTTGTGTGAGTACTAATAAGATTAGTCTACTCCGATTAGAGAATCTCTTCGATTCTAACAATTTCATTGTTTCACGGTTTCTTATCATGGTGGCAAATGATAAGTTCATTGTTACAAGTGATAGGTGTGACAAGCTGTGTGGAAAATTCAGCTCAGGAAAAAAGGTTTGTTTCTATTTGAACTAAAATCACTTGAGATTCATGATTTCAGATTAATCGAAGTGATTGTTTGTTGTCATTGTCAAGTAAAGTTCTAAATACCATCCAAGTCATAGTTGTCCGTTCAAGTGGTGGTATCAAGTGAGTTGGAAAAAAGTTGTTTCTTCAAGTTTTTGAACCTATCCAAGTTCATGCTCTGTCATGTGGTAGATTCAGCTATTTCCAATCAGATTTGGAAGTTCAAGTTGTTGACCAATGACTAGCCTCTAAAAATCAACAGTTCAGGTTGTTGTTTAGCCTCATAAAAACAACAAGATTCATTCATTGAATCGAAAAGTGGTTGTTTGGCCTCATAAAAACAACACGATATTTATTGAGGTTGTTGTTTAGCCTCATGAAAATCAACATGGTCCATTCCTATGAATCAGATCAGCCTTAGAAAATCAATATGAAGTCTTATTAAGTGAGGCAGGTTTACTTCAAGATGAGGAAGTATCGAGTTCTACATTTCTACAAGTTAATCATCATGGATGATTTTGGTGTAGGGATGTGCTGATGTTTATTGGTGTGGTTGTGATGGAGATGTTCTTAAATCAGGAGGAAGATGGACATACATATACATCAGTTGGGAAGTTTGCAAATGACATAGTGTCAAGATAAACGGATGTCATGTTGAGATGCTTTCTAGGTTGGAAAGTTGTTTGCGACAAGCGACTCTTAAAGGCACCTTTTTCAAAGGTATGTTTTTTAGCACACATGCTTCCTCGTTTGTGGCACCAGGCTTGCACGTCTCTTAGACAAAGGATTAATGTCAATAGGGGCTAAAACTGGCAGCAAAAGTGCTTCTTGTTGAACCAAATGATAGCCAAGTCAGGTATTCAAAGCACAGAGGGGCAAGATTTCTTCTAAGTGGCTATCGAATACCACAGGCCAGTTTATGAGCTTGGCACCCCACTTTTCAAGAAGATATCAATGCTGATTCAAAAATGTCAAAGTGAGAACTGGCTGCAAATGGCCCAAGAAAATTCATACTGTAAGGAAGACTGCTGTTGGACTTGTAACTGGGGTGGTTGCTCCTAATTTCCTCCAAGTTATTATCTATTGTCCTTGTTCTAAAATATACAGGAAAACAGAAAAAGCTCTCACAGTCATTCTAAGTTTTCTCAATTGTAGCTGTATGTGATTATTGTAGACAGCTTTGTTCGAACATGAAAACTTACACTAATGTATTATCACACTTAACATTTGATAATTGACTGTGGGTTTTGATGGGTACAAAAGGAAACGTATTAGCATGAGCTGACATTCCTAAATCTTGAATGTTCCATCTTTTTCTAGTTAGTTAAGGATTAACTGTTTCCTTTGGATAGAAAATGATTGTAATGGGAAACATATACGTTAATAGAATCAAAATCAGTTCAATTGTGATGTTTAGTCTTTGGATCTTATCCTTTTGAGACAAGGATAGCCAGACATGCTTGATATGTATGTTGCTATGCTATGATCTTTTCATGTGCTATGAATTCAAACACATTCTATATGTTGAGTTATAACCTGAAAATGGCAAGCCTAAAATTTTGGAGAACATTCATTCCAATTCATGAAGAAGATCGAATTGAACATCAGAAACAACTTGAGGAAAACAAAACAATGCACCTGTGATGAGACACAAAGTGTTGCTCGAATGTTTTTAGGTCGAGGTCCACCGGCATACTTTCCAAACGAAGAATCATGTCTCATAATAACTGCTTCCACTGACTGGCCACTCTGGAGGGCACACTAACAGGACATCAACGTCTAGTTTAATTTTGAGAGAATGCATAATGATTTGCATAACAAACAACATTTCTACAGAACTCTGAGGAGGAGTTTGCTAGATTTGTAGCTGAATTGCAGAGAACTACAGAAAGCTTATACTAAGACGCGATACTGGAGTTAAATGTGAGTTCAGAAAGCTAATAAACCAGTACTGAGTCCCAAAGATTATCAAAGCCCTCCTGCCCTCTCTCCTTCAGGCACGCACAATTGAAGTCAACTGATGAACCAGAAAGATGGGAGCAAGACTCAATTCCTAGTATGAAGTAGCAGCACAAAATTCTATGTGCTCACTAAAGGAAAAAGGATAATTGATCAAGACCTCCATCAAAAAGGATAGCTCATCGTAAGTATGGCATGACAGAAGATGCTCCAATCTTGATATGCATAACAAAGTTAAAGATAAAGGTAAATGTGTTTCTTGCCCTCTTGCAAGACTGGTTCTAGTCCAGGGATGGAAATACATGAAGTTTAGGCCAGGTTAGAACCTGTAAGATCATTTTTGTCCCCCAAAATACATGAAATTGCACTGCTTATTGCTCTGCATGAACTAAAATGTGTCAATTAAGCTATCTTCATTGTCCATCAACAGTACACTGACCATGTTCAGCTTAAGCTATAACTAACCTCTCCAAAGAACAAAATGAATCCAAAGGACACAGCCTTTAGTATGTTTTGCAGCTTACACTGGAAAATTGACAGCTTGATGATTCAGCAATTTGAGAGGTCAAAAAATCTGGCTAACGTCATGACTCAAATGGACAATAGCTAAGAATAGCTAAGATCAATTGAGAGAAAGACTAGGGATCGTTGATATAATTTGCGGCTTTCAAAAGGTCAAAGCATAGAAAAATTATTGTTTCAAAGAAAATTCATCAGAAAGAAATATCATCCTGTTGAAAAAATATTACTGCCTGCAAAAAACTTGTCTCCCATAACAACTAGGTCTGTTCACCTTGAAGTTACCACACAAACTCAAGTCAAACAACCAACTCACTAACATCATCCCACAATTGCCTCCATCATTGTTGTCAAATCATTTGGATAGCCAGTAGCCAGCAGAAGCAAGAAGCAGGCGTTGCGCTAGGAGCCAAACATGGTTTTCTTCATGCGCTTATCTCCTCCATTACTGCCTCTACACAACCTTTCAAACAGTTCATGCATGATGCAACTTTCAAATTTGTAATTTGTTCGATATTGTTGCAGCTTGCTTGATGCAAGACTCAAGTTTCAAGTTAGTAGTTGTAAGTTGTGCTATAATTTGTAAATTGTGCAGGTTGTCATGGACAATGCTGCAAATTGTCATGTGATGGGGAGGCTTGTTAATGAGGCCTATCCCCACTTTTTTGGACGCCCTGCGCTGCACACTGTCTCAACCTCCTGTTTGTGGACATAGCATGGATACCATGGGTCAAAGAGGTCGTTGACACAACACGGTTCTTGGTGGGATTTGTCACCAAGAAGCCGAGGGTCCTCAGTATGTTCAGGGCCCATTCTACCCTGGACGTTTTGAGGCCAGCCCCCACCAGGTTTTAGCCTTCAACTTTGCAACTTGTTTGAAGTCTTACCTTTGGTTCGGAATTTGAATCTTGATGTCAGTCTTCAGATGTTGACACTCAAACAATTGGATTGAGCAATGAGGCTTGAGTATTAACTCTTGACTCTTGGCATTTGAATCTCACACTAGTCACTAGTGGGTAGTTATTAGTTACCTGGGAAGTAAAAAGTAACTACTCAGTGCTCACTAGTGCGAGATTCAAGTGTCAAGAGTCAGTGAGAACTTAGACGTTAGGATTTAGTAACTTTAGAATCATTGTCAAATTGTCCAGATTTGCATTCATGTTCCTTGTTCTAGAACGCCTCTTGAAATTTCATGCAAGCTTGAGGCAAATGGTTGTTTCCACTGGATGGAATGGGGGCCATCACGAGACCCAAAGGGTAGGAGATTTGAGGTTCTTGTCTTCACATCTTCATTTTGGGATGACGCACGATCCATTGTCATTGGGCTGCAGCCGATATACAGCATTCTTGAAGTTGTAACTTGTAAGTTGTAACACTGTTCACTATTAAAACTTCAAACTTCAAACTTCATTGTTCGTGGAAGTTTCAAGTTGGTAGTTACTACTTACTAAGTTGCTTAATTCTTGAATCTTGATAAACTAATTATTTCTTGAGTCTTGATTCTTGATAAATTTACCAAATTACTAGGCTCCAAGAAATATGAGAACTATGGCAGTCTCGAACAACACCAAAGGATTCAAGGAGCAGGGTTTGAAGGCTACTAAATGTGTACTTCTTGGATATGATAATCAAGAAAAGGGATAAGGTTGTATGACTTAGAGGGTGAGAAAGATATCATAAGTAGGGATGTAATATTTGATGAGGAGGGATCTCATAAAGATACAGAAATATCTTGTGATAAGGAGTAAGATGGAGGAATTCATATCTTGTGTGATGAGTCATTACATGAACATGAATCAACATGCATATCGCCTACACCAATTCAAGAACCTAGAGAGACCATAGTTGAGAAAGGAAGGAAAGAGAGGTCAAGTACATGGGATACTTATTCACTTCCAATTTCACCAGGCAAGCAGCATCCTACATCAAATACGAGAAAATTACCAAGTGGTACTATGAAACTATCAAGGGTGGAGTCATTTTGGAACTGGGAGAGTCCAGTTAAGATGTACAATTTTCATTTATGGCTATAAGTTTGGAAACTAAGGATCCATCTACTTTCAAGGAAGCTGAAAAAGAGGATATTTGGAGATAAGCTATCGATGAAAAGTACAATTCAATCATGAAGAACGAGACTCTAAGGCTTGTTCAGTTACCTACAAGTAAGAAGGCGATAAAAGTGCATGCTTAATAGGAAAAGATTGACTAGGACGAAACATTTCCACCCGTTGATAAGTTGACTACCATGAAGTCTTTGGTGGCTCATTTTGGTTGGAATATTCAACAGATGGATGTTCAGAGTGCATTCTTGAATGGCTTTCTAGATAAGGAAGTCTATATTGTTAGAATATGTTAATGGATATCCTATGTTAATAAAAACCTCTAGGTTACTTTGACCCAAAAGATCGAGATTTGTGTAACCATTTGTTATTTCATTTAGGCCACTTTAAGTTAGACTTGGGCCCCCATGTAGAAACTTGTGGGTCCATGGGCCTTGTTAATAAAAGACCCAAACTTAGAAGTAGGAGTTTTCTGGTTTTTTATTAAGTAGCTTGTTGGTGAAGTTAGGTTAGACCTAATTTGCTTGTAGAAGAAGTTAGGTGTTTGGCATGTGGGTCCTACCTATATATTCATGTATCTTCTTCACAATTTGTGTATGCAAGCATAGATCTATTCTTCCTGAGCTTTACAGATCTGGTTTTTTGTTGTTGGGCGCCCATCTTCCTTGCTGATTTCCAGTAGGACAGCTATCTTCATTTGTTCCTTGAAGTAAGGCACCCATTTCTAGTGGTGGTGATCAGCCTTCTACTTCATATTTTTGAGCAGATCTCTTTCAATATTTGGAGATCTATTTGTGCTCATTATCAGCTTTCAGTTTGCTGTTTTTGCAAGTAGTTTGTGTTGCTGAAAAATATAGATCTAGTGTTTTCAGATCTATATCAGCTTTCAGTTTGCTGTTTTTTAGTTGCTGAGAAATTCAGATCTACTATTTTCAGATCTGTGGCTATTTTTCATATCTACTTCAAGCTCATTTTACTTCTCTTATCATGGCAATGTCAATAATCTGATGGGCACTATCAATCAATCACCATAAGCAATCACCAAGAGAAAGAGGAAGAACACACCATCACACTAAATGAAAGAGAGTACAATAAACCCTGAATATAGAGAGAGAGAGAAAACTAGTGGTTGACTATAGACTAGCCTACAGCTACTTACAGCTGGTAACAGCTGTCAACAGTAAATCGTAAACAGTAACAAGTTTATCATTGGTTTCTAACACTCTCCCTCAATGATAAAATTACATTCTTCTATTCCTAATAAAGTACAAAACTTTTCAAATTTACATCTACCTAATGACTTAGTAAAAATATCTGCCATTTGACCTTCAGATTTACAAAAAACAAGATCGATGGTTCCATCAAGTATTTTCTCTTGAACAAAGTGATAATCTATTTCGATGTGCTTGGTTCGAGCATGTAGAACTGGATTTTTGGCAAGGTGAATGCAACTTTGGTTGTCGCAAGAAATAGTAGTCGCATCCACCTGTGATTGACCTAAATCAACAAGCAATCTTCGTAGCCATACTGCTTCCTGTGTAGCATTGCTGAGTGCACGATATTCAGCTTCCGTCGAAGATAAGGCTACTGTAAGTTGCTTTTTGCTGCTCCATGAAACTGCAGCTGTAACATAACTGAACGTATGACCACTGGTAGATCTTCTATCATCAATATTACATGCCCAATCAGCATCTATGTAACATACCAACATTGGCGCTTTAGGCTTATCATACTTCACCTGAGAATACGTTCAGCAGACTTCCAGTGTGCTTGACTAGGATTTTGCGTAAATTGACTAACAACACCAACAGCATAAGAAATATCAGGTCGTGTGTGTGTCAAATAGATCAAACTACCCACCAGCTGCCTGTACAAGTAAGCATCTACTTTCTCAGATTCATCATATGCAGTAAGCTTCATGTTGACATCCATCGGTGTACTCAAAGGCTTACAATCCTGCATATTGAACTTATAAAGCAAATCTCGTGCATACTTGCTTTGTGTAAAAAAGACAACCTCTTCCTTTTGCCATACTTCAATGCCAAGACAATAGTGCATCAATCCTAGATCGCTCATGTCAAAAGCATTGGAAAGATCTGATTTGATTTCATCAATTAAGCTCTCATTACTTTTGGTAACAATCAAATCATCCACGTACAAAACAATGAACACTATATCTGAATCTTGCTTTAGAATGTAAAGATTAGGATCAGCCTTACTCTTTACCATTCCCCTTCGCTTGAAGTGTTCATCAATGCAAGAGTACCACGCTCGTGGTGCTTGCTTCAATCCATAGATAGCTTTGTTGAGCTTACAAACAAGATGCCCTCTCCCTGGCTTAACAAATCCTTGAGGTTGTACTAAATACACCTCTTCATCCAGCACTCCATTAAGAAAGGCAGATTTAACGTCCATTTGTTGAATCTTCCAACCATGAAAAGTGGAAATAGCAATGATAGAACGTATAGTTACCATCTTAGCTACGGGTGCGAAGGTTTCCTCAAAATCAATGCCTTCCTGGTGCTCGAATCCTCTCGTTACCAACCATGCTTTGTACTTGTTGAGTTGCCCATCTGCTCCATATTTGATCTTATAAATCCATTTGCAAGTGATAGGCATCTTACCCTCAGGTAGCTCAACCAAGTTCCACGTCCTATTTTTTAATATGGCCTCCATTTATGTTTCCATTGCTGCAAGCCACTCCTTGTGCTCCTTTGCTTCATGAAAGGTTTTTGGTTCTTGAGCCTTTAGCACGGAACCCATTAGGGCTAGATTCATTTCTAACCTTGCAGGAGGTTTCCGATTTCTGCTTGACCTTCTAAGCTCTCCCTGTTCGCTAGATTCGGGAGTATCTCCCTTCTTAGCATCACCTGTGACTGATAAGTACCATTTAGGTACTCTCTTAGGGATTTCAGCTTCAAACTTATCTTTTTCCATTGGATCTTCTGCATCAAAATCCACTTCTTTCTTGATCCTATATGCCTTGGCCTTCTCATCATATCCAAGGAAAATACACTTGACAACTTTTGCATCCAATTTCCTTCGTTTCTCATCAGGAATATGAGCATAAGCATCACAACCAAATACTCTCAAATGAGAAATATTAGGTTTCTTTCCAATAAAAGCTTCATGAGGTGTTTTACCGTCCACAGATTTCGTAGGACACCGATTCAGGATGTGCGTAGCTGTGCTGCAAGCTTCTGCCCAAAAGGTGTTTGGCATACCCTTGTTTTTGAGCATTGCCCTAGCCATCTCAACAATGGATCTATTCTTTCGCTCTGCAACTCCGTTTTGCTACGGTGAATAAGGTGTTGTAGTCTGCCTCTTGATCCCTTGATCTTTGCAAAAATCAATAGATTCTGTCGAAAAATACTCACCACCTCCATCAGATCTCAAGGTCTTGATGTAACTTCATGTTTGCTTTTCAACTAATCCCTTGAATTCCTTGAACTTAGCAAAAGCGTCTGATTTCTTGCTTATGAAATAAATCCAAATGCATCTGCTGTAATCATCAATAAAGGTAATAAAGTAATAGCAGCCACTAAGAGATCTAGTCTGCATTGGTCCACATAGATCACTGTGGACAAGATCTAGGATGCCACTAGCTCTCCTTGCTTCACTTTTGGGAAACCTCTCTCTGTGTTGTTTTCCCAAAATGCAACCTTCACAGATTTTTCCTTCAAAAGAAATATCAGGCAATCCAATAACTAGATTACCTCTTTTCAGAATTTGTAAACTTTGAGCACTGATATGACCAAATCATTGATGCCAAAGATCACTTCGACTATCAACAGTGCTTACCATAGCTTGAGTAAAAGATCTCACATTCAGTTTATAGAGTCGATTTTCGTTGACTCTAGCTCCTGTAGCAATCACTTTGTAGTGATTCTTGATGTCCTTGACGAGACATTTGTCGCTATGAAACTCAACCTTGAGTTGTTGATCAGCCATCGTCCCAACTGATAGTAAATTGTTGGCTAAACCAGGAACATATTGCACATTGCTTATCCACTTTATCATTCCGCTGGCTAGCTTCACTGGTACCACTCCAAATCCTTTCACAGGTAGCAATTGGCCATCAGCTTGTCCAACTTCATCGCCATTGTGGATTTCCCTGAATTTCGAAAACCACTCCTTTCTCGAAATCATGTGCTTGGACGCTCCACTGTTAATGTACCAGGTATCCTTTGCTTCGTCACTTGTCATAAGCGCCGTAATAAACAAGTTTGAGGTTTCACCTGTATCATCTTCATATTGATCATCATCGAATTGATGTTGATTAACATAATTGTCTTCATAAAGATCATCATCAAATTGATGTTGATCAGCATAATTGCCCGCCTGCCATTTGCCTTTTCTTTGTGCTATCTCCTTTTGTTTCTTGAAGCATTCACGCTCCCAATGGCCAAGTTTGTTGCAGTACCTGCAATTTCCAGGTTTATTTTGCCTGGAATAGCCACGTCCTTGACCTCGGCCTTGATTCCAATTGCCTCGATTCGGGCTATCATTGGCTTGCTCATGAAATTGTTGAAATGATCCCCGGCTTGAGTTTCCTCCTCTCGATTGATACCTACCACGGCCAAATCTTCCACCTCGTCCTCTAACTGCAAGAGCTTGATCATAGCCCCTGTTACGATGATTCAAGTTCTCTTGACGTTGCTCTTCCTGCAAAAGTAATCCACTTAGCTCTTCATAGGTTGGAAGATTCTCCCGTGTGGCAATGCTTGTCACAAACATCTGATGTGACTCACTCAAGTTATTCAATGTCAATTGAACGATCTCGTGATCCTGTACTTGCTCTCCAACGGCAGCTAGTTGATCACGGATCTCCTTTACCTTCAATAGGTGATCGGCAATAGTTGCACCATCATCCATCCGTAATGTGTGCAGCTTAGTCTTCAGGAATAGCACTCGAGATGTGTTTGTGGTCTCAAAATGCCTTCAACGTATCCCACGCTTCTTTCGGTCCTTTCGAATCCGAAATGTAGGGAATGATAGCATCTTTGACTGACAAGTTGATGACATTCTGTGCTTTCCGTTTCCTCCTATCAAATGCCTGCTGATCTTCTTCAATCACTGGCCTTGTCTCCTCACCTGTCACGATCTCCCATAGCTCCTTTTCCATCAGAATGTTCTTCAGTTTGAATTTCCAAACTGCATAGTTGTCGGCTCCTTTCAATTTGCTTGACTCATTGAGAACAATTTCGCTTAGCGTTGCCATAACTGCAATTAGATGACTCCGGATTGCAAAAATGATTGCAAAAATGGAAAATTTGCTGCAAAATTGACAAATGACGTCTCCGACCACTTTCCAATCCGAGCTATGGATTGAAAGTTATGTCAAATTGAAGCTTTTGGCCTTAAAATGGCTCACAACCGCCCTTAAGCCTGAAAAATGGCAATTATTGCCAAACTGCCATTTTTGGAAATTTTCTCCGTCTCGCACAGATCTCCGATTTCAGAGATTGTTATATCAGCGCGTAGCCCTTTGTACCAGCATAGCTCCTGTCTAATCAAATCCAAAAAACAGTCTCTCCAGCTAGGTCAAAATAACACTCTGTTTTTTGCTTATCTGCAAAAAATACACAGTGGACAAACCTTAAACAAAAGTGGCCAAGTACCAATGTTAAGGGCCCTTTCAAAATTTCAGTTGAAGTTGAAGAAAGATGGAGTAAAACTTCAATGAATTTCTGGCCGTCGGATCTGTGCAAGATCTGTGGTTCAGATCAGCTTGTTTCTTGCCTTTGACACGTGGCATTCATCCACACATGCGCTCTCATTTTTTTGTGTTTGTAAGGGGACCCAATCCCTGCAGACGCTATGTTTTTAGAGCAGTTCGCCGCGCGATTCCTGGGCCTCCCCTCGCTCGTTTCGAACAGCAAGGTAGGCGTTTCGCCCCCAAAAACAGGCGTTTCGCCCCAAAAAAACAGGCATTTCGGGCCTGTGTGCTGCGTTTCAGACCTGTTCAACACCTTTCCAATAACAAAATGCAGCCAGCAAACCTGCAAAACACTGTTTTCCAGCCAAAAAACTCTGTTTTTCACTCAAATCTCCACCAAAATCCGTGATTTTTTATGTAATGGGTTACAAATCCAACTCTCCTTGCAGTTGGCTACCTCCCAACACTACTCTCACTCAAAATGATGGAGGATACTGAGTTTTCCAGACCTATCATACTTGCTTGCACAAGTTTCACACAAAATCACAAAAGTAGGCTAAAACTCAATGAAATCACAGTTTCTCAGTTCCTAAATGCTTCATAATTGTGAATGGCAGTACGAGACACTGTCTAGTGTGATTTGCAGTTCCCCAAACAAACAAATGAGGGATTTCTTGGCAAAACTCTCTCACAAATGGCACTTTTCACACAAAACTTGGAAGTATTGTTAAAATCTCACAACTCAACAGATTTTCGATTTGTCTGATGCTACCCTGGCCTTTCTAATGCCTTCGGGACTGTGTCTTCGTTCCCCACTGATGATTCTGATCTCCAAAACCTGCAAAATACTCCAAGGAAGAATTTCTTCCAACTTTTGCCTCTCCAAGCTTTCACCTCCTGTGAAGGACTTCCTCACTTCATTGCGGAACCTGTGACAAGTTGTATCCACTGATCAGGCACGCAAGACTATCGGGCTCTGATACCATGTCAATAATCTGATGAGCACTATCAATCAATCACCATAAGCAATCACCAAGAGAAAGAGGAAGAACACACCATCACACTATATCACACTGAATGAAAGAGAGTACAATAAACCCTGAATATAGAGAGAGAGAGAACTAGTAGTTGACTATAGACTAGCCTACAGCTACTTACAGCTGGTAACAGCTGTCAACAGTAAATCGTAAACAGTAACAAGTTTATCATTGGTTTCTAACAGGCAAGAGAGAGTCTGGAGCTATTGGAGCTTTGTTTAATGAAGATAGGTTGGATGGATCCAACTACTCCTTATGGAGTTATATGATCAAGAACCTGCTTATTGCCAAAAGCTTATGGGAGGTTGTCATTGGTGAAGATGAGAGGCCTATTACTATTGCTCCTTCTACTCCTACTAGGCCAAGCTCATCTACGATTTTACCTTCGGAGGATCAAAGGAAATGGGATCGGAGGGATGTTCAAGCCCATTCCGTGATTGCATTATCAATGAAGTGATCTATTTTGCCTCATATTAGATCTTGCAAAACATCGAAAAGTGCTTGGGATACTCTTCTCAAGATGTTTCAAATTAAAAATGCAGTAAGGGTTCTATTTCTTTGAAACCAACTTCCCATTTGAAGGTGCATGAAGGTGAGCCTATTTTTGATCGCTTGACTAAGATCAAGGATCCTAGGGAGGAGCTTTTAAATATTGATGAGGTCATTGAGGATGCTCAAATATGGTCTATAATGCCATCAAGCAATCCTATAAAGGTAGAGGCATTGATGATCTTGCATCTGAGTTATTGATCAACTAATTTGCTATCATCCCTCTTAGCCACCTTAATCAACCAAGTCGTTGTCTCTGGTTTTCCCTCTTCCTAGTGCACGAAGCTAATTGAAGGTAAGAGGCTTATTAACCTCCTTTTCAATTCCTCCACTAGTGCCTTTTGGTGTGAGTCCATTCCTCGATCCCCTCCTCCATTATCGTCTAACAACCATGTTTGGACCGAGTATACCACCTCCTTGTACAATATACCCACAAACACTCCTATTGTCATCTCACCTCGCCCCACCGAGTTTTCTTTTTTCACTTCTAACATGGTCCTAGTCACCATTAAGAAGCTAAGAACACATCATGCACGAGATGTTGAAGACTTTGAATCCGGGCTCCTCATCCATGTCGCCGACATACTTGGCCCTACCCTCAATAAGTTGTTGTCGCCTTCCTCCTGGTGTACTAATATCATCCATCCCATTCATAACAATGGTGACCCTATGAAGCCTGATAATTACCACCCTATCATGATTGGCCATGCTATTGCAAACACTCTTCCTTCCATTATTCACTTGAAATAAGAATCGTATTCTTAGTTGATTGCTATAAAGGACGGGTACCCACATATGAAACAGAAGTTTCTGCCTTAGTTTTAGGCTTACGGTCCAACTCCTTATGATCATTCTTAGATTATAAAATTCAAATAAAGACATGCAACATGGGAAAATTTACTATTAGGCTTATGTATCTTGCTTTCCAAAAGGGGCTTGAACCTATGACCAAAGAAACTTTGGATGCCAACCAAATGAGCCAACCCTGCTGGATTACTAAAGCCCTAAACCCTAAACCCTAATAAGTGTGAAAAGTAGATCAAGGAGATGTGGTTTGTAGATTATAACCTGTAGCATTATAAGCAGCTTGGTCGTGGACGCATCTGAAGAAGTGCTCTGTGATTGGACACGTGATGAAAGCGTTTTGAACTTGGAGCGGAGTAGAGCATAAGCTGCTTGAGGAAGGCCAGGTACATCTTGGAATGATACGGCTTTATGCGCCAAAACATATCTGTACAATGCTCAAGCATTTGTTCGAAGATTAGATGACTTGAATCAATAATCCATTTTGGCTCACGAAAGAAACAAAATAAGTGCATGCTTTCATTCAAGCTCGCATCCAATACGACTCAATTCAAACAATATGATCTACATACACACACACACACACACACACACACGAGCCATTTGTGAAGGGCTTAGTACCATTAACCTAAATAATTATAACACTCCCTTGAATTACCAACTACGCAGTCTGATATTGTAATACAAACTACGTATGCACTTACGTCCAGAGAGTATACACGTGCAAAGGCTTAATGTCTAGGAGTTCCAGCTCTTTTCGCAACACCAACTCGTCAAACACAGAGAAGAACATGCTGCCGTTGAACCAGGTGGAGTGTTTGAACTTTTGCGGGGGATCGGTGAATCAATCGATCACAAAACTCTGCTCTGGTACACACATTTTATCCAGCAATCAATGCGCCTGTAGCAATCAATCCTGCTGGCTTGTCAAAATAAAAATGCACCTTTGTTCTTCAACTTTTTTTTTTCAAGAACCTCCAGATCCGGGTTAAAAAAAAAATTAAAAGGGGTTTTGCCCCCACTTCTCTTGCAGGCACGATCTAGATAATGAGCGGAGGAGTTAGAAAAAAGCCACGTGTTAATGACAACATGGCAGGTGCCAGTGTTGTACCGCCCCACCTGCCCGTCCTGCCCTCCTTTTCCACGCTTCAACAATGCATTTCACTCACCCTTCACCTGCACCTCTCATATGATTTTCAAACAAAATGTAAATGCCTTTCAAGCTTTTAACTAAACTTACTTTGGCATAAACTTTGGGAGTTTGTTGTGATTTAAAAAATTGAATTGCATGTAATTAATTATGAATTAACTACACATTAATATGGCATGTTAGAATGCACAAATTTGATTTTAATTAATTGTTTATTAAAATAGGTTTAACATTAATCAAACATAATTTCGTAAATACATACCATATACAACATACGTTCGCAATGGCATTGGCCCGCTCATTAAATAAGTTGGTCGTCTCACGATCAATCTGTGTTCCTCAGATGGCTAATCGAAAAAAAACAAACGAACATGATAAAAAATTAAGGCCTAAGCCCGCATTCATTAAGAGGTCTCAAACGACAAATCCTCGTTTCTTGCAGGCTCTGGAAGCATTTTTCGTTTGAGAGCCAACAGGAATATATTTTGCTCTAGAAAAGCTTCGCATTACTCTTGTAAAAGAAGCTGGGAGAAATCTCATGCCTTACCATATTATGGGGCTTGCTTCTCACTATCCATTGTGTTTTTTTTTAACTGCCTTTTTATATGGTGTATGTGCCATACAATATGATCTCATTTTTACGAGGCATAGCTACTTAGATTCTCATGCATGCAACATTCTAGAGGCTTAGTAGCATTCTTTCCATATGTGAAAAGTGACGATACTGACATTTTTGTAGCCTTTGTAGGAACGTCGAGCTTCATTAGATTGGCAAAATATTACCAAAGACAATCAAAGAGCTAGTTGAAATTAATGGTACTGGCGGTAACTTATATTTGAATAACGACGCAAACTGCAGTGAATGTGCCATTATGCAGTGTGCACTACAAAAGGTAAAATGACACAAAAAAAAAAAAAAATCACCAATGCTTGTCATAAAATTATAGACGGTGAGTATTATAAAGTTCCAAATAGTTTCTCAATAGCAATCACAAGTAGTTCCAACATCATCAAACTGCTTCATGGGACAAACAGCCAATGGTATTATCAGTTTAGGGTTCAAAACAATATGCACCAATACGTGGCTTCACTTACTAGAAATGCATTTAAAGTATGTGTCCAAGGACCATGCAAGGCTAATGGGGAATCAAACCCCAAGCAAAACCAAAATGTGGCATGCCCATCAGACAATCTCTATACCTGCATGCAAATATTGATGAGATCATGCTAAAACGATAAACAATTGACTATCTCATGCAGAAAATGTCCTTATGAATATTCATTGCGTAAATAAGCAAATAACCAGAAAGGTTATTGAAATATAAATTTGATGTATTCTGACGACAACCATCAATGTATTCAAATGAACATGTAATAAGTACTTATATTATAGCTAATCTATTTTTTCTCTCTCTTTAACCAAGACATATTGTTGGCAATCGCCTCTCACAAGCTAGTGATTGGAAATAACATACGTTTACATTCACCTGAGCTTCCTTCACTCATCTTGAGCGACATGAACTTCTTTCTCAAGAAGAGACGAGTCGATACATCTGTTGTTTCATATAGACTAATAGGAATTCCCATGGTTCTTTGGAGCTAAAAAAATTTGCTACATGAGCTATTTGTGAATCTTTAAGATTCAAAAATACAACGGCTACTACTTTGCCATCCTTAGCTTCCCAAGCGATCAGCATGTCAGGTTCAACCGACTTGGCTATTGAACCATTGACGTATCCCCAAAGTTCTTTCTTAATGAGTATCATCCTCATTTTGAATTTCCAAATGTGAAAATCATCACCATTGACCTTATCGATCAAGCATATCTCAGAAGATGTACCTTCCATAATGAATGATCTAAGAAATTATAAAATAGTCATGAATACTATAACAATTTGGACCTATGGCTCTATTACCACTTGTTGGGTTTCTATAACGGAATATTGTTTAGGAATAGATTATTTATCAGCTATGATACCACCCTTGCTGAATACGATATCCAGTCAAAAGAAAACTCAACATTAAATTATGACAGAATCTTTTCCAACTGTTGATTCATACTATTACTTAGATCGACCAGAGGAATATCTTTGTAGGTGTCAAGGACAACCATGAAGAGAGCGAAATAGTTAGGCGTCTATGACAGACATGCTTCCTTCGAGTGAGATATTTCGAATGAGTCATGGAACGAGTATCAGAAGTAGAGAAAGGAATTATCAAAAAGCATTCGTTATTGCAAACACATAAAGAAAATAAAGAATCTGTGTTAAGCTATTGTAAATATAATGATCAGATCATGATCATGTGCCCGAGAATGGTTCACAGTAGTGGCGCACTATGTGCTGTGATCTTACTATGCTAATTACAGATTGAATACTATCTCTACTTCTTGAATTACTTTCACTCTCTCTAAAGATCTTGATTCTATAAAATCAAATAGTCCGATACAAAAGAGTTCACGAGGAACTCTGATTCACGCTGCCACTGATTATTGACTCATCTAATGTATATAGATTGATTCTGAGAGTCTCATCTAGTATGAATATCAGTATATGAGTATTGATTTATTGTATGTATGTACACATCAGTTGTGGCAGTCGTGAAGATTACAACTGTACCGTTAGAGTGAACTGTATAGGTGACAGTTGTGAAGTGGTATAGTTACTGCATAGTGAACGGTGACGTAGGTAATGAATCATTCATGTGAATGTTTGGAAGTTCAGATCAGGCCCAAAAAATTTATTTTCAGATCTTGATAGGGAGTGAAAAGTTCTAGAGAGTTGATTGCCAAAAATCATAGATCTAATGAGTGATTTGCTAGAATTTGGTAGTGATCTCATTGTACCATGAACCAAGCTTTGTGCTAGTTAGATTGGGCCGAGACTAGAAGCATCTAGAGTGCTAGAAGTCTACCTTAGATCATTCCATTGAGTGAAATATTTGTGAATTTCAAGTGCAAAATCATTCATTATGGCATCCATGGATGATTTTTTGCTAGAAACTAGTGAGAGACTCTCATTCAAAGGCAAAAATAAGACTCATTCATCCAAGAAGAACCAAGGCAAGGAGGCCGAGGACAAGGATGGTGGATCAAGATTCAAAGGCAAATCCAAGAAGGACAAATCAAAGCTAAAATGTTTCTTTTGTGGCAAAAGAGGACATTTTGCTTTTGAGTGCTAAAAGAAGAAGAATGCTCAAGAGAAAGAAAAGCAAGGCAATCTTGTGATTGAAGAGGAAGAGGAGGATTGCAACTCATCCTTGATGGCATCTACAACACCAACATCAAGCAAAGACATATGGTGGATTGATAGTGGGGCTAGCTCCCACATGTCACACAACAAGGACTACTTCTCTACCTTACTTTCTTATAATGATTCTAAGAAGTTCATATTCACTGCAAGTGATCAAGAATCTAAGATAGATGGCATAGGATCTATTCCATTATGTCTTGGATCCTCTAAGAGAATAGATATTGATAATGTTCTTTATGTACCATCCATCACAAAAAAAATTGTTGAGTGTTGGACAACTAATGTATAATGGACTAGATGTACACTTCAAACGTGGAGTTTGTTCCATAATGAAGGATGATAAGTGTATTTCTAGTGGCATTAAGCAAGGTAGATTGTTCAAGTTGGATGCTAATGTTGTCATTGGAAGTGTGAACATGGCAAAGGAGGAGCTATCTCAAGTAGAGCTAACAATCAAAATTGTGGCATAGAAGACTAGGCCACTTGAACTATGGGAGTCTAAGATTGATGGCGAAGCTGAAGATGGTGAAAACCTTACCTTAGCCAAGTTCAAGATCATTACTTGATATTTTTTTGTTGCATATAAGCAAGCATCTTGTTTTTCGTTCCACTTATCTACGAGAAGTTGTAGGTACTTGTTGTTTTGTTATCTATACATTGCCACTTTTTAAACAATTGTTTTTGTACTTCAGACATCTAGATACATGTATATGTATATGTATGTATACACACACACACACACACACACACACACACACACACATTTTGAAGCACTTATTACGGCACTTTTTAGGCTTAAAGATTATTAACTTTGAGTACAACTAAAACAATGTCCAACTCTATACTCAGACTATGGACAAGATTAAAGTCAACTAACTTGGCAATGACTACTTGTTTCAACCTGGATAACAACTAAGAAATGTGTAGACCCTATAGTCCACAAGAATTTCTCTGTTCTAAGACAGTGTTGTGGATGGATGCACATGAGCATATTCTCCTCAACTTGGAGCTTTTTGCTGGTATTTAGATTCTGTAAAATGGTATTTTGTACTATGATGACTTTGTACAAATTCCATTGACTTTAAGATTCATATTATTCGTATGTAATGTTTAGAATAGTTTAGATTTGTTAGGTTCTCTATCACACTCAACACACACAAATACAAACACAAACACCAACATCGTGTACACAAACACAACCACAACTCTAAGTATGCTATCAAATAATGAGAGGCATTGCTCAAGTAGCATAATGCATTCTATTAGTCATATTTGGTGTATAACATAATCTAAGCAAATATCATATATACTAATCAAAAGCATGAGACATTGACTTCAAGCTAGTCCTAGGTAGATTATTATTTGTTAGAAATGCAACATATCATGTAAGATATGACATTTTTAATTGTGGATGTTTAGTACCATGAATACTACTACATTTTTTTTTATGTATGCCAATTTTAAAATGTCTTTTGCTACCTTAAGAACATGCTAACAAGAAAAGGCTTATATATAAATATGATCTTTCGAAATCGCTTAGGTCAAGTGTTAAAGAATTTCAATTTTTGGAATGCATTGGAGTGATCATAATAAGAATGAAATTCTTTGCAAAAACTCTTACGTGTTGGTGCAAAAATCTAATTGGATTATATGTCAAATAAATACTAGCTAGACTTAGTATAATCCAATAATGACATAGGGGTTCGACTCACACTCATGTGCACAAAATCAATCTTGTTACAACTCTATTGTGGATGATGCAATACTACTAAATCTTGTTAATATTCTATTGTGGATCAATCTAGTAGTTGAAAAGTCAATTGAGTTAGACTATTGCAATACTTCTATAATATTAAAAAAATCATTTCAACGTGACGAGCTAGTTTGAATAATGTGTGATGAAAAGTAAGAGATTTGTGTACATGACAACTTTTTCAGGGGCATGAGGTGATTGGATTGACATATGTTTTACTTCTCTCACGTATAGTTGCAAGATTACCTTTTTAGTTTTGTAATTTCCCCTTCACCTAGTTACAGACTAATGTAGGTGGATTATCCTTTTTTGGCAAGCTACTTTCAATCCAACAATAAGAGCTCTATTCCCTAAAAAAATTACCTAAGTATGCCCCAAGTTGTGACCCCTTCACCTCTCTCTCTCTCTCTCTATCTCTCTCTCTCTCTCTCTCTCTCTCTCTCTAGAGCTCTATTCCCTAAAAAAATTACCTAAGTATGCCCCAAGTTGTGACCTCTCTCTCTCTCTCTCTCTCTCTCTCTCTCTCTCTCTCTCTCTCTCTCTCTCTCTCTCTCTCTCTCTCTCTCTCTCTCTCTCTCTCTCTCTCATACAAACAAACAAATTGCACTTTAGGGCAAACTACAATTCTCTTTGGAACAAAAAGCATTGCTTTTGATACATGTAACAAATATTCAACACAAAACTAATGGCTCATAAACACAACTCTCTATTTTCAAAAGATTTTGGGTACATCTACACAAGAAGCAAACCATGATCTTTGCACCCGGTTCATCTACACAGAAAGCAAGCCATGATATTCACATGCGGCATGACACAATGAACAAATTTCTTCTTCATAGATGCAACTCTTCTACTCATGGGTGAATCAACTTTTGTATAGGAGTATTAGATTGCATTTAATTTATACGATTGTCTCCCATGCCACTATAGGCTTATCCATGTACATTGATAAGCGATATGATTGGATCTAGAATACGCAAAAGTAGCCATGTTGAATGAAGCTGCAGAGGCCAAGAATAAAGGCTTGTCAAAATTTGAATGTTCTTACACATTGATGCATAGCTACCTCAACCAAGAGAAAAGTAAGCAAGAGAAGAAAGATGAATGGCCAAGAAACAACCTGTGAAGAAAAGGGCCAATTGACAAGACAAAAGAGGCATCAAGTCTACAAGATCAATGAGAAGAAAGAATAAATGTGATGTCCTATGGAAGAATCACTAAGAGCATTGTAATATTAGTGGATTGGTAGAGGATGAACCATCCATAATGGAGGAGGACACTTTTACTTGATCCGTAGATCGGTTATTGGTGCATCGTGAAGATGTGAAGAAGTACAGTAGGAGGATCTCCTTTGTATGCGTCAGGAGCGAGAAAATGTGGCGCCATTGCAACCGTAGCCTGACTGCAGGAGCATGAAGATGATCTAGGATTAAAGCTAGGCAAAATAAGATAAGAACCAGTGCCAGAGAAAAATACTGCATCAAGATATCCCATCTGAGAAAGGAACATCAAGAGAAGCCGGAGCATCCCGAGAAGCAATGGTAGCTGCAAGTGATCGAGCCTGATCAGCCATGATAGGGGTATGATAAAAAAAATCAATGGGCTCCCAAGTAGCCTCCTCAATAGGACGACCATCCCACTGGACCAAAAACTGAACCTGCCGATGGCGACGACTATGCAATAAGTGCACCTGTAAAATAGCAGCTGGCAGGAATGGAAAAAGCTCTAGATCTATAGGAAATGAGGAATCTCGAGGAGCATCATCCTCAATAGCAGCACGTAATAAACTGACATGAAAGATATCACAAGCCCGAGTAGCAGCAGGTAACTCAAGACGATATGTAACTGGACTGAGGCGCTCAAGTATCTGAAAAGGCCCATAATAGCGCGGCGCAAGCTTTTCAGTAGAAGCAAGACCCTATACAAAACGATGGCGAGCAAAGCGTAACCGGAGAAAAATAGTATCTCCCTTTGCAAACTCAACATGGCACCGATGATGATCAAGAATGGTCCTGTACTGCTGCTGAATATGCTGTAAATGAGTAGCAGCTCTAGTAATAATCTCCCGAGCACTCGAATGATAAGATGAAATAGTGACAGGTGCATCATCTGGAGGAGCAAGTATACCGGGTAGAACTGGTGAGTATCCATGAGCAAGCAGAAAAGGAGAAACACATGTGCTGGAACTAACAGAACTGTTATAACTATACTCAGCCAAACATAAATGCTGATCCCAATCACAACCAGAAGGAGAAACATAATGTCGTAAATAGTCCTCCAATACCCGGTTAATAACCTCAGACTGACCATCCGCAGAAGAATGATAAGCAGTGCCCATAAGTATCCTAACATCCAAGATACGCATAAGCTCTGTCCAAAAACCTGATGTAAACTTGGTATCCTGATCAGTAAGTATAGATCGTGGGAGACCATGTAAGCGAAAAATCTCAGAAATAAATATACGACCACACTGCTCTGCTGTAATAGTACGTCTGACTGATATGAAATGAGCTTGTTTAGAAAACCTATCAACTACCACCAAACAAGAGTCATGACCACGCTGAGTACGGAGAAGACCTAAAATGAAGTCCATAGATGTATCAGTCCACTGGCGGGAAGGAATAGGCCAACTTTGAAGGAGACCGCCAAGTTTTTCACGGAAAATACTTGTTACGAAGGCAAAAATCACGAGTATGAATAAGGTGGGAAAGCTCACACTTCATGGAAGGCCAATAAAAATGTTCTTTCAAACGGAACAAGGACTTCTGAAAACCAAAATGGCCACCAACAGGAGAGGAATGGGCATCAAGAAGGAGTTGTGGACGTATGTCGAGAGTGCTGGGAATACATAACGAACCATAGTGAAACAAACGATGATTAACAATGGAATAAACCTGGTGAGAGTGAGAGGAAGGACGAGAGACAGATGACATAACATCATGAAAGTCTGGACATGTGGCATAAGCCTGAGGAAGATCATCATACCAAGAGTGGGGAGACGTAACAAGACTGTAAGTAAGAGCAGGTACACGAGACAAAGCATCAGCAGTAGCGTTACTTTTACCAGGCTTATAATGAATATCAAAATGAAAGGACTGTAAAAACTGAAGCCAACGGTACTGACGATCACTAAGATCCTTTTGTGTATACAAATGACAAAGTGACTGGTGATCTGTGAAAAACATCAAACGGAACACGATACAGATAATGACGTCACTTCTTTAAAGCAAAAATGATAGCAAACAACTCTTTTTCATGAGTGGAATAGCGCTGCTCATACGAACGAAGATGACAGGATTCATATGCAATAACACACTGACGCTGACGTAACAAAGCACCTAATCTTGTGGAACTAGCATCGGTCTCAACAGCAAAATGCAGGGAAAAATCTGGAAGACATAAAACATGGGCAGTGGTAAGCTTAACCTTCAAAGTATCAAAAGCTGACTGACATGCGGGAGTCCAAGCAATTGAAGTTTTCTTTTTCAATAGAGCATGCAAAGGAGATGCAAGAGCGACAAAATGAGCAACTGGTTTACGAAGATGGATAGCAAGACCAAGAAACATACGAACATCATGAACATCAGCAGGCACAGGCCATGAAAGAATAGAACGGACCTTACGAGGGTCGAGATGAACAGTACCATTAGTAACAAAGAAGCCCAAAAACTCGATTTGTACAACAACAAAAGAACATTTAGAACGTTTAGCATACAGATGATGAGTAACTAACAAAACAAAAACAGAACGAACGTGCTGAACATGAAGAGAGAGAGTGGTGCTATAAATGAGAATATCGTCAAAATAAACAATGACACACTTTCCAAGCAGAGGAAGAAAGATGTTATTCATGAAAGTGGGCAGGCCATTGGTAACACCAAAAGGAAGGACACGAAACTCATACAGACCAAAGTGGGTACGAAAAGCTGTCTTGTGTTCATCAGGAGGATGCATGCGAATCTGGTGATAACCGGAATGGAGGTCAAGTTTAGAAAAGATCTTGGCTTGGCCTAACTGGTCAAACATGTCATCCATATGAGGGATAGGGTACTGATTACGGATAGCAAGTTTATTTAAAGCATGATAATCTATACATAGACGTTTAGTACCATCCTTCTTATCAACAAGTAAACTAGGAGCACCAAAAGGACTGTGGCTAGGAACAATAAGGCCTTGACGTAATAAATCAGACACCTGACGCTGGACTTCCTCGCGCTCAACAATAGACATATGAAAAGGAGGGAGGTGATGCAGAGGAAACAAGGTCTATATAGTGGTTGACATCTCGTAAAGGTGGTAACTGAGTCGGCTCTCTAAAAACATGCTCAAATTCACGCAACAGTTCAGAAAATACCTGTGGCAAAGGTGGTGCATCCGCAATAGGCTGAACAGAAAGAATAGACGCACAGTGGGCCTTCGGGAGGCTCCGTATGAACTGCTTCCCGGAAATAAGCTGATAGTCCTGCCGAGAATCAATACCGAAAAATATATGCTGAGTACCATCATGAGAGAATGTCAATGTCTACTGCTGGAGGTCTACTGTAACCGCACCAAGGGATACAGATCAATCAGCACCGAGGATAAGATCATACCGTGTAAGTGGAATAATATGAAAATCTGCTTGATCAAGGAAGTCTCCAATCCGATATGAAAGCTGTTGATACATCTGCGTGCTAGGAAAAGAGTGTGCGCTGGCAACCTCAACATGCAGGGAATGAGGCGTAGTGACTGGCATAGCACGAATGCGTGCAGTAATATGACTGCTGAGAAAGTCAGTGCTACCCGTGCCAACAAGGGCAATAAACTCATGACCAGTGATACGTACGCGAAGACGGATATGGCGTGGACCCGGCTTACTGGCCCAAGTAGCATAAGCAAGCTGAGCATGACATACAACTAGATAAGGAGGATCAGGAACAGGCGGGTGTGACAAACTGATCAACAGGTGGGTCATCATCAAGAATATGAAGGCATATGGCAGATATCATCAGGTGTGTCAGCATCATGGAAATAGACGGCAGTAGCAGTGGCAGGCTGTCGGCAATCACGGGTGCTATGATTAGGACTCTTACAGTTGAAACATAAGTGCTTCTCACGGATCTCAAACATCTCAGGCTGTGAGTAGCGACGAACAAAAACAGGACGAGGAGAAAAAGGAGGACATGGTGCAGAAGGAAGAGTGGACGAAGGTGAACTGACAGATGTGGGACTAGCAGAGGATGGAGAGGAAAAAATAGGACGTGTGAAAGGACGCAAAGGACGAGAAACAGAGGAAGAGATGGGAGAGTACTTGTGTTGCAGTGCGGTAGCAAGGGAGATGGCGTGAGAAAGAGTGAGTGAAAAAAAAAAAAAACATCATACCTGAGTGCGCCTCGTAGACCAGCAACGTAGCGAGAGATGAGCTCCAATGTAGAAATATCTGAGAATAGATAGGAAAGCTCTGTAAACCGTGTCGTATAAGCAGCCAAGTCACCAGTGTGAGGTAAACTGCGAAAGATGTCGCGTTGTCGAATAAGCCACTGAGGATCAATCAACGCTAGGCGGAGTGCTGTCATAAACTCTGTCCAACTAGCAAGGCCAGGATGTGAAGCCGTCTGGCGAAACATGCGCCACCAAGTAGCAGCACGGCCCTCCAAATGTAAAGCAGCCAAATGTATCCGCTGAATGTCAGTCTTAGGAAACATAAGGAAAGTAGGTGTCAAGCTTAGAATACCAATTCTCGAGTTCATTCCCATCGGTTGACCTAGAATACACAGTAAGCTGAACCTTATCCTTAAAGTCTCGTGGCAAAGGACCAGAAGATAAAGGAATCTCGGGTGGTGGAAATGTACGTTGTGGGGGAACATGTGGAGATAGTGGAGAAACACTGGACTGTAATGATAGTGTAGCAATCTGGGCAGAAAGAGCAGTGAACGTCTCTCGTAACTCCTGGCGTAAATCAGTGTGTACATCACTCATGGCTTCCCTAAGATGATCTCGGAATTCATGTCGTACTTCGTCAAGGTAAGTGGAAGACGGTATGCGAGGCTCAGAAGATGTAGGAGAAGTATCCATGGTCAAGGAATGCAAGAAGTGAAGAGAGTGTAAGAAAAGCTTAATATCGGAGGGAGCGGACTTTTGTCGTCACCCCAAATATGCTATAGGTACACAAATGACACTAAGAGCAAGAAAGGAAATGACAAATGTCAAAAAAATGTGTGGAAAGCAAGGAAAAACCAGCAAAGATATCTCTCGATAGAGCTCCTAGCGTGTGCGAAGAGCTGGCTGGAAAATGTTACCATAAGGAGAATGAAAGTGGGCGCTGGACAGCCTCCAATCAATGCTGAAAATATGGCTGAAAATCTGTGGAAAACGTGATGAAATAGGGTGATGGACAGCCTCTAATCAAAACTGAAATATGGCTGAAACTCTGCTGGAACAATGGTTGAAAAATGTGATGAAGTAGGGCACTAGACAGCCTCCAATCAATGCTGAAAAGATGGCTGGGAATCCTTTCCCTGAATCAAATGGAGGATTTAAAAAAAAGAGGGAAAAGGATTTGGAACTTGGGCGCCGAAAATAATCTGCCCAAATTTTTTATTTTTTTTTTCGGCTGCCAAATTTAGCGGAAGTACTTCCGCTAACTATCTGCTAAAGCTCCACCAAGGAAAATGCTCTAATGGGAGTTGGTCCTCCTCCAAACTATGCTGAATGTTGCTGAAGCAAAGAGACGAAAGCCCTCAGCAAAAATCAGCAAGGAAAATGGACACCCAATCAAAAAATCAGATTTGAAATTCAGCAATCAGGAAAGTGCTCTAATACCAAGTCATGATCAAAATCTCAGGTGTTGAATCGGTGAAGCATAAAAGACAGCAATAGACTAAAGCCCTACAAGCAATAGACAAGACAATAGGTTCTCCCACGAAGAGCCCAAGCAATACCAATCAATAATCTGAAAAATGAGTGTACAAATGCCCCTATAAATACCCTACCAATGAACCCTAAAATAGGAATTCAAAAGTAAAGGGAGGATGTCATAAAAAAGGACCCAGTGCGGGTCATAAGCATATAAAAAGGCTCTGGGGCCTGTACATGACTAATATAAAATGCGTAACCAGAAATATACATAACCAACAGTAAATGTAAAGAGGCCTGTGGAATATATGCAGAGTAGCCCAGTAGGCCTGTATCCTGTAGTCCGTAACTCCTCATATAGGCTTGCTTTCAGATTTATGAGGACCCTATCGTTGCATTTGCACACCATCTAAACCTGTCCTTGAATGTTGTACGTTCAGTATTTAAGGCTAACAGACAAACTTTCTGTACTGCTTAAAGATTGTGAGGGCCTATTGGGCTGGGCATACGTGCCAGTGAAATGGCTGAAATCTCAGCAGCTCTGAAAGAAATCGTTATTTCAATACTAGTGCAAATCTCATCTTTTATAAAATCAAAATGTGTATGTCATATATTTTGCTAGAAGATCATAACCTGGATGTGTGCAGAGTTCTTAAATGTACTTCGAGTGAGACTTAATAGTAAAGAGATCCTACTTTACCAGGTATCCAGAAATTCCATGAAAAATTTACCTAGGCGATTTTGATTTCACACTTAGCAGATGTTTACAAAATTCCAAATCAAACTTAACGTTGGGAGGATCCCCAATGTTGTCAAATACTGCATCAGCCCAAGTAAAGTCCTCAGCCGCAGTGTATCTGTTTTAAGAAGAGGAGCACAAAGGTGAGAGCCTTGAACAACATTGACTTTGATAATAAGGGAAATATACAGTGCCATTCTTCAAACAAAACATTGCAATAAGGACCTTCAAAGCACTCAAGATTCTAATGTAGATGAAAACAATAGTAGTAGAAATCAGTTACAATAACGACCTGATTTTGGTGGTCATACTTGGCATACCAAATTCCTAGATTATTAAGTTATTATTTTAATCAGTAACTCCACAAATCCAAACAGATTAAAGGTTTTAAGCTTATTCATGTGCTATGAGAGTTCTCTTGGCATGCTTTAATTCTTGATTACCAAAACTGCTACTGTTCTTGTTGTCTGTAGTCGCTGCGATTTCAGTAGATTATGCTGATTAGAAACTGATTCCCCATGTTGTAGTGGTAATCGATCCAAAGGTACTAGAAATTTATGATGGGCTTGCCTTTCCCGTCTGGAATTGAGAATGCACAAAGGGGGACATTATAAATTTGAAGAAACTGCACCACCTTGTGTCGAAACGAATGAGGCAATCAGTTAATTTCTCCTATAATGGTAAAGAAAAGCTTACGACACCATGTGTATATATTAGATATGTACCAGTTTAATATATCCAATCTGCTACAATTGCCAAGGAATTTGATAAATTGATATCCATTTATCAAACAAAGAGCATGTCAAACATCACGTATAGAACCTCAACTGGAGAGAAGAATGCGATGATAAAAGCCTGGAGAACAATCATAACTGGTGGAATAGAAATGATCTCCACAAGAGTCTGCTGATAACAAGATGAATCTGATCTGGATGAGCTAAGTAATGCTGAAGTGAAGCCAAGCTGATCTAAGCTAAGAGCTTTGTAATCAATCAACTAGCCAAATGAGGAGGCATCATGCCAATCGATGGCTTAGGGCTAAGTGGAGGCTCCAAGTAACCTTATCCTATTGCAGAAAAAAGCCATATGAAGCTTTATCATAACGCTAAAGAGGCCAAAACGACATGGTCAAATAGCATAATAATAGATGATGTGCTGGGTGCCACATGCCAGACATACAGTCCACAAATGGTTGATGCCTTTCCCTTCTCCCAAAGACACAGTTCTCATTCTCAGTAGTGAAAATAGTAAATATGCTAGACATAACAATAGCTTCCAAGATGAGCAATGAGAACTACAAGCATAGTAATGGCTGCAGAATAAAGCATGTAAATGCTTGCTGAATTAAGTAGGAATAACATGTAATAAGAATGATGTTGAGCAGACATCCCGAGATTAGCTGCAGAGAACCAGGCTGCCATATAACACTGACAAGAAAATCTCTAGAACTTTCTAAGACTGCAGTACGAGGACATACATGCAATGATCGAGGAAGAAATTATACCAATTTTGGCATAGCATTGACAGAGAATCGTGAAGAAAAAATAAGAGAACAACTTTGAGTAGAATTGTCATCATTTATGCCTTCGTGATTTTGGTAGGTGGAGGGCAATAATAACCACAATCAATGTGATATGAAAAAATATCAGGACCGAATCGAATAGAGCCCCGATAAGCCAACAACCATTTACCTGCATAGACAACGTAATAAATTCCCTGCGTGAATAACCCCATAAGAATTGGTGATCATAATTTGATAGTTGTTGAGATAAATGTCGACCATAACTGATAGAGTTGGCATAAAAAAAATGCAATAATGAGATGTGTGGCACAAATGAAAGAACAGGAAAGGATAGCAAGCAGTCAACATGTACTTAACCACATCAACACCCCTACATGGACATCATGGCCAAAAAATAACATAACAATATATTGTGTGTGAACATAGTCCATACCATCTACAAACAATTAGGAAAAAAAAATATCAATATGTAGGCCATGGTGGAAGACAACCATAACATCTCTGTTACAAAGAAAAAAAAAACATGCCAATTGTAGTGACTATGAATGCTGACTACAGGCATTGATGTGAAAACATATCAGAAAATCTTCCGTGCCATCTGCTCTAAGTGATTATGGCCATACATCAATATGAAGTTTCTGCTAGAGCAATGGCCATGGCTGTGACATAATAAAGCGGTCAACTAGCAAAAATGTAACAAGTCTCGATAGAACCAAGTATACTAAAAGTGGAATGATACGCCTTGGATGTGAAATTGAAGTAAACTTATTGACACTGAATGATGCTTGCATGATAATGACCACATGACTATAGTAATGAAGCTTGTGTGACAGATGGTGTAAGAGCTATTGATAGATATGGTAGTGTGAGTGTGAGCAGATACATCCCTATGCACACATATACATGAGTGTCGCACTGAAAGAAGCGAAACTGTAAACACGGAAGGCCCGAGACAGCCATAACAACTCTACAAAAATAAGTGATAGTGAGAGATCCAGTAGTAGCATTTGATAATCACGAAAGCCCATGTAAAGAAAATATGAGATGGCCTAGAAGACATGAATATATGCCAATTAAAAGAGAGTTACCAAGTCATTCATAGGAACCAAGTTGCCATGTAGGAGCAACACAATCCCAATTATTTCGTGGAGCCAAATACAACTGTGTAGCCCATATAAATGTAAGCTCCACATGGACAGTGTGGCCAAGTTAAGCATATCGACCAAGACAAAATGTCTCAGTAGCCCCATTGTTAAAGATAAGGATATCGTCAAAGTAGATGACTATGCATGAGTCTTAGGGAGTGGCAATAACCAGTCTATGACTCTCCCCAACTTAAAAAACATTGCCCTCAATGTTGGGCTTAAAAAAAATGAAACAGAAGATAATGAGCATGCCTTAAATGAAACCACTGCATCAAAATGTATCTCAAATGTAGCTACCAAAATTGAGATCATGATACTATGAAAACATGAAGAATAATTACCATAAGCCAATGTAGATGGATAAAGGATAAAGGAATCCAAGAAAGAATGAAGCTCTCTCAAGGCATGGTGATGGACCAAAAACCATAAGAAAGTGTCACCATCTATGACAACGAAGGCATCACCATAGCAACAACTCTGCAACATCATTAAACGCCAAGGTACATTAAGCATAAAGAAATCAGCTTGACAAGTAGCAACTGGAATGGACGCA
The DNA here is from genome assembly GCA_029204225.1 of Diphasiastrum complanatum. NCBI lineage: Eukaryota > Viridiplantae > Streptophyta > Lycopodiopsida > Lycopodiales > Lycopodiaceae > Diphasiastrum > Diphasiastrum complanatum. The sequence continues at coordinate 45,095,531 of CM055101.1, read as the reverse complement.
TGTGCAATAACAAGATCAAAAGCCGAAGTTATCCATACGGCCCCTAAATGTAAAGCAACAATATCGCAAGGTAGCCACAAAACTTTAAATGGTACCATGCCGAGGGAGTCTAGAGTGGACAATAGAATCAACCCAAGGTATTTGTAAGGCCCATGAATGTAGAGCACCCTTTGGAACAAGCACACAATTTTGCATCCCATGCTAATTGTTTAGACCAAGAATGTCAAATAGGAGCAATAGACCTCATAAATGTAGTATTAGCAAATCCACCAAAAAGAGCCAGTTAATGGCTCAAATAAGATATAGCATAGAAAAGCATTACATTAGACACAATGGGATAGCTCATGAAGGTTTTCTACCTGAGAGCTAGTAGAGATCTAGGCCAAAGCCTAAATTGAGCAACAACAAGAGAAGACTCCAAAATCATAAGCTAACAAATGAATAGCCCAAGTGGCTATCTATACTAAGCAAAAGCTACCTCTCTTCAAATAACTTGGAGAAAAATATGAGAATTCAATATTAGGCCCCAAATTTATCAAATTGACGTAGTATAATAGCAACAATAGAGGTATGCTTACTATTTCAATTAGTGAGGATAAAATGAGGTGAATCGTGCAGGTGGAACATTTGGAAAATAAATATGTGGGAAAATTCAATTGAAACAATAGTACTCTTGACCAGAATGAAATGAGCTTGTTTTGGAAACCTATTCACAACCACCAAACAAGGATCGTTACCGCGCTGGGTATGAGGGAGACCAAGGATGAAGTCCATGGAAATATCAGTCCACTGGTGATGGGGAATAGGTCAATGTTGTAGGAGACCAGTAGGCTTAGCACCAGAGTACTTATTGTGAGGACAGAAAGTGGGATGGCATTTCAATGGATTTTATGGTTGGATTACCTAGGACGAATACACAGATATTGCAATTTGGATAGTGGTCAACCGCTATCTTGATGGAAACTTGATCGATCAACTTTCAAAAAGTAGCTGATAATCATAGCATGCGAAAATGTCCATTGTGGGCAAGATAGAGACAGGAATTATGCTAATTTGAGCAGATTGCCTTGAGATTCTCAAGTAGGAGATTGGATATAAGTGTGAATCAAGAAGGATTCTAAAGTAATGTGAATTTGCAAGCATTACAGGTTTTCCACTTGTTACTGGGAACCGTACAAAATCCTCAAAAGAATTGGATCTTTGGTTTATCAATTGGAACTCCGGAAAGGAAGTCAATCGCATTCAGTCTTTCATGTGAGTCGTCTCAAGAAAAGATTGCATGAGGGGGAGCACTTAAATACTGGAGATCGATTGGACCTGTTGGTATAGGTAGGGCTATTTTCAAACCCGAA